>CM036602.1:10183704-11383704 GCA_020745705.1 Hemiprocne comata | reverse complement strand
TTTTTTATCTGATTTTCCTCATCTTGAAAACATACAAAGATCGTTTTTTTCCCAGCAATTGTAATAGACCTCTTTTTGCAGAAGTGAGACTCAAAGAGGAGGTTCACCAAAAGTAGGTGATGTTCAGTGCCTAGCACCTGACACTTCTGCAATGGAGATTGCTGCTTTTTGCAATTGAAATATGTCTCCCAGCAACAAGAGGGACAACTCACCTCCCCCAGAAGCCCACACGTTTCAGGTCCTGGCAGGGAATCAGACAATCAGATCAGCAGCAGCTTCAAAGCTACCACCATCAGACTGCTCATTTGTAGCAGAACCTTCACCAGTTTCTGCAGTGGCACTTAACAGCCAGTGTGGGCTTAAAAAAAAGGTAATCTTTTACCGTGCCAGTTCTCACCGTATGTAGCACTAACTTTGTTATTAGCATCACAGCAATGAACTAGACTTTAAAGCAGCAATAAATATCTTCTCTAACTTGTTTCTTAATACTTATTCCATTCTCTACAGGCAGATCAGCAGGTACTTCTCAGGTACTGCAGGATGAGTGTACATGAAACCAAAGCCTTTATTCAACAATCTCCAGCTTATTCTATGCTATTCTATATCTCCAGCTCCCTTCTTACCTTTCTATACTTTCAAAACCAGGAAAAGCCAAAAGTGTTTGAAGAAATCAACTTGAGGTAATGAACAGAGTAGAAGTGGAGAAGAAAGAAAACTATTACCCTGTGCTCCCAGATCAGAGCTGCAAGGGACTAGGAAAGACTCTGTAGGATTATTTCTTCAACGCCTGTTTGACTTTTTTATAAAATACTTTTGTATGTCTCCAACATTCTGCCAGAACTCCATGGAAACTATCTATAAGAGCTAAGCATATTCCATGGTGTAAAACAATTAGTCGATATTTCTGCATTCCTCTCCAGTTCTTCCTCCACAGAGAATGTAATCAAAGCCAAGGAACAACCCCCAAATACACACAAGAGGCTTATGAAACAATTGGAAGTTTTTTCACTCTTTCTAAACATAAAGCTGGCTCTGTGCCCAGCAAAACCAGTCTCTCACTTACCATGCACTCATGTTATCAAAACAGTTTGAAAGAAACAGCACTATTAAAGAACTGATTCTGCCTTTTCTTGAGAGGGCTCAGGCACCCTGATGCTAAAGTCTACATGTGCAGCTATGACCCAGAACAAGGATGGGTCAGCTTTTGGCTCCAGCTACAGTTCTTTACACATTTCCATTCGGCTGTCCTCAGGTGCACCCTATGCTCAGGATTGCCACCAATAAATGTAATCTTTTTTTTCCTTTTCATATTGGCAACACAGAAAGACAACTCCTGAGAAATGCAAAACTTAATTATTCTACTAAAAAATTATGCTTGCTGGCCCAGGGAAGTAAAAGTACTAGAAACACCCTCTGCTTGGTTCACCGTAGACTGACGTACCAACTCACTATAAAGATTTAATAGGTTTAACAAGGGAAGAAACAAGCAATTGTCAACAGAGAAGGTATGTGGGTGAAAATGAATTCCTGACAAATATTATCTTTGGAGATGAACAGTTTTGATGACTAATCTCTCTCTGCTTCAAAATGTAAGCATTTTAAGGGGGTCTGACCCCTACATTCCTTTGCAATTTAGTTTAAAAGCTAAATATCAATGTTTTAATCAGAATTGCAGTATCTTGTCCTGGGAATGTTTTACTTCTGAAACAGTCATCAGGTAATTAATTTAAATATTACTAAGTTGACTTGAAAGTGCTCCCACTGAGACAGCTAGAATTTTAAATCAGTATTAAGACTAAAGGTATAGGAGTGAGTTTGTCAGGAAAGGTGCAAACAGAATCTGAGCACTCAAGCTTTCTCCAGTATGGATCGATACAAGAAACAAATCCCTTTATTCAACAATTTCCACCTCATTCAATGCAGTTATGTCTTCTTTTCCTTTCCTACCCCTTTCTTACAAACTCTTACCCTTTATCGTTCATTTTCACCTCTGCTCACCAGAATTTTTTCTGCCATCTGTTGAATCTGTTGAGATTTAGTTTGGATATCTTCCTTCAGACGGTTTTCTCGTCGTTCCACAGTCTCTAGTCTCTTCACTTGATTCTCCAGAGAATGGCGCCGTTCCTGTGAAGTGATTATTAACAGTTATTTAGGCTAACCAACTCTGCATTATCACAAAGCAACAAGTAGTTTATAGAAAAAGGCAGCTAAAGCAGTCAATATATATGGTTGTCGTTTATATTCTAAATCCTTATCATGCCTCCAATCCCTCATGCTAACTACATCTCCTTATTGACTCCTTGCTGAAAAGAAAAAAAACTCTCCTTTTCTTCAAATAAATAAATAAAGCCTTTTAAATTAAAGTTAACGTCTAATGTCACTTTCCTATCAATAGTTACTACAGGAATACAAGCTGTTCACAGTCATCCAGATGAGGGTTCCTAAACTGATAACTGATTGACTCCAGACAGACACACTCCACTCACCTCTGCTTCCAGCAGTTTCTTCTTCATGCTTTCGTTAGAATCTTCCCGATTCTGCAGTTTCTCCAGCTCCTTCTCAGCTCTCTCCTTTGCTTGACGGATATTCTGAAGAAGTTCCGTTGCCTCTGAGCTAGCTTTCACAGCCTGAAGGTCCAAAGGAACAAAATAATGAAAATATTACAAGAAAAACACACACAAAGAAACTCAGTATGTGAGAAGTTCAGAACCTCAAGCTGGGCAACATTCTGAATAAAATTGCTACAGAACTTTTGCATTTTTTTTAATTGGACAGGCCTAGCAGTCTAAAATTAAGACAACTTTCAAATGTGCAGGAGCCCAAATTCTAACCTCTGTTACATAATTCTTCTCATTTTACAAAAGCTGAAAATCCAGGAGATCTACATGTTCGTCTTGCAAGTTTATAATTGCCTCTATGTACTGAAAGTAAAGTCTACCCCCAAATTCAGCTCAAGTTCTTGGAAAGAACTCACAAAATACTCTTACTTAAACACTAGGAGATTAACCTGTTGGTCTACACATAACTCCTTAGAATTAACAAAAAGGAAAAAAGAGGAGGGGTGATTAAAACATGACTAGTTTGAAATATTAGAAGTACTGTTTCTAGATCATTTTGGCCTCTTAATCATATTCCAGATCAGCAACCCTTGAAAAAGCCCTTTTCTGAGCAGATGCCAAGTTGGAAAATCTCTCTCTTTATTATTATGACAACTCCTTTCTTCTCTGCTGAAATACCCCAAGAAGTTCCACTACACAGTGCCTTCTCAAGTGACAGACTGACCATCACTGCACACACAGGTATTTTAAGTCTATTGTTAACCCTTACCATTCAACATTTTTTCTGTGAAAACTGAACTGGAAAGTAATTTTGCAATTAAAACAGAGCATACCAGGAGGCTGAACAAGCCCAACATGCACTTTCAGTGAGTTTAAAGCATCCGAACCCTGTCTTCAGAAGCAAGGGACTGGTGCACTGCATACAGCACACCCAAACTGGCCTTTCACAGTTTCTCTCCACTATTCCAGTTCTGACTCAGCTTCATTTGTAAAAATAAACACTGCTGACATGTCTCAAGAGCTGAAAGTGTACTGAGAAAGCAAATAATTTCAGATACCAGTTCCCACCCCCTTTTCCTTATCATCCCCCATGCTATGACTAATTCTATTTTTAAGGATAAAACAAAGTGTATCCCTCCTCTGCATTAAGGTTTCACTGGAAAGTCCTGTGGAAAATGCACTTGCACTACCCAGACATTACCTTTGTCAGCTTTTCCTGCAGCTCCTGGATTTTGGCCTGCTGCTCCGTATTGATCTACAGTTACATAAAAAGATGGGAGGAAAGTGTGTCATAGAACTGGAAAGCAAAGAATGCTCTCTGCTAATGATACCATGTTTATTTTAATTCACTTCCCAAAAATCTTTGTTTCTCTGTATAAATTCCAACTACTACTCTCATTTTACTAACATGGGGTTGATTTCATCCTTTGGTCACCAAGTAAATTGTTCAGTGTGAGAATACTCAGAATTCTTTATTTTTCATTTGCTATTCTTCTTCACAAAGAAAACCCTTATGTGTCACTAGCCTAACTCCAAGCTCAGATCACACATCATGGCTTGTCTTTGCCTAGCTTCTGAACACAACCCACTAAGAACAGGATATCCAGGCACAGCTTTAGATCAAATAAGAAAGAACAGTGAACTGCACCAAGGGAAAGTGAAAGAAAATAATAAACTAAATAAAAAAAAACCCTAAAATAAAATAAAGTAAATTAACTAAACTAAACTAAAATAAAGGAGGGACATGAGGCTGTGCATGCCACTGACTAGCCAAAGACATTCTTGCTTTCTGTGCATAATATGAAAGATCCAGGAAGCAAACTCCAGGACACTGAAGAAACATACCTTCTCCAATTTGGAATACAACTCTCCTGCTTCATTTTTTCCTTGATCTTTAACCTGTAACTTAAATATAAAATATATCAAAGTATCAGGAAGAGTTGTAGTACTCTGGTCTTCTGTCCAGGCATCACCTCATGCAATTTAAACACAAGCACTTTCGCAAAATATAAATTACATTATTTCAAGTACACACTTGAAGGACATTTTGTATTAGTTGTACAAACCACGCTAACCTTTAGAGGACACACACACAATGTGTGTGTAAAACAGCACTAGCAATTCAAGCAAGCATCAGTCCCCTGTCCCGTGAAGCCTAAACTACCTTTTGCAATTTGTTGTGACATTCAGCAGCTTTACGTTTGAATTCTTCAGCTGCCAGTCGGGACTCTCGCAACTCCGATTCATAGAGGTCACTACGCCTGCGAGCTGAAATAAGATCCTCTTCTAACTGATTCATCATCAACCTCATTTCTTCTACTTGAGCTTGGTATTCCTGTAGTTGTGGTAGAAGGGAAGGAAAAGGTATTACATTTTAGAGGCACCAGGGGAAATACTTGGAGCAGCAGAACCCAGAATACTGACTGGAGGCAAGAGGTGTGTTTAAGATGATGTGGAAGAAAAGTACAAAATGAAACAGTAAGAGACAAATAAAATAACATATTCATGGTGTCCTGGTTTGAATCTTGCCATTTGCAAGTCAATACCTCATAAAGTCAAAACACTGACTTTTTGAGAGTGGCCTCATGGCAGAAACATATACATACATCTACAAACAAATGATAAAAATTACTTACATTTCTAATTTCTGAAACAGAAATGTGCCTTTGAGTTGATGTCTCTACTATATGCCCAGATGCTCCCTCAAGATTTATTTTCTCAGGCTGATAACATGACAATTACCACAGATCTGCACAGCTTGGGTAAAAGGAAAGAAGGAAAAGCAGAGGGGTAGCATACTGTGGCTTCTAGCTGTCAAGTTATTTTATTTGGACAGAGTTAAAAAGGATTCTATTGCTCTGCGTGGGAGACAACCTAAAATCAAAGACTAACATAGACAAACTGTCTAAAAATTGCTCACAGAAGATACTTGCCTATATAGGCAGAAATAATGATTCCCCACACAAGGACACTAGGAGCTAGGGCATTTGGATGGGGAAGGTGGGAGAGGAAAAGAACAATGAGACTAGGTATTCAAACTGAGACTAGCTCTTGAGATGGCATCTTGCATCTTCATAGGAAAAAACATTATTTAACTGTGTTTAATTAGCATTTACTACGTCCTGTAATATACATTTTATAAAAAAATTTAAAAAACAAAACAAAACACACAAAAACACCAAAATAAAAGTATTTTTATGAAGATGAGAACAAGTAGAAAACACGCATATCGAGAGCTAGGAAAAAAGATGAAGGACTGACAGTGGGGGAGTCTATCTTTCTTTCCATTTTAATATCTTGCAGTACTGACTACTCCCATACTCAGAAGACTGACTGTCTCATGACAAAATCAGGTTTGTCATCACTCCTCCCAGACAGGCAGTTGTCTTTAGTTAGACAAGTGATTGCACAAACACTGACCCTAATGTCAGCCTGTGGTCTCTAGCAACAAGGAGCTTTATGCTGATATGTAAGAAAGCTGGGCCCCTAACAGATTGCTTTACTATCCATTTAGGGGGAGCATGGCAGAATGGTTCTTTGGTTTGTAATCCTCAGATTGGTTCTCTAGTTTGGAAGGCAGACAGGGGACCTACTTTTTCCAGTTAGTCTCTTTATGGATGATCTTATTTTCTTGCTGGAAAGAATGAGAGCCTTTTTATAATAAGTGAGCATACATTAATGCAAATTTTCACTTCATACAAATACATTTGTGAATAAAAAAGGCAGAATGGCTTGAAGGAATACATGTTCTACTCAGAAATTATAATTTGTTAAGACTGCCTAAAATACTTGGCTTTTATACCAGCAAACACTTGAACAAAGAATTACAGGTATGACCACAGTTGCCACTGTGAAAATCAATGATTCGGGAAGGGAGGAGAATGGGGAAGGAGAAAAGAAGGAAGAAGAGGAGATAATTAGTAATATTTCATTTTTTCTTGTTTCTTCACATTTGCAAGACTGTCTTTGAATAAAGCTCATGGTCAGGTCAGAGTACCAGACCACATCACTCAAGGCAAGACAGAACAATACCTCTTGTTTAAAAACCACCAAGATGCACTCAAGCACATATTAATGGCCAGGCAAAGCTCAGGGCAGAAACCTGAAGCAAATCACACCAGGGTAGCTACCTACAAATGAGTGGGCCTTTCAAAAACCAGAGATTCTGATTTGTTGCAGGTTCACCCATTCAGATGGGTCCTCATCAAGTAAGGACCAGAACACAGTTTTAGTTAAAAAAACTAAACAGAACAAAAAACAAACACACTCCAAACAACAAAAAACACCACAAAGCCACCACGCTTTTCTATTGAAGAACCTGGGGTTAAGTTGAACCTACAGTCTTGCTCTGAAAATACTACATGCCTAATGATTGGGTTTTGAAGATTCTGATTTGCTGTTAATTGTACTTGATCCCTCTCTAGCTTCAGGTTTTCAACAGCAAAACTCGAAGGGACTCTTCCATCTCACCTCCCAGCTCCCTCTAACTTAAAAATAATGATCTTTAAGTCTTTAATGGTCAAGATCCACCTGCTGGTATGAGTCAGCAAAACCATCTCTGCATATTTTGTTCTGGGCCTCTGGCACATGGGTTACAGATAGCTCAGAAGACCACCCCAGACATGACTATCTGCAGGTTATTACAGATTCATTTGTTGACCTAAGCAGCACCTTTATGTCATCATGAGTCTTCTCAAGACAAACTGTAAGATTCTGGGGCAAAATATCTGATTAAAAAATACTTGCATTGTTTTCCTCTGTTACATGTGTCTGCCTAAGAACAGTTTTTTATATTGGATTGATATTTATCATAACCAAAGATGTTCCACATTTCAATATTTAAAGCAACTTTGCTAACAAAGCACCAGAACACAGAGCAATGAGCTTTAGATCCCTTGTATTACATAAAACAACCATCCAGAAGAATGCTGTAGAATTCTATGGAGGCCTGCTACATCCAGAGGGCTGTTTTTGCATTTCATTACTTTTTACATAAGAGCTGCTCATGTCTGGAGAATTATTACCAAGGTTTCTGGGCCTCCTTGTCTTGAACACTATGAAATTAGTCAGTTAATGTTTGTAAAGTGCTTTGAAGATGAAAAATAACAGATAATTGCAAAGAATTGTTTGAACACCATAGCAAAGTTCAATTTCTTTTCCTCAATATATGTTACTATTAATGCATAAAATGGAATGGGTTCTGTCTTGTAGACCATTTTAAATCCTAAAAATGTCCACATTTGTAACCATTGTTTCATTTAATTCTGACTTTTTTTTCCCCTTACAAACAACTGTATCGATTAATGAATTCAACATTCTTCTGGTGAAAAAAAACTATGAACATCTATTTTGCAAACAGATTAAATCAGGGAAAGAACAGTTAGGCAACACAGATTCTACTTTAAAAGATTATCAAGCATTTTAAATGGTCAAATAATAAGAAAAAAAAACAAACCACGAGATTATGGCTAGTTCAGTTCTCTCCCAGATGAAGATTCATGAACTTGAGAAATTTGTATAGCTTGACCATTCAACCATAGCTCATTTCTAATGGAACATATTACTAGAGCATTGCAACTTTCTCCTAAGATGGTTTTATAGACAAAGTATTTTCAGGACTAGGAAAAGAAAAAGTTGAAGTTTGGAGTTTGTGCTTACTTGCAATAAACACAATTTTGTTGCCTCCTATTTTGTTTCAGAAACCATGGGAAAACACACAAATTGGCAGTCACCACAGCCCACCAACATAAAACAGAATCCTGGCAACAGAGCTAGAATATGCCAAGAATGCCTATCTGTGGATAGCCACTCTGCTCCCCAAAGAAGCAGGTATACCTGTTCTTTGATCTCTTGCAGTTTTCGGCTTTGCTCTCTGATATCATGAAGTAGCTGTAGTGCCTTATCATCTTCCTGAGACACCTCCATCCGTGCCTGCTCCAGGCTTCGCTTTAAGCTCTGCAGAAAGCAAAATGTTCAATACATAGTCTTTGGGTTTTCAGATAGCTGTATAATAAAGATCTTTAGCTATACAAATGCCTCCTTGACTGCAGTGAGGCATCTAAAAACTGAGGCACCAATGGAACCCTAAGGAAATTCATGGCCAGTGCTGCTTCTGTCTGGATAGAAGCAGCACGTTTCACAAACACTGTTGACTTCAATCTCAGTTCAAATCTCTGCTTCCTCACATGAGGTTTAGAGATGAAAAACAGAGATGACAAAAGGCATCCATTATTGACAGCATTTATCTATATTTCATCTAGCACTATTAATTCATAACCTCGGTACAATCCTTCAACTTCATGTTACTAACAAGCCTATTCATTTTTCTTGTTATGGAGTTACACCCTTTAATCATTGTTAAACTTCTACAAAGAACAGAAGAGTTGCTTCTGTATCTCACCACATACCTTACCTGCAAATTTTGACAGACCAGCGGCCCTCCTATCACTCTATATTCTTCTTCAACAGAAAGACACAAATTGAATTTTATTTAATTCCCTAGTAGCATCTGGTATAGGAAAAGCACTCAGCCCCCTTTTAAGATCTCCTTCCCAACAAACAAACCCATCAGGAATGCTTTTCCACTCTCTGAAACAGCATATTATCTGGATTTTTGTTCTTGCTACAAGAGAAATAAGGAAACAGAATATTATATCTAACTGAAAATAGAGAGACTCTTAACTAGAAGGAAAATATCCTGACTGGAATCCTGCCAGGACAACTGGGCAGAAATTTCAGCTCCCATGAGAAATGCCAAATTGTCTTTGAAGACATGGTTTTAAGGCCTCATTTTTATATCCCATCTGAAAAATAGCACCTGTCCTAGCATCGTCCCTGACATGACGCTGGGGAAGTGATCAGCCTGAACTCAGAATACCACAGATGGAGGCAACACCTTTGCTTCCTAATCCTCTTATTTGCCCTTGAAGATTTCTGTCTAGGCACTAATTAGACCCCATCCTCTTCTGGCTAGGAAACCCTCAAGAAGTCAAACCCAAGCATGTTCTAGCCCAGCCAGTAAGACAAACATCACAAGTAGTTTCAGCAAGACCAGGACAGTAGTTACTCTTGTATGTTCTAAGCACATGACCATGAAACAAAGTTTGAATAAAACTATCAGGCAAGCCTCTGAAAATACCTCAGGGCTCCTTATTCAACAGATACCCTCTCACATATTATTTTCTCTCCATCAGGTACCCCACTGAAACCATGATGGAAGAGAAAGGCAAAGACCACCAAATTTCAGGCCTTCAGATCTGAAACGACTGGGGTGAGGGCTCACACTGCATTCTGTGATATAGGTGGCCAGGTCCTGCTCCAGGAGGGATCGCTGGGTCTCAGAGGCTTTCAGTTCCACCTCCTTTTGGCTAAGTACAGCCTCCACCTCTGACACTCTCCGATGCAACCGCGTCATTTCCTGCTCCATCTGCAATAAATATCAAGAGGTTATAAAGGGGGCTTCAAAAGCTTTGTTAACTGCTACTTTCAGAGCTCTGTTTGTAAGGAATTTGTCTCCAAGAGACTTCTAGCTATATTTCTCCAAATGGTGTTTAAATTCTGATACCATTGTCTCTGCTCCAGGAATGCACAGTTCTTCTTAAGGACAGTAGTAAGTCTAAGTCACCCCATTCATTCAAGCTGCTTGTTCATATTCAGTCATTCTTCGAACCCCAGTTAGCAAAGAAGACACAATCATTTTTCACCTGACTTGCAGAGAAGGGTCACTTTAACCTTATCCCAAATCCATGCTGGACCAGAAGACGGTTTCCCCCCATCTCCTTGTCAGGAGTCAAAAGTTCAAATCCAGAACAGAGCAGGGAGAAAAGTAATCAAACTCTCAAAAAAGTCTCAGACAAGCAGTAAGTTTCGAAAGACTCCACCAGGTTCCCTTTATTGGAGCACAGCAACTGTTTTCAGATGTTCACCATAAGCAGTGACGTGACAAGAGTTATGTAAGTTGAAGCTGATGAGTTAGGAAGAGAACCTCAGAACAGTACTGCTGTAACTGTGGGTATGGTGAAGAGGCACGGCCTGCAGGAAGAAGCAGTCATCTGTGTCACGCTGAGAAAAGGACTGTTTAAAATCCAGAGCCACTTCTTGTTAAGATAAAAGTATCTAGAGCAACAGCATGGCCTAAATTCATCTCCCTTTGAACTGGACAGGAAGCCACCTCACTGAAGGAAAAGCACTTTGCCCACCAGGAGTCTGGATGATCAGCAGCATCTGACAGATCCCTGGACATACAGTGGTTGCAGATTCCTGGAGCAATGGAGATGGCCACTGGCATAAATAAATACCTTGTGACACTTGTCCTGGGCGTCTTGGAGCTCTTTGCTCTTGAGAAGTAGTTTCTTTTCCATGGAGCTGACCTTGGCTGGAGAATCCACACTTGAAAAAACAGATCTAAAAGAGCAAAGCCAAACAGCAGATGAATATAGGCAAAAGGCAGAGAAATCTTCTTTTATGCAGCCTCGGTAAAGTCACTGGGTAGTTACTTACACCAGGATAAAAGAAGGGTGCAGCAATCACAGTCTAACAGCCATCATTTCAGATCAAACATACTGATGACAGTATCTCATTATTAAATAATCCATGTGTACTTCTTAGCTACAACATCAATATTTTTCATCAGTGACTTTTATGTCAGGGTGCAAAACAATAAATGACAGCAACCTTACTGCATTACTTGTAGAGATTTAGAAGTGTAACAAAAAGTGTAAGTAACCATTTGGAATGGTAACAGATTTTCAGAGAGTTGCTTTTTATTTTGTACTTAATTTTTAAACAGGCTTTGAAATTATCATCAAAGTACCAAAGCATCAAAAACTTAAACATGTCACAATCTGCACCGCAGGAAGAAAAAAATTAATATCTTTAGTTACCTTCTGTGAATCAAAATTGAACTGAAACTTCCCTAACCCAATTCATACGATCCCTACAAACTCAATCGATATCAATGTGATTAGTCACACTGCAGAACTTCAGAGTTCCACTTGTAAGTAATTTCTTTTGTGAGACACAACTTCACTGTACTATTCAAAACTGACTCCAGAAAGCTGGGGAAAATATTTACATGTTCTTAAGCTTTCTATCTAATTGGGACTCAACATTTAAGTTTACTATTTCTGTTAGTCTAAATTCAGTCTAAAAAAAGGATAGCAAGCCACTCAATGTTTTGGAGCATATTTGTAGTGCTTTGCAGCCTTAAATATGTAATTTGCAACAAAAAAATTAAGTACACACATCAAAACATAATTTTTAAAATCCCCTTCTCCCTCGCATAAAATGATTCAAACTAGATATTCAAGCAGTTAATGAGGGAACCAGTATTAACTGATAGATGAAAACACAAAAGTACAGTGAAGGTGCTAATAAAAGATTCTAGTCTGCCCACACATTGCTTTCTGCTTCTGCTGGCCACAGTTTGGTGTGCAGCCAGTTATCCCCAAGGAGAGAGATGAGCTTTGAGCAGCTCTCTGCATACAGCCACACACCCACACACAGCAGCACAGTTTCTTCTTGACACCAAGGAAAGTTTTATTCCATCACCACCATTTTCTGAGAACAAACTACTCCTTAATCCAAACAGACATGCAGGAGATAGTCACCAAAAAATCAGACATGGACTTTTATGAAAATGATGCAGCAACATATATGTGTTAAAATAGATCTGCAGTATTACCACCTTAACAGTCATTAGGAGACACTGTTCTGATGTTAGCAAACAAAGAGAGCAAGATTCTGCCTTGAAAGGTCAAACATTAATATTTCTTCAGAAACCTGATATGGAAAAACTTAGAAGAAAGAATCTTGCATGTCAACAACACAGATACAATCAGGGCTCAATAAAAAATAAATGTCAAAAGTGAATGCTTTTTAAAGCATTCCTTTAGTCCTGGTCCAATCAATCTGATGCATAAGATTATCATATTTAAAAATCAATTTATGAAGCATGTCTATACTCCTACAGTGAAAAGGCAACCATCTGAGAAAGATGCATATTAAATCCCATAACAGCTGGGCGTACAAACAAGGCTAAAAATGAATCGTTGAGAAAAGCAGTCTAAAAATACAAATTAAACCTCACATTAACTAAAAAAGACACCAAGGAATCTGCTTTGAAATGTTAATCAAATATATCTAAATAGCTGCAAATGTGTACTAAGACAAGCCTGAAAATATTTTTATAAGAAAAAATTTAGCCTTACAACTCTGAACTGTATTGGCTAAGGCAATTACTTTATTTTTCTTTAATGATAATTTCCACATTAGCCATCACCTTTTTACTTTCATTCTTTTCAAATCTGTGGCATTACCTAAGAAAACTCTAGCCAGTTCTCAGAGACCTGTTTTTCTTTGCTGCTTCTATTTCCTCTCCCCAAAGGGGCTGCTTTTATTTGCTATTTTCGCTTATTTATTTGCTATTAAAAGAATCAGAGGCTAATACTGCAGGCACCATTTTGCATTTGAAAAATTTATCCTAGCAAGCCAGCTTAGAGCATCCATATGCACTGCAACACAGCAGTTACTAGGATGGATTCAGACAAGAAAATCCAGAGCTCTGAAAAGCCACATTGTTCAGCCAGGAGCTGGGATGGGACAGGGCACAGGAGGCTCACACTGACCCAAGTTTGAATTTCATGAGGTGACTGTAGAGGGAGCAGCTCCTCAGGGTTGGTGTCAGTTTTGTGAGGAAAGAGAATCCTACAAAACTAGAACTACAACCTTTCTTCCTTATCTCTGTCCAAAGGAAGGAAGAAATTCCTTAAAAATATATGTCCTGGTGACATGATGATTTTCTTGCCATGGAAACAGTACATCTTATCCCCAAATGAAGCTGATTTCAGTTGGCACTGGACACACGGTTTTTAAGAGACATCCTTTCCCAGTAATTCTTTCCTGGGTACAAATTCTATTAGAACAACTTCATGAACATTCATACAACCTTCAGAGTATCAGAAAGGGGGCAGAGAGAGGAAATCAAGAGAAATTGAATACTGACTAATCCAATAAGCCTTGTCATGGTGATATAAGTTCTCAACACAGCATGACAAGGTGGAGAATACCCACGTTGCTGGGGCTCTTACATTCTTCCTCTGTCAGCATCATCTCAGAAATTAAACACATACAATCCAACATCAAAAGCCATGATGCAAAACTATCATTCAGGTTGGTTCCATCTCAGAATATTTCATTTAATTAACTGCTACATCTGGATCAATTCTCTTAGCACAACAGAGCAGTTTCTGCTGTTTCCTCTGAAGTGTGAAAATAAGATTAACAAAAGGTAACCAGCATATATCAACAAGGAAATTGCAATAAAAGATTAAAAAAGCCAAAGTCAAGTCTATAGTATTAAGCACTGATAGCACTAGCTGTGCCAATTTACTTTCAAAAGAAGCACTGCCTGCATGACTAAAAAGCAAGTTAACCTACAGCTGACTATCTAGTGCTTTCACAGATGAGCAACAGCTTCAACCAGCAGAACTATCAGAAATGGTGCTGGTTGTGTAAAAATTCCTCCAGTCTTAACGCGGCTGAGATGAAGAAGAAAAAAAGTATCAGTATGGGAAAAGCTATAAGATTATTCAGGGGTATTAAACTTGTATCTTAACCTCTCTTGTACCTCATACCTTCCTTTGTCCTTTTATGCCACTCGCATAAACCCCCAACTCACCTGTGCTGCTTCCTTCTCACAAGGATCGACACCATCTGTCCTAATCCTGGCCCCCACACAACATGCCTCTAATCTCATCCCCCGGCCCTCATGCTCTATTCTTTTTAGCATTATACTCATCCGTACCTTCCGCCCCCTCGTAAGTGCTTGCTCAGGCCTAAAAAAAACCAACCAAAAACAAACAGTGATACCATCAATCTCTGAATAGAGCTAGCTGAAGCTCAGCATATTTTTGGTACACTCATCCTCTGCTTCCTCTTTAATCTATCTTTGGTGAGTCTACCGGAACTCGACAAACTGTTGGAAGAAACCAGTAGTCCTTCTTTTTGGAAGGATGGCCCGTTTTAACTCTCAGTATTTTATACTGACAACCATGAATCCACATAAAACTTTTAAAATTTAAAAACAAACAAATCTTGAAAAATACCACTTCTTAGGAACTTACAGAAAATATCTGGACCATCTACCAAAGCTTCACAGACTAATATTCAATAATTACTAGGATCCGTTTATCATATTCTGATAGATAATTAAAAAAAACCCCAACCAACACTTGTATCAGCAAGTGAGGACATGTACTGGGCCCCACTGTCTGCTGTGCCTGTGAATGTATCTCCAGGTTCTGGTTCAGCAAGTATTTTGTATTAACCTAAGTTTTGCATCGTAAGTATGCAGGCCCCTTTTGCTCCTTACTCTAAGAGAGGACAGAAGCAGGCAAAAATGTACACCATAAACTACTTTTAATTAGGTATTTATTTTTATTAGGTATTTTGGTATATTAGTGGGGTTGTTTTGTTTTTTTCTTATTAGGTGTTTTGGTATATTTGGCTAGCCCTAGATTTATAATGTTTTAATCTTATGCTTTAGAGCTTCTGCTAGTGACCTGCAAAGGACAAGAACAATTTTCTTTCACCACTTGATGCATATTTCTGGCATCTAAGCATTTTTCTCACTTCTTCTAAGCACTGGAGATCAGCCACAGCTAGGGACAGAAGTAAGGTGGGGCTGGCTTTTAATGGAATTAAACTCTAGTTGCCTGCTACCTTGTCACAGTCGCACACTTGCAGCCAAACCAACAGCCAGGTTTGCAGTTAGACAGGCATTTCTCCCCCATTTCAAGAACTCAGAGGCCATGATGGGAGAAAGTATTAGCTGGCCCTCCCCTGCAGCCTGACTGCAGTTCTTAGAATCGTATAGGAGACTTATTTAACCAACACTTTGCTAGTACAGGAACCTATGACATAATCAATGCCCTTGATTTCTCCTCATTGCTTTCTATGACACATTATTGTCATGCCTTTTGCTCTTTTGTTAAATCTTCCATTTGTTATAGGGTCACAAATTCTTCCCTAAACTCATGGTATAGGGAAACACGCAGAACATTTTAATTCAATGGACCCTTCTAAACTACACACCAACTATATAATCACAGAATCACAGAATCCTAGGGGTTGGAAGGGACCTCGAAAGATCATCTAGTCCAACCCCCCTGCCTGGCAGGGTCACCTAGAGCACATCCCACAGGAACTTGTCCAGGCAGGTTTTGAATGTCTCCAGCGAAGGAGAATTTCTGGCAACAGGTCTAAGGGACGTGGGTGAACCCTTCTAGCCCTAACTGGTTGGGAGAAAGAGCAGAATGGAAAAAGAGAACTTCTTTTATGCTTCGTCTATCCAATTTTTTTTAACTGCCTTTTCTTTTAAGCATTTGAAATTCCTAGGTTAGCTATGACTTTCTACTGTCCAGTGAACAAGGGCAAGAGTATAACCCTAAACTTCATAGCTTGACAGCCCTCAAATTAAAAGTAATGAAAGTTTCAAGGACCTTGTTAATGGCACTCTGCAGTCGCCTGGCCTAACTATGAGCAGCACTAGGGGCATTAGAGCTGCAGACACAGGAGCACAGATCTGCATTGCTTAGCAACAGTAAGGGTTAGACTTTCAGAGGGAAGATTTTAAGAAGAAAAATTCTGGACCAATAAACTGGATGACTTCAGTCCTTTCAAAGAAGACATCCCAAGATACGTAACAGACAAGGCTACCCCCCCTTTACTGTTCTCTTCCCCATCTAGAATTTTATATTCAAGCTAGTGTGGACAGAAAGAGTACTTTATTTCCTCATGTAAAACACACACCACACAATATTTTATAAAGAAGTTATCTTTATGACTCAGTGTTGCGGTGATATTGAGAATAACTAGCCACTGCATTATTTAAATACAGATAGTTCAAAATCTCCATATACTCCTTCCCATACCTGAATCACCTTCTTAGAACAAAATGCAAGTATTTACTGCTAAAAATATCAAAGTTCATTTATCAAGATCTCATTCAAAAAAAGAAACCACTAAGATGTACTGATATTAAAATTATTTGGGGGAAAATAAAGTATGTGATGTCTTTCTGTTCCAGCTCAGGAAAAAAAGAGCCACATCAAGCAGAAATTTTACTTCAGTCAAAATATCTCCACAGCACATTAATGTCTATAGTCTTTTGCTATACACCTTCTCATCTATTATTACCAAAATTCAAATATAACTTCGATACACATTTTCAGTACCAGCTCCACAAATAAAGTATATCAATCAATTTGCTATAGCTATATTACTTTTCAGCCTTCAGCCTCCAGCACAGTTACACCACTGTTCCTGAGACTTTACCTCACGCTCCTTTTCAGTTCTAGTCCTGGGCCTCGATTACATACACATTTTTACCATACATTTATGGTCACTGTTGAGCCTCTTCTGACTATTACATGAACAGTCATGTAGCCTTGATAGATGGATTGCAGTTCCTCACGCAGAAAAGATAACACCGTAAGTTATTTCACTTCAAGACAGATTTTAACCCCATGTATCTAAAGATACAACATTCTGTTTTTCTAATTCTGCTGACAATATTAGATCATTTCACCAAAATAATACTTTTTTGGTTGTTACATCCTCTCCCTTGCTTCCTCTTTTGCCATAAAAGCAACTCTGCTGAGGAGGAACAATCAAAGATTCCCTTTTTATTACTGGCATAACCATCCTATAACCTTGATTCACAGTGTGGGCAAGATCAAAGATGTCAACAGGAGCACCGGATTTCGTTAAACACTTATTGCAGAGCAACTA
Organism: Hemiprocne comata; assembly: GCA_020745705.1. Classification (NCBI taxonomy): domain Eukaryota; kingdom Metazoa; phylum Chordata; class Aves; order Apodiformes; family Apodidae; genus Hemiprocne; species Hemiprocne comata. Next base: position 11,366,356 of record CM036602.1, on the reverse strand, counting down.
TCACAACCAATATCACAAAGAATTAAAACTTTATTAAGACAGGTTGACAATTAAGACCCTTAAGGGAACTAACTAGCAGCAATGAACAACGGTTGACACAAAAACACAGTGCCTTAGTGCATTGAGTCACTAACCCAGCTGAAGACATGGCTTTCCTGAGAGGCCTCATGATACTGAGCTAAGGACTTCTCAACTTAACAGACTGCACTAATACTTTTTCAATAGGTCTGTCATCAGAAACTAACCACCCACCACACCAAATGGTTTATACCATACTATCTATATTGTCCCATTTCTCTGACTCCATTCTCATGGAAAACATGCTTTCTTTCAACCAAAACCCCTTTTTTCTAGATCTTTACCTCCCTCCACAAACACATACCCTGCATACTTGATGTGAATCTCCAGCCTCTCCAAACACAATACAGCAGTCTTTGTATTTAACTTGACCAGCCCACAGTCAGCTGCTGTGAAGCTCCTTCTCTTGTTCACTGACCCATCACTGCACATTCCCAGATTAGTGGAGCTCCATTTCTGTGGATCACTGATTCAGCCTTACACATCCCCAGCACTTGGTGCCCACTCTCTGACCCAATTAAGACAACACCCCCTCTTTTCCACCTCTGAACTCCTCAGTATTCTCCCTCTTTCAGGGATCTGCAGTACCAGAAATGCAATCACTTACTGCTCCCTACTTAACAGCAACAACTAATTCAAAGTATTTGAACAACAATTTTAAAAATAACTGTTTTGGAATCAATCTTTCCATTCCCTTCCCTCCCCCTCATCCCAGAAATAATGACAGAACAGCAGGACATGCACAAGCCACAGCAGCAACAGATCAAGCCAGAATCTGGCAGCTTCCCTAAAGCAGAGTACAGGTCAGTTAAAGCAGCTTTTCCCCACACATACACACACCATCCTCACTGTAACAAACCTTTTCACTTCTCCAATGGTCCTATCCACCTAAACAATAATTCCTACTTACTCTGATCTGAGGATCCCTAATGCCTTGATGAATGAAAACCCCACGAACGGCAGATCTTCTCCCGAGAAGCCTGCTGGGTTCAACTGGCGCGTAGAGGATAAAACCCGCGAATTCTTCTCAGGTTCATCAAAATTTGAGGTGTCATCATCGGACTTGAGAGTAGGAACGAAGGGGGGAGGAGCTGGTGAAAAAAGCAAGAAGAAAAGACAAAATTCAGCTACAGTTCACTCTGCAACGGTCCCGCTCATTCAGTGCTTGCAATGGCACTGCAGCTCCTGCTTTTAATCTTGCTAACACAAGCAGACTGAGCTGCTGCTCTCAAATCGTATTACAGCAACAAGAGATTAACCCTCAAGGTACCAACATGGCTACCACTCTGCAGTCAGAATGTCTCCCACACTGATCAAACTGGGGTTTTGGTTGGAGATTTGAGATTGTTGGTTTTTTGAGGGTTTTTTTTTCAGGTTAGGATGTAGGGTTTTTTAAACACATACATTGAATTAAATCAAAGCACCAGACTAAGAAAATAATTACTGTAATACAGATAAAAGTAATACAGTTCTGATAGGAGAAGAAAATGTGTCCAACATAGCCAATTAGTGACACTACATGAGAATGTAGCCTGATCCTTTGCTAGTCAGCTAAGGGATATATCTACCCACTAATACCACCAAGAATCTTCCCAGCATGGGCTTCTAATCAACAGCAAACTGATCTTTTTCCTGGAAGATTCTAATCAAATATAGCTACTAGGAGCTAATTGGTCTTTAGGAAGGGAAGAAATATCAATAAGGCTTTATTTCTTTAAAGAGCTTGCTAAAGATCTGGAACTCTTCTCAGGACACCACTGCAGTCTGGCTCTGATACAATCAGCTCTGAAGAGAGGTATAAACAGCAGGAATTACAATGTATTTCTTACTGTAATTTCTAAATTGATACGACTTAACTTGTTAAGCAGTTATTTAATTTCAGCTGATTTTCTCGTGTTCGCTTCAGTTTAGTTAGCCAACAGAACAAAAGAACAAGTTCTTCTCAATGGTGTGCAGCACCCAAGGTACCTGCTGGCTTGGCTACGTGTGTGAAAGGAATGAATGCAAAAGCCTGCTGTGCAATTCCTACCTCATTAAATCACTTTTCCTAAGATATTTATTCATTTGTTTATTCATCACCTAGGTCCTCACTCACTGCAAAACTACTCATCTCTTTTTTGGTCTATAAAGGAGACAGCTCTTCAGCCGACAACTAGAACACAGCCCACTGTCAGAAGCTGATGGAAGCGTGTAGTGTGCTAAAACCGTTACCATGGATCCACTATGGATCTCCTGTAGCTGAAGGGCTGATGAGAACTGAAGAACTAGGAACGAATATTACAACCCCTGCAGTGCAGGCTCCCTGCTCCTCTCTCCCTGCATGCTCGGAGTTTAACCCTACCTGCCTGCAGTCGTGACAGATGCTGATGCTGATCTGACTGACACAGGCAGAATGAGTCACGGCGGGAGCTTGCTAGCTCCCTCTAGGTTGCCAAAGCCTTTCACAGCTCGCTTTTTAACTCTTCATTCTCTAGACAAATGAACGCTTAAACTACCCACCAGATGAACGGTAACAGCCAAAAGAAAAAAAAAAATCTGCCTGTATAAACTGCCGAATCCCAGCTACACCTGCAGGCTCGGCTAGCAGCTCCCCAAGGAGCCATTCTGACGCTGCTCCCCAGCAAGGAAGTGAGAAGAAATTCCATGAAGCAGATAGGATGCTGCTCACGTACAGTAGTTCCAAGTACATTAGAATGAGATAAATGGGGAAAATATACAAATTAAATAGGATCTGTAGTAATCAGTTTTAGTTACTCGCTCCAGAACATTTACATTTTCTGTCAATATAATGAATTTATTAATTTTCACTATTTTATTGGTTGTAATATAAATTTAGATCCAATATAATGCTGACATTTATGTACTGTAAACATAATTTTGGAATACAGATTGTTGATTAGGATCTGTTAGTTTTTTTAAATTCTCTTAATGTCAGGATAATGTCCAGCTACTCTTTCATATGCCCTTAATCATTATAAACAGAGAGCAAGACTAAACAGTTTCTAACTATACAATCTTTAATGCAAATACAAGGCCAAAGTTACAGTTAATTCAGAGCAGAGGAGGATAGCTTGAAGAATTATTTTTTTTTAGTTTAGGACCTCTGCTGAAACATTTTTGCTCATACTCTTACAGAAAGGGGCTGCTCTGGGGTTTTTAACATTGTCTTTGAAGAGATACTGTCCATGAGGTAAAATCAATAGAGAAAACAGCAAACTATTTACTTTGTCTGGGAAAGTCTAGAATCTTTCTTAAAGAGGTAGCAAAAATAACATAGCTGCCTTTTTATAATGGTAAAACAACCCTGTTACACACTCCTCAGAGTATGAGAGATGAATTCATCTTTAAGAGATCTAGTGCCTTACTTCTCACCAGAAATTAACTGAGATCCTAAGAGTCATCTTCAAAGCCCTTGCAATTAAAAAGAAAGTCTTTCCTGTTACCAACCATAAGAATTCCTAGTCAAACCACATGCATAAAAGAAAACAATTTAAATATGCCTAAGATCAGCATGCACAAAAAAAGATGAAAAGCACTCAACAGGGGAACAATGGATGCAAAAAGATAAAAGTGAATGCGAGACACAGCAAACCTTTGGGACTGGTGGGAAACTGGTTTAAAAAGCACAATGTTTTACACTACAATTTCCTCTAATTTTTAATAAGAGATGTGAATGAAGAAGAGAAAATCTGAACACTAGATTAAAAATTAAAGAAAAAAGACATTTGCCCTCTCTTTTGAGTTCCCAAAAAAAATCCATGAGTTCAAAAACTCTGCAACTTTGCAGTATAACCTCGTTACAACATTAATATTGAGAAAGGGCAGTAATTAAAAAGAAAACTTTGAACAGTCACTCAACAAAAACACCTCTAGATGTTAAGTAGTTCTGAACTGTCAACAGGGACTGAAAAAACCCAAAACTTTCAGAAATTTCAGGACACTGGAGAAAAATCTCACTTGGGAGTTTGAGAGAATATCTTTAAGAAAAAAAAGTTAGAACCACTCTGTTTGGTTTTGTTAATTATTTGGTAGATTCCTCACAGTCCTTTATTCCTAAGACTAGGGAGTCTTTTATCTGACCTCCAAAATATTCACAGAATAAATGTAGCAGTCTTGTAAAAACATGCTAAAACAGACGAGCAATTTTGCTCTCAAATGTGGGTCACATGGTGACATAATCTGTAGTTAAATTATTATTTCTTGCTTAAAATCAGAGGACTGTCACACAACTATAGTATTTTCAGAACAAGATGAAGATTGGTGAATACAAATTCATCGATGTGCTTAGCAGTTGCTTCTTTAAAGGGAAGAACCCTTTAGTAGAGGTCAAGATAAGCCTCTGAGAACTAGATGTTAAAACCATGCCATAGTCTCTGACAAGGTGAAAAATTTGCACTTTTTTCAGGCTCACCCAAAAAGGAGGCAAAACTATTACTCAAAAAGACACTAAACCCAATGCTTCTACTTGTAGAAACTGGTTGGATATAAAGACTTCTTTTTGCCTCGGATATGTTACACATGAAGATACACATTCTGTTTACCATTTAAAGTATCTTGGAGAGAATTGCATGTTTTAAAAAAGCCAATTGCTTGCCTAGATACCTCCCCACTTGTGGAAGGATGTAACCCTCTTCCATCTGTTTCAAAGAATGACTTTCAGAGGAAAAGGGGGTGTTGTATGTTGCTAAGTTTAAAAAGAAAAAAAAGGCAAAAAGAGCGAGCACCAAAACCACCACATACACTGCAGTATACTTTAACCACTTTATAATTAAGATTAGATAAAATGTCACTTATAGAAGGAACCTTTTTTCTGTAAACTCTGCACTAGTGTGTGTATTTCTGACGAGCTGAAGGAACGTTGCCTTATTGGGTCTCTCCATCCTTTCAAAATATTTTCATGCAAATTCAGAAAAGACATACTGCAGTTCCCCTCGGACAGTGAAAGGACTGGAATAAGGAATGTAAAGGAAATACAGAATATCTGTTAAGAAAAAAAAGTGGGGTTTTTTACCTACAAGGTGATCTATATATGCTTTCTGAGGAAAAGCATCCCCACAGCCTTGTTAGGATGTTGGGCATTACTCTTCCACAGGCTTTAAGAGGCCTATTTGAGTAAAGTGTTACCAAAGAAAAACAGAAAGTCCAAGTGATGTAATTTAAGGATGTTTTCTCTGTGACCACTTTAATAAAGGCATTGTACTATTTCTAACCAACCTACATATTATCTTAACCTCTTTCTGTTCTGTTAAGACAATAATCCAACACATACATTTCTGTTAATAAAAGGGATCTTCAAGCTGACATGGAAGTGATCTCCATTAAGAGAAACAAGTCAACAGGCTTTTCTGAAGGCAAGCATTGAAATTAAACATCTCAATGTTTAACTATTAACATACAGAATAACTTTGGGTTCATAAGGATGAGTCTTGGACTTAGGAACAATGAGATTTGGGTTCCTGCCTGTTTAATAGCAGAAGACAGCCTTAAAATCAGTCTTCAAAACTCTCAAGTCTTGTTTGCACAAGACATTAATTATTTTATAATTTCATGCAAGTCCAAATATGCCATTCCATTTTCAAGACCTCTTAGACTGCAGTTACAAAACAATTCATAAAATGAAAAATTCTTTATGCTTTATGCGTATGTATGGTTTAGATGACAAGAAAAGTTGTCTTCAGCAGGCAGACTTCTGGTTCCAAATGAAAAAGCTGATATAAGTTATGGATTTCAAGTAACAAAAGGTGATTAATAAAATCCCAAATTATATAGAATGCAACCTTGTTGCCAAAAGATAATTCCTCCATTCTCTACCTCTGATATTATATACTTACCAAGTACTCAAATAGTTCTCTTACCAACTTTCCATTTAGCTGAAACACAGATAGAAATATGTTTATTCTAGGTAAATAAATTCCAGAATATTTTCATAAAATTCTGCCAAGTAAATCAACAACACTACCTTTTGTAAGTTGTGTTTTCTCTTGTTTGTAGGGGGAAGCATGGTGGCGTCTGGTTGGGGGGGGTGGGTGGTTTAGAAGCTTTGGAAGTCATTAAATAGCAGAAATCAAAAAATACAGAGAGCAGAACCTATAAATGTGTCTCAGTACAATACTCCAAGGAAGGGGAAAATTACTCGGTGAGACAGATTCAGTTAAACCTGACTTTAGGTTTAATGGTTGGATTCTGTTTCTGCAACTTTGGAGTTGCTTCTACAGATACATGCCACTTGAACCCAAGGAAGTTGGGAGCATTTTTAGAGGCAACTCCCTTTTGGGAAGGGGTTTACTGAAAAGTCAACTATTTCGTAGGTTACCATAACAACAAAATGTAACACTGAAAAACTCTTCAATGACACATTCTTAACCAAAATTGGTGCATTAAGAATGGTTATCCTGGAGCTCCCAGCATTATGATTTAAATACCTGCAAGGCAAGGGTACCAATTTTCCCCTATCTTTCTCAGACTGAAATAGAAATAACATCAGTGCTTTTATAGAACAGAGGAAGATCTGACTGTGCTTACAAAGAATTAACAATCACAGAATCATTCAGGTTGGAAAACGCCTTTAAGATCATCGAGTCCAACCTTCCATGCCCCCAAAACCTTTGACCACATTAACTTAAAGGAGTGAGATTCTTTCATTTAAATCCTGTGACCTCTTCCAGCACTCACTAGTTTCCCAATTTCCTTAGGCTGCCATTGCTCCAGTTAAACACCACTATCAGCAGAGGTCAAGATAAGAAAGAAACCTTTAGCTTTTAGATAGCCCGGGTCAAACCCAACAAAGTTTTTGAACAGAATGACAGTGACACTGCTCTGAATAAACCAGCAAATGGAGAACCACTGCAGAGAGCAAAGCAATAGGTGACATATTGAATCTGCTACTAAAAGCAAGAAGACTGCTGTGTTTTGTGCTAGTTACAGTGGTTTTTGATGAAGAATGAGACATAACAACCAAGTCAGGGGTCAAAACTGCACGAATCTTCACAGTAGGCAAGGTTGGATATTACAGGGGATGATGCAATCCACTGGCCAGCTGCAGAGAGACATAGGATTTTGAAAAATCCTGAATGGTTATTTCAACACTACAACAACATCAGGGCTGCCTGCCAGCTTGTCCATCAGTATCACCGTTGTCACATGAAGTGGCAAAACACTCAGTTAACTTGTGCAGTTCTGTGGATACTGGACAGACAATCGCCACGGAAACGTACATTCACATGACTTTTTTTTTCTAGTTCCGAGACAATATGATACAAATGCAACACCAATTTCAGAAAGGACACTGGTGGCTTAGGCAGGGCTCTAGGGAATGAAAGCAGAGCAGGCTGGGAAATGTATGCTAAAATGATAAGAAACACTCAAGGCTCAATGGCTCTCAAAGGGCAGAAACAATGGAATTTAACAGAACAGCAGCTCCACGAGTTGAAAATTAATGAATCAACAGGAAAGTGAGTAAACATTCTGTGGAGCTGACAGCTGAAGTGCTGAGATACTCATCAAAAGTAGAAGCACTGGCTTAGCAATTTATCATGGAAAAGGAGCACAATCATTGCTCTTACAGCATATTTGATAAAGAATATAAGGCAGATATGTTCCTTGCCCAGATAATCCTACAGTCCAAGTAATTTAAAATACTATCCAACACAAGTCAGACACACACACATAGATCATTGATAACCTGTGAAATACTCACTTTTGCCATGGAGCTGGTGCATCAGTACTTCCAAGTACTAAATTCCCTTGCTTCCATAGTATTATAAACAATTATTATCTGTTTCACTGGTTTCATTCTATTGCTTGTGGAATTAACAGATTTTGGACAAAAAAAGTAGTTATACATTTAGCCACATTAACTGTGAGGAAAACTCCAGTGCCCCTACCACTAACATTTTATCAGCTCCAGAAGCTAAAAACACCCCCACAACTATAAATGAAGTTGGATGACAAGCAATGAAAGAAAGCTAAAGATACAACATGAAATAATGAAATTAAGCCAAAATTAAGCAAATTGAGCAGGAAAAGGCCCAAAAGAACATACTGATGCATTTTCATCTGAGGAAGGACATGGAAAGGACCACTGATTGTCCAGTGTAGTGCCTGCAATAGTACAGCAATTGCATCAGAAATTCATACAGAAGTGTATTCAACTTACCTTATACTTTTCACCTAAGAGATGTTAGTTAACATATCCTATCCCTAAATGAAAATTAATTCTTTGTTAAAAACAGCAGATCCAGGACACAGTCCTCTTTCATGATGAATAATTATTCAGATCAAACACATTTAAATGTTCACATTGTACAAATTTTCATGCTACCCAAAGAAGCAGGAATTGTTAAGAAATGCAGTATTATTCTACTTACAGTTACGGATGTTATTCCAGTCAATTTTAGAGAAAAATGGGTGGCAGCAGAGTCCCTCATAACCCAGCCTTTCCTTCTGCCCACAAAGCAAGCTCTGAATCAGATCAAGAAATTCGCTACTAACTTTCACATCATCTGGGAGCTTCAGAAATCTCTGCATTAGAAAGAAAAGGATTTCTGCTCAGTAGGAGAACAGTCCCAGAAAAGTACGATCAAGTTTCATTATTTGGAGATATGTCAGGCATAAAGGAGAAATATTTATAGCATACAAATAAAAGTATTGTGCATTTTTTTCCAAACAGACTTTTATATGCATTCACTGCACTAAAGATAAGAACACAGGAACAACCATTCCCAATCAGCCAGATGGTAGATCCATATCACCATCTTATGCTGAACAATGGCCAATGGCACACACAAAAACAAGAGTAAACCAAGACATTTCCCCAGAAAATTCTGCCAAACTTCTAATGATTTGTGGCTTAGAATTTTTTGAACCAGAAGGGATTATGTCTTTGTGTATGTCAGATCTCAGGGAATGTCTCTTACATGAATTTTTCTAGTCACTCCTTGAACACAAATAGACATTCAGTCGCTGCAAAGTTATGGCAAAGAGCTCCCCAGCACAAGAATGTACAATATGAAGTATCCCTTTTTGTTTCTATCACAGTGGCTGCTGGCTACTTCCATTTGGTGCTCCTAATTCCCAGATTAGAAGAGTTATGGGCAGCCATTCTCTGCTCACTTCCTCCCAGCTACACATTTTTCCTTTTTCTTTCCTACTATGTACTGCTTCTTGGACTGTTACTAAGATCTAAACTAACATTTGCAATGATTATAACATCAAGACACTCTTCTGGAGCCCACCTGTGGGTAAAGTTGGGATCCTTTCCCCTTTATATGAATTGGTTTAAATTTATTTACACTAAATTTCACATGATGTTTTTAATCCTGCAGACTCTCAATATTCTCAAGTCTTTCTGCAGCTTTCTTACCTAGCCCTTCTCTTCACTGTCCAGAAAAACTAAGATTCAGAAACTTTATCAATCCACAACTCATCCTTTCAATCCCTTTTCTAGATTCTTTTGGTAAATGCTGCAATTATAGTTGCCTAAGATAGACAGCTAAATCTTTTTCAGTTCATGCACTGCAGATGGCTACTTTTAGACACCTGTTATAAAAAACAACTTGCTATCTACAATTCAAAGACATATAAAACGAATATAAAGCATATGTTCTAAAGATTTTATGAACACAACAAATTAAGAGAAAAGCAGCTTATGGGTGTCTCAGCTGTAAAAACATAGTCCTTAGTTACAGCCTTTTAACTCAAGAACACAGAAGGAATTCTCTCTACCTGGAAGTTCATGATGTTATTGAAAGTTTTTGCTGAAGTCCCTTCAGTGAATGGAGATCTCCCATAAATCATTTCATAGGCAATGACTCCCAGGGACCACCAGTCACATTCTGGACCATAAGAAGCTTTGCCATCCCCACTCAACCCCACTAGCATTTCTGGTGCCATGTAGTCGGGTGTGCCAACAGGGAGCTTGGCATTTACCTAGAAGCAAAGATACACCAAGGGAATTACAGCACTTTAGGTCATTGTGACCTTACCAATAAAAAAAACACACATCTTTTTTCTTTTTATTCTTTTTTTTTTATGGAATACAATTTTTAGTCCTCCAAGTGAATTTTAAGTAAGTAATTTTAAGCAAGGTAAGCAAAAAAAAAAAGCAAGATTAAGGAAACTGCTGATAAACAGAAAGCAACCTATTTCATATAAAGAGCCAAATTATCAGAGCTAGCTGTTACTAGAAAGAGCAAACAGCTAAAGTAGAAAAGCAGTATTCTAAAAAGCACAGGATTACTAAACACTGATGTTTTATGCAGTATACATACTCTAGCACTACTGCTTCAACTAGTATTAACAGGGACATCATGGCTGAAATTTCAAAAATAGTCAGATTTAGACATAAATATTCCTGCCCTTGTTCCATTCTGTGTTGTCCCTACCTTTTTTACCTTGTGTTCATGGTCAGCAAAGTACTAGTATTTGAATTTCTGGAGTGCTTAGAAAAAGTAATTCAGAAGCCAAAAACTGCAATCATTTTTACACTGACTGGTAGAAAGAATGAAACAAAACAGAAGGCAGACTAATACAAAAACCTGAAGATGACTGAAAAGATGTGAAGAAAAAATGTAAAAGAAAAATGCAATGCAGAGAAGCAGTGAAAAGGGAAGAAGAGGCAAACAAAAATATTAAGAATCACAGTACTAAGCCGATGCTACAAAAAAATAAAAAAGACAGGAATCTAGTATAGTACTTCATATTCTCACTTAGATATATTTTAACTTCAAATTATCACTTGAAATCGTATGCAGTTACCTACATTTGCAAGCAAAAGATTCACATATTTGAATGTAGTGCTTTCTGGTGAGTATAGTGCAGAAGACTGGAAGGTGATTTGTTTCAGTTTTCAAAACTATGCCACCTTAGTTACAACAATCACCATTTTCAGGCCAGTTATGAATAATTGTAACTCCACATCCTTCTTTAAACACAGCATTGAACAGTTGTAAGGATTTCTAGAAGTATGATTTTGTATTGCAGGGCAGTAGGCTGGCCTTTACCTTACTTGTGTATTAAAATCTTAATAAGGAAATACATATCTACTGAGAGCTGCAAAAGATACTCCAGCTCATATTTGAAAAGCCATTCATCAATTGAAAAATATAATTGTGAATAGATTCCATATTGGACAAGAAAGCAGAATAACAAGGTCTAATCAAAGAAGATACAAAGTTAGTTTTCCCTTTTAACTGGACTATCTAAACAAGCCATAGGAAAAGTTTAAATCCACATTATTACCGTTTTGTTTACTGTCATTTTGGCAGCTGACCCAAAGTCCACCAGTTTAATGTGTCCCGTTCGGTCAATAAGAACATTCTCTGGCTTGATATCTCTGGAAGCAAGAGGGAAGCAATCAGCACCTTTCCATGCCATTTCCCACTGTCACATCCCAATAACAGGATATCCCTCTTCAGCTACGCTCAGCCATGTGCTCAACTGCATAAAACCTTAACAAGTGGGACTCTTACTTCCAACAGTTGTTCTTTCCCAAGCAAATCTTAAAGTAATAAAGTCCTCCTTGTTCCATTGGAAGTTCAGAATTATTGACAAAAGATGGAAAGAGAAGGTGACACTGTAACTGAGTTACAGTGAAGTATTACATGGCTTTCTTCCCAGATTCCCTCACAACTTAATCAGTTTCTAAATCCAGGCAGCTACCTTGTATTAGAAAGCCTCATCCTGTGCTCTAAGTGCAGCCACCACAGCTGCTTGGAACATAAAATAACTTCATAACATTCCCAAAGCCTCAGAATGGGATAAATTTATTAAACACCAATAGGATTTTAAAAGGCATACAGTGAAATTATTCCAGCCTTGATATCATCTTTAGAAAACTCTGTGATATTTACCTACTCCAACATCCTTTACTGCCCTGTTCACCAATCAGTACACAACAACTTTTGACAATTACAATAATTTCATGTACTACTTGGTGCTGACAGCAACAACCTCTGGAAAAGACTGTAATTTTTATAGGGCAACATTACTGCTTCTTTTCACTAAGCCTCCAGAAAATACATGTAACAATCCTTTCTTTATATTAGTTTGAACTTTACATCAAAGTTAATGCCTTTAGCTACAATTATAGTTGGGGTCCGATTAATTTTCTAATTTTCTCCTCTGATACAGCATGCAAAATACCATCCTGAAAGAGGATGGAGGATAAAAAGCCAAGAATGCATCATTCCAGAACACTTTTTCTGGAATGATACTAATCAAATGTTACGTGCAATGCAAAGCAATCTTTACCTACCGGTGAACATAACCCATCTGATGGACACTGTGAATGGCTAAAACCAACTCAGCAAGATAAAACTGCACCATAGTCTCATCTAGTTGGTCCTCATATCGGTTTAAGAGTGACAGTAAGTCCCCTCCAGGCTGATATTCCATAACCTACATAAAATATTAAAGCAACAGATACAGTTCATACATACAAAAGACATTCCATGTAACACTGGACACATATCATGATATGACAGTGGCAGGTAATTCTGGAGTTCCTGACATAAGAAAGACATGGAGCTCCTGGAGAAAGTCCAGAGGAGGCCATGAAGATGATCAGAGGGCTGGAGCAGCTCTGCTCTGGAGACAGGCTGAGAGAGTTGGGGTGTTCAGCCTGGAGAAAAGAAGGCTCCAGGGAGACCTTAGAGCACCTTCCAGTGCCTGAAGGGAAAACTAGGGGAGACTTTTGACAAGGGCTCATAGTGAGAGAACAAGGGAGAATGGATTAAAACTGGGAAAGGGGAGATTTAGGTTGTGAGGTTGTGATGAGTGTGAGGGTGATGAGACACTGGCACAGGTTGCCCAGAGCAGCTGTGGCTGCCCCATCCCTGGAAGTGTTCAAGGGCAGGTTGGATGGGGCTCTGGCAACCTGGTCTAGTGGGAGATGCCCATGCCCATGCAGGGGGGTTGGATGATCTTTAAGGTCCCTTCCAACCCAAACATTCTATGATTCCGATTCTATAAATATTTACAGGAGATGAGCATATTTCAACCACCACGTTGTTCTTCAACATAAAAGAAATAGATAGAATAGAAAAGAGACAAAGACTAGGCATTACCAAATAGAGATTTTTCTTGTCTTGAAATGCATATTGTAACTGTGGAATCCATGGGCTGGTGCTCTGGGATAATATACTGCGTTCTTCCTCAAAAAATGACACCTACGAAAAAAGGAAGTGTTCAGTTATATCGTGATGAACATGAGTTAGAATACATTAAAAACCCCCACTTTCAGAAAGAATTGAGTCTGTGCCAAAGGCACACATCACAAAAAAATTACACAGAAAATATGAAATGCTATTTCCTTGTGACGTGCACCTTTAAAAAAGTAACATTGCCCCTTTGTGTTTTCAGCTCCCCCCCCCCCCCCCGTTGCCTAGCTGGCTTTCAACTCAATAGCCCCTGCAAGGGAGACCAGCTCCCCACTTTAAACTGGTGAAGCATCTACCAGTCTGGAGTGCAGTCTTGGCTGACCTCATCTGGACTGGCCCTAATAAAATAAAACTCATCTCAAAAGAATCAGACAAGCAGAAAAGAAGCTAGAGCAATTAGGGGGTAGCATCTTACAGTTAATTCAACAATAAATTCACTGTAAGGTATTAAAATACAAGGCTTTCTTGAAATCATCCTCTAGCAACTATTTAATTATTCAAATGTGCAGCCAGACAACAAGAAATTAATTTTATAACAGAATTATAAAGTTCATTTAGATCAACATTCCCCACTTTCACCCACACTGAACAAGACTGAGCAAGTGACATGCTGAGGGTAGTATCATACCTTTTTTTTTTTTGTCAACCAATGCCATAGTAAAAGTAATTTTGGTTTATCTTAATTTCTGATAGCCACAAACAATGCTACAGGATCTCAGGAGCAACCTAACTGCACTGTATGTTGGGAACAACTGAGGCAGCTATTGCTGTATAAATTCACAAGGTCTGTCATGGAGTATCTCTGCCCTACTTGTCATCTTATGCCTGTGAAAGATTAACTTCTTTTTCTCACCAAACTATGGTAACAACCTCCATTATCCCTTTTTTTTAAGTTTTCAAGTAACACATTTCTCAAGCTAGTGAGAGGCTCTCCATAAAAATCTAGTCACCACACTTTGCCTTCACACCCACTCTTGACATTATACGTCGCTCTTTAAAATAAAAAAAAACAACCCTTAATGAATAGATTGCCAGAAAATTCAAGCCATCATCAAGCTGATCAATACTGACCCACTATTTCCTTCATCTGTTTTTTCTTGTCTTAAAACTAGATGGTAAACTCTTTAAGACAAGGGCCATTTATTGTTTTGGATGGCACCTCACCCAATCTACGAACATGGCTTTTAAACGTAGGATGATCTTTCTCAAGATACACTTTTAACTTAATTTGAATAGTTGTGACAAAAAGGAAATGTTCAACAAATTATAATTTCTTGTTCTACCGTCATAACAGAAAAATGTACCTACATGCTCCTGTGCCAACAAGGACTCCTTGCTCATCACCTTCATAGCATATACATCACCAGTACCCTTCTCTCTCACTACTTTTACATCTGCAAAGTGACCACAGCCAACCACACTCTTTACTTCAAAATCCTTCACACTGGGTTGCAGTTCCCTTAATTCAGTTATAGTCTCTGCATCTACAAAAAAAAAAAAATTATATATACTTATTTTTACATTAGCCAACTGGCATTTCATAACAAGCACAACATCAAAAATGGTGAACAAAAAAACCAACATTTAGTTCCAGACTCTCAAGAAATGTTAAAACATTCCAGAATGTGCTTCTTAAAAAAAAAACAGTATGTATAAGGACTAGAAAAAGACTGTATTAATGCACAGTTAAGTCTGAAATATGGTATATACAGGAAATGTTAAGACAGTTCCCATAGCAACCATAATTCTGTCCCATTCATAACACCACAGGCTGAGAGCCTCTTTTGTTTCCAATTTCTTTCCAACCATCCTTTACCGACACAAAGTGCATTATCTGAGTGAGCTTTACCCTGCCGAGTTCTACGAGGCCAGTGTCAGGCTTTTCCCCTCTGCCTGTGGGAGGCACTAGTCTATTGTCTAATAACTGTAGACATTTATTTCAGATACTCGGTTCAAGTTTTCCATTGACTAGTTTCACCCAGTACACACTGTGATAATCAGTTGCTCACTGTAGATTGTTCTAAAAATTCTTCAGACTAGCAGAAAATTACTCTCCGCTAATAATATCTAGAAACTATTGGATGGAACTATGATAGAGGGTATGACAAGTTACTTTTAACCACAAGGCTTTCTAGTATATCTTACTAGAAAAACTGATGAGCACATCATCAGTAAAATATTTACTCCATCAGAAATTACATTTCTGAAGCACAGAATTACCGTGGATAAGTTACACGTGCAAAAACCAGATGACACATGGAATCCAAAAGATCACTTCAAGCTGAAAGAGCCAAGGATTACAAAGCTCCTTTCTGGGTTGTTATTTTTTACTCCTACCTCTAAGTCACTGTCCTGCTCCCAACTTCTGCCACCCTTCATTGTGTGTGCGCAGTACTCAGGGACTTTTAAAGAAAGTGCCTCCTCAAGTATATTCAAAGTACAGACCAAGAAGGATGCATATTCAAGTTACAGCACTTCAAAAGCTATTTGTGTATGATCCTTTTGGACCTGAACACAGCTTAAGATTGCCAAGATCCCCTTTGCAATGTGGAATATGCCCACAAAAAGTCAGATGCTTGAAGTCCCAGGCTAGAATCACAAATGAATCCAAGCAACTCAAGCATTATTTAAACACTCAGATTCTTAAGACCTATCTTTTAAAGTAACACCTGAAAATTAGTCTAAATAAACTTACACTTCTTGACAAAGTTGCCAACATGTTTAATTTTCATTAAAGCAGGGTTTCTGCATTCTTCAAAAAGAAGGAATAAAGAATCAAGGATGCCTTCCCGGGAGAGAGGAGACATCTGCTGTTGAGTCACAAAGAGTGGCTTCCCCTGGAAAAAAAAGAAGCAACAGCAGATGGAGTCTCAGACAACAATGAAAAGCCTCAAATCAATAACATATGTATAGAGCAGCTTATATATTATCAATTTAAAAATCACTACTTCAGAAATTAGACAAATGATACGGAAGTGTGAGGTGAATATATCAACTCACTGTGTCTATCTGCAATAGCTGCTGCAGGTATTTTACTTTTAGACAAAACAATCCTTTAAAGACTTCAAAGTTCAAATGACAGCTTTCTTGAAACTATCTACACCCTCCTGATGGCTCTGATCTGACTGGCTTTTTCCTTGGGGTTTACTTCATGGTACAAATACTTTAAACAATCAGTATAAACATAAGCCCTAGAAGGAAAAGCTGCTGAACTTCAGATGATGAAACAGCAGCTGGTTCAGTAAATCAATCTCATGACAAACCCTCAGCTACATCACCCATGAAAAAACTGCAGATTACAGGACACAAAATAAAATATTCCATCTTTACGTAGGAAAATCCACTCAGACTATAATGTTACCAGATGCACACAAACACAAGACTGGCTACAATCTACTGAACTTTGTGCAAACTAGATGCACACTTTGAACTTCAAAAAGTCATCCCTTTCTTTTACCCCTTCCTCCAAAGAACCACCCCAGCACGCTTTGGGTGTCCACACAAAGAAGCAAAACTGTATTTTGATGCACTGGGTATGGACACAGGCAAAAGCGAGATGAGGCAATCCCGGGCCAGACGCCCTTTACCTGAAAGAGCAGGTTTAGCCGAGAAATTCGGCTGGTGATGGGCTCCATCGGTCCTGCCTCTACCGGATTTCGGGCACCGCATTTAAACTTCAACATCTTTACAGATTATCTTGTATAAAAGATCACCTGGAAAAAGAGAACAGGATGTTTCAAGCAGAGGTATTTGAATGGGTGACTTTAAATTCAGAGGGGATGAGGGTGTATAACTTCAGCAACATTTGCACTTTCTTGGAGACAGAATGTATTAGAACTATCAAGTTTGACCGCGTTCGGAGCGTCATCGCAACTAAGGTGGTTTTGGGAAAGGTTGAGGACGGAAAATTAACCCTGATGGTGCCGAGCCCTCCGAACGGCGGCGTTTGTGGCTCCCGGACCCCCCTCCCCTGCGCCGCTCTCCCCGCTTTACCGCCATCCAGGTTTGAACGGCCCCGCGACCATCACTTCCGATGACGCGTGCCTCGCGCCCCCGCCGCAGCCAATCCAGAGGCCGGGCTGGCGGAAGCGCCACCGTCACCCGCCGCGACCGCCCCGGAGGGACGGCCGGGGACCCTGGGGAGCGGGGCGGGCGCGGCAGGGCGCGTAACGGTTTTAACCGTCAGGCTGACGGCCTGTCCGGCAGGCCTGCTTGGAAGCGCCCGAGCTGCGGGGAAGGCGAAAGGACAGGGCCCCGTGCTGCCGCTGAGGTGCTGCGCTGCTCTCGGGGGTTTGTTCCCGTAAGGCGCACACCCGCTTGTTCTGTGTTTTACCCTCTTTTTTTTTTTTTCCTTTGCCAAATCTTAAAAGGCAAAAGTGACTCATTCTACATAGATCTGAGAGGAACTGGTTCAACCGTAGACCAGACGTCATGCTTGGCAGCAGCCTGCTGCCAGGCAGGACAGCCAGAGGGGAAATAAAGCTTCAAAAGCTTTAAATCTTCTGTAAAATGCTTATTTGACCTTTATGTGCCAATTATATTTTTTTTCGCTGATACGTGTGGCCATTTTATTCATATATAGGGTAATTAGCTTTCAAGTGAAGCACCGGTGAAAACGTTCCAGCTTGGCATCCCCTCCCCAAGTGCCTGCGTGCCATCCATGCAAATGTTCAGTGGGACGACCTTGTTTGACAATGGATCAGTGCGGTGATGGCAGAGGAGAACATCAGCACAAGCAGCGATGCTCTCTGCAAACATCACAGTCCTGCAAAGCACAGGCTGCTATTCCCAAGCATAACTCATTGTTACACGGAGTCTTGGCAGGATTTAAACTGGTAACAGAAACCTCGGTGATAAGGTTCCTTAAAAATAATCATGTTACTGTGTAGTGACATAAAAGATGTTTTGCTAACCAGCAGTCATTTTAATGATGCTCATACTGGCTTGGCAGCTAGCTAAGAAAGTAATTCACTGATGGATTTACTATAGTATGACTTTATACAAATAATTTTATGGATTTGTGCTTCCTTCACTTCTTCCAGTCCACCCTTGGAACACTGACATATTTTTGGTGTATTTCTTGTCTCAGACTTACATATCTGGGTTCATTTCAAGTTATTCAACCTGAAAGAATTTTTAAAAATCTAATTTATTGTCCACCACATGCACTGCCAATGTGCTTTTTGGATTTGACTCAGGACACTCATTGTCTAGGCCTCATCCTCCACTGCATTGCACAGGAGAGATCAGTTCTTTCAAAGAAGAGCAATTAAAGAGCTTCCTCTTCATAAACTGGTCAATTTTTATGCTAGTGCATTTTAGTAAAATACCACATCCTGCCTTGCTATTTGGAACCCTATTGTGTTTCTAAGGGTCCTCTGTCCTAGATTGCAAGTAAGTCTCTGTCTGCCATCCAAAACGAGAGGAGGCCTTTAGGCTCCTCTGCCTTTCTCCAGCCTGCCTTGTCCTGTGCAAATGCCATCAGCCCCCTCTATTTTAACTGCCAAAATTAATGTTAAATATCCATGCTGTTTCTAATGCCACTTGGGAAATTACTCTATCTGTGCTTTAGTTTAAGTTTAGAAAATGGGGAAGCAGAAGAGCTGGGTTCTCCTGCCAGCTCATTTCCATATTGTGCTCCAATAACAAGCTGTGGCTGATTGTCTTTCCATCTTGTCTGCAGGATGGTGTAAAAGAGCTGATCCACAAGCTGGATGAGGAGATGGGTCATTAAGGGTTTCCTCTCACCCACACACGGCTGCCCTTTCCCTTCTACAACATGATCACAAGCTCTGGATCTCCCAAACAGTATCCAAAATTTAACCAGCCAGGTGAGCTGCTTGGGTAACAAGTCTGCGTTGGCTGGGGAACTGGCCTCTCAACTGTCCATTCAACTATGGTATGAGTTCAGTTGCTACAATTTTCATGTTTATAACTTAATTTTCCCACATAAAGGTTTCTTTGTTTGCATACTGTTGAGTGCTTGCAAGCAAGGAAGCTGGCTGTTAAAAGCATTGTTTGGGACAGATACAATTTTCCTCATAATGTTTGTGAGGGCACAAGCTAGATTAGTTCCCTTTAAGAAGGCCCTTAAATACCCATTTTGCTGGAAGCAGCCATGAGGAGGAAGATCACTTACTGGTTTTTCTTCTTTGTTGCTGTGTAAGAGACTCACATAACAGACTCTCATAAACCAGAACGTCTACCAGCAAAACAGAATAGTAGCATAAAAATACAGCTGCACCAGAACTCTTATCAAACATTAAGAAGCCAAAGTGGCAGATGGAGGGAAGAAGGAGAGAAAAGCTGTGCATTTTCAGTGATAAAACTCAGTACCCATTTCTCAAGTCTCATGTAAAAAATATAAAATACCTTTCCAGAAGAACATGTTTCATTTTTCTTTAAATTGGTGGTCTGAAGTCTTCAGAGTGACAGTGATGGATCCTTCACACTTTTGATACTTTATCAAGAGCAATCATAGTACTCTAGCTCTTTGTCTTTATAATGGTCAAAGTAGATATTACTTCTTGATCTTGGAAGCTGCTCCTATGGATTATCTCACAACTTGAAGAACATCATCAAACCTGCAATTGTGCAAAACAAGAGTTTATTGCCTACTATTAATAAAGTCATTCAAAAGCATAACACAATAAAAAGATCTATGATTTTCCCTAAACAGGTCCCAGCATGGTGCTCAACATGTTTTGACATCTCACCATGCATTGATTTGCTTACCATTGCTTTGGCTTTTTTTTTTTATGGTAAGAGTAGGGGGTTCCCGTTATTTCCTTGGTCAGAATTCTCCTCCCTCATGCTGTTGTATACAAGCAAACTCCAAAGTGACCGTGTTCCAAAGATTGTTTGTCACTAGCACCCTTCGGGCTTGCTTGGAGCCTAAAACACTAAGGAAACGTTGAAGGAAAAGATCAGGTATGCCAGCATTTTCCCAAGAACCTGGCACTCAGATTCTCACCCAAACTAACACTGCTGTTGTTTAATGGGCAGAGAGATGCCAAATCCCCCCTAACACCACCTGGCTGTGAACTTCTGTATTTACAGCAGCATCACTCAAGTATCTTCATCTTTGGAGCAGCAAGACACTCGTGACTGCTCCCAGGATGCTACCTTCCTGAGAATCACATATGGCTAGAAGGTAATCAAAAAGGAGTGTGCTCTCACAATTCTAAGAGCTGAACATGACCAAAATAATTCTTTTTTTTTCCTACCTGGCTAATGTCTTCAACTCCAGTGTTTGATTGTTTCCAAATTGTAATGCTAATCCATCCATGCAGACTGGCAGCAGTTTGGAACCTAGGCTTCCAAAGTAGGCAGACCCCAGAAATAAAAGGTGTTCTGCAGTGATTCTTTTGTTGCATGCTATGGATGGCCTTTACCATAGCTAATCTAGGTGCATATGAAAGCAAAGAATGAATGATTTCTTATCAGCTCTATTCCTTTCTCTAACTCACCAGTATTTAAAAGATCCTGTAATAAACCAAGCTCTTCCTTTTTTTTTTTCCCCTAGCCCTAACCCTGATCATATCCAAGTTACCACTTTCTACATCAAAATAAAGGGTTAAACTTGGCTGACCTGAATACTATCATAAACCCTTGCTGATAGTAGCTCTCACCATTGTTTAATGGGACCTAAATAACCCCTTAGATCCTAGGCACATTTTTTTCCACAACTATCAGAAAATATGCAACTTGGATGCAATAGTCATGCACACTACAGGGTATACAAATATTTGCACAATACATCTTCAGGAATAACACTTACAGGAGGGGTAAGTAAATTCCTTTTCAGAGGAGATATGCAGGCAAAAAGAAACAATTACCAGGAAAACAATTATATTGTCTTTCTTTCTGCGGTGTTTTTAATTTCCTCCTCAGAATTTTGGGAGAAAGATCTTTCTGCAATCATCCTCCTAGGATAAGCAAAAAGGAAATTAAACTTTAAAAGGCCTAAGTGGCTGTTAGGTGCTTCTTCCATAAATTCTCACTAGAAGTTAGGTGCAGAACTACAGCTGATAATATTCTTCAGTGTTACTTTGATTGAAATATTAAAGGCCTATTTTGTTTGTATTAGCAATATGCTAATAATAGTGTTAATAAGTGCTAATGTTCACTGGGTGGTTTTTTTTATACATTGCTTTCGTTTTCTTTATATTGGCAGAAGTAAAATCCATTAATATAGGGTTTTAAATACTCATGGTAGCCTTCCTGTTACATATATAGGCATTTTCTGTCTTTATTTATAAACATGCAAACAGAAACACGTGCTGCTCTTCAGACCTAATCCCAGTTCTGAGGATTCCTCATTCCACACTGTTCAGTGACTAGCCATGTTTTTTTACCAAACTCTCCTAACATTACAGCCCTGTGCTGAATTCCTCTTTAAGCAAAAACATAATCATGCTCAACTTCTGGTGTGACCAGAATGAAATGGTAACAGAACTGGGTCACTAAGAATCCTTTTTATATGAGAATTGAACAGTTAGCCACATGAAAGTGAAGCACTTTTTTGATCCTAATTGTTTTCCATGTGTTTGTTTTTTTTAAAAATATATTTATCCTAAAAAAAAAACCTCATTATGTACTGGAGAAATAATTTATTAACTTTTAGATGCAGCAAAAAGCAAATGATCTTTTACAAATCTCAGCTTCAGGTTTCCTTTGTGCTATCACAGGAACACCCCTGATTCCACAAAAATTGTTTCATACAATTTATCAAACCTCATGATCTGTCAAGACACATGAATATTGATGTGTTCACATTAACATCTCCTGGACCTGCTGAAAACTAAATTTGTCATGACTTAATGGGAATTAGATGTTGCAGAGCAACAAGTGACAGGGCCTTAATTAAAGTAAAACTGACTAAGTATCTGAGCAACTACAATAAACGTAGCTAAAGAACTATCTGCATGTTTTCACAGATGTGGAAAGGAAGGCAATGTTGAACTCTGTTTTAGAAGATAAAACCTAGAATGGGACAGGTGCAGTTTATCAGCTGGAAATTGCATATAACAAAATACCCATTTACTGTGGGTATTTCAATATGGTAATCATGTAAAGGATGGCCATATCAAATTCTATTTTACCTAGATTCCAAAAACTGTTATAGTGAAGATACCAAATTCTTCTGAGAACACAGTTAAAACTTATTTGAATTTGACCTTACATTGTCCTAGGATGACTGAATTCTAGGTGTCCACAGGAGAACCTTTTCCTTGCCTTAAATCAACAGAGCCATAGAATTACACCCTTCAGTTTACTACAATAATTTACTTTGTGGGATGGTTATCTGCACTTCTTTGCTGTGTGTTGGAATTCCATGTAGAAACCTGGCATTCCCCACCCTCCTGTGGGCTGCAGAACATTGTGTATCCTGATTTGTGGCAAAAGAATTTCTGACTCAATCTAGTCCACGCACTATATTCAGAAACTGGAAATCTGATTGTCATCAAGGAAAGTACCCAAAAAGATTCATTCTGCCTTAATATAAGGAGTAAGCTCTTTGTTGATCTCTGTCCCTGAGATCAGCCAGAAACAGAGCTGTGCCAGACATCTCCCTATCCAGTATTGATGGGCAGCAGAGCTGTGCATACACATAAATAAATCTCTTTGGCTGACTTCCAGAAAGGTCTAAGAATGTGAATTAATTTAGGAGTTAGCTAGATGGTATTGAACGATACCCATATATCACTTTACCACTAAGATTTTGGGGAGAACAGGTCTCGTTACTGTTTGGAGTTTTCTGGAATAAATATGGTTAGATTGATGTTGAAACTACACTGTGTAACAAATGGCAGGCAGCCACCTGGGGAGGGAAGCATCCCTAAAACAGTTTTCCACTGGAGTGGAAAATATCCCCCTTTGAAACAGGGCTGTTTGTTAGTTTGTTTGGTTTGGATTTTTTTTAAATAGGTCAGTTTAATGCCAGTTGCAAAGTACAGTGCAGCTGGGAAGAGCCTGCTCCTATCAAATCCACTCTCAGGCAATTGCTCCAGTTGTCTCTGCTGTAGAAGTCATTGGGAAGTATAAAGTGCTTTCCTGCAGCCTGGTGTTGGCTGACAGATGCAGCTACAATGTACTACAGAATTCCAAGATTTTGGCTTCTCAAAGCCAAATAGATCCACTCACTTACCTACAGTTTAGTAAAACAAATGCTGTCAGACTGAAGTATCAAAATTAAACTAGATTAAACAAAATATGTCTGTTTAAAATTATCTAAGTTCTTTTTTAAAAAATCCAACCTTTTGCTAACTTGGGTGAATACAGTGGTAGACTCGGCTTCCTCATATAACTGAACTTGAAAGAAATGGTATCTTTTTTCTTTTGAAGAGTTATTAAAAAAAATCCAGTAAACAATAACCTGTGCACTGCAGCCTTATAGGCATGGTGGCAAGAATGAATAGGGTAGAAAAGAACAATTGGAGCACTTTGTTCAGAGTATAAATAAAAGCATCAGATGAGGCAATGACAGCTTTAACATAAAAGGACTTTCCAGGTAAGACTAAAAGAAATGTATGTATGATTGCCTATTTTTTAATTTGGAATCACGATTTTGGTACTTTACAGTTTTAAGATGTTCTTGCTCTGAGTGGGTGTCTTCATTCCTGTCTTGAAGAAATCAGCAATGACAGCCTACATGTTACTTCATTTAATTCTTCTAGAATTAGTTCTATACTGTTTGCTTGGAGGCCAAGAAATGCTTTACAGTGACTATTGTGGGATTCTGATTTTTAAACAGCTTTTCCATGTTAAAAATCGTGATGAATAAGTGATTAAGAGATAATACTGACAAGCAGTGAGGTAACAATGTTTACACAGGGGCTGAGTGACAATTTCTGGCTGCTCTGGAGGTACCTGCATGGTCAAATCACTCATTTGGAGCACTGTTCACCATTCCTGATGTGCTATTGGCCTGGCTCACGTTGTTTTCTTACACTTTTAAATTTGCTTGCCTACCTGGAAGGAAGAGTCTACAAAACCAGTAGATTCTTCCTCAAACAGGAGAAGAAAAGAAAAAAAAAAAGGCATGGTGGGAAGTTGTTGCAATGATGCAATGTTCATGTCTGCCAAGGAATTGCATGTAGCCATTTTTAGCCAAAGGCTGGATACTGAAATACAAGTCTTGAAAGAAGAACAGAAACTCCATGAAAAAGAGTTTCTGTGGAATAAACATCTCCTGCAAAAAAAGGGTTACATCTACTTTTCTCTTTTCCTTTTTTTTTTTTTAAGTACTGCAGGTGGACTTAAAGTTTTAAAAAATCAGTTTTTAATAAAAGGTGGGTTTATGGTGCTGTTTCAAATTCTTCTACAATTTAATGAATTACCTAAGTAATAAAGGTAGGACATTTTCTACTTTCTGCTCTTCCCATCACGCAGCTAGCCAGTTTTCCTCAGAGCAAAGAGTCTTGTGCACTCATTCTCTGAAATTTTGAAAAGGATCAGATGCAGCACTAAGGAATTGTGCCCGTGGATGGTAACAGCCAATGACAATTACTGTCTTGGAAACAAAGTGAGAGGTGCAAACTTGTAGGGGCAAAGTAAATATTACAATTCTTAAACCTTTTAAACATGAAGCAGAAAGTAGCCAGCTTTTCATATCAAACAATTACCAGAAAAGGCCTAATAGCCAACCTCAAAATGGCAAAGAAACAAACAAAAAAAATCTATGCTAAGTAATTTTTACTTGCTAACAAACTTTGCAAAGCTGAACACCAGCTACCACTTAACATTCTCCAGAAGACAGCAGGAAAAGCAGTGGAGGAGGCTGGCTTCTGCATCAACTCAATTCACCATGAACAGATATTATGAAATAAAGCATTTACATTTCAGGATACAGGAGGCTGGAATAAACAAGTATTTGCACACAGGCTACATAGTTTGTTGCACCTCTGTCCTTTCTGTATTCTCCTAGGTTTCATTCTGATGCCCGTCAGTACCCCAATATCAGGAGATGATACATCAACTAGTTCCTGTGAATAAGAACAGCTATTTCTCTCTTGAAAAGGGCCTTTAAATCCTACTGTTTTTCTGTTTTGCCAAGCTGGGATTCTTCAGCACCAAACTGAGCCAGAGGCACAGACAGGCGATGCTGGCAGTGGTGTTCAGCAGCTGTGTAGGGTCTGCTGGTGAATGGCTATTCTAGAGCCAGTCTTCCCACCTTATGCGTAGCCTCTCGGGGCAAAAATGCTATCTAGACATTAAAAAGATCCAATAAACAGGCTGATATACTATTTTTTATTATGAAGATGCAGGAACAAGCCTTTCTCCCACCCTGTTGTCAACTGCCCAGCTGTGGTATGAGCAGGAGGAGAGACAGCTCTCACAGCATGGATGGGGACTGCCAGCACATCAGAAAATGGCGACTGCTAAATAACATTTTTCTTTTCATCCCTATCAAGTCTTTCATAAGGGGCCATTTCTGCCCAAGCTCCATATAAATTGTTCATTGTTAGTGGACTGAGGCTCTCTCACTTCATCTGCACAGTGCTCTCATGCCAAAACCACAAGACTTCAGTCGTAAAGAAAAAAATAATCAATAAGCCTGGGCAGCTTGTGAGGCTTAGTGACAGATTTTCACTGCCTGTATGGCTATATTTTAATTCAGACATAAATAGTTCACACCACACTTGCATGCAAAAAGAAGTCATCTGCTTCTTCTCTAATGTGTAATTCAATAATTCCTATAATTGATCTTCATTGACAGTTTATGCAAGCTCACTCACCCACACTGCACATATTGTGCTTCCTGACATAATTCCCAACATAGACTATGATATTTCAACAAAGGAATCTTGTTAAATCAGGTCAAATAAAATTGAGGATCAGAATCTGCTGCAAGTCCTTGCAGCTGTCTGTCTTTTCACCGTCTCCCTGCTGCCCTACCTCTCCAAAAAAAGCAGAAGCTCAACTATTGGTATTTTTCTAATGGGCTAAAAAGAAAAAAAAACAGGTTTCTTAAATGTGGATAGGCTTCAGAAGAAAAATACATCCTATTTTTTTCCCCTAGATGCCAGACTATTACTGTTGATCAGACATAACTGCCAGTCTTTATTGTTTCCACGTGGTTTGATTTTCCCTGGAAGTGCCATATATATTCTAATGATCTGCTGAATTAAAAGATTACTAAATCAGTTCCCAATTGATGAGATGCTATTTCTGAGATAGGCCAATAAAGGACATTTTCTCTCACAGACAAAGAACACAGACATTATGGAAGTGATAATGGGTCTTCAGGTGTCTGAAAGAGTGGTATGTAATTTCAGAGAAACAAAACCAACAAATGCATTTTCCATTCACAATAATTGTAAATAAAGAGGAACATTATGTTTCTGTTCATAAACACAATCACTTGCCTAGCCAGCATTCTCCAACTATTTCAAATTACTCTTATTCTCCAAAGAAATGAGATATAGGAAGAGTTTAAAAGACTAATGACGAATAGATGCAATTAATGGTAACAGAAAGCCAAAGTTAAATAGAAGCGTGCTAAAATACTGTACACAAAATGCTGGAAGATCATTCCCAGAGCATTTGCTGTCACAGGGGAACCCTGATGTAATTTTCTATAAATACAAAGAAAACACCAGCTTTTTAAGCAAAGCATTACGTGAAGCTCAGAGCAAGGCACTTTTCCAAAGATATAGATTCCTTTATTACAGATTCTCTTTCCAACTGGAAGACCTAATTCTATAGAAGTTGAGCAAATGATTCCCATAAATAACCTCCTTCACCCACAAGCCTTATCCCCCATCAGCTGGGTGTAGGCTCTTGGCTAACCACAACTGTGCTGCTGAGTGATTTTCCAATTTCTGATGGCTCTAGTACTTAAGGTTGGTTACTGTGCACCTTATTGAGCTAGTAAGTCATCAGGAGAAAAAGGGAAGCAACCAAGGGTGACACACGTGCAGATGCAATAAAAATCACAGCAGCCTGCCCTTACAGTTCGTGCCCAAAGCAAGGTCCTAGGGAGGCTTCTGCACAGGAGAGAGATGTTGGTGTGCTCTGAAGAGCGAGACAGTATTTCATGAGCTCTGCAGGCGTGTCGCTTTATGTGGAAGTATCTTCTTTTTCCACAGAGTAACTTTTGAAACACGAAACAGAAAAACCCTTGAAGGGCAAACCCATAGATATTTCAGTTATTTGTATATAGGCTATTCTTTTGGAGTAAAAAAATTGAGTAAAACTGACACAG
The DNA here is from genome assembly GCA_020745705.1 of Hemiprocne comata. Classification (NCBI taxonomy): domain Eukaryota; kingdom Metazoa; phylum Chordata; class Aves; order Apodiformes; family Apodidae; genus Hemiprocne; species Hemiprocne comata. The sequence goes on along the minus strand of CM036602.1, from coordinate 11,338,912 downwards.
AGTGTTATCTTACCTGTCACTGCCACCAAATAGCACAAAACTGACCCAAGGAGTAGCAAGGATTACCAGCTCTGGGCCAGACTGTGTGGCGTGGGCAAGCCATATAGCCTCTTTTGGGATATTCAATAATGCTTTGGAAAGTAGTTGCTTCCCTTCCTTTTGGCCTTTGCTGAAATGTCTCTACTTAAATGTAAATTTTGGGAAGCAATATTCATCTATGCAATGTTCTTGAATCAAAACAGTGAAGGGAAAGTATAAAAATTAAATTCTTCTTATAAGGCTACACCTGACACTAACATTAAAAAGGATTATTAAAATAGGGAAAAATTATATTAATTTCAACTAAGATGTTATTTTAATAGTAAAGTGTTTCTCAAATAAACCAGATACCCAATTATGTGGGAGAGAATGCAAGCTAGCCCACAGCACTGAAATGAGGTGCATCAGAAGACTCTTGATGCTCAACAAGGCTGATTTCATGTGGCTCAAAAGCTCTTCCCAGGCAAAGGTCTGGAACCTTTATAAAACAACCTGATCTCCAAGAGAGAGGAGAATCACAGTCCAAGGAATGACAGGTATGAAAGGGCAATCAGCCAAACCGAGCTCTGCTGGAGAGCCTGAATTGCTGTAAAGTTTTATCATGGTCTCTGCATCTAAGATGAAAGGCTGTCAAGTAAGCAAAATATGCAGAGGATCTTTGTACCCTTTTACAACAGCATGTCAAAGTGTTCATCAATCCCAATGAATAATATTTGGCTTCATGTTTGTCACAGCTCTCATTTGCCACGTTGCAGGTCATGCTGCTTTCACACACCCCATGGGACAAGTTGACTGAACTCAGTCTGAGGCTGCACTAAATGTTCATAAATGTTGTTTCTGATGAGAGTGAGCTTGCCTGGCCTCTGCAGGCATGGAATGCTATAAAGCACAATTCTTAAATGGGAAACAAGAATAGAAGATACTTTATTACGGCAATGTTCATACCTGAATTTCACCCCCACATAGATCATGTGCAGGTGAATATTAGATTTAAGCAGTTAACTGAATGCTGAATATGTTAGTGACAAATATGGTCTAAGCACTTCCTAAAATGTCTAGAAGTATGCAAAGCAATAATAAGGGAAAGGCAAAATGGAAAGACAAAGGAAACTTTTACTCTTAAGGTTTATTTTTAGGTCATATATTGAGTGAAGGTTTGGCTTTTCCATAGAACACCCACACCCATGCAGCAGAGCAAAGATTCTGATGAATGTGATACTCAGAGTATCACAGTTTTCTCCATGGTTGTTCTTCTCATATAATGTGGTTAGTTAATTAGATCTCCTCTGATCAATCACTGAATTACCGCTTCAAAAGGCATTGTGGTATGACGAGAGTGCCTCACAGCAGTTAAACACTTTGATTTTTCTGTCCTAACACATTCACAGCTAGTGTGAACTAGGTCCTCCCAGCAGGAATAAAGAAATACTACTTCTTTTTTACAAGCATAGTTTATCTCACAGTTTAAAAACTGACCAGTAAAATTACTGTAAAATGGATTCATTCTCTCCCCCTCTCCATTCTGGTATTTAAGGCTAATCCCTTTCATGTTTTCCATGTTTCTTATGTTCTGATCTCAAGCTCTTTGGAGCTGTGACCTTCTCTCTCTCACTCATGTTCTATACAGCTTTTTTTAATAGCATCATGGTTACACATCTGTGACTTCAGCTGTGTCACAGCATCTCCTTCCTTGATCCTCAACAGCCTGCCTCAAAAGCCAAAGAAGTGCAATCATTACAAGAAGATACTAACAGGATCTCTCTTGTTTTCCTCTTGCAACTTGGCTCTTGAAGAGCATTGTGATCTAAGGGTGAAGTCTGTAGGTGACCTTGTGCATGCCCTGGCATTGGGGACTTTTGGCTAGTCACTGCCCTGGCTTCTCTTCACCCCTCTGTAAAAGGGGAACAGTGATTACAGGACAGTGTTACCCCAGGATTCACCTCATTACAGTTTCTCTGAAGACCTCTGGACTCCTTGGAAAGAAGACAGTATGGGAAGACATGGTATGTAGTGTTTTGGAAAAGCCTGGGTTTGCTGCCCCTTCAAAAGCAGATGATGTTGCACATGTAACATTCATGGATCTTTCCATAGTGCTGTACAGAGGAGTTCTGCTAGCAGTAAAACAGATAAATAAAAAAGCTTTCAAAGTTGTGCTTCAGTTAGTGATATAAGCCTCCAGATGGGGAGAAAAGATGCTTTTTTTTTTTTGAGCAGTATAAATGATAGAAAATAATTTACTTTTTAATCATGAAGAATGACATTTGCCAGATGAAAGAGAGCTGAACTGTAGGGTAAGAAGCTCTGCAGTTGCCCTTCCAGCAGAATAGTGCATTCTGCAGGTAATTAAACAACAGAAACCAATATCAATAATTCAACAGTATGTCATCGCTATTATTTGGCAATTCTTTTTCTCTTCAGAACTCTTGTACATAAATATAAGCTTAAAAGGGAAATTAGCTTTTATTTCATTGTGAATTGTTCTCATACAGTAATATGCAACCACATTTGTAAAAACACCAAAGCTCTGGTCACTGCCAGCTGAAGCTGACCTGCACTCTTACAAAGTCTGCTGGTTTGAATTTGAATGTGCTACCTGTTACGTGGGCAGCAGACCCCAGAGAGATGACACACCAGTCTGGCAACTCTCCATTCTGTGAAGCAGAAAGGTACTGACAAACTGGAGGGGATTTAGAAACCAGCAGCTAGCATGAAAAGAAACAGGATTTCATTTTTTCTGGAGAGATTAAGACCTGGGTATTTTTATGGCAAGGTTGATTACGCTCCCCAAATTAAACCCCACTATTCAGACAAGGAAACAAATTCTCATCTGGAAGCTCTTTTTCTAGTACTTGCAGTGTTCCCCATGGCCAGGCCAGCAAAGGAAAGACAGATTTCCAGGTGCCCTCCAGAGCCAAGAGGAGGAGAGGTTCCTGCTCCAGACCACCCTGCAGAGCCACTCTTCCTGGGGCCTGGGAGGCTGATGACCCTGTGTGGCCCCTGTCCTGTGGTATTCATAGACACTACTTCACTTTCTGAAAGCTATTTCAGGAGGAATGGGCATTTTGAATAGAAGCCACTTGGACTTCACAGTCTTAAATATTAAGAAGCTTTGTTACATCTTTTGTTCCTTTTTTAGTGTTGTTTTCATTCTGAATACCTGTTTTAACTCAGAGGATTCTGTTTCTCATGAGTATTTAGTAAATACTACGGAGCAATTTAGTATTTAGTCAGTATTAAGAACCCATACCTGGCTTTTCCAGCTTGAACTGATATGGGCAAGGTGAAAAACAAGAATGTTTCCAAGTATGATCCTGTTACCAGAACACACACTGATAGACATCTCTCCCTGCCTGGTCTCTGTGTCTGGCTGCCAAAAGGATCACGCATTTAACTTCAGGCTTAAGATGAACACATATAAGGTAACAGTACTCTTTTTAGGTTAACTGAACTGTTTAAAAGAAACAGAAGTAAAGAAACTAAGTTTGAAAGCATGAAAAAGGAGGACACTGGGGAATAGCACTGACTAACTCATGCTAATATAGGGTCCCTCAACCATGTAGAATGAGCTTCAGCTTACCAGGAGCAACTTCATTACTTCTGTTCAATGGTTTTCCACCTACACTTTTATTGTAGTTCATGCTCTTGAAAAGTGCTGAAGAAACAGCTCTGAGGGTGAAAGGCTGCTCCTCTCATAGGTAATGGGTGCTGCAAAAACTCCTTCTGAAGCTTCTGTGCTGCACATATACAGGATGCCTCCATCTGGGTAGGATTGTCTGGCTCCTAATAATGTGACAGTTTAGGCTCTGTGATTTTTTCCCAGTGCTTGGGATTAGTAAATAAGGGGATGGACCTCTTCGCACCAGTTGAAAGGGTAGGTTTTTAGACAAACTAACCCAAGCCAAAAACCCCTCAAGGCTGCCCATTCCTTTATCTTAAAGCAAGAAACAAGCAGTAAATGGGAAGAAAACTCTTTTGCACACACAGCCTCTCTGAAATGTTTAAATGATTGAACAGGAACAAGAGGTTCTTGCATCAGATTCTCAATCTCTTGCAATGTCCAGTCCCCCATAAATCTTGGTATCAAAGACAAAAGGACACATCCTTCCTGCCACAGCCACATGCAGCATTGGCCACAGCACAGCCAGGGTAAGGTTTTTGGAGCTCACGAGCCCTGTAGATGGAACACAGAAATGTTCAAATCTGTCAAGGTTGGCAGGAAGTCACCTAAACCTGGGCAGGAAAAAGCTCATCTACTGATCACACATTCTCCAATGAGGGGCAACAACTGATCAGATCCTGCACGGATACAAAGGTGCTGGTATTCACACCAAATAGTTAATAGGCCCTAAGGATTAGTAATTACACAAATAAATATATAGCTAACTTTAAAACTGTTATCCTGTACTTTTTACTTCCAAACTTCTTGTTCCCAAGAACTGAATCAGGCCTCTCATCAGATAATTTATAGAATATCAGTTTCCATAACAACATAATTGCTCGATGAAGCAAAAATACCTGGCAGAGTTGCCATTATAATGAAATATTTGACCACAACAGTGAGTGAAGGAGGCTTGGTATTAAACCCAAGATTGCTTCATGTCAACATTACAATCCAATAATGCTAGATCAAATACCATTGGTCCTAATGTGAGTTACAGCGAATTGCAGAACATACATAAGAAGCAGAGCAAGATGGCAGTGAACAAATATTTTCCCCATGAGAAAGCACGAAGTCACATAGAATCAGTTAATAGTTACAGAACTCCATGGCCAACACCATGACAGGTAATTTTAGGACCTAATGGTTTCCTCTAATGAAATACAAGCAAGAACATCTCATTCAGTTTGTCCCTTCATATAGCAAGGAGTGTTTGTTCCACAAAGACTTGTCAAACATCATGTTGTAAGATTCAAGAGGGAGTAACTCACACCCACTGCTGAGAACACCAACTACATTTAAAAAAGCTATCCCTAGTCTAGATGTAGATCTACGTCTACCCATGGAGCCATTACATCTTTACTCCTGTGGGCTGCAGAAGCAGCAAGCACAGGGCCAGGTTTGGGCCTTCAGTGCCCACCCTGCACAGCCCTGTCCCAGATCTGCTCTGGACCCTGCTGTGCTCACTATATCCCCAGGACATTTGTTGCTTCTTTGCAGCTTCTCCAGCTGTGAAAGCTTGAAGCAATGAGGAGCGGTGCTGCAGCCGCTCTGAGTAGCATGTCTGTAACACACTGCTGAAGGCACACTGTGGGGATCCCTGCTGCTGGTGCAAGAGTATGTGAGGATGGGAGCCCTCCTGGGGTAAGTGCTGGAGGATTACCCCAATAAGAGGGAGCCAGCTTGGACCATGTCTGTGTCCAGTCTACCTGGAGCATGGTAAGCTGAGGAGGAGCTGTAGGTGCAGAGTAGCACGGCTGGTCTGGGCCAGGTATCAAAGAAAGTGCCGTGGTGGTATCCCCAGTGAATCAAGCTGGCCTGAAGTATTGGCCATGCAACTCCACTAGCTCCAGAGTAGTTCTGCTTGCTCCCAGCTCTGTCAGCTTTGTCCTGGAGACACTTTTACAGCACGCTTTCAAACTTCACACCTCAAAGTGACTAAAAGCTGTAGTACAAAGTATTTACAACTCTAACTCAAAGATGGCTCAGCATGATACTCTCATGTGCCATATAACAAGCCACAACTATTACCTGTTCTTTTCCCTCTGCACCCCTTGTTCCTTACACAAAGGCAGTAGGGTGAGCACAGTGTGGTGTCAGCTTTGTCCTTAAGCAGTCCTGAGTCACCCAGGCCATGCTTCCTGCCCTTAGCAGTCAAGGGATTTTTCCTCTGAGTTTGATGTTGTGAGTCACTTTGGTGGATAAGTGCTTTTTCTATTCTGACATAACATTGATAACCCTGGGAAACAACAAACTTGCTGGGAACTCTCTGGGGACCTTGAGCTTTGGGAAGAATCAGGATGGTCTTTTGTTGCTTGGCTAACACTCATAAGAGTTTTCTTTTCCCTTCTGTTTAACCAGAAATTTCTGTTCTCTTCTCCCTTACCAACCTCTGCAAATACACTTTCCAATCTTGTATTCCCTCTACCCAGCACCAGGGAAAACCTAGGCGCACACATACCCAGGTTGGGTCAGACATTACAGAGCAAAGAAGAAAAAGGTCACACATGAGTCTTATCTCTGGCTTTGCAGTTCTGGCCTGCTTTGAAAGCAAGGCATGTATTTCCTTTAATTATTCATTTGGGTAACTGCAAACTCTGAGCAAACTCTCTTAGGCTGCCTGCACCTCTTGCTGCCCGTCTTGCAGCAGCAGGAGGCTGTGGTACACTGAAACACCTCAGCCCAGAGGTACACAACCAACCAGAATGACTAAAACATGTCAGAAAATAAAATGCAGTAAAGCAGAGAAAAATAAAGCAATTAATAATTTAAAAAATTAGAGAGAAAGCATGGCAAAAGAAACCTGATAGCTTGTGCCACCTCTCCTGGAAGACTGACAGGAAGATTAAGGATGCTGATGGGAATTCCTCTCTCATCACAGTCAGCTTTAAAAGCAGAGGACAATTATCTACTTCTAGAGGTCTGGCTGTGGCTTTCCAGCAACACATCTTTTTCTCCTCTTACTTTAAATAAAAAGGATGATCCCTTACAGTGCTTGTTTTCTGAGTGCTGCTCTCACAGCTGAGGTGAAAGTATTGATTGAAGCACTTAGACATTTATTGGCTTTGTAGCTCTTCTGATGTGTGGAAAATATTTTGTCCTGCTTAACTCATACAGTCAATCCTACATACTCCAGTATGTGTTGGTGTAACCACCAAAGGTCCAGACCTTCTGCCACACTTCCTCAGTGAGGTGACCAACTGGTGAAATCCCTGGAAGGCAGAATACTAATTTTGAAGCATTGGTTTTAAAGAGGTACTTGACACTGAGCTTGAAGAGCCTGCACAGCTTAGAGTTCACCTCTCCTTGACCCTCTGGGAGGACAATACACATTGCCATATCCATAGCTTAAGCTGGATTGCCTCTTTCAGTATCTTGCTCCTTTAGGAAGTTGTTTAGCAGAGTGAATTGCACTGCCAGATTGCCCTGAGTAGCTCCTTGAGTTAAGTTCTCCAATGATCCCCTTGGCTTATTTACCGAATTGGGTAATTGTGGGATGGGAAAAAGCAAGAAGGGGAAATTACTTAGTTACAAAGTCAGTGCTGTCCTTTTTTCCCCCATGCAGGATAGAACTTTTTGCTACTTGCTTTTATTTTACAGCCCTGTAAGTTTTTCACCTGAGCAAGAAAAGAATGATTGCTCCACTTACAGGCAATCTTACACCATTCTCTAATACCAATACTTGATTTTCACTATAATTTCGTTATCCACAGAGAAGGCCTTTGTATCTTCTGGATGAGGTGACATTTTTGTGTGACATCACTTGCCTCTGTCACTTGCTCTCAGTTCTCTGTGTGCTTGAATCAGTCTGGCCTTTCTGCATTTTCAAAAAGGGCCATCCCTGTGGTGAGTTGCACCCTGAAAGATAGTTTGTGCTGTATACACAGGAACCTCCCGTGCTGTGAGAGTATCAGCTCCTGAAATGCTTGATCTAAATCTCCACAAGAACTACCCACTATTTGCAGTTCTCAGTACCTGAGTACTGAAGTCTCACATCAGGCTTAAGTGGCAACAATTAAAGAAAAAACCCTCGTGTTTGACTCGTTTAATTTAACTTCTTCCTTTTTCTAGGCTGAGGTTCTCCAAAGGACCTGACCAAGGTTAACTAGGGAAAGAAGAGCAGAAAGGGTAATCGTATCCACCTGTGAACAGCAACTGTCCCAGCTGTCAGCAGAAACACATTTTAGGATCCTAATGGATAATGCCACCATATAACTGTATAGAAACTGTACTGTTGTATTCGGAACAGTTTTTCTTGGTAAATGAAAATATATTTCTAAAAAGTCAAATCAATAATTCAATTCACAGGACAATGGACTTGTTTGTTTGTTTTGAAGAGGAACTTAATAACAGGTTGTGCTGTGAACAAACCTCTAATCCAGGGTTACGCTGGATAACACTGTTTTACAGTCAATAGGCCCCAAACAAGCATTAAGCTTCTATGAGTACCTCCCTGAGATGGTGGCATATCTACAATACATAGCACTGATTTAGATATGCTTTTTCTCTCCATCCAGACAAAAGCTTTTTTCCCCCTCACTATCCTAACAGACACAGTTTCAGGCTTTGTTTGGGGGATTAAAACCATCTTAGTGTAATCTCTTTTCGTTTTATACACTGAAAGAAGCATCAGAGATGAAAATTGATGCCACAATGGATTTCATTAATCACAGCAGAAGGCTTGGTTTGCTGTAGTAGGCATATCCAGCAGAAGGTGCTCACACTCAGTATAAATATTAAACACCCTCCTCTGTTTAAATAGCAATGATCAAATCTAGGAAAGCATGGTTCCCATGTCAGGGCAGGGAGGTTCTTTTCAAAGAGCCAGTATTGTTCAAATACAGCCTTATGGTGGGTCCTGCTTCCCAACGCTGTAAGCATCAGTTGGTTGCAAGGACAATTGGTCTGGCAAAATCGGTGCCTGGGGAAATCGCTCTGAGATAAAGAAAGTGTCCCCTCTGGATCACCAGTGCAAAAGAAATCACAGTCATGCTAGCCAACAGTTAACAGTGGCAGGCAGCACGGCACAAGATACCAGGTCTCTGCCTGGTCTTTGGAGAGCAGGTGCTCACACTACAAAAAGCACCACTAGTATTAACTGACACTGCCAGGAAAATGGCCAAGTATCGACAAGTCCCTCTAGCTGGGCAGTTGGGATGTATTCCCCACGAAAGGCTAAGTCCCAGTGGCAGATGGCTGGAGGGAAGTTTGCAGTCCCACAATTCATGCTCTAACTGTTACGAATAAACAGCAGCTCTCCAGGGCCTTGGGTCTGATATGATGCAGAAGCCAGCCCTGCTAGAAAACTGCATCAGCCATCAACTGTCTCAGACAAAAAAATCCTTGGACTGATGTGTTGGGGCAGTTGCACATCGATGAACGTGGTCTAAGTGAATCTTCTGTAGAAAGAAGGAAAGCAAGCCCCATGAAAGCAGGGTCTAAAGAGAAAAGCTATAAAATAATAATTTATTTCTGCAGCATCTGGAAGTCAAAAGTCCAGGTTTTCTTAAAAATGCTTTTGTCCAATCACTATTAAAGTCTCACGTGAAATTAAAGCATGATCAGAAATTGATGAAAGAGTCTTAGCAAATGTGACATTATACAGTTTTACCCTGCCTTACTCTGCCTTAGCCTCCCTCCCAGAGCAAGAGGGAAGTGGTGCCTGAATATAAGGAGGGAGAAAGTCAGCAAAACCAAAACACCAACCGGTCCTGCCCCAAAGAGTTTCCTCCCAGAGAGGAAAGTGCTATTAGCAGAACTGACTACAACTCCCAACGTTCACTGAGGCTGCTTTGAAGACAGTTTTTATCCGGGAACGTCCTAAACAATCTGAAATTGAAAGCAAGCCCCAGTGGTTGTTGGAAGCTGTAGTCAGCTCTCCAGGGGTGAACTACTGAGTAGGAAGATCCTGAGAGCTGCTCAAAAAAATAAAATAAAGAAAGAGCCCAGCTCTGGAGAAGCAGGTAACAAGCAGGAAGAAAGCCCTGTCTCCCTTCAGGGGGGCCAAGCTCCCTCCTTGTGCTTTTCGGGACACCCCAGCGTTTTGGGGGATTACTGGCCTGGGCTGCAGCAGAAACAGTGAGACCCGATCGCAGCAGGCGGTTCCAGCAGGATCCGCGCACGGTTGAGAAGCACAAATCACACGCAAACACACACCATCCCCACGCCGCTCGCTCTGAGCGGCCCCAGCCCTGCGCCCATGATCGCGGTGCGCGGGCGCTGCCGCCGGCGGGGCCCGGCGCCGGGGGGCGGGGGCGGCGGCGCTCCCCGCCCAGCAGCCGCGGGCCGGGCGCGGGGGGCGCAGCGGAGCGGCGGCGGCGCGCAGGGCCATGTCGGCGCCGTGCCTGCGCCTGCCCGCCGCCGGGTCAGCACCGGCGGAGGCGGACAGCGCCGGCGGCATGGAGCCGCCCGGCGGCACGGAGCCGCCCGCCGCCGGGGCCGCCGCCCTGGAACTGGCCCTGGAGGAGGAGCTGGCGCTGCTGGCCGCCGCCGGGGAACCGCCGGAGCCGCCGCCCCCCGCCGCCGCCCGCGACCCCGAGCTGCTGTCCCTGATCCGGCAGAAGGAGAAGGACCTGGTGCTGGCAGCGCGGCTGGGCAAGGCGCTGCTGGAGCGCAACCAGGACATGAGCCGCCAGTACGAGAGGATGCACAAGGAGCTCACCGACAAGCTGGAGGTGAGGCCCCGCCGCCCTCCTCCCTCCCTCCCCCGGCCCGCAGCGCTCCATAAGGGCCCCCGCTTCAGGGCCGCGGCCCCCGGGAGCCCCGCGGTCTTTCCCCGCGGAAAGCGGCCCCTTCCCCGGCAAATTCCAGCGGCGACAGGACGGAACGGGCCCTGCCGGGCAGCCCACGGAACTCCCTGTGGCCGTGATGGGGAAGAAAGGGTTTAAGAAAACCCTCTTGGGCCTGGGGGAGGCAAATCTGTTCTTCCGCCTCCCCAGTTGCGAGCTGGCATATCGGCCTGGGGACGGGCTACAGCACTTTGCTTTGAGAGGCTCCGGTGGGTGCAGTTTTGCCCCACGACCCGGGTACCACCTAGGCAAGGAGATTTACAATGTGCTTGGCTCGTCACGGAAATGCCTTGGAAGTTAAATTTATACAGCAGATACTGAGCTACAGAGCATTTGTAACCCTTATGCTTAAGCTGTTGCAGCTAAGGCATTAGGCATGGCAGGAGATAAGCCCTAATGATACGTCTCTGTTAGCTGGTTGCTCTGAAAAATACCTACAGGTATCTGGAAAGAGCTGTGTGCCAGGAACTCAGTGGATTGAGCTATTTATTGATTTTTGAGGATGAAATAGAGCTATTACAAAGAAAAAGACTTGAGCAGGCAGCTTCTCTTGGAACAACTCTTGCACAACTATCCAAGAGAGCCACAGTTACCTGCATTGCTTTTCTCAGAGATAGTCTTGAAATTTTAATTCTCCCAACAAGTAATACTGTTTAGAGAGCTGAGAAAAGGCCTCTCTTGCCTTTCTGGAGAGGTTGAGCAGTGCTGGATTAACATTCAAATTCCAGATTACAGCCCTAGACAAGTTCTTTCTGCACAGTCCTGCATATTCATGTGGTCCGTCCTCATGGATTTACAGCTCTCAAGTTCAAGACAATTTGTGAAATTATAGCATGGCCTTTGTTGTCCTGACAAAATTCCTCTCTCTGTTATTAAACCTAGCACTTTACCCTAGCTGATCCCTTCCCTCTTTGCAGGGAAATCTCTCTGCATCTACTATTCTGATAGAAACAATAGCAAAGGTGACATTTGATCAAATTGTTGTCCAGTGGCACTATGTATCAAAAGCAAATTTCCCAGACTACTAAAATTTGCCAGAACGAATGTTTTCAGGTTGATCTTTAAGCAAGAATAGATGTTTGTGGTGCTGTGCTGACGTGGTTTTCCTGATGAGTTGGAGTAGAACCTTTCCTACCATTAAAGGAAAGATGCACACATTTAGATACTCGCTGAGCTGCCTGTTAGGGAGTTCAGGAGTCTCAAATACCACTCACCATTTGCAAAATGAAAAGATGAAAAGGAGACAGGAAAAACTGTGACTTCATAGTACTTTAAGTAACACCCCCCAAATGTTTACCTCTGCTCCTAAGGACCCATTCAGATGGTGAATGAAGGGATGCTGCAGCCAATTTTTTACAGTGTTTCATTCCATTACTATTGCTCTTACAGCTGAATAACAGATTCCTGCTTTTCAGGCTGCCCATCTGATAGGAGTTACTGTTATCTACTTAAGGGTCAGATTTTTTTCCACTGGGTTTGGCAGATCTAAGTCAATGCTACTTCACACACACACAAAAAAAAAAAATCAAACTTGGACAGTAATCTTCTACAACACAAGCTTGGTAATCCTCGATTCTGCAGATTAAATGTTGGCCTCCTCCTGTTGCCACTGAAGTGAACAAAATTCCACAATAAGCTTTTCCGTTTCAGAGGAGCAGGGAGGAAGGGACCCACATTCAGTTACCTCCTTCCCTACACAGAGAACTTTCTGATGATGACCAGAAGCAATGTCTCAAATGAGATCCTTGGTGACAATTGATACAGTGATGTTGAAGTAGCATTTTGGAGGAGAGCTTTTCTCCCAGTTAACAGTTCAAAGTTAGTTACAAGAGCTCAGTGAAGCCTCTATGCTTCCCAATAGCCGTTTATGCTGGCCTGCTTCTATGGTGCTTTGCCTCAAGACTAAACATATTCTAGTCTGGCAAGTCCTTCACTTAACAGCCTGAATTAAAATTCATTCCTAATAATGGAATTGAAGTCCTGTAATAAATTCTGATATGCAATCATAGTAATTTTTATCCTCTGCAAAGGATTAAAACAGCTAATGTCTCTGTTCCTCTGACACAGATAAGGTCCATTTTACAGTATGGACCCTCTTTGTCAGCTGGGAAACCCCCTTGCTGTCATCTCTTTAAATGACTACTGGCCCAGCTCAGTTAACTTCAAGAGAAGCTGCTTTCAGAATAAAACATCTTCTAGAAAGCAGTTCTGTGTAAAAATCAGTGCACGGTGGATGGAGAGACACTCAGAAAACAAGAAACTGCCCTACTGAGGACAGCAGTTTGCCCTGTAATCACTACATGCAAAAAACCCCTATGTAGATCTGCAGCCATGCAGGTGGTAGAGGGCTGGTGAGGAGAGAGAGCTGCTGAGAGAGGAAGAGGAAGCATGTCCCATCTGGCTTATCCCTCCACTTTTGCCACAGCCTCTGTGTGCCCCACTGCACTGTTCTGGTTTCTCCATCACAAGAGAACAAACTTGATATTCTTTGCCTCCCTCTAACTCCAAACCTTTGTGATGGCTTTATTTGGGCCCTATGTAGTTGTGGATTTTCTTTTGTAGTAAAGGACTAAAGTGTTTTTTAAATTATTGAGAAGGCTTATCTGTGGCTTCTAAATCACAATGGAGTATGTCTGGGGAACTCTGGCTGCAGTGCTGCTCTTCAGCAGGCTGAAGTTTCATCTTCCATTAGAGAAGGCCCTGAATCTTTCCTAACGTTGCCTAGCAGTGAAGGAGACAGAGCTATAAAAGACAGTGTGCTGCTAGAAGTGAAATTGTGGCTGCTCCAGCCACACTTAGGCTACAAACAAGATTTCTTGGCAATGGTTGTCATGGGCCTGCTGCTGGGATCTCCTGCCTACCGGTTGCATTAAAAATAATGATACTATTTAGCACTCTCATTTGCAAGGGGTGCTCACTCCTGCAGTGTCTGAAACACAGGGAAGTACTTTTGCTTTGGGCCAGTGTTTTTAATCAGCCTTCCCTCACATGTTTCCCAGAAAGTCTTGAATTTGCAGAATTTGGAGATAAGATCGAGAAAGAGAAAACATGGGAACTTCTGCAGAGCAAGAGGAGGAAGATTAGGGAGAAGTGAAGAGCTTTGACATTCAGACCTGCTTGGGAAGGTGGCAGAGACCCTGCAAGGGAGGCTATGTGTCATCAGCAGTAGGCACCCAGGGGAAACAGCCACCTCACCGCCTGTGTTTCTAACATGCAATAAAAAGCCACTTCACAGAAACACAGTGCAATTTTCTTTTCCTCCTGGCAGGTTTATTTTCCCCTCCTATCATAAGTGCCATAGGAATTGCTCACTGGAGGATGATACCCTGGGAGAAACAGGCGAGTGCTGCCAGTGCTGGGCCCAGTGGGTTTCTGTTCTTTGCTAAGCCATGTTCCTAAAAAGCTTGTGAATCCAATAAAGAGTTATCAGTAGGTTATTCTGCTGCTTCTGACAGAAGACAACCAGCAAGGAAAGGGGTCCTACTCTTCAGGTTTCCCTGCTAATCTTGGGACATGCTGCGTCCCCAATCTGATTGTTCTGCAAGTATGCAAATGGCTTTGGTCACAAGGGGAAATTAAAACTTACGAGTTTCAGAGGTGAGATTTTTTCAAACAGGCACAACATTAATCTGTTTTGACCTGATTTGCAGCTCTGTTTCAGTCAAGCCCTCATTTAACTGAGCCTGTAAAACATGCAAAACTTCCACCAGATTCGTGCTGTCCCTCATTTTCCAGACAGTCCAGAGCAGAGTCTCCTGAGCTGAAAGTGGTTTCTGAAAAGCCTGCAACCCAGAACATGCATGTACATAATGTCTATAGAAACTACTTCATTGCATCCATTGCCATTCCAGAGCAGGCTGCAAACAATAGAGTTACTGTGTATTATCAAACTACCAGACACCTAATTAGGTCAGGAATAGAAAGAGCAAATGGATAGATGATTCAACTGTTGTTCATGATGCCTCATCTAGATTCCTCATCGGCAATAAAGATACAGTTTGTGTAACATTGACTATAAAGGCAATTTCAAAATTAATTGTGCCACTGCCCACTGGCATTGCTTTGGAGTTAAGCTAGGCTCTGCTCAATCAATTGGTCTGCCTGACCTATCTATTCCTCCCATTGACAGGCAGCCTGCTTTACTCTTTTGGCAGTTGTTTCAGTAACAATTCAATGTGCTGATCTTCAGAGGCCAAGGACAGGCCAATTGCTGGAAATGGAAAGGAAGTGTAGTGCCAGTGACCTCCCCTGACACAAGATTGCCACCTCCATGGCATTGTCATCCTCTAGTATCATTCTTTTTTCCTACACAAATGGTTTCAGCCCTAAGCATGGAGGAAAAGATGGAGGCATTCACTCTTTTCTTCCTTTCCTAACCCCTTTTCCCCCCTGTTATCCAGCACTTAGAACAAGAGAAACACGAACTAAGGAGGCGATTTGAGAACAAAGAAGGAGAATGGGAAGGAAGAGTGTCTGAACTGGAAAGTGATGTGAAGCAGCTGCAGGACGAGCTGGAGAGGCAACAGGTTCATCTGCGTGAAGCTGACCGCGAGAAGACGCGGGCTGTCCAGGAACTCTCTGAACAGAACCAAAGACTCCTGGACCAGCTCAGCAGGGTGAGTCCCCACAGCATGGTGAGGGCAGGCACCAGGCCACCTTGGTCACAGGAAAGCCTTGCAGTTCTGCTGTAAACCACCTTTCAGGCAAATGAGCAGAAAAGCTTCCTCTTTAAGGAAAAAAAAAATGGTTCTGCATCTGGTCAGATAACACAGGTGTCCCTATAAAACGTGCTGCTGTTTTACTGAACTTTACACCTTTAAGGAGTGCTGCATTTAACTAGCAAAACAATTATGTTTCTGGGTTGAGTGGTCATTTATTGCATAGTTGTCTGAACTGTCTGTGTCTAAAACTGATTTAGAAAACCTGTTTCTATTTTACAAATAGGCTGAACAAATGTAGCATGAAGGAAAAAGGCTAATCTGTGACACGTGAAAAGCTTTTTGCTGACCTGCCTTTTTTTGACATACATTGGCTATAATGTTGTAGAATTGAATATACCACATAATTCTAAGATGGTGTGTCCCTGCAGATAAACTTTGCCATGGTTAGACATGTGAGAATCTACTGAAATTCCTTGGAATGGGATGTTTCAGCAAAGAGCTTAGCTTGCCTCTAAAGAGAGTTTATAGTGAGGCTGCTACAAATCAGCCTAATGGACTGAATAATTCCAGCATGGTTTTCTTTCGGACAGCAAAAGACTTAACAATTTCTGCCTCTTCCCCCAGAAGTTAACCTGTCTTCTAGAATTAAGAACCTCGCTTCGTTTTTCTCCCCACTGGACAGTTAGTACAAGCAATTTTATTGCCTGAGAACACAGTTACTCCAGCAGATGAGAGCATTTTCTTCTCACCAGTTACTTATCCCCAAAATAGCATAGAACAAAAGCACACACCACAGACTCATGCTGAAGAAGCCCATCTAATGATGTGTAAGAGCACATTTCAGACAAGATTCTCTCAGAGGTGAGTTGTCTGTGAGGCTGATACAGGGATTGCCTAAGGAAGCATAGAAACCTCAATCAGAACACTAGGACTAGAAGACTCTGAAATGGGCCATGTGTACAAGCCTCTTCACTTGTCTTCACTCCATCTAGGCATGCAGTTTTCCTGTGCCTCTGGAGGTGAGAGAAGCAGGTCTTCAGCTATAAAACTCTTTATTGGCAGAACCAAACCAGCACATGGCACTTGAGATCATTCTTCATTCTGCTATAGAGTTGCTTGTCAAGTACTAAAAAAGCCACTTAAGTCTTTGAATTATCTTCTGTTTAAAAAACAAACAAAACACCCCTCACCTTCCATAATTCAGAAACACTGCTGAGTTTATCTGTGTTTTTAAAGCAGTGTCTCCCAAGTGTGGCAGATGAGCTAGTGAAAATCTTTCATCTCCTCTTTGAACAGAGCCTATTTCACATAGAACATGGAGGAGAGATTCCACCAAGCCCTTGCACAGCTCATGTGTTGTGTCAGGTTTCTTATTCAGGGCTAAGAGCTTGGATTCCATCAGATTTGGTGACCCTCAATGATCTTCTGTGTATGCATGATTTCTCTCATTGGCTAGGAAATGTAAGATTTACTGTGGTCCCAGCATAAGCACAAATTGAAAGATCAGTCTAGAAGATAGGAGAGGAAAACTGGACAGCTTGCTTTGGGCTTTAGACCACATGGGATTATCCTCACATGACATTTGCACTACAAGAGCCTCTTGCAGCCCAGATGCTCAGAGAGCTGCTCAGCTAAGCTTCATGCAAAGGAACCACCAAGTTAGGTCTATCAGCATGCAATGTCCATAGTTTTCATCCATATATTTCAGAATTGCCAAATCCTGCAAAAAAGTTGAGTCTCAATGCTACCCTCCCTGCTCCAGTCCAGCCCTGCTCCCAGCTTGGAGGACTGTTGTTCTCCATCACAGATGAGGCAGACTGATAGAGACAGCTTAGGCTTGCCGAGGCACAAATTTGGTGCTCATTAAGTTTGTCACCTGGCCAAAACTTGCTAGTAACTCAAATACAGCCACGGATAAAGCAAGGGGGTAAAGAGTCTTCCTAGAGTCATGAGAACCTGGGCAAATAGAAACAGAGGTGGTAATGGTCTGTTGTCATTCACCCAGGGCTTTAGTTGAGGCTTTTAAAAATCTCAGTATTATATTAGCACTTTATTACTGGGTGCTTAGTATTCCATGTTTGCTGCTCCTTAGTGCAATCTTATTCTGAAGAGGTTATGCACGTAATCCTCAAAGCAGGAGCAGTGCTTAAACTCTGCACCCACATAGTTCCGGCTCCTGCTACTACTTAGGTTTTCAATAAATAAAAAGGACAAATAGAGCTGCGTGGATGTGCTTGCCTACAGATCACAGATTCATTGTCATAGGCTGGAATCTTGCTAGGGATCATGAACTGAGCACTGGGAGAGGAAAACCCTACAAAGAAACACTATTTGAGGTGTTGCTGGTATCCTCCTTGTATACCTGGTTCTGCATTTTGTGTCACAGTGGGTTGTTTAGGAGGACAGAGTTATGAGAAGTCTGTGATAAGGCAATTAAAAGCCATGTTCAGAGCCTCAGCTTTGCCCCATCCAACACCATATACCCCACTAGGAGCTTCACTCATGGAAAGAAAGGTTGCTCTCCGGTACAAGTGATTCTACTCTAGCAGGTACTCTCTATTTAAATTTGAATTTCTAATTTTTAGCAATTAACACCTCGTGGCCCAGTTTCACAGTACCCGAGCATGTCTGTTGTGAGGAAGGTACTCCCTTGACACTAGGCTCTGCATGTCAAATGACAGTTTCAGCCTCACAAGCTACCAGCCCACATGGCCCTGCTTGCTCTTTCTGGGTTTCAGCCTCTTTTACCTCAAGCAGGGCAGCAAATACCATCTCCTTCATCCTACCTACCTTCTCCTTCCTACTATGATATTCTTTCACCAACTATTTAAGATGTCAACAGTTTTTTAACCCTGCCTTCCCCAGAGACAAAATGCCAACCCAAGCATATACTTTTTTTTCCAGTCTAAACCTGGCACAAATGCTAACTGACCAAGCACGCAGTCCTGTACACCCACACAAGGATACCAAAGTGACCTGGAAAGCTCTATCTTGCAATTAAAGCATGGGACTGAAAAAAAAAATCCATCCTCAATTCTGGCAAAGACTGATAAGGAAAATTCAAAGATAGGGATTTTAAGTCTGTTCCAGTCTCTAAAAATGGGAATAACTGTCTTGCCTCAAAGTTGCCAAGAGGCTAAAATAAGGTCCGTAAAATGATTTGAGGTCTTCAGATAAGATGATATAAGAGAACTTTACATATCTAAGAACAGTAAGTAGGCTATAAGGAACTTTACCACTTGAAATACAGCCTTTGGTGGGGTTCTTTACTTTTAGCAGAACAGAGACACTGCCCTGGGTTACAACAGTATTGAACCATGGGGAAATTGGGTGGGCTGGACTGGGAGCTCATAGTGAAAGACATAATTCAGATGCCAAAGATCAAATTTAAGATCTCCAGAGTATAATTTGCTAAATGATGATTAAAACCCCTTCTGCACATCAATTTGATTTTCCTCCCCCTGCCTCAGCACAGCAAAGCATGCAGTAACTCTCAGCAGTGTGTCCACACCAAGCTAAATGCCAATTTTACCTTGGAGAACTGCAGAGCACATTGTGAGCAGTATGCCAAGGCACATACCACTCACCAGAGATGCCCAAAGATAAAATGCAAGAGGCAAAGCAGTTTTGCCGAGAAAGTCGATGCTTGGGAATTATTGCGTGTTCTGTTTCCAGCTCCTTCAGTCTCCCATCTGTTTCATTTCCCCATTTGGAAAAAAATATCCTATGCTTTCTGTCCTTTTATGTAATAAAATCTGGGAGGAGTGAGCATAGGGAAAGGTCTCCTCTTACACGTGCCCACAGCACCTAACACAGCAAGAGTCCTGTCCCCGCTTTTGGGCTTCTAAGAGCTACTAATGCAAATAACAACAAGCTGCCCTCTTCCTATAATGAGGCAACATATTACTACTTTGTCAGGAACTGAATGAAAAAAGACTTTCACACTGTTTCCAAGTGGCTTCACCAGATGGCTTTCCCACACATTTCCTGCCTCTGAGCTCTGGGCTCCTGTAGCTGTTTGTTGCATGTAGCTTGGGTGAGGATGTATCCTTCCCCATTCAGCTGGGCTTCTTTTATGGCACACAGAGCATAAGGAAGTAATTTCACAATGTCAAGCTCAGGTAGTTTCTGCAATGAAAATCTCTTTTCAGTGGCAGGAAGAAGCGGGTCATCTTGCACTGCTGAAATAGCTCTTTGTGTTTAGAGAGGAGTGTTTGGTGGCTGCAGCATCCCTTGAAGGGGCCCACAATCACCAAGTTCTTATATTCACCACTCAGCATCTAGTGCCAACAGACTGCTACAAAGAATGAGGTGTTTCAGGTAGTCCCTCTGGTACAGCAAGAAAATCATTAGTCAGCCCACAAGTCTCCAAAAGAAGAAAAACCTTCCTTTCAGTAATATTTTAGTTGAAGGAGTTTTGTTTCTACCTTCATGCTATAACATGCAGCATAGCTTCAGACTGGCAGGCACTGCCTGGCTTTGTCTGGAGAAATGTTTTTATTCAAGAGTGAGACGACCATAGTATACTCTCCTTTCCAAATCACTTATTTCAAATACATCCTTTCATGGTCAACAACATACTTGTCAGAGAGGCAACTCTACTGTCAATTATTGATTTGAAGAGCTTTTTTTGAATAGTTGTTTGTTGGGTCTATCACCATAGGAAAAATGCTGGTTTTAAGAAAACTATTGAAAAAAGTTACTGGAATAAGCATGCTGGGCAAGGTTCATGCTTTTGCCCTTCCAGAGATCTGTAGCCATTACACTCTGAACTAGCTTGTCTTTAATTCCTTATTTTATCTGCACAGATGCTTAATACAAGCCTCCTTATCTTTCTTGCTTATTGTCTCCAATAGCCTGGGGGGGGGGTCCACAGCAGCACATAAGTCAGGCTGAACTTAAGCACTGCTTCAGGGGTTTTGTTTTAAAACAGAAGAGGATCCTAAGTGGACCTAGGCTCAAGAGTTGCTTTCACTAGACCTCATCTCAAGGCGCAGATCAGTCACTAAACTGAATTATTTTCATAAGTAGCCTGTAGTTTTTGGTGTGGCTCAAAGTGTTTGCTGGAGCTACTCAGTATGGAGTAGCTTACTGTCAGGAGCAGCTTACAGTAAGGAGCCCCACACAGAGCTACTTAATAGCATCCCGAGTCCTGCATAGCAAATCTTGATCTGCATCACCTCTGAGCAGTCTAAATCCAATGGAGGTGGAGACTGCATGAGAAAAGGCAGGGTCCCCTCCTGTTGGAGGGGATGAAGTACCTGCTTCTCCTGGCAGCTTAGGTAGGGCTGCCCACTCCTTGGGGTAGACAGACAACCCTTCCAGCATTGCTTTGTGCTTGGCACGAGGCACACTTACATTACACCTGGTGGGGCAAGAGGAAAGCAGATACCAGCACAAGACAGAGCCCAACAGTGAAGCCAGCACATTTCCCATTAACCACATCAAGCACCCTCCAGCTCCCTACCCCTATGGAGCATCAACAGATTCTAGCACCACAGAACCAGATCCTAGATCACACAGTGAATACTGATTAGTGCACATGCAGGAAGGGCTCCTCACCACCAGCCATTTCTCCCCTAGCAGAGAGCACATGTTAATAATTCAGCTTCATGCCACCTCAGGACTGGAGTGCTGAGGCTTTCTACGCTAAAGCTGTAAATATAGGATGTGACTGCAGCTGCCTGTTCTTGCCTGCAAAGTCCTTCAATGAAATGATTCAGTGCCCTAGAAGGTAATGAAGAAACATCTTGAGGTCACTGCTGAGTGGTGCTCACCCACCATCCATCTGGGGGAAGGGAGACAAGCAGGAAGAAAGACTCAACCCTCTGCTGAGAATCTTGCCAAGCCTGCAGCACCCGCAAATCCCATTTTAGGGCACCCAGAGCTCCAGGAGCCAACTGGAACAGGGCCATCCAGACACCAAGGCATAAATGCAGCAAACACCAAAGTAGTAATTTCAGCAAAGATGGGGAGAGGTGCCCCTACAGATTTTGCACCCACCCAAGATTTTTACCCTTCTATGCTTTGGTTTACGTACTGGTGAGCACTGAGGGAATGTGCAGAAAGCTGTACATGGAATAAAACAGGGGCACACAATGCTCGTGAACTACACTGAAAAGCCCTCCCTAAGGAAAGGGTTTAAAAATTACTATTAGGGTAAAAAAACTTATGTTACTATGAAGGCAGTGGAACTGCACAAATTCCTGCTCATGGGAAATGGGATAGCATCCATCAGTCCCAGGGGCTGGTTGGGACCTTCATCCTCCCTCGGGGCAGTGGAGCAGGTACCCTGCCATCCCCAGGGACCCCTTGCTGGTTGCTAGGTGACAGCACACCAAGTCCCAGCTGGTAGTGTTGCTGTGGCAACCGGGTGTGATGTCTGCGCCGGTAACGCCTGACAGGCAGTGGGGAGGCAGGGAAACGCACTGGTGACGTCCGGGGCGGGCGGGCGGCAGAGACCCGTCTGCCACCTCCCTGGGCTCGGCTAGCTGCCGGGACGTGTTCTCCAGCATCTGTCACTCCTTCCCCCCCATTTCCTCCCCTGTTCACAGCAATTTTTGCCCCAAAATGACCCTGGATATCTCCCAGCCCAGCGCAGCCTGTTGTGCCCACCACCCGCAATGGGTTTTTGACCCTGCCGGCAGGAAGATAAACATTTTATTTCCTTAGTAAAGGGAGCCCTTTGTGAGCAAGTCAATCAGCCCACACGAGGTGACTCCACCAGGGCTCAGGACAATGTATCTCCCCCTGTGAGTCCAGCTCAGGGAACACAGCACAACAGAAATAATCTGCCAGAGCCACTCAACCCCCATGCTCTGTATAGCTCATCTCGCATCCTCAGGGGCTTCTGGTGCCTGGATGGAGCAGCAGAGACTGGCCCCATGAGACATCCCCAGAGCCCAGGCCTCCTGCCTGCCCCCCCCACACACCTTGGGCAGCACATCAGCATGAAATGAGTGTCCAGAGCACGATCTAGGACAAATAAACAGAAATGTTAACCACTTGGTAGTCAGCCATGCACTGCTCTTCCCTGCATTTCAGCTGAGCCCAGCTTTCACCTCTAGCAACTGGTTCTGGAACAGATTTCAGGAATTTCTGCAAGGCTTCTGCCATGAGATATTAGCAACACCACAAAACCCTGAACATCTGAAAGCAGGAATCCAGCATGAAACTGAAGTGGAACTTGTTCTGGGGTGAGAAGATAAAAATCTGAATTAATCCTTTCCTCCCCTCTTGCACTGCACTAAAAATTTCAAGTGGTTATTCTGTTTAGGTCCAGAGCCTTTATGTTTATAGGAATTGTTTTATTATGTGGTAGCTCAAAGGTAGGAACATGTGGGCAGAAAAGATTATTTCAAAATATTTCTGCTTATTCACACTTGCTGTAAACACTTCCTCCAGGAAATTCTAGAAAGTAGGGCACAGAAGGTGTTTGCATGCAGCCATTGCATTCTTAGCTAGAACCAGAGCTAAACATGATTGAAGGCTTTGCAAATATCTACATAAGAAAAACCCAATTAAAAGCATTTGATCTTTAAAGAGCCATTCTGGGTTATAAAGTTTGCACACCTTATAATGAAAGTCTTTAAACTTTTTTTTTTCCAAGTAGGATTGCTTTTTCTAAATGCAATTTAGTAGACAATAGCTCAAGAGGAAGGTCTCTTCCACACCGAGGGTTTTTTTGCCAGCTGTATTGGGTGCTTTGATTACCCATGAAATCATAGAGGCCCCCTGCAAAACAGCCCAGAGAAAAAATCAATATGGTGTTTAGAATGGCTTTTAGCAAACCCCAGTTTATTTTGAGCCGCAATGCAATACAGACCTGGCTTCTGCTTGGCAGAACCACCCATCTGCATGGGAAGTGCCACCATACATGGGAACAAGAAGCTGTCTAGAGGTGAGAGTACAACAGGAAACAACTGACAGAGTAGGACATGAATCCAGTGACCTGCATGAGACAGCATCTGAGATAAAAGGCTGCTCATAAGTAGACCAAGAGATCATTTCATTTGGAGGACATACAGGCTGGCCTAACAATTTCATCAGGTATCCTCCTGTAGAGGCTCAGTTCTGTAGCTCCAGAGAATTGCACCAGATTTCCTTCATGGACAGGCTCCCTGTAAGTGTCTGAGGGGGGAGTCTGCCAAGATAAGAAGTGCTGGGAACACTTCTTTAACTGTTCTCAATCTCCTAACTGTTCTTCCCTGGAAGGTTCTAATGTTGAAGCATGTAAAGAACATACTTAAAAGGAAGAATTACTGGGATAGTTTCAGCTGGGTTAGGATTCTACCAAGATTAGCACAGTAATGCAAATATGTAATAAATGTAGAGCTGTCACAGAATGGTTGCAAAATCTTGGGATATATGGGCACCTAAGACATCCACCTCACTTAGATTTGCTCTCTAAATACCATTTACTAGTTCCACTGAGCAGTTCATCTGACCCAAAATAATCTATTGCGTTTTGTATTCATTGCTTTCCACTTCCCTATTGTCTCTCAGTTTTTCTCCCTTCCTGGATACATCTCAAAACTCAGCTGAAGCTTAAGTTACCACCATATCCCTTACATAAGGAACAATATATATATAAGTTGCAGGATAAGAATTAGACTGGATATGAAGGCTGTAAGGTTAGCCAAGTAGGAGAACAGACAGCCCAGAGATTCTACAAGGTCTCCATCAAAGGAAGCTTTCGGGAATTGGCCAAGGAGTCACCAGTCAGGCAGGGCTGACCAATTTTTGCCTTGGCCTGAGAATAACTAGGTAAAGCTAAGTCTGAAAGAGGTTTCTCTCTCTTTTATGCAGGCAAGACTTCCACTATCATCAGGTCAAGTCTTCCTGC
Organism: Hemiprocne comata; assembly: GCA_020745705.1. Lineage (NCBI taxonomy): Eukaryota > Metazoa > Chordata > Aves > Apodiformes > Apodidae > Hemiprocne > Hemiprocne comata. The sequence continues at coordinate 11,314,921 of CM036602.1, read as the reverse complement.
TTTTTATGAATATTGAAGGGAAGAGGCAGAGAAGCCTGGGGACTATTCAGAAGTAGGTTCCAAGCTTTGCTTGAACATGAGCTCTTGAACAGACTCAGATACTGGAGAAGTTATGCTTTCCAGAAGATTTATGTTTAGATTAATCCAAATGAGAAAGCCTGAAATGACCATATTTGTTCAAGAGAGATTGTTTTCAGAACTTAGCAGTGTGACATTTGTCCAAATAACATCTATTGATTGGCTATGAAATTGCACAGGGATTTGCTAACTCAAATTCTCTGTAGTTTTTGCCTCTAATCCAGAGATTTATTTCCCTAGGCTTTACTGGATCTTGTATTTTACTTTGTGCACAAGTTCTCCCTAAACGTTGTGCTTCTTGCTCTTTCTTTCCCTCTCCACCTTAGCATAAAGGACCAGACATCTTAGTGAAGACTAATAAATATTCAAAGCTTTAAAAGCTCAAGGCAAATGCTTATTAAATTGATGATTTCATTAATACTACCACCTCTTCCTGGAGCCTTTCTGAGCCTGAAGCACTAGTGCCATGCATACAGGTCCTTACCCTGCAGAGCTGCAGACAAGGAGGGGTCTTAGAGTCTTGGGCTGCTTTGTCAGTCTCTGCTGCAAGAAACCATTACCCCCAGATCTGCTGAGCTACCCCATATTCATATCAGTGAAAGCAAGACAGCCCAAAAAAGCCACTGTTCAACCTGCTCAGACTTATCTGGCTTGTTTTCATGGTAGGAAGGAACAAGCTCAGCCCAAAGGGAGAGGTGGAAAAGGATAATGCACAGTTGGGAACAGCATTATTTTATATTTTTTCCTGCAAGATGCAATTGCATATCCCTATTGCTTTTAAAGCTAAGTAAATAAATGCACCTCAAGATCTCCTAGGAAGCACCCTGCCTTCACATGCAGTTCATGCTGGATACAGACCCCAAAGCACACAAACAGAGAATGGTGCCATTTAAAAGCAAGCCTGCAGGCAGGAAAAACACTGCTCACAAGCCATATTCTTGACTGGCTGGAATAGACAGGCCAAGCACCATTTTACTTTGAACCCCTTGGAGGGGAGGCAGGTGCCACTGCAGAAACCTCTACTGAGATTGCAGCCACTGATTTGTACAATCTAAAACAACTCCTCAAAACCCACCTTCAGAGGATTAACAGGTTGATTTACTTCATTTAAAGAGGCCTCCTCCATTCCAGGCATTATCTAACTCAGCAGCTCAGAGCTGCTTACAGAGATTAACTCTGGCACCACAAGACACAGCCCATCAGCTGCAGGCTGGCTCTCAGCAGCTCCTTCCTTTCAAAGGACTCATTTGCATCAGGCTTTGAAAACTTGGGAAATTCCTTCCATCTTCCCATCCTTCATAATCCTCCATCAATAGACAGTACCACAGACTAAGAAGGTCAAGCTGGAGGAGAGGGGGAAGGAGACAGGCAGCCTTTCTGCCTTCATTACAGGTCACTGCCTTACCTGAACACAGGAAGGGAAGATTTGCCTAGTGGGGGACAGTTCCACACCACACAGCTTTAGTGTTCCAGGTCCCAAATACGGGCCTCCTCCAATCTCTGCCCCTTCTTATGGCCAGGAGCACACTGCCAAGGAAATACTTTGCTATGTGAAACAAATGATGCAAAAGCTTTTCCAAGCATGAACTTGTTCAAATGAAGATATTAGCTCTCCTGCTTCTTTTAATCTTCCTAAGTAGAGCTCTAAGCCAACCCAGGTGAGGGAAAATAGCCTAATCTGACCAAAATGCCTGTTTAGACTCACATACCAATAGGCCTGTGATGTTAGCCCTTCCCACAGCTCAGGGAATGTGACATAAACACCCATAGCCAGTTGGCCATGGTGCAACTGGGCTCATCCTGGTGACAGGGAAGGAGGAAAGAGCTGGTTATGCTGGAATGCTATTGCCAAAGCACACATCTATGCCTGTATAACCCCCTCCACTCTTCCCTCCCCTCACACCACTTGGCACATAAGACATTTGCACAAGGCATCTGCTAGCATTTCATGCACATGAAGTGGACAGTTTTCATTAAGCCTGTGTTAGCACCACAGCCTGCAATGGCTTGTTTATAGTCACATAGTCTGCTGATGTTGCAGAGTGCAGATAGGCAGCCATCTCATAACACCCAAAAGCCTCGTCTGCCCCTTTGTGCAACAGTGGATGAGGCCACTACAAGATAAAGTGGAAACATCAAGACCAAGTTCCTGCTACTCTTAATATCACAGGGATATTTTTTGCTTGTGTACCAACAGTCTCACATTCATCACAAAAGAGGCAGTACTCAAGGCTCTCAAATAACCACTTTTTGGTGCATTCCACCAGTATCATTAGGCAAATGTCCATAAATTCCATTCTCGCATACCTTGTCCGACTGAGATTATACTTGTCTCCTTGGCAACTGTCAGAGGATGTATAATGCTAGCAGGGATTAGCCCCAATGAGCCTTATAACCCTCATGGAAATGCCTGCTCTACAAAGAGTCCTGGCCAAACACACTTCTTTCCTGGTAATGTTAAAATGTTGCCATAAACAATATTAAATCCAAGAACCTTTCACTGAGCTTGAGTAAGGATGAAAACTAAGATGGAGCTTTTTAAGTGGTAGCATTTGTCTTGTCCTCCAAACAAATAAGTTTGAGACATGAGGAGGTACTTGGCATTTCATAGCTTGACAAGTAAAGCTCTATTTTGAATCAGTACTTAAGAAAAGGCTTGTGCTGAAAATTTGGGTTCTAATATCTTTATCTCCTTTGTCCCTTGGTGCCAGTGGGGATCACGCTGGGAAATTAAAAATCTCCACAGGAGCTTAACAAACTTATGCTATGCTTTAACCTGTTAATTTCTGAAAACCGGACTGGATTCAGGTCAACACTTGAAATCCACGTACATAATCTCTCTGATACCAGTTGTGCTGAAGACTTTCTGCCTCTGACCAAGGAGCTATGAGGTACACCCTCATGCTTCACTCCAAAGCATCAAGTCAAGGAGGTCCAGCCCCAACACCACAAGATTTCTGCAAATGGAGCATTACTCTGCTCCACACCTTCTCTGGGTCTGGTGAGGAAAATAAGTTGTTTGTCCCCTGGTACCCCATCTGTTTAAGACTGGGGTATCTAAATGATAAGCAGCCTGTGGTGCACAGGTGACACAGTTAAACTACTTGTTCCTTCTTCAGTCCCTTTGAGTCTTTATAATGTCCCAGCTTGAGGAGATCTGCTCTAATTCAACAGAATGAAAAAAAAATCTTTGAGCAGAGCCAAGGAAAGTAGGCTAAAAGAAGCACCAGCCTCAACAGCAAAACCAGAGACACTACAGCAGAAATAAAAGTATTTCTGTAATTAAACAAATCTCTGGCACAGCATTGTGTCTATATATTACTTCAACAATGTGCCATGGCTGATATCTATTAGACTAATCAACTAGTGTGAGCTAAAAAGGAAAAAAAAAAAGTTCTCCAAGATTGTTCTGGGAAGTAGGTCACAAAACAGCAAAGCCAAGAGGTGATGGGGAAGCTAGTGTAGGCAGGGTAGTGACAGGCAAAAGAAAATCCAAGTCGTGGCACAAACTGGTTAGCAATGATGCAACATGATTTCTTTGCATGCTTCTGTGGAGCTGTTTGCTCCCCAGCCACCTGCAAACTCCAGCTCACACCTCAGCATGTGCAAGACAAGAGGGGGATGGAGGGACAGTGGCTTAAGGCAGGTGATTTTTAGCACAGATAGGATAAAAGTATTCCTAACTAATTCACATGCCTATGTACTGGTGGAAGTTTTAAGTGACACCATTTTAGACACTCCTGCACACAGAAAGCACTCTGTAGATTTAGTATTGCTACCACGGGCTTGTGCATATAGAAAAACTGCTACAGCAGCAGGAGGAATAAAAACTGCTGGGAGCCGAATACCATGATCTCTTCTGTCACTGATCACATTATTCTTGCTTTCAGACAGCAAGAGGAAGAGAAAGTTAATCATTTATATGCAGTGATGCTAGGGAAGATCCCAGTTTAAAATCCTACTGTAGTAGCATAAGAACTGGAACAGCGGATCAGCCCATGCTCAAATGCCAGATAATCCACACACAGGAGGCAGCCCTCTCTGCTGAAGATACAGCGATAAAAGAACATAGCTGGAAAGCAATCGAAGTTGCCACAGTAAAGCGTGAGCACACTCAAACAGGGCTTCCAAAACGAAGCACACTCCAACAACCCAGTAACTTGTGAAGGAGACTTTGAAGCTGAAGAACAGTCACTGCCACACCACTTTCACTGTGTTTTACTTCATGTACTTTAGCTAGTCTCCTGTTACCTAGTTAGGGCCAGAAAGCACACAGACCAGGTACATGGCACTCTCAGTCCTGACCTTTGCTTACAAGCACCAGAGCCAAAACCAACAGCACTTCCACCACCCTCTCTCCTGTCTCCCAAAGGGCACGTATAGGCCTTTACACACTCTGCCCCTCCAAGACAAATCACTGAGGATAAAATGGGGAATTTTGGTGAAGGAAGGAAGCATGCTCCCCTTTCTCTTGTCAGGACAGCTTTATCAAGGATGCTGCTTCTTTCCAGGCAAAGCCTCAGCAATCAAACCTTCAGCCACCAGGGAAAATCCATCTTTTCTCAGCATCAGACACACTGGGCAGACTGCTAATTCTCATAGTATCTGTCAGTACAATGTTTCCCAGTCCAAATCTCATGCAGTGCTTACAGGACACCACAGCCCAGCACTGGTTTGCAGGCAGCCTCATAGCTTGGTTGCACAGAAACCTGGGCTGCAGATCACCCCAGTCCTCATAGCTGCCTGGCATCTGCTCCCTGCTGCATGCCCCAGCCCAGGCTGACCATAGGCTTGCTGCATCTGCACGGGGTCAGCTGTCAGAAAGCAAAAGTCTCACTGCCAAAACAACCCAAAACACACAGCCCGAATTATTCTTATCCCTCTAAGCAGCATCTTAAACTGTGAGGGAAAGGGAAAGGATTCAGTGACGCCTGACCTACATTTGCAAAACCTTGGCTATAGGTGCAAGTCTAAGTATAGCATGTGTGTGCCAAACGTGCTGCCCACAGCCAAGCACAGAGCCTTTGTCTGCAGTGCTTTCAGTGGACTCCAGTTCACCTGCAGCTGCTCTAACACTGCTGTTGGGATGTTACTGCAATAAGGTTTTTTTCTTCTGACAGCACTCCACCTCTTCTCCAACAGAAAAATAACTGAATACATGAAGGGTTTGTGACTGAGGTGGCATCCCCCATACAGGAACATCCATGCTGTACCTTAAGGGATATTCACTGACACAGCAAAGCCTGAAACTCACAGAGAGTGGCTCCTTCCAGCCCCTGATAATGATTCCCCTGCATGTGTATGATTTGGCAAAGCACAGTGTATTTTATACACCATCTTACAGTACATGCTGCACCCACCTTGTTTTTCTGCAGTTTGCTCTGCATCTACTTATTTTTTCTTTTCAAGCACAGCTTTTTGTAGGACTTAAAGTACCAAAATGTGAGTTTGCCAAAAGCTGTTATTTAAATAAATTTGTGCAAGAAGTTTTAAAAAGCTAGATTGTAGGAGGATAAGGCTCCACATTCTTGTTTCTGGACCCTGCCATCATCCAGAGACTGGCCACAGCAACATCCATGCAGTCTCTCCAGGGGTCACCTCACCTGCCAGGCTGATATATGCATAAGAATATCTGGCTACTTAATGAAGTGCTCAGCAGCTTCTGACAGGCTGGGTTACAGGTTTTGTTGAGAAAACTTACCCTCAACTTTGAATACAGCTGATGTGGCTTCATTTAGCAGCTCTGGCTCGTGCTAAAGTTGCTGTTACATATTTGCCACTACATACTGCTACCCAGGTGGAGACTGCTGGGAAGGCCAAGCCTCTGCCATGAGGATCTACGACTTAAAGACCTAATCCCCTTAGTGCTTACATCTGTGGCACTCTGCACAAGAAGGTAAACAAGTACTTCTGTGTTCAGGCATCTGCTGCAGAGTCATAAGCTGAACCTTAGTGGAAACAGAGCAAAGCTGTACTGAGAGGAGACAAGTGTTCATGTACTTACTACATATGGTAATGTACAAAGTATAGATCTGTATTAGACTTCAGCAGATCAGAGTGCTCAGATGTTATTACTAACACATTGTAATTATCTTTTGTCAGCAATCACAGAGAGCAAGGTCTGCCTTGTGCTCCAAGTCTGCTCCAAAGACCTTATGCTCTAAACAGATCTTTTCATGCTGCCAACAAGGGAGAACAATTCAGGAATTGCTAGAGGCTTCTGAAGTACAGAAAGTATTGCTAAGTTAAATAGTATCTAGAAGCTTTTTGTCTCTAGCTATCTAGCACAGTTCTGTTGTATTTAGAATGACAGAACAAATACTAGCTGACCAATAAATATTTTAAAATAAAATGTTACCTAACAGCTCCAGAACAATCCTTCAAAAAGGAAAGTAGATTTGGACCTTTTTATTTAAGCACTGCAATTGTGACATATCGCCTTATGGGGTTTGCTTTTTTTTCCCCAAAAAAACTTTGCAATGCACTTGCTCATTTTTATGGCACTCAACTTTCATTTATGATCCTACTGCACCTATCAATGATAAAAACATTTAGTGAAGAGAAAGTTTTAATGGAATAGTTTGAAGCTGTAGCTCCCATCTTGGCCAATATTCACTAGAGTTTGGGTTTCCTTATTTTTCTACAGTAAGCAGCCACAAGTTTTACTGCATGGGCTATGAGAAATGACCTTCTGCACAGAACATCTATCTTGTTTTAGTCAAGCCAAACTCATAAAAATAAGGAAAAAAATACTTCTTAGCTCTTCCTCCTCTGGGTTTTGAAATTAAGAAACAGCCTGATGGAGGTTATTGGGAGTCAGACTTGGCAGGCACTTAAAAGCTAATAAAACATCTCTCAGGTCAATCTGCCATAAGGTTTAAATATACATCTACATTTTAGAAATGTTTTCTCTCTTCCTGTCCAAAGGCTTCCTGTGAGAGAGTAATATATTTTAAGTCAACTCCTTGATTTTGCCCCATCTTTTTTTGGCATCTGCTCATTTCACATGCATGGCAATGGACACCAGTATTTTTCTGCACTCAAATATGCTTGTAAGTACAAGTTTGAGCACCAGGTCTACATACATTAGAAAGCTTTTGGTTTGTATATTACTTACTAATCCTAAAAGGGTACATTTTGAGGTAAACAGGGTGTGTAGATGAAGATTTCAAGAGCAGGCAGAGCTGCTGGCCTGCCATCACATACTAGATAACCCCAACAGAACTCAGCTTGTTTTCTTTGAAATAAAGAAGCCAGTAAAGCCAGAGTAAGAGGCTGCAAGAAGCTTAGTGTGTCTTGCAGCCAGGCACAAACAGTTGAGTTTTAACACCTCCAGGTTTTAACTCTTAGACTGAAACAATTTCATTGAAAGAATAAATCAAGAATGGAGATTGGCTGTCCTGACTTCTGACTACCAGGGAAAACAGCAAAGCCTCTCAGAGCAGAAGGGTATGTTACATTTCTCTTTGCTCCCACCATCATAAGCTTCTGCTTTTTTTCACAAGGCTTTAATGACCATGTTAAGTCTTCATGTTTCCAGTTCAGCTATTTCCAAACGAGGCAGACATTTTGTATTTCATTTGGCTATTATCTGACCCACACTTATCGCTCACTAGAAATTTACTGGAATACATATTTTTCTCTCTTGAGCTTAAGTAGAAAAGTCAGACTGAGCTCAAAAAATCTGGATTAAAAACCCACATCAAAGGTGACTTGGACAAAATGCTCTATATCAAGATAAATAACTTATTCATGGAAATTAAGCATTAGAAATGCATTAGAATTTGTCTAGGAGAGCAGATGACTGAACTTACTGATGAAAAACAGGGACCATCCAGCTTTCAAACTGTATCAGTTCCCTCTGCTATGCCACAGCAAACCTTGAGAATCTGCAGTCTCACACACAGGTGTGGCACACTTTTTAGCCTGAAGGGCCCAAAGCCTCTTGCAACACACTTGACTGAAGCTGTGCTCCACTGAAATTAACATGGCAATTCCTCTCAGCTCTGCTTTAGCATCACCAAACTTGATTATTTAAGCCAGAAGTCTTTTTGCTTCCATTTACAAATAGGTGACTAAAGTGCAGAGGAACAAGTGCTTCATTCAAGGTCAGGGGCAGCATCTACACAGAACTGGAAGAGCCTGCTAGTATTACACTTTATTACCCTATTCCTTCTCAACAACCAGGAGTCAAGTTGCTGCCAAGAAGCCCCACATTCAGCCCTCCACTCAGAGTCCTCCAACAGACACTAGCCCTGGGAGCCACTGTGCCAGGTTCTCTGATCTCCCACATTTCTTCTGCAAGCAGAACTTGCACCCAAAGAGCAAGAGCCACTGTGTGCACTACTTTGTATTGCGTGTCCTGCAGGCACACTTTGTCCTCTGAATTATCTCCAGAGCTAATTTATTGCAGCATTCAAAGCAGCCAGCCTCCAGCAGTCCCTCCCACAGGAAGGGGGCTGACTCATTTTTCCACACACAGTATTTTTCTCTCCACGAGGGCCAATTGCTTAGGTCAAGAATAAACCATAAAAAAGGGAGGCTTGTGTTTAAGCACCTCCTAAAACATGTGCACAACCTACATCCAATTGTGAAGCTATTTTTTTCATTCAAACAATGAACTTAGAGACATGACACACAGCTATAGTTGGCCCCATATGGCACACAAGTGTCTTTGCTTCTGCTCTAAACAGCAGCTCCTAATCTGATTTAACCTAATGGTTTTGGCCTCAGTCAGTTACCCAAGCACTTACTGAAAGCAAGATGAAGACCCCCATTTTGCATTTATTCCCCTAAGCTCTTTGCCAAAGCATTCAGATGTTTACCTTGCAGGCTGGTTCTCATCTATCAGCTAGCCTTATAGAAAGGAAAAAAAAGTATTATATCACCAGGAAAACCCTATCTACTTTTTCATGCTTTGCCTAGTGATGCAGCAAAAATTCCCCATCCCTATTAAAAGGATTTTTCAAGGACACTTGGATAGAAAAAAGAAGCAGTACCTTCATGTGCCCGAGTATTAACAGCAGATGTCTCCAGCAGCATTTCCAGTCCTCCAGCCATGAGAAACATGGGACACAACCAAAGTCAGCCAATGCAAGCACTTCAGCCTCTAAAACAGGCAATCCAGCTTCAGGCTGAGCAGGTTCAGGTTTTGTGGAAGTTTCCAGCAAGGAGCTAAGTATCTCCACTCTAACAACACTTCTCCACCTCAATGAGCAGGTGCAAACTCAGCCCCATAAAATAAAAAGCCCAGCTGCTCCCTGCTCTTTTATAATGAGCTCCCCCACTGGCCTCTGCCTCTCAGGTGTGGGGCATTTGAGCTGATGTGGCATTAGCTCATTGCCCTCCACAAGACCCCACTGCATGACTGGGGTGTGCTGAGAGAAAACTGCTCACATTTTTGTTTCGTTTTCTTTTAAAACTCAGGTAAACAGGAGTGAGGCCAAAGGACATACTCAGCATTTCCTACTTGTCCTACAGAAGGGAAAGGGGAACAGATCTGCAGCAAAGAATTCTCACTTTCATGCAAGCAATAAAGTATCATATTTCCAGAATGTCACAACTGTGGAAGTAGCAGAGATCTTAGCATAAGGTGCCACTGCTGTCCTTTATCTCACAGAATCCTCTCAGACTAGGTTTAAACCTACACCCATGAGGCTTTTCCCATCAGTAATGTGTCCTGAGCCTGCTGCTTTTAAAGAGTAATTCCAGTGCCTCTTCTCCATTACTCAGACTCCTTGCTTTAGCAAGTAAGGATCCTTTAGATCTTTGATTCCCTTTTTTCTTGAAAGGTCCATTTTGTGAAAAAAAAAAAAAAAAAGCTCATTTGTTTCCTCTTTTGTCCACCTGCTTTGTTGTCAGTATAGGATCCCCCACCAAATCTAGCTGGCCTGTGCCCTGTATCAGCCTGTTTCTGGCTGAAGGGAAGGCTTACCAGCTTGTACAACTGTAACAGAGGAGGTCAGGCAGTGTGCCACAAAATCAAATCCATTTGTCTAAGCAGATATGGACTTATTGGAACCTCTGAATAAGACAAGAGAAGAAATAACCAAGAGGAGACCTGCAGGGGTGTAAAGACCATTGCAGGTAGCCGAATGCGAAGGTGTGTAGCACAAAGGCACCAAATGCCAGGTCCGAAGTAACGTGCCTGACTTGCACTGAAAAAAGGTGACAGAAACAGGGAGACAGTGTGCCACATCCAGCTCATAATTTCACACAGGTGTGTGACTTCAGTGCCAGGCCCCAGCGAGGATGCCTCGTGCTGGACACTGCATGTCCCTACCGTGGCCACCTCACAGATCTTACCTAACTGAAGCAGCAGTCAGCTGAAGTCAAAACCAAGAACATGGCTGGGGAGGGGGCTGACAGGTGCCATGGCAGGTCACAGAGATGGTTCCTGAGGAGAAAGAAACCTGTATGAGGAAGTAAATCTTACCTGCAAAAGCTGAGGAGACACACTCACTCTGGTTACTGGTATTTAATCCACTTGCCAGTCTGCTTATAGCTACTGGATATATGTATTACTCAGCACTATCCTAGGACTTTTACAATCTTAAGTGTTTTTTTTTTCTAAAAATATCCCATGGGATCAATGTTAATGGTCTCTGTTGGGTGTTTACAACAATAATATTTTGGAAGTGTTGCAGGCTTCCTGAATGCTCACTTTTCCACACAGCTTCTCAGCAGTGATGGCTCTCCCACTAGGACCAAGCTGCTACATACTTTGTGTAGTTAAATTTCCCCATACCTGAGCAGCAGCAGAGTGAGGGATGAGGCAAGGAGAGGAGAATCCAGCCCCACGACATCATTTGACAGAGATGGGGACAGTGCTGGCCACGGCCATGATACACAACACTCTCCCGCTCCCACATCCTGCGCTGCACTGGGAAGTGGTAGGAAAAAATCCTCCCAAGAAGGCTTAGCCAGGTCACCCTCGTCCTCCTCCTTCAATCTTGGTGCTCACGGGGCTGTTTCTCACACTTTTTACCTCAGTTGTCGCTTCCAGGCAGTGTTTCGTCCTCCCTTAAGTCCGTTGTTTCCAGAGGCACCACTGGGTTGCTGAGGGGCTCAGCTCTGCCCTGCAGTGCAGCTGTTGCAGAACCGGCTGGAACCGGCTGTGTCCGGCACAGGGCAGCCCCAGCCTCTCCTCAGGGAGGTCCCTGCAGTCCCTGCCAGCACCTGGACAACGAGACCAAGTAAATTTCACCCCTTACCTCAGTGAAACATTTAAGAATTGTCATTAAAATACACACTCATTGCACACTTTTCACAAGCTTCACTGACAACATCAGCCACAAAAAAAATCTCCTCATGCCCAACTCGAAGTGGCATCGTCATGAGACTGCAAAGGTGGGCAATATACACACACTCAGTACAGCTCCGTGCCTCATCCCTTCACCGCTTTACAGCAACAAAAAACATCCCCACTATTAATTCAGTCCCCCCGCAACAGCCAGTGAGAACTTTGCCTGTTTTTACGTTAAATTCCTCTAATGGTAAACCATCTCCCTGTATTTATTTCAACCCACCAGCTTTTTAATCTTATTTTCTCCTCCATCTTGTTGAGGAGGGGGAGTTAGAGCACGGCTGGGTGGGCATTAGCCACACCACAGTGCCAGCCCACCACAGTGCCATTGCTCTTCTCCACACGTGTGGCAGCATTGCTGTCACAGGGCTGAGGGTGCCACATCCCAGGGGCCCTCCATTGGGGAATCCCTCTTCTGTGCACAGAAATCAGCAACTGCAAACTGGAACCCTCAAAAGGTGACGAACAGCAAACCACCCCTATTACCTAAGCACTTTTTCCTGGATAGAATAATGCTTCGAATAAGAATTTAAAGTTGACCTGAATTAAAACCTTCAGGAAAAAGCTCTCAAAGATTCCCCAACTGAGCAAACTCCATGTATGCAAAATACAGATGGATGCCACGGGCTGGAAAATAGCCATGGCCCCACTGCTTTCTTGGCATGGATCAGCTAGCCCAGAAAATCAGATTTCCCGCCACTGCCAGCAGGCACCGGGGTGCGGAGCTACTGGCTGCAGTGGTGTAGCATCAATCCCAATCCCCCCAGCTTCCCTAGACAGATTAATGTGGGGTTTTTTATCATTATTTGAAAGCAAGATGGTTTTTGTTTCCTCCTTTGCTTGCGTTTCAGTAGCCAAACATATTTTCCTCCCGGAGAAGAGCTGGGAATCCAGGAACCTGAAGCCAGGGGAGGCAGCGATTAGTGGTTTGAAGTGTTAATGGTACCACAGTGGGAACGGGTAGTCCCTGGAACTCAGCTATTAGCAAATTAATAAAAAGGGTAACATGCTCTCCTGAGCGTTACAAATTTAGCACTAATTAGGACTTCTCTTGCTTGGCTATTTTAGGCAAGAAAATCTTCAATATCCTTTGTTAAATTTGAATAATCTTGTTTGTAGAAGTAAATCATATGGAAATATAGGTTTCTTCACCCAGCTACAGCCTATTAAACTCTTCCCATTCTCCCTTTCTTTCTGACATGACTTATAGCTGGATATGCTGTATGTAGTCAGTTTTATTTAGCAAATCTTCCCCCAAAAGAGGGTTTTCTTTTAATGAGACTAACCTACAGGCCATTCATTTCTCACGGTCAATCCCAAACATTTCAAAGATCTGCTCTTCACGGAAGCATCAGTGCTCCAATTCATTTGTATTTATTGGTCATATATTCAAGATGTCAAACCTCAGAGAGTTATTGTAACTGGTAAGCCATATTTTCCTGCCAAATATCTAAACAGTTGTGTGCATTCCAGCACTTCAGAATTAATCATGAGAGAAATTTAATCAAGTTTGAATGAAATAAAAAACCTTAATTAGAGCAGAGGCCAAAATGTCCTCCTGCTCTTCCTTTCTTCTTGCACTGTCCAGATCTCATCTAAACCTTGCCTGAAGTCCAGAAAATAAATCTCCCAGTTGATTTAATATATCTAATTGTGAATTGATGTCTATGCTTTTGTACATACGTTTCATACTCTGCCTGGTGGCTGTGTTGGCTAATTTGCCTATACACAGGAAATTAATTCTTTCTTAACTACAGAGCAAAGCTGTGATATTGGGTGATATATGTCTGCCTTTCTGGAAAGAATATTACTTCTCTCCAGCAAAATCAATGCATTGCTACATGATTGACATAACCACAAAAGGTTTTAGCATTTAATGTTTAGCAAAACAGTGATGGGGAAGAGAAAGCCCTGCAGTTTGCATAATGAGAGTAGAGCCAGACTGAATGAGACAGAAGAAACTCACATCAAATCAAGAAAAAGCCATAGCTTCTTTGAGCTATTGCTCAAATTCCCCTCTATTGAGGGAAAATGTAGATAGAAGGTTACATCTTCTGATGACTCTAAGTAAAACAGCATGTTAGAATTAATCAGTAGTGAGCTCATGGTTTTAAACACACACATCCACATGTACAGCAGTGTGGAGAGCCCAAGTAGACACTGTATGAAAATATACCATAAAGTCTGACACATGCTGGACACTGTCAAGGTGGCTTTCCATAATATAATGCAAATTGATGTTAAAATCTAGACTTTACAATAAATTAGAAAGAGTAGTTTGGCAGCAGTGTTAATAACCTCTGAAACAAATGTAGCATGAAAAGGGGGTTTCCATGGCCAGAATTCAGCTCAGACTTGCTTCATGCCTCTGAAAATTAAAATCTTGGCAAAGGTGAGATTAAAGGTATCAGCCATTTCCCTGTCTAGAACAACTGGATATCACTTTCCTATGGAGGGAAACACGATACAGTAATTTCTGTTTAGTTCTGTTAAACAGCTGGTCAGAAAAGTGTTCTGCACTGTATGAGCCTACACAGGTATTATTTTTACTTTTCTCTGCTGCATGAGATAAGATATGAGTGGTGTACCCCAAGGTGACACTGTAACATCCTGTCTGCTTTAGGGCCCTAAACACTAGCAATAAGTGAGTCCTTTCTTCCCTCCTGCAGCTAGAACTGCAGGAATAAGATGTGTGAGTGTGTAAGCTGAGCAGCAAGTAGATAAATTCCAGATGGTGATTTAAAGCTGGTGAATACAAACGTTGCAGTCCTGCAAGCAGTCTAGTACTGGAAAGGACCTTTGAGGTCAATTCATTCCCCTGCTGTCACAGGCAGCCCTCTGAAAGAAACTGCATGATAAAGTGATCCAGCTCCACCACAGAATTAATTTTTGCCACCATTTCTCCTACTTTAATGGTGCAGGAGGAGGAATCCTGGTGGAGCTCCTTGGAAATGTAGAAAGCTTCCTATTCCCAGCCTCAATATACTCTTACCCAGTTTATTCACATAATCTTTTTCTGCCAAAATTGTGCTTCTGCTTAAATAGCACTTCTCCCTTCTGTGTCCTTATCCGTGATGTATTTATAGGGAGTTCTCTCTCAGCATGCATTGGATGAGATAAAACAAGCCATCCCTTTTTAGTCTCCTTTCATATAACAGACTTTCCACGATCTGGATCACCCTTGCAGCCCATCCCTTCACCTGCCCCAATCTGAGCATGGGGACCAGAGCTCACGACAGCAACTGTATATTGTCTTACCAGGGATTTTTACAATGCCATGAACACTCCCTTGTTTCTTACTGCTATATTGCACATTTACACTGTCTGTATGTAGAATTGCTCTAGCTATAAATTAGGTTATTGAGTTAATCATCAAATACTAGTGTGTCATCTGTTCAGGTACCACTTGTGCTCCTCGGGAGTGTGGTCAGCATCTTGCAGGCAAAATCCTTCAGTGCTTTTCATCTGGTGCTTTTTCATCCTTGATAACTCCTGCAGGGTATTTCAGCATGAAGATGTTTCAGCAGCCTTTACAAAAGCAAGTGAATAACTCAAAAAAAGCACAATCCATCCATCTTCTTTAGTGTCACCAATTAATAGCTGCTCAGGATGCTTTGAAATCTATAGCTGCTTAAGAGAAGAAAAATAACCAGCCCCTTCCTATAGTGCTGTGCTGTCACTGTATTTTGTGCACTCTGCCTGTGTAAGGCAGCTTTATTAAATAAACGAGGAGAGGGTGATACACACAGGCCTCTGATGCAAGTGAGGCTTTAAAGAAGGGGAAAAGACCAGTTATGCTAATCCAGGATAAGAAGGGAACTAATAAACCAATTGGTGGACACGATTATTTCTTATTATTGGAAACTATTTCTCGTTCCAGCAGCCAGTGGTCTGAGCCTGGCTGATTTTGGTGATGATGCTTCTGTCTTCTGCTGCCCCTGCAAGCAGGCAGTGTTGAGGACCACAGTTTCCTCCATTTGATGGAGCTAGAACAGCCTTTCACCTCTGGCTTCTGATTTGGATTATTTTGCTGCAGACTGTGCAAAATACAGGACCATTTTTTAACAGGGATAGTGTTGCCTTTGTGGGCAGCTCAGTCTGGGTCTGTATGTCCATTTCTCAGGTCACAAGTTGCTAGAGCAAAGTCATTGCACCCTTTGGTGGACCTGCTGCCTTAGGCTCCCTGTCAGCCAGAACACCCTGGGTCAAATCCTGACCCACGTTTGCCAGACATAAGGATGCACTCCTAAACCTGCCCACAGCTGCTGACCCCAATGCTGGTTTCTTCTCTTGCTCCCATCCCTCCCTTCCCACCTCACCTCCCTGTCTAAGGCATTGTGGCTGCTGATGCCGTCTGCCATCGGGCATACAGCTCTGTGAGGGAGATCAGTTCACTTCCAGCTAATACACTGGAGAGGGAGATCTGTGCCTAAGTGTAATGGGACCTGACGGAAGCTAATTAAATAGAAAACCATCCATTTGTGCTGTCCCACTAGGGATTTGTCATAAAAACCTTATGTTCTCTTACAAGCCTAAACAAGTGTGTTCACCGTGTAAAAATCAGCCATAAAGCTGTCTGGAGAGTAGTTAACATGTCTAAGCTGTCGTTTATACAGGCTGTCTGCAGCCTGGATCCTGCAGGTAGGAATGGCCTCAAACCACCCTGCATAAATGGGACATCTCTCCTTGGAAACAGGAAAGAGGGCCAAGCCCAGCAATCCTGCACCGACAGTCATGTGGAGAGGATGCTCCTCTGTCTGGCCCTGCCAGGAGCCAGAAATCAGAGACAAAGAGCACTTGTTATTTTAGAGCTATGCCAAAGATGTTCAGAGGTTTAGAAAGTGTAAATTTAATAGCAGTGTTTCCTGGATTCTATTGAGATTGCCTCCCCTCTGCCTTTGAGAGTGGCCTGGTCTCCTCCTCAACCCTGACCAGGCAATTATTTTTGAGGAAAACTAAATTCCCCGTAGGGGATGGGAGCTGTCATGCTATTTTGCAATGGAAGAGGTATGGTCTGTGTCTCTTTGGCTGCCCCAAGGGAAAATCAACATGGTCTACATGGCTGCCCTCTCAATGTCCATCCGGGGCGAGCTTTTCCCTCGTCAAAATCTGCAGGCTTCAGAGTTTCTCCCAAAACTAGGGCTTGTGCAGAAGTCACATTGGGACAGATCTTCCCGTGGGCAGGAGGAGATAACTGCTTTCCTGCTATGGGACGACCCCCTGGGGTAATGCCAGCTGGTGTCTCCTTTCAGGCGTCGGAGGTGGAGCGACAGCTCTCCCTGCAGGTCCACACCCTCCGGGAGGACTTTCGGGAGAAGAACTCCTCCAGCAGCCAACACATCGTGCGGCTCGAGAGCCTCCAGGCTGAGGTGAGTCACCCATGCTTAACCTCTCTCCTTCAAAAGGTGGCCAGGGATGTTTTAACTTGTATAATGAACCCCTCTGAACTGAGTAAACAAAACCCTCTGCTTGGAGTAAACAAAGAGAAGGATGGTAGCTGTGGGGCAAAGGACTCCCCAAGTGAGAATGTTTGCTGCAGCCCAGGGCTGGCTGGGTGGCAAAGGCCAGATTCCACCACTGCCTTGGCCACAAATACCCTGCAAAATGAACAGATGAGAAGGATCTTCCAAGAGCTAAACCACTGCTGTGCTCTTGCAGGGCTGCTGCCCAGTACAGATTAAACTCTGGGAAGGTCTGCAAGGGTTGTTTGTTGGGTTGGTTTTTTTTAGCTCCTCATGCTTGCAAAGAAAGCAGCACTCCTCTCCTGCCTCTGAGCTACACCCATGGAAAAGCAAGGAGCCCCTGCCTGTTTTACCTCCGATATATCAGCAGGAATTAAATTACTTTTCTTCCTCTTCCCTTCCCTGGTGGGGGTCACTGCTGACTGTGTAGGCAGGAACTAAAGGGGTAGAAGATGTCCAGCTCTACTACCCTACCACATTTGTATTTATAAGCTGTCTGGAAGAGCTTTTCCTAAAAATCTCTCAATTTCTTCTTTTCTCCTGCTCCCTCCTGCTCCCTGCTGGTCCCTCACCTTTCCTCCCTTCCCTTTGGTGTGGAGCAGCAGGTCCTTGAAGTAAGTATGGAGGCTCATAAAGGGTTTGCCTGTGCGTGCATCGCTGTCATCATGCATGCCTGTCACTGTGCATGCCTCACCTTGCCTCCTTCCTGCCTCTTGCTTTCCAAATCCCTCTCCCTCTGTGCCCTTCCAATGCCCCAGGGACCACAGCAGAGCAATGCTTTTCTGCTGCAGAGTCACAGGGTGTTCATTACTGGTTTGTATACCAAATATCAACTCTTGATACAATCTCTGTGTTATCCCTCTTATTTTTCTCACATTCCTTCTCTCCACCCCATGCAAATCATGATGGTGGTGGGAAGAGACATCTCAGAAACCATTAGTCACCTAAGAGCAGCTTTCCAATATCTACAGCAGCCTTTACCCTGCAGAAATAGCAAGGCCACACACTTTGCTAATATTCCTTTGTGCAGCCAAATCTTTCCAGCAACCTGGAAAGCAGCAAAAATAAAAGGTCCCAAAGAGGCTAAGAAAGCAGTGAGGAGTTGCTGAATTTGCCTATGGTCCATGAATTGCAAGGAGGCCATAGGGAACACTCAGGGTTATACTGGACTGGTAAGTGGCATACCCAGTCCCCAGAGGTCCTGTGTCTACTAATCTGGGAAAAGGCTCCTTTTTCTCGGTTAAACAAGTGACCTTGGTTAGTGCTGATTCATCCTGTGCACTGTTCCCAGCTAACAGGATCATAAAGGTTTTCCTTGGCACATTGTCCCTCTTCACCTGAAATTGCTGCCCTTGACAATTAAAAGAAATGAACCAATTTTAAAGGCAACCGATCACTGGGAGACTAAAAATAAGCATGGCACAGAAAGGAGTCTTCAAAAGTAAAAAGACACAAAAATCCCTGGTGAGGACCTGGCAAACACGCAGCAATTAAGGAAAGCATATAGGCAGTGCTGTGGCACAGCCCTGCAGGGAGCAGGATCCCACAGCTCATCCTGTGGTCTCCAGCACCCATAGAGGAGAAAATGCCACCATGCTCAGTCAGGGACCAGCCAGGAAAAGCAGTTAGTTTTGCCCAGTCTTAAAAATATTAAGGTGCAGGGGGTAGGCAGGACTCTGGTCTCCACTTAATCCATTTGGACATTTCTGCCTGCTCCCAGGCCTCCTGCCAATGCACACCCAGCCCCTTTGGAGCTGCCCCTGCAGCCTAGGGAATGAGGAGTTTCTTTTCAGAGCCTTCCTAAGCTTTAAACCACTCACAGGGATAGAGTTTCTCTCAGACAGGTACAGAATATGTATGTACATACGGTTGCTTTTTGCTGTTTCATTTCTCTCTTGGGATTGTGGTTTCCCTCCTCTCTGCTCCCTGGAAAGTGTGAGGTCCAACACCACTTCTCTTTTCTCTGCAGATCAAAATGCTGACAGACAGGAAGCGGGAGCTGGAGCACCGCCTTAGTGCCATGATGGAGGAGAACGACCTGCTCCAGGGAACCGTGGAGGAGCTGCAGGACCGAGTCCTCATCCTGGAGAGACAAAGCCATGACAAGGACCTACAGGTGAGGAGGCAGTGGTGGGGTGGGAAAGAGAGGGAAAATGCAGTAAAAGACATGATTTGGGGGCAAATTGACCAGGAAGATAATTGGGAACTGGGAGACAAAACAACTGGAAGAATAAAATGGCTCATGTAAGCATGGCAGCAAGCAAGGTCCTGGGTGTTCCCTGTAGAAACAGCTAACAGGAGACACAATGAGGCACCTTGACAACGAACTGCAGCTTGGGAGAGAGATCTCAGCAAGGGAGTGAGACAGGATGCTGGGGAAATAAGGGAAATGTAAAAGGAAGCAGAGAACTCTGGTTACAGTTCATTTTACTGTTTTTTTTTAAGAGTAGAATTGGCTTCAGAAGGGGCTCCTTTAGACCCCACTGTCCTAGAGGACAATAACTGGCCTAGTATCTCTCACTGCACAGACGGTTTCTCAAAAAAGCCCCATGGTGTTTGCAGCTTTGTGTCACCAAACATCCCTCCCCAGAGAACAAGCTGGCACCTCTGTGGCTTCAGGCATCTTAGTGGAGAGCAAGACTTTTTCCATTTCTCTTCCGTGGGCTGACAACCACTGGATACCCAACTGAACAGCCCTGAATATTTTTTCCTTTAACAAAAAATTATTATTCATATTTGTAATATTCGTTAATATTTATTACTATTGTAGTAATATACTATTAAATATTTATACTATTACTTATATTTTTATGTGTATAGTTTTTTTTTTTAAAACACGTCTATATTACTTTTCTTTTTGGATTCACTTCCTGCTGTGTTGCTTTCAGCAATTTTTTTTTTAACCTGAGTCTCAGCTTCTTCACAATGTTCCTCATTTTAGTGCTGAATAAATTGCTATTTTTATCTTTTAGGATATTCTGGAGTCTAAACAATGTGTAGTGACATTTGGAGATTATTAAGGTCCAATAAATAGCAATACCAGCCAAGAGTACTTACCTCCTGGCTGGAAACCCTCTTTTGTGACATCCATTCCTCCCTCTCAGCTCCTTCACAAAATGAGAGGTTCATCCAGTTCATATCAGCTCTACTAATATATATATATTTTTTTCCTGCTCCCTTGACAAATTCCTTTATTTTCTTTGCAAGCTGCACCAAAGCCAACTGGAGCTCCAGGAGGTGCGGCTGTCCTACCGGCAGCTGCAGGGGAAGGTAGAAGAGCTCAGTGAGGAGAGAAGTCTCCAAAATGTCAACACAACCAGCACATCCCTGCTATCTGAGATAGAGCAGAGCATGGAGGCAGAAGAGCTGGAACAAGAACGAGAACAGGTATTTGCCCTCCAGCCCCTGGGAAAGCCCATGGACCTCTGTGACCAGAGGGAAAGAGAGTTTAATGCATTTGACCTGGATTTAGAGCTGAATTTGGAGTCAGAAAACTGGGGTTGTGGTCCCAGCTCTGGTAATCCGACACCCTTTTGACCACATGAAAGTAAACCTCTGCATTCATTTCAAAACCAACATAGCAAGCTAGACGAGTATTTGTGAGGCTTGGCAATCACATGGCTCACTTCACCATGGAAGAAGGATCTCCATGGCCTTGATGTCCCAGGCTAATGTCAGGCTTTCTCATTCCAGCTGAGGCTGCAGCTCTGGGAAGCATATTGCCAAGTGCGGTATCTCTGCTCCCACCTCAGAGGAAACGACAGTGCAGACTCAGCGGTCTCTACAGACTCCTCCATGGATGAGTCTTCAGAAACCTCATCAGCCAAAGATGTCCCAGCTGGCAGCCTACGGGCAGCACTCAGCGAGCTGAAAAGACTGATACAAAATGTGCTGGATGGGGCAGACTCCACGGTAAGTTGGTGGCACAGGAAGACACATTCACACTTTCTTCCTCCTTGTTTCGTACCCTCCATCCCAAACCAGTCTCAACTCAATGCAATTGCCCTTTTTAAAGTGAAATCTGAGCAAGAGATTTCTCTCCCGCTCTCAGAGCTCTCGACGAAGCGACGACGACACCTTGGAGGAACAGATCAGGAGAACAAGCGAGGATTCGCGGGCCCTGAGGGAATTAATGGAGGGAGAACGGGGGAAACTGAGGCAGAGTTTGGAGGAGCTGCAGCGACTGCACAGCCAGGTTAGCAATTACCACACTGTACATGTGGTCTTGTAAACACCAGTGTTCATCCTCCAAGACTTCCATAGAAGAGATCAACATGATAAATAACCCAGGAGGATCTAGGCCAAAACCACTTATGGTTGGATGAGGGAGACTGTGTTAAACCCAGTACAGAGGCTTTAGACATCTAGGATCAGAGTTTTTGACCAGTTGTCTGAGGCCCATCACAGACAACATCTCAAGCAGCCAAGTTTCCTTTAAACCTTGCTCACAATCTGCTTTTCATCCAACCTGTATCACTTAAATTCTTCTCAGCAGAAGACCCCAAAGTACAAGGCTGCTTGATATGGGGTACTGGAAACCCAGAGGCATCCAGTCTGACCCATCTTGCTTGCACTAAGCCCTTGTAAAGGGTATATGCAACTGCTGGATGGACAAAACAGTGCTGCTCTGCTGTGCATGGCACAAGGTTCTCCCCCTTCTACAGCAGCATCACAAAACCCTCATAAATGCACACCTAGAGAATCATAATCATGGGCAGCCTGGCACCAGGCAGCACCCCAGGGCCAACAGGGACCAGCTAAGACAAACTCAACAGCAGCAAATGATCCTACCCCAAAAGCAACACTGCACCCAAAGCACAGAATCACCCTCCATCTGCACTGAATGTGGCACATCTGTGCCTGAGGTCCTATGCCAAAAGCAGCAAATAGAGAGAGGCACTCAAGGAGGTGCTCTGCAATTCCCATCTCTATGGGACAAGTCTCCAAGTGCTGGAAGGGATCTGGAGGCTGCAGCAGAAGCAGTCTATGCTGCAGCTGCTTGTGCAGCACCCACTGCATTGGAGCAGGGAATGGAATTAATGCCCTTGGCTGGTCTTGCCAGCAGTGCTGTATTGCCCCCTTTCACCATATCCCTTTGGAGAAAACACCTCTCTCTCAGAAAGTCAGCACAACCTGGGGTCTGGCAGCCTTGTGTAGGGCTATGGGAGCTCCCACCATTGGCCAAAGAAAAAAGAGTGAGGGCATCAGTAAATTCCCCTGGCAGTGGTGGCTGCATGTGTACAAGGATGGGAAGTAGTCTTGCTGACAAAGCAGCTGATGAGAGGCAGACTGCAATGAGGGAGCAGCCCTGGCACCCATCCTTCCCCAAGGACTGCTCCTCTCAGCAGTGCAGCCACCACAAGAGACAACTTCGAGGGTCCAGACTTCTGCTTCCAGTGAGACATGAGCCCAGATGCTTCTCTGACTGTTCCATAGTCCTGTGCACGACCCACAGGTCCGCCTTGCCCTTAAAGACACCTGAGATGGAGGAGACAAGAGCTGGATCACTGCAACTTGGCTATACTGACAGCAACTGTTAGAGGCTTATTCACAGATTCTGAGTGACCATCCATGCACCAGCCTGCTTGTCTGGATACAGCAACTCCTTACACACAAGGCCTTGACAGGACACCAGGAGGGAGCAGCACTTTGTTGTTCTTTGCTGTGGCTGGTCTTCCTAAACCCTCCAGCCAGGAAGAAACAAGAGGACTCACCCTGGATTGCAAATTCTGGAACCCTATCACTACCAAAGCTCTGAAAATTTAGGGGGCAAAAGGAAGACTGCAGTTCTACTTTCCTCTCACACCTTTGTGTTATATGGAGGAGGATGGGGCATAACTATAAATGCAGCAGACATGGCTCTTACAGAAACACTCCAGCCTCACACAGCAAGTACATTTCCCACAGCTTTTGCCCATAACCCAGCCTCACACTTGTTCAAGGTTAATACTTATTTTCACCTCCCATAGAAGAGATGACCTTGTCTTCAGCTGAGTGCTAAAGAAAATCAATGTACGTGGAAATCTGGTCCATCTCTGCATCTCTCTGTGCTGTCTCTGGTATTGATACAATAAAAGGAGAACTCCTCCTAAACAGCTTTTGGGACCTTGTAAGCACCACAGACATTCATTGCTCCTAGCTGCGAGCAAGGTGAGCTGGTGGAGACAGGAACCAGCCTTGCCTCTGTCTACACCGGAAAGTGGTTTCACACCTTCTGCCTGGTCTCCTTCCTCCTTCTGTGGCATCCCATTCTTACCTGAAACACAGACAAAAACACTTAAAAACCCCAAACCAAACCCCAAACGCATGTTTTTTTGGGCCTTTTGACATGCTGTCCCCTGGGATTTCAGCAGAAGTGCTCAGCATCTTTCACAGAGCTCCCACCAGTGCTCTCCATCACATCATGGCTCTGAGGTGCATCCCAGGCTGGGCTGCAGGAGGGCACAGTTGGGGCAGAGCTGCCCCATTCCCTGGCAGCCCCAGCACACAGCAGGGAGCCTCTGCACACAGCCAGGGCACGTTGGCCCCCCCCCCCTGCCAACCCAGCCATGGCAGAGCTTCCAACACTGCTGATGTGATGAGCCCTTTTTGACTGTCTGCCCTCTAAAGACTTCTTTGAGGACTCAGGCACTACTGAGCTGCATTTAGAGAAAGGAGGTGGGTCAGGCACTGGAAGGGTTTTCAGGTGGTGGAGTAGCATAACAGAGTGTGTGTGTGTGTCCCAGACAAAGAAATTAAACATGTATGAAATATTGCAAAGATGTGCTAATGCAATCCTCGCATGATTTCACACCCTATTAACTCACTCTGCACAGGAACAAAACGACAGATCATTTCTCAGACTATTTAAGACTCTGCACGTATTTTAAAGTCTAATTAAAATTGTAAGATGTGCCAGTAACACCTTCCATGGCGTGAAAGGGAATTTCACATCCTTTGTCTTCAGCTTCAAGAGACATAACACCCCTCCAAAAAAAAATTAAAAAAAAAAATCTTATTTGCTACTAAATGATGTTTGCAATAATTAAACCTGGGAAAGATCAAAATACAACAGACAGACTCAGAGGATGCATGCACAAGACAAGCCACTTGGAGAGGGGCAGTATTTCAGTGCTGATGCCATAGTGGGTTTAAAGCCATTGGGAGAGCAAAGTCACAGGCAGGTCCTGCCCTGCACAGCTTTCAGTTCTATTGCTCCATGTTACTACTGAGGCCATCCTGGTGACTCATCTTGCTCAGACCAGCACTGTTAGCATCCCAGAGTTGAGCTGGCACATTTTGTGGTGGGTTGCACCAGCACCAGCAGCCCCCTCCCAGCAGACACAGCTTCTCCTACAAGCAGGGGAGCCTCCAAGTTGGCCAATGTGGCTTTTTTCTCCCCCGACTCATGATGAATTTGTCTGAGCAACTTTGGGTTTCACACCTTCCTTCTGCCCACAGGTCACGCTGCTGAGCGTGGAAATGACGACGCTGAAGGAGGAGCGGGACCGGCTGCGAGGTGCTGCTGAAGACAAGGAGACAAGTGAACAGCTCCTGCAGGCCATCAGGGACCGAGATGAGGCCATTGCCAAGTAAGTGGTGTGAACAGCCAAAGCCAGGCTGGGTTTGGGATTGAGATGCCTCCAAGATGGGGTTTTTTTCCCACCCTCCACAAATTTCAGTAGCTGTTACAAAGTGATGGAATGAGTCTCAGCTTTGCTGGCATTGGGAAATGCTGCCAGGAGCTTGGGAGGAGGACAGGAGATGCTGATTTGCAGAGCTGCACTGTGGCAGGATTTGGGGCATTTAGGAGGATGTTGTGAACCATGTTTTTGCCATCTGTAGTGCTGGTCTGAGTCACAGCAAGAGGGAGAGGACTTCAGGGAACCAAATGGAAACACTAAGTCTGCCCTATTTGTCATATTTTAATTCCTTTGCTCTTCCAGACACATAACCCTAATTTTCTGCCCCTCCCCATTACAGGGCTGCTTGGGTTTCTTCCCTAAACCACTTCTCTGGTCTCTCGCTCTCCTTTCCTGTTCCAGGGTCTTTTTTGCATCTCCAGTTCTGTAATTCTCTTCTTCTCCTTTCAGGATTCTCCCAGTGTTTTGACTCTTATATTCCCCATCCTCCTGGAAGACCTGTGCAGTTTTTCTACCCTGTACCCCATACTCCCCCTTCCGTGGCTCTCTGTGCTCAGCCTTGCCACACTGCCCCAGCACTCTTTGCCCCAAGGAGAGGGACAGAAACATTCACCCCACTCTGCTCTAAGTAGAAAGGATACATCTAATAATGTCCTGGGCCAGGACACCAGCAGTCCATCTCCTTATGGAAACGCTACTACTCAAACCCTTAGCAGCAAGGAGGAGCATGAGAGCATGGCACCTCTGAGGATGTGGGGAGATAAATCAGCATGCACAATCCCTTAGGTTTTTTTTACATGACCCAATCATCTGTGCTGCTCTCTCCTGGGTAGCCAGCCACCAAATTCCCATCGCTGTTCTCTTTAACACCTCCATCTGTTGGCAAAAACCAGGAGCATCCCAGCTGCACTGCCAGGTGCAGAGAGGTGGTTCTGACATTTCCAGTGCATGTGGGTAGCCGGTTCTGCTGTGGCTATGGCAACGTGCTGCCGCCGCAATAAATCCCCCAGCAAGATGGGGAGCTTCACAACAAAAAGCTATTTAAGGTGCTCAAACACACAGCCAGGAGTGGAAGGGTACAGCTTCTCCACGGTGGTTAATGACCCCATTGGGACAAAGCACTGATATTTCTGGCTGACTGTGCTGCAGCTGCAGGAGCGCAGAGAAAAGGGGACGTGACAAGGGTGCACGGGTGAGTGGCGGGTGATTAATGAGCAGAAAGAAGGCAAGAGCTGCTTTTTGCTAGAAATGAAAGTGTCCCACCAGACTGAGAGGGCACGCTGCCTCAGAGGCTGGTGATGTGCTTCCCACATCACACCTCAAGGGTTAAGTCATTTTTATTAAAGCCCACCCCCCTCCCCAAAAAAAAAAGTCCAAACTCTGAACAGAAATAAAATCACCGCCTGAGGCAGACATCTGGCATGGAAAATTTTTAGCTTGAAGCTGCAGTTTGGCAACATGGGAAGCAATAGGAAAATAGGATCCTATAATGGGAGGTGTTAAGCAACCGTTACCTGGAATATAAACACAAATTCCCAAATTGCTCTTCTACAAGGGAGCACAAAGGAGCTATTAGGAGGTGATGAAGTAGCTACAGTTAATAAGATGCAATTATTTCTCCTGAAAATGTTTGCAAGGGTAGATGGTTCCCAGCAAGTCATGCTGGGGTTTCCTATCACACAGCAGTTAATTGAAAATGTAAGGTTTGTGCTCACCTGTGTGCTCCCAGCATGGTGAGCAGCATTTCACAGCTTGGGCACCTTAGGAAATTGCTCCTTCCTAGAGTACAACACCTTTCCACTATCAGCTGGAGCACCTCAGCCACTGAGCACTCAGGGCCTTTGGGGCAACCTTGGGCATAGTGCCAGAAGCCCGTTGACCACCAAATACCCAGAAACACAGCAGGGGTGTTCCCAAGGGCTGGCACAACTCCACTGAAATTGGGAGCTTTCCTTAAAGCATAGTATTTCATTCAGACAATTTTAACAGTTTATCATTCTTAAAAAGCATATGCTGTGATAAACTTTCTTCCTTCAGTCCAAGTCCCATCTATAGAAACTCAAAGCAGAGTTGTAGTCTTTGAGAAGGTTTTTGTTTGTTTGTTTTATATTGCAACTAATTGATCGAGTGATCACAGACAGATCAATTGGGTTTTAGCACATACCATTTCCTTTCCTATGCATTAGTAAACAGAAGGAAAAAAATATTTATATTTAGATCCTACATTGTTTTAGATCTCCATTTCTAATGGCAGATCCTGCACATTATCCAAGCACACTGTATTACCTACACAGCAGTGTATCTGCATGTCTTTTTCTATTCTTCATCATATGCTTACCAGAAATCTGCTGGATTTTTAGTAAAGAAGTCTACAGTTCTGCCCACACTTCAGATGAATAGATTGTCCAGAATACAATGGAGATTAACAGTTTAGGATCTGGGGACTTGCCAGGGAGACTTCTCGAGGATATGTTTTAGGCTTCTTTTAAAAAAAAAGTCACATACCCCAATTTCTCACTGTCCCCCAGGAAGAATGCAGTGGAGGTGGAGCTGGCCAAGTGCAAGATCGACATGATGTCCCTCAACAGCCAGCTGCTGGATGCCATCCAGCAGAAGGTGAACCTCTCACAGCAGCTGGAGGCCTGGCAGGTGAGCAGCCCCCCATCACCACATATGGCCCTGGAGGCACCTTTGGGTGACGTTGCCCCCCTCCTTGTGGGTTTGCTGTGCTCTCAGTCCAAGCATCTATAGGTAAGAGCCTTTGCTTTTGGCTCTGCAGCAGCCAGCGAAACACAGGGGGTGAAACACAGCCCCCCGCTGCTCACAGCCTTTCAGCTGCTAATTAATTATAAAGGAATACCTATTTAAAATGGGAAAACAAACTGCATCTCCTGGCTGCACGCATGGGTAACATACACTTTGCAGAGTAACCTGTTGTGGCCTGGGAAGGGAAGGTGTCTGTGTGAGACAAGTCCCTGGGCAGGCACAGCCCTGGGGACATGTGGGCACAGTATGTACTTGCAATTCCATAACAGAGCAGAAAGGTGGGAAGCAGAGAGGTTGTGGTGATTGTTTTGTGGTATAGCTGCACTGTTCTCATCAACTCAGAAGATCCAGCAAGACGGAGAAGCTAAAATCACCAAGGTAAAAAACCCCAAACCCAATGCAGTTCAGTGGCTGCCCAGAAGATGCTCTACTTGGGGGCAGTGGGGAAAACCCACACAAAGACAGAGAGCCCTTGAGCCAAAGCTGTCTCCTCCCAGAAACTAGCACTGAGGGAGTGCTACTTTAATAGAAAGTAAGCAGACAAAAGAGAAGAGTTCTGGGCCAATTATAGTCATTTGTTGCAGACCATGCAAGACCCTGACTCTACTAACAACCAGCCTGACCGGTAGAAACCTCTCCCGTACAACCTTGCTCCTGTTTCAACTCCACTGTGTTTTCGTTTCTCTTTTTTTTTTTTTTTTTTCTTCTTTTCTTTTCTTTCTCCTGCTTACAGTTTGCTTCCTCAGGGCTTTTTACTATCTGGCTCCTTTGGTTTCTGATCTAGTGGCCTTTCCCAGTTCCTGTACCAACAGCTTTAGTCGTACACCCCTCCTGCCTTTGAGGTGAGCTCCCTGCACCCTCACCAAGCACCCGCCATCCCTCTCCTGCTCCTTTCGCTGCCACCATCACCCACATCTGCCTCTGTCCTCACTGTCATCTGGCAAGAGGAGCCAGTGGCAGGGTCTCCATCACACACACCCCACGCCAGCACCATGCCAGGGCACAAGGAGCAGCATCCTATACCCCATGTGAGGCTCTACCCCACAGGTCACCACAAGGAAAGCCAGGCTGAGGCACACATACCATTAATCCTCTGCATTCAACATATTTATTATCTGGAAAATTTCTTGAAATACAGACTGGGATTTTACTTCTCAGCCTCATTATCTAGCAAGTGATATTCAGTGCTCTGCACAGAAGCTGTCTGTATCCAAGTTCTGCTTCAGTTTGGATGGATGGTATAAATTACAATTGGTATTTAGTGCTAGAATATCCCCAGCTTAGGGGTTTAACAACAGGCATTTGCTTCCTCACTTCACACTACGTCCTTCAATTGTAGCAATACAGCAATCCCAGTCCTGTTCCCATCAGCTCTTTGAGATGAGGATCAGGCCAGAAGGCTGTCTCCCAACACACCCACCTAAGGTGTTATCACACAGTAGTACAATAGTTTCCAAGCACCTGATGTCCCCAGAAGACTGCTTTATCAGCCAGGTCTCCTATCACTAGTGTTTGCCCCTCCTACATGTCCAGTGCTGGGGCAGGGACCACAGCTCAGCCCTGCTGTGCAAATCTCCTTCCAATCTCCACAGCCAAGTGCTGTGCACTCTGAGTCACACATCAGGCAGACACGGACCTCAATGCAGTGCACTCTCAATACTGCATACTCTGGTTTTTTTATATATATATATATATGTATATATATATAAAAATCATACTCATCTCTTGTTCTGTGGTTAACCAAAGACACAGATCTGCCATGCTGGAGCCTTGGTCCCTACATCATTTGCTAGAAGAGGCACCTTCAAAATCCAAGTGCTGTAAATTTTCATGTGGCAGCTTCACCTCTGGAGACCTGTTTAACCTTAATGCTTCTGTTTTCCTTAACCTCTTCAATCATCCCCTCTGCCTTTCCCCTTTCCAGCCCTGCTCCAAAAAAACCCAAAGCTTCCTCAGTCCACATAGTTCTGCACCCTCCTGCTCCCCCAGGGAAAGTCCCAATACTAAATTCGGGTCCAGGCCATGGCTATTAATTCTTTTCCCTGATGAAAATGCTGCAACAAGAGATTAGCCATTGCTTAAGTTTCCAGTCCAAGTTGGCTGGTTTTATTTCACATCAAGCTATAGAGCAGCTGGGGCACTGGGCAATGACAGCACCATCCTCTCCATCTCAGTGCTGCCCTGATGGGCTGCCCTGCATGAAGTGCCAAATGAAGAGCACTTCCATCACTACAGCCCATCCAGGGTTATCCTTGTTCTCACCAGATAGTGCCCTCAGTCCTAAACAGGGACCAAACCACTGGAGAACGGTTGATGTCTCCTCCAGGGCTAGTTTGTGTACACATATTTTCACTAAGCTACAGTTTAAATATGCAATTATAGCAGAAATAACAGATCTGAAGGTTTGAAATTTGTAGAATGGATAGCCAGGTTTTCAAGGAACACATTAGCATGTCATTAGCAGCAACAGAACTGACTAATTATTTTGTGTAGAGCAATTTCACTGTGCTGCAAAAAACAGATTAAACCAGAGCATTTCTGGTACATCTGAAAAACTACAGTGCAGTTGTTCATGCCAAGTTGTCAGAGCTCCCACCACTCTGCTGGCACTAGAGGAAGGAGTGGGTCTGAGGGACGAGCACTGTTCTCTCTGGTAAGTGTGGTGCAGAACCCACGTGAGCTCTGGTGGGGCCATGCCTGGGCTCAGCCCCTCAGCTCCCAGCAGCACCTTCCCTGAGGAAGCCCCACTAACAGTGGCTGTGCAGGCAGCTCTGTCATGCCTACCTGCCAGCTCCACATGGCGAGCACATAGATCTGCTCAGGACAGACATCCTTACTTTTTCTGACATTTGCTTTCAGCTGCATTTGTTCCTTTTTATTTTTTTTCTCCCCCCAAAGGGGACATCTGCAACCTGCAGACAGCAGAGAAGCATAGTTTAGAGGTGTCACCAAGGCCCAAGCAGGCATGATGCCCCTCTGCAAGATCATCTGGGCAATTTATCCCTCAGAACTGTATGATTTACTTTCCTTGCTCACTAAAAAGCCTCATAGCAGCAAGCAAGGCTGAGCCTGCTGCCAGGTGGGGAGCTAGACCTGTCCCCACTCTTGTCACCCCTCCTTCCATCTCATCACAGCACATTGCACGCTCATTTCACCTGCGTCCCCGCACGAGCTCCCTTGGAGCACCAGCTGCTACTAACAACCCTCTCCTCTCCCTCTGCCACAGGATGACATGCACAGGGTCATTGACCAGCAGCTGATGGACAAACACCCGAAGGAATGGAGCCAGCTTGCTTATTCCTTCTCCAGTGGCTACGGCACGAAGCGGAGTGCCAGACCCTCCCCCGTGATCAGGCCGGAGCAGCAGGGGGACGAGCCCGTTGGGGCAGAAGGGAACCGTCTCTTTTCCTTTTTCAAGAAAAATTGATTTGAAAAAGAGAAACCTCTCCAAAAATTCCTGCTTCAAGATGGGGTGTGGAGCTGCTGCCCAGCTTGCTGATGGACCCAACTCTGATCCACTAAGAAAAAGAGAAGGGGGCAAAGGAGTTAACCCTTGAGAACTCTGCACTATTTACACCGCACCTGGTCTGAACCAAATGTTTACATGAATTGGAGATTTGCAAATTGACAATATGATACTAATAGAAAGAAACTTTTCTTATTCTATAAGCGAAGTGATAAACTTCAGGGTGTATTTTAGGAGCTTTGACACAGTCCAGTTTCTGCTGTGAAGAATAATCTGATTGTCTTAAAGGCATTCTCATGCTGGAGAAGGAAATAAGCAGCCCCAAGACAAAACAGCACAGGGGATTGGGAACTGCCATCACAGAGGGAAGAGAAGGGCTGACTGCAAGAGAAGAGAGGGGAATCACTTACCACCCTCCAGTCCTGGCAGCTGTGATATCCTTCATTCATCCCACTGAGACTGGAGTTACTCTGGCCCCAGCATTGCCATGTTTTAACAAGTGTAGCTTTCTCCATGGTGGAAGCTGAGCCCCTACTGCAGATCCTGCCTGGGCACCATCTCCCCTGCAGCTCTAGGTAGCTGTTCACCCCTCACTGGGAATCCAGGCTCCTCACAGATCAGGACAGCTGTAAGATTGCTGATGTTACTGTCTTCTCTAGCTCCCTCCTGTTACAGAGGTAAGAGTTGCAGTGTCTGTAGTTACACAGAATGTTAGGGATTTCTCCAGAAGAGACTGACCACCTACAACAGATTACAAACTAGATAAAAGTTGTGGATGTTCAGTCTTGGGGCACCTACTGTCCCTCCAATGGCCAAAGGCAGTTGTGGCACTTCAGCAGGTCACGTGCCTTTCCCCAAAGCCATGTACATCTCCCCAACAGAGTAACCAGTCATTTTAACCAGATAGGCCCCAAAAAGCCTAACTAATCATTCACTGAAAGCCTACCCATAATGATGTCAGTAGGTCTTTGAGGCTGGGTTGGCAGATATGATCCTCAGAAAGCATGCAGGCATCTACCAAAGGGAATTAAGGTGTCTACAAAGCTCTGGAAGGGCTGCAGCTTAGTCTGCCTCACACAGTAACATTACCTGTGATGAGTATTTGTCCCAGCCTGGGGGTCATTGACTACTCAGCCCCTTGGTGAGCAGGTAGACAAACATCCTCTTGACTGAAGATCATCAGAGCCTGCTTTGCTGTAAGCATGACCTGATCAGTGAGAAGGAACATAGCATCTTGTGTGTGCACACAGCGGTGCTGGAAATCCTGCAATACTAACAGGGACCTTCCCTACACACTGGATGGGCACCTTGCAGCTCTTCTCTTTCACACAGTCTACCATCATAAACCAGTGAGAAAAGCCAGCCTGAGCTCATGTCCTGCTGCTTTCATGCCATTTTCGCACCTTCTCCCAGCTCACAATACCCACAGGCTCTAATTTGTTTCCCTGTTGCTTTAAAGAGGCTGCCACCTACACTGTCCCACAGGAGATGGAGCTAGGTACACATTCAGCTCTGCCCTGCTCAGCAACTTAGGTGCTAAAACACCATCCTACAGGGAGCTGCTGTCTCTGCTCACTATTTACAGTAACAAGCTTTCTGCTAGAATTTGGTACCAAACACCTTCTTGTAAGAAGCAGGTAAGAGGTTGGTGGCTTGGGTTTTTTATTATTATTCAACTTATCTATGGGATAGGACATCCATAATACCTCAGTACAAATAACCTTTCTGCCTACAAAGATTGGACCATTCCCATATTTCCTTGTTAGCATGAAACTACCACCATGGTATGAAATCATCTTGCACTGAGGTAGCTCCATGTTGCAAGGAACAGAGCACTGTTGGGGATTGAAAATGATGGTAAAAGGCTGAGTGGTAAAACCCATTTACCTGAAAGCAATGAAACCTGGATTGCAGATCCTGCTCCAGGAAATACTTAGGTAAAGCACCAATACAGCTTGATGCTTACAGAAGAACCTGGAGTCTCACAGGGAGGGAAAGAACTAAACCTTGGCCTCCCCTTTCTAGGCAGTGCTCACCTGTTGAGTACCTGCTTGTATCCACTTGAGCAAGTGAGGGACAGGGACTCGGTGCAGTGCCAAGCATGCTCTCAGGATGGCAGGTCCTCATCCTCCTGTCTTACATATGCTGTGACTCTCAGCAGGGCAGACATGAGGCACGTGCTCAGCATCTCCTGCCACCAGGACTCAGTTGTGCCCACATGCATTAGCGTAAACTTTGATACCTGCAAAATCAGACCTTTTTTTTTCTGCTGTCAGTTGTCATTTCCCAGGCCCCAACAGCTCCCTTCAAGCCACATGCCCAGCAGCTGTATGGGACTCTGCCCCCACGAGGATTTATGTATGCAACCCTAAGGCAAGGGCCTTGTGTTATCCAATGAAGATGGAGGAATGAGATGAAGAAAGGTGCCTTCTGCTACATGTTTGCTGAGAGGAAAGTGACTCATTAAGTTGCAGGGGCAGGCAATTGAAATGCACAGCACATCTCTTCATTTCAAGAGGAACCTACCTTAATCCCATTGCAATCGTATCTAATAACATTGATGGAAGAGGCAAGTCAGCATGTTCCAAGGTATCAGTTGGGTATGGTTTCTTAAAACTAGTCCCTTAACGCTAAAGACTTAGTTGCACTACTAAACCCAGAAATACAAGAGAATTGGGTTTAATGAACTGGACAACACACCAAAGGAGACTTCCTTGTGCTCAGCTGCTACTCAACAGGAACAGAAACTGCCTTAACAGAGCAGCTAGGTTTTGTGGTTTTGTTTTCCAAAACCTCATCAATGCAGTGCTTCACATTCTCAATTGTCATGCTGTGTTTTAGTAAGGTCCTGACTATTTCACCTTGGGCTGTCATAAAAGCACTCATCTCCATCCTGTCATGGCCAGGAGCCTGGAATCATCCTTGCAGTGCTGGGTCAGATGACACTCCACTTGTGATACTTGATACTTCTAGGACACACATGGCATAACGAGAACATCTGCTCCACTGAATGAGATGGAGGAAGCACATTAATCCAGCAGGTACTCAGGATCCCTAAGTAGATTTAGGGAGTGGGATCAGCAGCTCTAAATACAACACTCAGCCTTGCTTTTGAGATAATGGTAAATAAAACAGTAGTGCTGCACAGTCACTGTTCAAATATTGCACAGATTGCCTGCTGAGATTAAGATTACAAAGAACTTTCCCACAGTTAAGTAACAGGTGACTGTTTGAGCAAATGTTTATTATGCTTAGCCTAAGGGAAAAGGGGTCAATCTCCCTTTAGAAAACACTGCAAGGGAAGCAACTGGAAACAAGAAACAAGTGTAAATGAAAGGCAAGTCACTAGCACTTTATCTTAATACCAACTTAGATCAGCAACTTGCCATCGAGATGAGCAACAGATCAATTACTGAGAAAAGAATAATTTTGCACAGAGAATCGAGAAGTGAGGTTATATGCAGTGCTGGGTGCACAAGGACTTGATAGCTGCATGCACTTGTCCTACTTAGGATGGTGAAGTCCAGATATGCCTCTCCATCAGGCAAACATTCTACTCCCCGCTCGGCTACAAAAAGCAGGATTGTTTTAACCAAAAAGCCAAGAAAGGAAGTGTCTGGGTGCTGCAGCAGCAATTCCCTTAGACTGAGAGGGAAAAAGCACACAGCAGGGACAAGCAGAAAGAATGTACCTATAGATATGTACATATACCACAGTGCTGTAATTTTTGTATGTAGTAGTAATGTAAATAAATGTATGGTTTTTATAAGATACATATTATAAAAATCTATAAAGGCATATTTTTAGTAAAAAAAATGCTCTACTTCTTTTGTAAATAGTTCTCTTCAGAATAAAACAATCATTTATATGATACTGTCTCAGCTCTCAAGTCACTGCTTACCTTGTCTAGCTGCCAAACAAGCTCCCTTTCTGAACTGACATCTTAACACCTAACAGCATCTTTAGTACTTCATCATTCCAAGAAATTCAGCTGCAGAAATCACTTGCATGTGTTCAGAGGAGAATGGTCCTGGAGAAAGAACATTTAAAGCATTTATATCTCCTGCCACACAGGAAAATAGAAGGGTGAGCTTGTGAATCTTCTCCACCTTCCAGCCATTTATATAATTTACTGGCCTTTATATGGAGGGATATTACAACTTTAATGAGTTTAGACACAAAACACAGATGGACAATGAAACAACTCCAGTGCCAGTTGCAGTTCAGACCATCTACATGTCCTCAGGATTCCCTCTTCACAGTCACACACAGAAATAAGGTTACCAGTTCCAGCCTACTCTATCCTTCACACTGAAAAACTAGACTAGCAACTAAACATGGAAAGCATTAATTGTGGTTTGGCCAATACCACAATCAGGAAAAAAAACCCCTCTTATATACAGCAGAAAAGCTCACCCCTGGCTTGCCACCTTCTACCTCCAGATGCTGGACAGCAGAGGAAACAGAACCTCAAAAAAGATTTGGCAGCTTGTAACCTTTATTTTTAGTTTTTTAAAATTATTTAAAAAGCGTAATTAGAAACTTTCGTTACAGAAATAATCCTACCAAACCAGTTAGACATTCCATTGCTCAACATTTAGGAAACTTCACATCAGCACCACTAGAGACAGTGTCCCAACCCCTTCCAATTGAAAAGTCAGTGTCAAGAGCAGAGAGGTAACTGCTCCTCTACAGCCAGCTCTAGGAAAAAAGAAAACAAAAACCCACTTCAAGCCAGGATGTTGGACACCTGGATTGGCAGGGTTCAAACCATGGCCACAAAGACCTGGACTCAAAGAGGACCAATCCTTCCATATAAGAGAACACTCCAGGCTTGGGTGCACCATTTCCTCATTTTATTGCATCATTTCCAGTAAATTCAGACATTTTCTTTACTTCTCCCTATATGAAGTTACTCCCTCCTAGATCTGCACACATGCTACCACAAGAGTCCCAAAATGATGCAGCTGGGCCCTTTCATCTCAAAGAGGCAACCACCACAGGACAGCTTCATTTCAACAGGAAGGCTTTGAGGACTGACCCAGCTCCCTCCCTGGGCACACACCACATTCAACATCAGAAAGCAGACAGGATGGACTGGTGTCACTTAAGCTGCCACTTTCCATAGCTGCTCAAGTCTTAAAATTATCAGAGCTCACTGGCAATATCATCCCAGCTCATGCTTATTCTTGGGTTACCAATGAAAGATATGTGAAGAAAAGAGACAGGTGAAGGCAGCTGGATACATAAACCCAGCACCTGAACTGATTAAAAAAACAATGTGTTACACATTCATTGTTTGCATTTTTTAAAAAGTCTTTTAAGTGATTGACTGTGATGTGATTGTATCATTGGGGCTCACAACCCGTAAAATCTAAAACAAATGCAGGCAAAATAAGTGACTAAAATTTAGCCTCTCCTGGGGATGGGGAGGGGGAGGAAGGGAGAGAAGTGGGCTGATTCAAAGCTCATGGACATTGGTGAATCATATCCTACCAAACCAAGGCCAGCATTTCCACAGGGCCACTTACTGACAAACCGTACGTCCACCTTCAAGGTCTTAAAGGAAGTCATACCCTCCATGCCTTTTAGTCATTTTAAGGAAAAATTTGTTAATTAGGCAATTATTCAGGTGCTGAGCATGTACTTTCAGCCCAGACATTTGATATTTTAGTTGCACACACATACACTCTCCACCTTTAACTACACCTATTCAGGCTGATGAACCGAGCCCTCGTTTTCCCAGAAAAGCCAACAGGGGCCAGGAAAACACTGCTGAGCATAGTGAGACCAGTTTGGTTCAAAGGGTGATCCTCCACCACCACATAACCCAAGCAAGAAACTTTCCATTTCCTTACATTGAACAGCAGTCCTCCTTTCTAACAGAAGAATCCTGGGAATGATCCTGCAGCAGCTTTCATAGTCAGACATCAATCCAGAACAGCTGGATTTATTTTCATGCCTTTTCTCTCTCAAAAACAGAAGCTTTGCCACCAAAATTCACATTCAAGTTCAGATCATCTATTTGTGGACAGGGCAATGAGGAGATGTTTGGGTTTTTTTGGCAGAATCACATGTTTTTTGTTGTTCTCAAAAGAAATGGACCCTCACTTAGGACCCTGGCAGAACCAGAAGCAGAGGTCAAAGGAGTTAAACTTTGCCTTAAAAAAAAAAAAGTTTTATCCAAATAAATCCCACTTCTGCAGGTCAGTTTGTTTTTCAGTATCTTGATAGAACCTAAAGGAGAGCACAGGTACAGCTGGGCTGCAGCACAAGAAGGTGAAACCCAAGGACCCAGGCACAAGCCTGGATCATGGCAAACTGCATTTCAAGGCCCAAGCAGCAGCACCAGCTGCCAGCCCAGGGGCTGGTGAAGTGACACCCCAGGCTCCAGCAGCAACACCTGCAATCCTGGTACCTAGAAAAACAAAGCCAGAGCCCCAGTAAAAGCTTGGAGCTCCAGGTGAAGCCACAGGCCCCAGCGGCACCAGTTGCCAGCCTGGAGCCCAACAGAAATGAAGCCAGTGGCCCCAGGAAGCAGTTGCTGCCAGCCTGGGGCCAACTCAGATTAAGAACTTTGTACTATTTCTTCACAAAGATGAACTCTGGAGTCCATGATTGGTTGACATTAAGAAGGCATAAGCCAAAGCAACAACAGGGAGGCGAGGCTGGTTAAAGCAATATACATTATATACAAACTCTTGGGTTAATTAGTCCACTTGGTAGGCAACGTCCTTCTTGTCTACAAGGCGCACTGGAGTGAGCAGGGGAGGAGAGGGGGGCAAGATTCCATCCAATACCTTCTTGGCACTGAAGTGGTTAAGGTGCCAGCGCCTCTTGATAGAAAACATGGCGAAAAAAATAATCTTTAAATAACGGCACAAAACTGAGAAAGTCCTCCCAAAGCCTGCCCCAGTGGAATTGCCCGAGTCTAGCTGGAGGGGCTGATCTGTCTGAGAGCAGAGTCTCTGCAGCAGGGAAAGGGCATTAGCAACATCGCTTCTTCCTTTTACTGTTCTTCGTTAGCTTCACCACATCATTCTGTTGCTGCTGTTGCTGCTTTGCTAAGTTTTCTTTCTTTGCTCGCAGGACTAGCTCTGTAATGCAATTAAACATCTGCAAGAGAAACAAGCAAGGTCAGACCACCCAGGAACTCGGGCTAGCTTTTCAGGGGTGCTGTTCTTTTGAAGCAATTCCACTTCTCTAGATATTTCAATAATAGTTCAGAGATCTTCTCCAACCCACTACGGGCTAAGCAGAAATCCAGGACCTTCCCAACCCACTCCCCAAGCTAAATCAGTAACACCTCTAACCCCTTTCCCAAACCAGGTCAGTCCAGGAGTGAAGATCAGGCAGTCCCACCTCCTAAAACCATTCTCTCTAGTGCCAAGTGCTGCCTGAGACCATGCCTAAAATGTTAGTGCTGTAAAGCCAGTGAAAATGCAATGTAGGCACCTTCACTTTGCTTCCCCAACTCTTTCAAACACAGCTGGATGTCTCTTCTTGACATTTTACCTACTCACGACTTGTACAAAGTACTGTATCTTTCTTCCTCAATAGGAAGCATGTAATTCCTATTTTTTCCCAAACCATTATCCGTATTTTATCTATACTCTTCTGCATATTATATTACCTCTTCCACATTAATATTTTCTTTGGCGCTGGTCTCAAACAACTGGATCTCCATCTGCCCAGCAAATTTATAGGCATCTTCTGTTTCTACCACTTTTCGCTCTGGGTCATCATTCTTATTCCCCACTAAACAAGAAAAAAGAATCAAGTCAGTTTGGCACTTCAGCAGGTCAGCCCACTGAACAAGATGCTGTAACTGGCTGATCAGAAACTTACCTAGTATCCGGCAGACATCATCACAATTTTGATTAATTTCGTGCAACCATCGTTTTACATTCACAAAAGATTCTGCACTGGTTACATCGTAGACAACAATGACCCCATGTGTTCCTCTGTAATACCTATGGAGCAGGAACAGACAATAAATGTTGACTCAAACCATGTATCAGAGTTTTCTCTCTTTCACATAGAATCGACAAGATCCCCAAGTTAGGGCAATCAGGTGCCCCCATTTTCTTTCCACTGGAAGCAATTTAATTATTTTACAACAGCTAGAACACATACAATTCCTCTAAACCTGCAGAGTTCCCTGCTCACTTAATCTATACAAATAGTTTCAAAGTCCAAAGACTGCTGTTTACTTCCTTGTTCAGGTTGTTGAGACCTTCAAAGATTAATAGTGTCTTCCAGCTACGTGAGCCAAAGGTAGCAGTGCCCCCAGCATGTCCTCAGAACTGGATGCGATGAGAACCTTCGCCTTGCACAGACCGCATTAAGTTTTTTCAGTAATTTTTTAACTGTGAAAGATCACTTACAGACTCAAATTCCAGCAGATGTCCAAATATACTCAACCCTCAGTCACAGTTCTTTTGAGCTCACAAAAATTTCAGTCTTGTTGAGCGACTGTGTTCTGATCACACCTTCCTACTCAACAGATCGACTCCATATGTGCACTCAATGAGCTCTACTACCTTTAGCGATTAAAAATAAGCTTCATTTCAGTGTGTTCCCATTACTCTTGGTCAACCCGCACCTTTAAAAGATGATGAGCAATTCTGATACACAAGAAAAACATCTGAATTCAAGTTCCAACATTATCACCTGCATAAACCTGCTGAAGGCAGACAGTATGTGCACAGTGAGAATGCTATAAAAAACAAAAGCAAGCTTCACCTTCTCAGTTTTCAGCCACATTCACAGGGCTATCAGGTATTTTCCCTACTGCAAATGAGGCAGCTTTGACAAAAACAAAACAAAACAAAAAGACAAAAAGAAAAGTGATTTGAAACAGTTGACAGGTCTTCACCAGCATCCAGTTTTTATATTTTGTGTAGTTTGCTTTCTTCCCTTTCATTTCCTCCTCTTTCTTATGATCAATGTTACGATTTTTAATAAAACAAATTCAAGAATTCAACATACCAAAATCGAGGATTTTCCCTTCAATTGTGACAGCAGTTCTAGATCTTGAGCTCTTACCACAAGCACCTCTTGCAGCACTCTCCCTTCCACTGCACTTTGGAGATGCCTACTGTGACTACTCTGGTCCTCTTTGACAATTTATTCCAACTCAGCAAACACACCTTTGATTTTCAAAGCCTTTTGAGCTAACCCAAATGCACTGCCCTTCAGAAGATCTCAAAGCTCTGGCTCGCTTCTG
The DNA here is from genome assembly GCA_020745705.1 of Hemiprocne comata. Taxonomy (NCBI): domain Eukaryota; kingdom Metazoa; phylum Chordata; class Aves; order Apodiformes; family Apodidae; genus Hemiprocne; species Hemiprocne comata. The sequence continues at coordinate 11,274,993 of CM036602.1, read as the reverse complement.
CTACTGATGTGCCTGAGCAAGTCACTCTCTCTTCCCCACCTTCAGCCTCATCATCCCCTCTCTATCAGTAGCCACCTGCCTTTACAAACCATCAGGACAGGCTTCCACAGACAGGCGTGTATCAGAGCGCACACATCCCCCCACCTCTTTTCTCTCGTGATCACTTTGCAGTGTTAGTCACAGGGAATCAACACCCCTCTCTGATCCAGAAGTAGGACAGCCTGCTCCTACTGCTCATCTGGGCACTTGCAGAAGACAAATACTTCTTCCAAGCCATGTTTTAGTAGTAATCTATGCTGTACATTAACCTTCCTTGGCAAGAACTAAGGTAAGAATGACTTATTCCCAGCCCATAAGAGATCCTACACTTTCAAGTATTCTAGTCTATTTGCAGTAAGTTCCTTTAACAGCTTTAAAACTTCCTCCAACGCTCTATTTGTGCTTTACTTCATTACAAGCTCAACTTTATTTCATAACTTGGATCCTTCAGAGGAAAAAGTATTCCATAGCCTGAATCCACACGTTGCAAAAATATTCCATCCTTTCCTGAAACTAACATGTACTGCACACAGTTTTGAATGAATGCTGTTTTGTGTGATAGCATCAGAAAGTGAAAGATCTCCAGTCCTATCAACACACTGGATTCCTCTACATCTGAACAATTAACTAATTATCTTCAAACTCTTCCATATCACCTAACAGTCTTTTAATTCAGCAACCCTCAGGCTGACCTGCCACTTCCTCCCTACCACTGAGCTTCACATTTGCAAAGACAACGCTCAGCCTGTACAGAAACACAAAGCTTCAGCTACACCTACACAGAGCTGCTTCATTCTGCTGTGCACACCATCAAACCATGCCTGTATCCCAGGCATCCAAACCAGAGGACCCAACAGAGCATCCTGCTGCTCCTACCTTGACCACACAGCTGGGCTTCCTTCTAAGCAAAGCGTATGATGTCAGGGAGTGGAATAACATGCACTCTGCACATAGAGATCCCATTCCTGACGTGTCACCAGCACAGTCATAGTTTGCTCCTAGGGGTAAGGACTGTGGGCTGGACCACGCAGCACAGACTGCTATGGCATTCAAAACTCTCCAAGAGCTGCAAGTTCCTGCCACATAACACTCATATTGCCAACCACCTCATCAGAAGTATCTTCCTTTGTGCAAGACAGCAACCCCTGCTGAGTTCCTACCAGCATACGCTGCTTCTATTTTTGGAAGGGAAAATTGTCTGGCACATTGTTCTAGAAAGGTTGCCAACCCCTCATCTATACTAAAATGTCACTTTTTCCATTGGCTGACATCACCTTTTCAGCAGCCTCAGAGGTAAGGACCATGACTACATTTTTTCTCTAACTCTTCAGCCCCAGCATATACATTTTACTCAAAAAGCTCATCATGCTATTTTCTGTTGTTTGTTAGATACAGCCTTATGTCCTAGATAACATTTTAGGCTTAACAAGTACAGCAAAGACTCTCTAACCCCAAGTGCAGGACAGTACTAGAAAACAAAATCTGATTTATCCTACTCCAAACTTCAAATTTCAGAATGATGCAGTGCAGAATTGCTTTCATAACAAGTTGTAGGCTTTGGTAAGTAGAGAACAGATGGGGCTTTTGGCATTCAGGGAGGAGTAGGTGTAAATTTTGTGCTTTTGGCAACCAGGAGGTAGTTGAGGCTTTGACACTAGGGAAAGAATGCCTTATCTTCTTCCCATCCACATTTTAGGGAAGACAAGAGACCATAGAATTGACAGCAGAAGAGAAATAAAGTTCTCAATCTCAGCCTCCAGGGCTAAGGTGACTGATGTTAGCTGTCCTCTGCATGGCAGGTGTGCTCTGTCATGTACCCTGCAAACCTCAAAAGCCAGTACCTGCTACTACTCCTACTGATAAATACATTAATGAAATACAGAAGAGTGTTCATGAAAGTATCCCACTGAGGTGAAAGACAACCAAACCTGACCTGTATATGCCCTTGGATGCTAGGTAGGAGCCAACTATCTTCCAAATGGTTGGAAAGCCTAGATCTAAAGGCTTTACATTTAACCTTGATGCAGAAAAGGCTTAAGAAGTTGAAATAAACACAGTACCACCTAAGTTGCTTGTTCTACCTAGAGAATCATATTTAAAGAAGCTTAAGCTTATGTCTTTACTGCCTTTGAAACATGTACTAATACTGCAGACTTGATACAGCAAATCTTCAGAGTGGGTTAACCAAACTCATCGTGCCCTTCAGCCATCCACCTTCTCCCCTCACAGCTCTGACCATTACCTTGCTAATAGAAGGGAACATTTTGCCCTTCCTTGTGGTACTCCGTGCTACAAGATACTAATAAGAAAGTTCCCAGATTTCCTCCAGTAAATGCTTCCCAAGATTAGTATCTGGAGTTTTAATTATTCGTTTCATGAAGCATGACAGTAGCTAAGCCAGGTGTAGAAGAGACAGAGTATTGACTGCATCAGTTCCGTAGGTTCATTTTTCCAGAAAAAAGTAGCAACTGGCCAACTTGAAAGATAGATCATTGGTTAAATCCAACATCTTCATTTATACTTCACTAGTTTGTAGTATACATGTTTCCTTGTTTTTCAGTCCTCTAGAATTCTAACCAATTCCAGAGACTTCTAATATTTTCTCATACTCATCGTTTTTCCAGGTTCCTGGAAGCACATCTATTGTCACAGGGCAGTTGACTAGTCTTTCAGCTATCATATCTGGTTTACAAGATACAGCAATTCTATAATCACAAAAAGCTTATCCCTCCTCTTGAACATGCCATTCCACAGAAATGCATGGCAGAAAGTCCCTTTGCTATGGCTGTTCATCCTGAGTTAGCATCTGACAACTACTATTTAAAGCTTAAAACCTAAAACCACAGCCTTGAACCACAACAAAGCAGTCCAATCCACAAGAGAAAATCAAGCACAGGAACTGGTTGTTCATGCACCTTAAGTATTCTTGCTAATACAGGTGAGTCCTGGCATGGTCCACCTCTGGTGAATTCAAATACAATCTAGAGTTTGGATGAATTTCCTTGCCAAACAAATTCACACAACTTGGCCTCTTCTCCTCCCACTAGGCACCAGCTATCCCAGTATTTCTACATTTAACAGACAGTAAAAACAGCTTCTCTCATTTATACTTCCCTGTTTGTAACGCTGATCTAGTTTATTTTTCCTGAGTTTCTGTGGAATAATCCAGATCAACTTGATTTCTTAACAGTTTTATTCTGTTCTTCAGCTTCTGCAGCCGTAGCCAAGTAAAATCAAAATAGTATATAACCTTTTAATGTTTCCAATTTTCTACTATTCACTTTCTACCACCTCTACCATTCTGCAGTTCTGGGTCTGCACAGCAGTACTTCCAGCCGATTACTAGATGGGCTCTGATTTCAGACTTCCTTGCCAGGCTTGGCTCACCATCAATCTGAACTCTACCTTTAACTGTAAAGGGACTTCCTGGACTAGAGTAATACTGAAGGAATACCTTTGTATTCTTAACCTCAATCCAAACCTCAGTCTAGTCAAAGACCAGGCAAAGACTTCTACGCTGTTGACAGTGAACTTGCTTTACACCCATGATTTGGTAGCCAAGCCCTTTGGTAAATATTAGCATGGTAACTCGTCACTCAGTTTGGGATAATTAAATCAGTTACAGTATTACTTTGCCAATAAAATAGATTAAACCATTTGTAAAACCCAGCTCTTGTTATGTCCTGTTTGAATAGGTGATACGTTTAGGTCCAGAGCATCTCTTGAAAAGTATCAGGGGACACTAGACTGTCACAGCTAGCTGACCTGGCAGCAGGAGGAGTCCTCACAACAATGTACAGCATTCCCAAAGTGTTTTTCCTCAACACTTCAAACGCCCTCCAACATAAGAACTTCTTTGCTTCGAGTTGCACAAAATTAAAATACTTCTCACCACGGAAGATTCTGTAACTACTTAACCAGAATTCAGGCAGGAAAACTGGGGCCTTCACTTCCCCAAGAGTAAAATATATCTCCCTTTGATAAAAAGCTATGCAAGAGAGTAGCAGCAGAGCTCAAACGGATCATGGCACATATGCCTTCAACCCATTTCAGCTTCTCCATTTTAAACATTAATTAAGAAAAATTATTTACATAAAACACCATGCAAAGTCCCATCTGCAGTCATTCCCATTCACAAAAGGAAGCCTCCTTTCCTGGTATTCCCTGCTCAGTGCCGGATCCCATGGCTTTCTGAACTAGCTGGCATCAACCCCACAAACCAACCCTCATTACAGCAGCTCGGCGTCGTGACAGGGAATCTGAAAACAGGAAGGCCCTTTGCTGACTCAGCACTAATTGGGGCCCTCAGTGACTAGCCCGGGCACACAGCTGACGAGCCCAGCAGGGCAGTGCTGCCTCCCCCACTGCTTCCTGCCCCAGCTGAAACCAGAAATGATATCACACACAGGAACCCCACCAGAGACAACTGAGCTTTTACAAGCCAAACACTTCAGGAACAATGCAAGTAATCCAGTAATATCTGTGTAGAAGTGCAGAGGAAAGGGGCAGTGCACACCTCAGGTTCAATTCTGCCACTTCTAGCTGCTTAGACACAAATGCACCCAATCTCATTTTTATGTCTGAATAAGTTAGTCAATACATCAGCTGAAAATGATCCTCCTCTCAAACAGAGCCAAACAAGTCAGTCCTGAAAGACCAAGTGAAACACCTAGTCTTTCAAGAATTCTTATTTTTTGTTAATACCCGAAGGAAAAGTTCAATTTCCAAGTGTGTATTTTTCTCTTCCCCTAGTGCCATGGTGAGCAGTCCCACCTTTACTACAATCAATTTACAACCACATTTTATTCTTAGCTCCCACCACTGCAGCTCTGGGTGTGGTTTCTTCAGGAACAGGAAAAGCTGTGCATACGCTGTTCAAAAGGACAATGAGAATGAAACTGAACTCGAACAAAGGAAAAGGTTAACTTCACATGCACGTCTGCTTCAACACAACTCCACACAAAGACAGCTGCTAAAATGCATTTGTCCTAAAAAAACCCCTAAATATTGGAAATTCTATTTGTTGATCTCAAAGCTATTCATTAGTTATATGACACTAGGGGAGGGTTTGCACTCTGCACTTCTGCAACACATAGAATCAGAAGATGACCTTCTTGGACAGGCTTCAGAGACAAGTTTTGTAGCATATGCAGAACAGTGAAATAACTCCAGTTCTACCATTTACAAACCAGCAGCAGAGGAATAAGACAAAAGCACCATGGAAGTACAACACAGAAGAGTGAGGAAACCTGAAATCCCAGTTTCAAGATTAACCAAAGTATCACCACTGCTACTGGTTCTAAAACAGCTGAGAGAAGTCCTACAGTACAGACAGCAAAGCTATTGGCAGCTTTTCAACTGCAACACTGAACTATCTAAACCATAAATCTGAACTACAAGATCCACACACAGCTGTGTATCACTAAGCCCAGTGGTACTCACGTGGATGTAATAGTCCGGAAGCGCTCCTGCCCAGCTGTGTCCCAGATCTGCAGCTTCACCTTCTCTCCATTGATCTCAACTGTTCGGATTTTAAAATCCACTCCAATTGTCGTAATGTAGCTGCCTGAAGGGAAAGCAGATATAAGTAAGAACTTAAGTCTTATCCATTTTGGACGTCCCAAAGCACACTTCTGGATGCTATTTGGCAGCAGCTGATTGGCCAAGAGAACAAGGTTCCCCCCTATCTGCTTATAATTTAAAATGCCTTATCAGCTCATGCTGATCTACATATTTTTATCTGCAGCTAACAGCTTTTTTTCTAGCCATCAAGCCACCTCTCCCATGCCACCCTTAAAATTTAAAAGTCAGTGTTACAAAATAAAATTATTCTTCTACTGCACTGGTGGTCAAGGGAGAGCACCCAAATATCTCAAGAAATGGACAGTAACTATGCCAGTAATGCACTTGTAAACATCTTGAGAGAAAGGCTTGCTTTAAATGCTCATGCAATCACTTATTTTGAATGCAGTCTGTTCTAAGAGTTTCCTCCCAATAATGCCACCTGTGCCACAAATTTAAGTGGTCTAACCACAACATTCAATCAATCTAGATCCCAAATGGCCAATAGGAAGCCTGCACAGAGTACAGCACAAGCTACAAAACCAAAGCTATTTCTGAAACCATGACAGTATTTAAATACTGCAGGACTCTCAGTTGCAAGAGAAGATCAGATGCGATGGCTTGTACAGACTTATACCATGGGAAGCAAAGTTAGAAACAGAAGGTATCCCTGATACAGGCCATGGTAGGTAAAGGCAGAAGAACAACTCCTTGAGAACCAGCAGCACTGGGCAGACCTGGATCATTTCAGTTACTGAGGTAAACAAAGCACTCACCTGAGAATGTATTATCTGCAAAACGCAACAGCAAACTGCTCTTGCCCACACCTATGACAAACAAAGACAGCAAGATCTTTGAATACAGTCATCTTGGGTGTCAGGTAACATAACAGGATTTTACCCATTAATTGCATTTTTAACTCTAACTAGGCTCTTTTCTCAGCAGATAATTTAGTACTATCCACCTTGACTATTCATCTCAGTACCCTCCTTCAAGACTAATCAGGCACACTGCAGTCACTCCACGATTGGTGTGCTTCTTGCAGCAGTACAAGGTCGGGGTTTTTTTTGTTCCCTCCTTCCTCCAGCCCTCAGCAAACTCTCCAACAATATCTTTTGAACTCTGGTCAGTTCTAAGAAGTCATAAAAGAGTAATAACTAAAAGCAGGTTTACGATCAATCAGTAGACTTACATTTGCTGAGGAAAGATCAAAAAAGGAGTATGTTGTGCCAATTAACAAGTGCTCAGAACCCTGCTCTAAAGTACTCTATTGAATTCCACTTGCACATCACACTGAACACCACTGCCTACCTCCCATTCATTTATGCCACGCTGAACGGCAGTGGAATTTGGACTACTTAGACAATCAGACTAGGGTTTGGTACTATAAAGCTTATGTTATCATGGCCACAGTTTAACAGAAGCCTAAACCAAACAGGGGAGCTGGAACCATTGTTCTGTACTGCCATCCAAAACAGACTCATTCCACATCTAACAGGAAGGACACATACATTTCTGAAGTTGTACCTTTTACCAAAACGTTCCACAAAACATTTCTCTAAGTGCTTTGAGTAGCACTTCATCCAGGTTTTCCTTGTATGATTGTTTGCACCCTGATCACACCCTGTTGCAGGGAAGCATTTTTCACAGTGCTTCAGACAAGAATCATAAGAAACCTATTCCTGCACACCCAACCAGGGGAATCTCAGTATCAGAAAGCCTCCAAGTTGTTATCTCTGCATAACATCTCTGCTGTTAACGTCCTTTCCTCCCTCCCAAAAAAATAAAAATCTGCTATGGCATGAAGAGGAAATTCAGCTTCACCAGGGTGATTATCTATGAAATCTTTTCAGGTAGACATTATTTAAACTAATTGTTTTGATGATGTATAACCTTCAAGTTCTTCTTAATGGAAGACCCGTGCAAAAGGCATGTGCAAAGACTGTACAGAACTTCAGTAGTTCTCAGCTGCTGGCATCAGAAGACAGCTACCAGCATATAAAAAACAAAGCAAGTAAGCAAACAAAACACCACCAAAAAACACCAAAAATCTGCATGATTCCAGTAAGCCAGATCTCATTTGCAAAGAGTTCAAATCACCAGGCCTCTGGAGAAGCCATGCTCACTTTTCACTGAGTATTACAAATCTTAAAAGAAAAACAAGGATGCTACTACAAAATACAACGTTAAATGTCCATACTCTGAATACCTCTGAGCTCAAAAAAGGTAGCAGAGCAGTTCCTACACTTTAAGAGAGGACTATTTAGCAAGAGCTAAACGCCTGCAAAATACCAGTTGACTGAGGTTAAAAAACAATAACAAAAGTTTCAGCAAGTATTATACTTCTTGATCAAGCAGCCTTGGTCTCCAGCTTAACCAAAAGACAGTAGATGCTAGAACCCACAGACTTGTCAGACCACACCACCTTCTTAAATCATCAGTCACCCTCAAGCTACACTGCAGAGCTGCACAGGACCACTGCTCTGTCAGTCTGTCCACCACTGCACAGACGTTTCTTGTCTACACTGCTCTGGGCAGTCGGCAGCTTCTAGAGAAGAGAAAGCTCCTGAACTCAGGAAGCTCTACATGCTCCTGATGACAACGATCTCACTAAACAAACACTGACTCTGACCCACATGGTTCATCTATAGAGAAACTACACTCAGTGTGACCCCTCCACTTCCTACACAGAGTTATTTGGAGAGCTGCAAAGAGGAGGCTTTGCTTGTTGAAGACAGCAAAATGAAACAAAAAAAAAAAAAAAAAAAAGGCCTATTGGCTTTGCAAAACTAAAATTAAAAGCAGATTTCTGAGCCATACCAGTTTCTAAACACCTTATATTACTGCATGCTACAGTTAATTAAAGAAGTACATGCAAAGCACAGATCAGCTGTATTATTTTTAAATATCTAGCACAACTGAGATCACCAGTAGTTTTTCAAGATGACCTGTTCTAAAAACACACAAACCTACTATTCTCTTGACACATTTGGATACAGAGGAAAGCAGATGAGGCATAATAATACTATCCAGTATCAGTCTTATTTCCTATTGCAAGGAATTAACACCAATAAACAAGGCAAGCAAACTGTTGTGTGAAAGCAGAGACAAAGCTTTCCGGTTGGAGTTAGCAAAAACAAAAACTAAAAAGAAAAATCAATACTCAAACTACATAGTGATATTTAATTACAACAACAGAGAACCACAGGCAACCTGACAATTCTCACATTGCTTCTTTCCTCTCACTGGATAAACTACAGGGACACAGTAAGACTCGGCTAAGAAATGTGATTTAATTGTTCAAAATGAGAAGTATTCCTCAGAGTCTTCACCATCCTGTTTATCTTGCCTGAACAGTTTTGAAACTCATCAGCAAGCAAGAGTTACTTCTTTACTCAGAATGCAGCATTTGGTTTTAATAACCCATAGGCTTCCAAAAGTGCCTAGAGTTTTAAGCTGTTCTGAAGCTGTTGCCCTTTCTTCCTCTTTAGATCCCTCCATGCAGACACAGAATAAAATATTTTTACATACATCTAAAGCTTCTAGAGGTGACAACTGCCAAGATCAAGCAGCACTGCATTTTCACCCAAGAGCGATGCCTCTCTGCATGCCAGGACCTGCTGCCCTATGGACCACACCTCTATTAGAAGAAGAGGGTGGATGCCATCTTCTCCAGTTTATGGAAATTCAACTGTAAGCTGCTGGAGTGTTACCAACACCGAACTGGACTGAAGGCAGAAACCTTCCCAGTCCCAACTCTTCTGTTCCTCAACTAAAGCACCAGACGCAGGCTGAGTTCACATGCTGGTGCTCCAGAAGTTTCTGAACTGCTGCAGCAATATTAACAGGTCTGTTTTCAAAAAAACCTATAACTGCCCCTAATCCATAACTATTTTAGATATTTGCATCCTACACCATAACTAGAAGTACACAAAGCTACCAGCTCTTCAAGGACTTATAAAAAAGAAAGTGACAAACTCTAGAACAGAGACTTCAGATTAAAGTACAAAGAGAGTCTTAAATAATAATTAGGGTAATAAAGAGTACTAAAACGTAGTAGTAGCCACAGTGGAAACAATGGCCCGTAGGGCCGAGGAGCAGCCAGCCCTTCCCACCGATGCCTTAAACCGCCTGTCACAGTGGAAGGGAATTCCCCCCTCATCCCAGCACCAGGTTGGTGGGCGTCTGGGAACACGCGGCTGGCGAGGGCTGATGCTGCACGAACGCCGCTGCTGCCCGCGCTCAGACGTGCCTGATCTTCCTCTCCCTAACCCTAGCCAAGCTGTTTACCATAATATCCCATGGCAGCCAGTTCCGCAGGTTCACCAGACACAACCTGACGAAGCCTAAGCACACACGCCCCCTCCCTCAGTCACAGCGCGGGGTCCGTCGACACCCGCCCGGCCACAGCCTGCGCCGCGGCACCGGCAGCACAACGACGGAGCCTTGCCGCCGGGGAACCGCCCGCAACAGCACCGGGAGGGAGCCCCAGCACCCCCCCGCCTCCCCCGCCCCGCCCGGCCCGACCCCAACGCCGCCCGCGGCCCCAGGCCCCTCACGGCCCACACAGCAGCGAGGGGCGGCCGCCCCACCAGCGGCCTAACCCCCCACCCCTGGGGCCGCACCGCCCTCACCGCTATCCCCGATGATAAGCAGCTTGAAGAGGTGATCGTAATCCCTGGCCATGGCCGGGGCGGCGGGAGCGGCCGCGAGCGGCGGAAAGAGCGGGGAGGGGGGGAGGGGATGGCGGCGGCGGCGGCAGCGGCTTCGGGCCGGATCCACTTCCCGAACAAACAGCCGGAACTGACAGCGGCGCCACCGCGCATGCGCACGGGCACCTGAGGCGCGCGGGGTGGAGTGTACGCTCGGCGGGGCGCGGCGCGGCGCATGCGCGCTGTCCCACACAATGTACGCCCCCCCCCGCCCCGCGCCGCCTCAGCTTCGAGCCGCCATGACAGCGTTAGGAGGGAAGGGCTGAAACCTAGTCTTTTCTCTGAATGTATACAACAGGGTTTGGTTAACAACATTAAAAATATTATTTAAAGGCAATTGTCTCTCACCAGTTCTAATTTCCGTATTTCTTCTGCATGGGATGTTGTGGGATGGTTCTACAGTTACACGTGTCTACTTTGTACCCAATGCATCTTGAAACTACCCCAGTATGACTAAAACAGCATGTCTGGGCTGAAGATTATTTCGGTTTTAGCACATAAAACTGCATTTTCTACATACTTCTAATCAACAATATGCCTAATGTCTGTGGTTTTAATAATAAATGTTCCTTATTCTCAACCTTCAAAAGAGTATTCTAGCCCTCAAAGCTCACCCCTGTCAAGTCCCACACATCCTGAAATCCACTCAGATCACCTCCAGCTCACGTTCACTCTGCCTGCAACTCATGCATTTCAAACACCACACCCTGCAGCTCATTCTACCTTAGCCTCAGATCATAATCATATAGGGGGTTGGAAGGGACCGATTTATGCTCACAGAAACTCTACTAGAAAAGTGTTTGCAGGTAGCCCACATGTAGCCCAGTGCTAAACCAATCCCCCAGCACATACCAACCACCAGTAAGGCACTTGGGCAGCCCATCCTATAACCCAAGAGAGTTGGCATGATGTTATCTACTAAACCAGACAGTACAAACTGTACCTTATCTAAAAAAAAATCATCAAAATATTAAAATATTTCATTCTTTCACATTTTTCTCTTTTCCATTGAAACTTTTAGCCACCTTTTAAGTTTAAAGATCTCTCATAAATTATTTTTTGATCTTGAAATACACACAGTTCAGCTGTCACTCAGAGACAAGATGCTTGACAGTTCAAAGGTGTTATTACAGTCAGTTGTGGGGGAAAATTATCTTTTACTGACAACTGGCATTTTTAAGACATTTGAATAAGAAAAAAATTAATTCTTTGGTCTCCTAGTTGGCACAATCAATTTATCAGAGCTCATGTTGTGGCAGAAATTATGGGTATTTTATCTCTGATCTATTATATTGCAGTGTATAAATAGTTTAGTGAAAACTAGCTATCAAAAACCAAACTCAGTGTTTCTCTGTAATTGAAAAATCAGCATATTCTCAGCAAGAGCAAGTGAGCTCCTACCTTTTACTCCTTCCTCTCAGGAGCAACCAAGTACCAAAATTCAGCTGCTCTTCAGAAGGATGAATGAGTTTTTCCGCTTGCTGCTACATAAGGTGAAATACAAATTATCAAAATACCCATAATAATAAAGGTCTTCTTGGCTAAAATTAACAAGTTACTAAAATAGGCTTCTATTTAACTGTAATTGTCTTTCCCACGTTTATGTGGAGCATCAGTTAGAATCCAAGATAAACTCAGTAAGCCAAAGTGCCCATGATCACAAGCTCCAACAGCCTTTCTTCAGAGAAACTTGCTATTTTTTTTCTTCCTTCCTGTCTGGAATGATGAAGTTATTCCAATACAGACACTGAGCTTTTTGCCATCTATTTAGCAGTTTTGGAATGGCATACAAACTTGCACATGTTTCAGTGCACAAAAGTCTCTGCATTGCCTGGTTTAACTGCTGTTCCTGTTACCACAAAACACAGCTAAATCATTCCAGTGCCCTGAGACTGCCAAATCCTCAAGAGCATTTAGTTGAGTTTTCACTCTTTGATTATTACCAATTCAGTCCAAATACATAGTTTTAAGATTTAAAGGAAAATAAATAAGAATACAGCTGAGTTAGGCTACTAGCAATCATCCCTGAGACCTTCTGGACAAACACTGAGATTTCAAAGCCTACAAAATAATTTTTCTACAGGGGGGAAGGAAAGATATACTCTGGAATTACTGACCAGTTAGTTCCCAGGATACCAAAACAAGTTATTCCCACCTAAAAGATAAGGGAGAGGGAATGAGATAGAATGCAAAATAAAGCTTTTGATGTCTAAACCAAAATATTTTAGTTGAGTAGGCTCTCAGGTTCAGACAGCAGACCCATAAGCAGGGACATTCAGACCAGATTAAGCTACTTTGAGTGCTACACACCAACAGTACTTGGAAGTTTTCTACTCACTGTAGTTAGTTATACCTCACTGGCAAACAATATGCAGCAAGTGGCTTTCTGCAGTGAATTATTCCAGGACTGGTCCTGCTCAATATCTCCAGTAATTATCTGCATGCAGAGATAGAGAATACGTTTGGTGTTTTTTTTAATAACAGAAAGCAGAAAATATTTGCAAGTATTTAAAAACAACCTTCAGAATACAGATAAATGTTGGCATAAGTAGAATATTGTTTTAGTAAGACCAACTGCAAAGTACTGCAGTTTTGTAGAAATGGCACCTGCAGGGATACAATCTTGGAAACAAACAGCCAAAGAGCAATTTTGTCGCTTGGCTTCCCAGCTGATCACAAACCAAACCCCTCATTAACACTGTGCTGTTGCAAAAAAAGCGTTAGTATAGACACCAAGATGTTACATAGGGCTTGCAAAGTAATATTGTCCCCTAGAAGACCTGGCCAGCAGGGGACACCACGAGGCAAATAAGAATCAGAATGGAACAGACACAGAGGGCAGCAGAGGAAGTTTATAAAATGTTATGAGAAAAAACTTAGAAAATCTAAACTTCTTTCATCCAGGGCTGAGAACACTGAAGTGATGATGCAGTTGCTGCAAAAATGAACTATTTTCAATGCCTGTGGGAATAGGACAACAGCAATGGTCTCAAATAGCAGCAAGGAGGGTTATTTTTTTTAGACACAGGGTAAGTTTTGACTGTCTGAGAAGTTATTATATAATTAAATAGAAGGCATAGAGAGGGTATGGAATGTCCATCATACAATGCTATAAAAATCAATTCTGTAGAAATCAGGAATGGCTCACTTGGAGCTGAGCATATCTCAGGTAAGGGGTAACTTTAGCTGACTTTCCCAAGTCCATTCCAACAGCATTCCAATGACTCCAACAGCAAATCTTTGCTGCCAGGAGCCTAAACCACAGGCTTGGGAGCTGACACAACATCAAGAACATTTTGACAGGTTCTTGTACTTTAAAAGCAGAACAAAGCACAGCACTCCTAAACATCCACTCCAGATTGTATCTTGCTGTTTGAGGCATGCGTATGGTGCAGGTAACCTGTTCTTCTGCTTGGTGCTACTGCCATAACCATTAGCAAATCAGTTCTAGCAGAACATGTGTTCCCATGTGGTTACATTTTATGCTCTCAAATGATGTGTAGTACTGTGTTCTGCTCCCTCCTTCATGGTTTCAGCCATGCAGGGGTACACGCAAGGAAAATTCCCCACCATCACCATCACCCACCCATCTGAAACAACAAATCTTAATGCTCTGACTTCTCAGGTGCAACCAGCTTCTGTGTAGTTTCATAAAACAGATACATCTCACTTAACTTACTCTACATAGAATAGAATGTAAAGCTCATTTTTCCTTCTAAAAACTTGGATTATGCAGCAAGATTTGTGACTATTTTAATCAAGAAGCATGAAAGGTAAATTAACATTTTTAGAAAAGAGGTATACATGTGGCCAGGTAAAATGCTTTCTTGGAGCAGTACAACTCATTGACAAAAAAAAAAAATCTGTCTGTTGGAAATGCCAAGTACCTCGTGAAGCCCTTGAAACACAAAAATAGAGGATTTTTCACAAGTTGGCCAGCTAGAAAGCTGTCTGTAGTCAAAAATACTTTGGAAATGAATAGGAGTAATTACTTACAAATTTCATTAAATGTCAGTTCTGGGTTGGTTTCTAGACTTGCCTCAGTTCTGCACAAAGTTTTTACAGCTTACAGCACTACCCACACTACAAACTGTATGCCCTAGAAAAATCAGGTCCAAAAAGTAAATCACAGTATAAGTTTGTTGACAAATGAATCTATAAAAAGAACAGTTTACACCAGAAGGATCGAAGTCAGAGCCTTTATTAAATGTTCCTTCCTTAAACCGACTCCATTTAATCCCCCTTTCCCATTTGTGATTTCTAAGGCTATTTTAAATACTTGGTTTTACAGGGATTTTCAGTCTTCAGAACCGTCACAAGCAGCAGGTCAGCAGTACACAAAAACAATATGCTTGAACTTTCACTGAGTTCTATTCCTGCTTCCCAGGGTCCGTGGAAAAGACCAGCAATTCTTCCAGGGCTGGAGTTTTAGCACAGACCCTGGAAAGGAGATAGGTGTCACCAGAGTTTAAGCCACATCTCACAATTGGCCACAACTGACCAGTACTGATTAGTTTAACTGTTTCTTCCACATTATCTGTTTCAAAAAGGGGACCAAATTTTCAATTTTCTGCTAATGTGGGTCTAATTAAGGCTATTCTGGTATATTTGATACTAAAATACTCTCTGGGAGTCCTTGTCATGAAATCCCATCAGAATTAACATTTTCAAAAATGAAAACATTTATAAGAGGTGTTTGAGTCGCAGTGCTGATGCAGCGGTTGGTTCAGTGTTCTCTTGTCTTCTGGAGCTTCATCATCACGTCAGGATAGTGTCATCGATCTGTTCCTCAGAGTCAGCCTGGCCAGCCAGCTTCTTCAGAGACCTCCTGCAGCTCTCGTTGAGAAGCTCCAAGCTGGCAGCATCTAGAATCTTGGAAACTGACTGTGGAAGGAAGACAACACCAATTCCCGATTCCTCATGACATACCATTCAAAATAAGAATAAATGTGAGTGCCTCACAAGCTGTATTTATCTAAGAATCTTTCAAACATACCAAAATTCTTGATCTGGTTTTATGATTTCAGACATGGAAACTATCCAAAAGCAGCTAAGACTTAAAAAGTTGTCTGGAAGTGGCTGTACAAAGTAGTCCATCCTAAAATTCTCTATCAGCACTACTGCAGCAGTAGGATTCTACAAGGGACGAAAGCAAAACACCAGCAGTCCCAGCTAAGGTAACTACAGCACAGGAAGGGCTTATGGCATTTGGAAAGCAAGGCCACTATAGCTGCCCTGCACTGCAAGGTTGTACAGCATCAGCATGGCTTATTTCTTCAAGGGAATACTGGTAAAGGCTTAAATGCAACTAGGAATGTCCCACTCCATCTAATTCCTAAGAGACTGCCAGCACACCCCGAGGCTCCAGGCACAACACCTCACCATGCACAGAGCCATGTGACAGCCTCCTACCCCCGATCACATTTTCCTCTGTCTCATACCTCAAGCACCTCTTCACCTGCTCTCA
Source organism: Hemiprocne comata (assembly GCA_020745705.1). Classification (NCBI taxonomy): domain Eukaryota; kingdom Metazoa; phylum Chordata; class Aves; order Apodiformes; family Apodidae; genus Hemiprocne; species Hemiprocne comata. The sequence continues at coordinate 11,259,213 of CM036602.1, read as the reverse complement.
TCTTCAGCAGGTTGACAATGGCCTGGTCGCTGTAGGCTCTTACACTGGTGTTCTTGTCCTTTGTGTTGTCCAGAAGCGCTTTGAGAATTGGTTTAATTGTCTGAGGATCCAGGGAGGGAAGATTGTTTTTATTTGCCCACCAAATCATCTTTTCTGCAACTAACTTTATGTCACTGGATGAGTTCTGAAGACACTGAGGGAGACAAAGATGGACTTAGGTTCAGATATACCAAGGACAGGTATTTAAAGCAGTAGTTGATCTTTTTTCCTAATTTAAGTATGTTGAACTCTTAACAAGAAAAGCAGTTTCCAACTCACAGGTACCCGAGAAAAACTTGTTACCAACAAGTCTGACTGAACTGTGTAACAGTAAGAGAAGATCAAATCTTGAAAATAAAGACACTTAAAAAAAAAAACCACGACAAAACACTTCTAAAATGGTGGTTCACAGGGTCATGTGCTTCTCTGATCTGTCTCGGGAAATGAAAATGACCACTAAGTGTAGCACAAGCTGATCATCTCAGCACCTCTAAAATACACTCAAGTCAGCAGCAATAGCCAAGATGATCTCTGGTTGAAGCATAAAGTGCATTTCAACAGTGGATCTAAATTTCAAATTAATAAAAAAAAAAAATTAGAGCTCTGTATTTTCTGTATTTTCCATTTACTCTCAACACATTTAAAACGTGAAAGCTAACACCTAAATGTCAGCTGCATTATTAACACTGTGATAAAGGTATTGTGACAAATATGATGCTTATATTTTATATTTTAATACAATGCTCTGATACAAATAAATAGATAAATGTAGGATTTAAAACAAAAAGTCTGCTTTGAAGAATGATGGCCTGCATCATGTCAACTTGCATGTTTGGTAGTTTTTCAAGTAAACTGAAAAGAAGTGCAAAAACCTGAAAATGTAACACATTTTTATGCACAAAAAAGATGACAGACAAAAGTAGATCATCTGCTCCAGCACTGCTCCTCACTATGTCTTCCCCCTTATCTTTCTTAAGATGTTAAAAACATCCTGAGGTTCCAATGATCAAAATTCAGATCCTGTCTACCATGAGGCATACTTGGGAGAGGGGGCAAGGGAGTGACAAAAACCCACACACCAAAAAACCAAGCAAGAAGGGCATTTTGAGGTAAATATTTAGATATGAATTGAAACAAGTGTTAACTTCAGTACTCTCAGCTCAGTCTTTCAGGGCTACTCCCTTTCAAGGCAGTAGAAGTCAAAAATACTGCAGCAAAACCAGGTAAGGTGAGAGTTGGTATTTGATGCATTTCGAACAAAGGCCCTTTGACCTTTAGCAACCTTAAAAAGCTGACAACTCCCCCCAGCTCTTCTCTGCCAGCTGTTTGTTCCTGAGAAGAAAAAACTGATTCCTAAGAATCAAAACTGAAGTTTACCACAGAAAGATCAAAAGCCCAATTTCCATATTACAGCAGGGATGGCAATATTGAATTCACAACTGCAAAACAAGCTGATAAAGTGATCCTGTCTGTACTTTGCCACAAAAAAGAAACACTTAGATTTTCAGGGACCAGGAGATTTAGAGCTTCCCAAGGTAAGGGCTTTCAGTTTTCATAGAATCATAGAATGGTTTGGGTAGGAAGGGACCTTAAAGATCATCTAGTTCCAACCCCCCTGCTGGGTTACCATACAGAAATTTGATAGAGAAAACCACCCATAGCTCAAAGAAAGATTCAGATGACAGAAGAACAACACCATGTATCATTAAAAGACTTACCTTAATAAACAGGTTGGAAAGTTTGGGAGGCAGGTTCCCTCCTTCTTCCATGTGGTATTTCATAAGAAAGCCCATCCCTCTGATGCCACTAACTGCAATGGGAATCTTCAACGTAAAGACAAAAATTGGTTTGACTACAGCAGAGTTCAACAGCCTTTAGAAGAAGGCTCATGGTCTGGGAAGCCTTGCAGAAGGATAAACTGATCTCTCAGAAATGCAGCATGAAAAGCAGGAAAACATTGATTGGATAAAAAAATCACAATGTGACTATAAGCCACATGAAATAAGGTGACAGGCCCCACAGAGGCCCCACATTCCCTATACCACGTTACTCATTCAACCCTAGATTTAAAATCTTCCTCCTAAAATGAAGTGTTTGCACTTCTTGTAAACCTGGCCTGTGGATGAGAACTTTAATAGGCAAACAGAAGCATCATGTACTTACAGTGAAAGCTACTCTGCAGTTGAAGATCATTTAAACTTCAACTTCACAGAGATCAGAACTCAAAGATTAAAAGAACAGCCGTGTAATCTCACTATAAAAACATCTAGCCATGGGAGACTCTACAGATTGCTCGTGGGGATTCTGGTTCTGTTTGGTAACACACAGGACCTGCACACCTTTACAGCTGCTCCCCAGAAGTGCTTGTGGCAGAGCTCGCCCGCCCAGGTAGCACCTACCCTGTCAGCAGTGGCGTTGCTGAGGATCATCTCCTGAACATTGTTGTAGTACTTGGGGGAACACAGCCTGCCAGGAGCAACGTTCACAGCCACGGAGAGAGCCAGGCTTCGTCCATGCCTCACCATCCAGTCAATGCCAGAGACATCTGCTGCAAGTGTAAGAGAAGAACAATAGCACGGCTCCTGCTACCCATTCCTCCTCATCTAAGAAAGCTTTTGCCAGTTTCTCCATCCACTTCCATAAAGTGAAATAACCAGCAGCATCTAAAGCAGTCCTTGCTTCCTGTACTCCTCCCAATAAGCCATTACAAATGGTGCTAAACACAACTTCTCTACCAGACAGGTAGACACCTTCTGGGCAGATACAGAAGCCAGATGCAAACGAGTGACTGGATTGTTCAACCCAGCCACTTGTGGTGGTCTTGGTCACACATAATCAGCCCCACCTCACTTAGTGCATCACGGAGCTTGGCATCAGAATGACACAAGCTTTGACTCTCTAACAAAAGTGTAAAAGTCATCTGTCATTTGAAACCAGCTAACATGCCCTTTTGAATTCCACAGAGGAGAACTACCACAGCAATCCCAACCACTATGAGTTCCTACAAAACTCAAGCTTATATCTACTTAGGGGCAAATGAGTTAATATGCCAAAAGCTTCTGAAGCCATCAGATGTGGTCTGCAATGAGCACAAGCCAATCTAAGATCGCAGTCTCATCAGAAAGGGTGGAAGGCCCCTCCCATCCACCCTGCCTGGACATCCCATCACCTCCCATCCTCTCTGTGTCAGCCCTAGAACCACTCAGCCAGGCTGGTACTTTGATCAACTCATCTGAAAACAAATCCAGGAAAAAGTACAGATAACCCCAAATGACAACCACCACCCTGTGCTCAGGGTGTGCAAACAAAAAGCCACGAGCAAAAAGTACAAGAGAATCTAGAGTCAGGTTTAAGATAAAGAGGAGGAACCTAAATAAGCAATCACAAAGTTTTCCTAAACCAATGGCTAAGAAGGTCTCTTGCCCTGTTTTCAGGATCAGTTCAGTCACCATGAACAGCTTCACCTACCCAGCAGGTGCTGGTGGAGGACTGTGCTGAGCTCCTCTTCTGACAGGAACGCACACAGCTCTGCCAAGCAGCCTGCCGAGGCCATGCGGGTGGCATCCTAATGAGGAGAGGAAGAAGAGGAAGAAGAGTAACACTGGTAGAGCTCAGTAGACATCAGAAATAAGCAGCACGAAAAACAAATGACAGAAGATGATATGAAATAAAAAGAGAAGGAGGAAATAAATACTATTTCATTCCTACTACCTGTGGATTTCTGTCGGTTTGCAAGGTTTTTGTACAGAATGGAAGTTAAAGCAAAATCCACAGTCAAAAAAGCCAGCAGAGCCTGAGGAATTACAGCCCTGTATCAATTCTGATTTGTTAAGTGGAAGAGTCAAAGATAAAAGTGAATGTTTTAAAAGCCATGTTCACAAGAGGGAAGTTTAGCTTCAGTCTAGAAAGTAAACGCTAGAGATGGCTAGAACTAAAGCTTATCTCTGTGATAAAGTTCTACCACTTTTAAATTAAAACTTCCAGGCTTTTGTTGTTTTGGCTTGGTTATGTGGCCATCTCAACACTGCTCCTCTCCCCTCCTGAAACTTACATCCCAGTAAGAATTTATCCTTTTCTCTATTTCTAGCATCTCAACAGTTTCATGTCTGTGTTACACAGATTCATACAAGGAAGAAATTACCAGATGATGAATTCTAACCTCAGAGATGATACTGTTGCTATCTGCCATATACAGAGGACCTTGTATTAAACTTGGAGAGCTTTTTGATCACTGAAGAATAATCTGCCATTATCTGACAAATTTCTCACACTAAATTATAAACCCCACCTGAGAGCCTAAAAACACACGTTAATGTGCATATAGTGAAAGTATTATAGGTCTTCTCCAAAATAAAATGCAAATCCTGACTTCAGAGCTGCCTCAAACACATTGGTGAGGAGCTGCAGGTCAGACCCACAGATATGGTTGCTAAGGGAACATTAAACTCACAGATTTTCAGAGTTACCAATGACTGGCAACCCTAATTCTTGCACCTGACTCCCAGCTAACACACTACAAGATCAATTTTACAGATTGTTTTCAGTTTAGTGAGTAATGCTCATGCTTTTTTATCTAAGTTTCTTTCTACACTTTCATTAGTAACTTCCCCTGGATTTTGGAAAATAATGCAGTTAGAAAGTTCAGATTTGAAATTTCAGAATAAGCCTGTCCACAGGAGGGATCCTTTGTAGCTGGCTGAAGCAGTACCTCATCGTGTCCCAGCATCCCTAGAAGCACCGTGCTGATATTCTTCCTAATTCCAGCATCTACTTTTGCACCAGCTCCTCGTGTGACAAAGCGCAGCGCCTGCAGCATCGTGTCCCTGGAAGCAATCACAGGTGCAGTCAGACAGACAATGACTCTCTCCTCACCCAAAAGAATTCCTCTCTGGATACCTGTGACCATTTCTTCCACAGCAATTACACTCATGTGTCTCACAGGTTAGGAGACTGATACTCTCTCTGCACTGCTGAAAAATCCACATTAGAGAATACCTCCATGTTTGTGTACTTGTGTCTGTCTCTTACAACATAAATATTTTCTGATTATTCAAACGTTTAAAAAATTCTTACATCAGGAAGTTAATTTCTTAGGGATCTGTGCTCTGAGGATGCAAGAACAGCTGCATTACTCCAGGTCAGACTGACAATTGATAGTGTCTTGTATCTGACCATGGGCTGCAGTGGGTTGCTGAGGGGTGTGCAGGAGAGAGAACTGGGCAGATACCAAGCAATGCTTCCCCTGACAGACTGTCACAGCTTAGCTTCTGACCCAGGAAGTCCCCACCACCCACATCCTTTGTTCTACAACCCTTGATTAACAGTCAACTGCTTTCACTAATAAGTAAATCCTAGTCTCAGAATTAGGCGAGGGTGGGAAGCAATTCTACACAAATAGCTGTAATAGTTTTGTTCATTCATCCTCCTTCTTTCACCCTTGATAAGCAGGAAGGTCTGAGCTTTCACCCACAGCTTACCTGATGGCAGAGTCATCACTGGATCGGATTCCATTCAGTAGCTCCGTAAAGAGAGGATCCACTTTCACATGGATGACGATGAGTTTTCCGAGCGCGTCAGCAGCTTTCAGGCGAACAGCGCGGTTGGAGTCTTGCAGAGCTTTGGTGAAGGTTGTTTGCAACTGGGGCAGAAACGGTTTCAGGGCAATCTCAACCTACAGCAGAGATGAAAGAAGGGAAAGTGGTGCAGTCAGAGCTGAAACAGTGGCTAGAAATCAAAGCCTGAAAACAGGATGACCTCTTCTGTAAGGGTTTGTTATCACAAATAGCCCTCACTGAGATCTAACACATTACTAAAATAGGAAAAACATGAAACAGCATTTTACCACACAACTTCTATCCCTTTCACATCTTATTTTCTGTATGCTGAAATACAAGGGTAACATTGAAAGGCTTCACACCATCATGAACAGTCTTTTGTACACAGAGCACTAAACAAAAGCTCAGCTCAGTTCAAATACACAAGATTATCATCTTTGCACTTAACATTTCACAAAAATGGTGTACAGAGGGGAGAAATTAATTACATGGTAGTTTTTAATCATTTGAAAGGGTTATCAGCATTTTGCAATATGAAGTCCAGAAACTGAAGCACTGGAGGATTTTTTGGTAGGCCAGAAGCTGCTGAAGAATACAATCCTGTTACAGTGCCATTCCTGAAGTTCAACCCCACAGCAGCAGACATCCCAGCTGTACGTACATAAACAGCAACAGGTATTTCTGCAGGTTACCATGGAAAATGTTCACAAATCACAGTCAATTACTTGAATCTTACCTTGGCTAAAAGAAGGCTTAATGTTTCAAGCAGAGCCACCTTGACATTCCAGCTGAACCGATCTCCCAAGATCCGAATTAGTGGCCCAGTAATGCTCACCACAGATGGTTTAAGAGCTTCAGCAGAAGTCAGCTTAATAACCAGCCCTAAGGCCTTTGCTGCCTCCTCCTTCTGCTCTGGATTACCAGTTAAAACACCTTCCCGCAGCACCAGGAGTATGGAAGTCACTCCCTGTCATGAAAACCAGACAAGAAAGCTTAGAAGCTAAGATGCAAAACATACATTTAATTTCTTATTTTTGCTCCTGTTATACACCAGATGCACAACTTGCAGAGTTTCTCTCAATTTCCTCTTGAACTTCAGCTGCCTGCTTCCACATTTACAGAGCTACTTTTATTTAGTTTTATTTCATGCATCTATGCCTTACTAAGCCAGTTGCTATGAGAAAAGTGGTGGCAGCTCAGGGAATTTTTAAACCAGAGAAATTTGGCACAGAAGTCCACTTTGCTCCCCAGCAGAAAGCAGCTGACAACCATGACTTACATGCATATCAGAACTGTCAAAGTTCTTGTTACAAGAGGAGTCTTCTGCAGGGTAACTCAAAGGCAGCAGTAACCCACAAAATGCCCCAATAGTCACTGCTGCTAATAGCTGCAAAGTCATATCACTCAGATCCCCCAGAAGGTGGTATCATGGCTGTGATGAATCCATGCTCATCCTGATCCTTTACCTTCTTAGGAATACAGAATCCTGGCACATGCTCGCCTTTGGCCTCATTCCCTACAATCCGGATATCCTTGTGCAGGTCCTCAATGAGAGCAAGCTGGTTCCCAGCATCTAATTTCTGCAGGAGAGAGGGGTGAGACAAAGATGAGGCAACGTGGCAACCAGCTCTTCTTTGTGAACTCTTCTCAGGTGTGTGAAGAGGAGACACCAGTTTCCTGCCTTCTCACTCACAAAGCTGAAGCCAAGCTCATCTTGCAACTCTCAAAACTTTGCAGCATTTGCAAATGAAAATTCAGTTCACCATCAAAACAGAAGGCTCAATTTAGAAAGTATTTTACCATCTACCCCCATTTTCTCCTTGCCAGACATTACCACTGCAACCTTCTGAAGCTGCCTCTCACCTTGGTGATGGAATTAAGTGCATCCCAGCTTTCATTCAGAACTACGGGGTTGGTGTCGTTAAACAGACGTATCAAGCCTGAAACCAGGCTTTTCAGATGACCAGTGTAGTCTGCTTTTGTCTTGGAGCAGTAGATGTTCAGCATGACAGCTGCTGCCTGTCGCATTCCCAGCTCAGGGCTGCGAGTAGCTTCTAGTAAATCTTCAGTTATAATTCGTTGTCCAGCATCATCTTCCACGGAGAGAATTACAGACTGGCAGTTTGCCATCTCCTGAGGAGTCCAAATTAACTTTACGTTAGCTCTCAAGTAGAACAAAGCCAGATTTAGCCCTGGGTTTCCCCACGTTACCCACAGCGTTATCTCCTAGAGAAATACTACAACACATTCCACTTGCTGATAGTTTCTCATTAAATAGCAGGTCACATCACTATTAAAAGCTTGATTCATTCCTGGAGCAGAGACAGGGATACAACCTGCTCTCAAAATGTAACAAGTGACCAAACTCTGCTGAACTGATTGCTGCACAGGTCGCTCTCCAGCTGCAGAAGGGCTAATTTACAGCAATTAGAGTAGTTCAGTCTCCTCCATCTTACTCACTCATCAGAGACTGTGGGTCTTGTCAGATACCATTTTTTTGATGTAAGTAGTTTAATGCTGTGTGTCATAATACTAATTACAAGCATGTCTGTGGGTACATTAGAGATCTCCAGGCAGACTTGGGGCTAGAGGCTGAGCTAATGGGCATCCACAGCAGACAGAGTCACATTCCCAGCTCACTAACTTATGCACGTCTATCTGCAATCACAACTCCAGGATGTTCTCTGGAGTCCAAATACCAGATGTTTTGGAAAGCAGTAAGGAGGAATGCTGCATGCAAAATAGGAGATTTCCTCCCTCCAGCCCTTTAATCTCTCCTTCTTCTATACCAAGAATAAATAAAGTTAACTAGATGCTGGCAGCTCTCCAAGAATAAGTAAACTGAGAATTGTATCTTGTTGCAGGCCAAAGAGACTTTTATATGGATACAAATAGCTTTGGAAAGCATACGTTTCTTGACTCACAATATGCCACCAGGCAAAAAGACTCATCCTGAGGAAGCTAATGGACTGAATTAAGACATGCAATCTGTGAATCGAGAGAACACACAGACACTGGGCTGGGAAGTAAACCCAGAGCTCTGTCTTCAGGCAACCTGTCACAACAAAGAGCTGAGCCATGCTACTTGCCAATTGCTCCTCACTGGTTCCCAGTTTCTCTTTCAGTGCAGACATCATAGCAGGCAGGATGACACCCAAGTGCCGTGTCAGAGCGTCCCCTGCCACTGAGGAGAGGAAAGCTAGCACACGGGTGTTCACAGGGGGAGTAGTCAGCTGAAAAAATAAAAAAGAAAAGAAAATGAGACAAGCAGAAAGCTTTTTCTGAAGAATCTCTCTTCATCTGCAACATGAAAAAAATTTCTAAGTATCAACACATCATAACCCAAATGACAAGTTTTTGAGCATAAAATCAGAGGAAAATTTCAAACTATGCTCTCTTCCTTTTGGCATATGGGTCCAAAGAAAACTGGCAGCAAGCAGAGCAAAAAACACAGTTCTGAAGTTTAAAGATTGTTTCCAGTTGTACCTTTGGCACCAAATAAGGCAGCACCACACGGCTCTTGACAGCCATAACTTGTTTAAGACCATCCACAGCAAAGTCAGCTGTCTCCTCATTATCCTAAAGGGAAAGAACAAGTTACAAACCTGAGAGGTGATCTGTGACACACCAAGCTGACACACTAATCCAAGTGACGATTTGCCTTGTGATCATACAACCAACACACAAGTCCTTCTATCCATAACTGCTCCCATGTTATATAGCAAAAACCCAAACCAAGCCTTACAAACCCAATTTTAACATCAGAAAGATTTTCCATACCAGGAATGGTGGCCAAGAAACTTAAGCAGGTGACAATGGCAATTCCCTAGCAGAAACAGATGTAGCAGTTCTTGGAGCTGTGCTTTAGCCACAAGACCTTCCCTACCAACAGCTAGGATGACTCCATGCAGGAGACAAAACAGAGCTGCCATTCCCTGCAAGGTCTGCCACTACAATCCTGCTTCTCCTTCAAGCTAATTATTCAAAACCTGTCCCACAACATCATTAATCAAATTGCTGACTAACGATGAGCAATTCTTACCAGCTGCTTCAGCAAAAACGGCAGGATATCTTCAAGAGCTTGATGTCCAATTGTTGAGTGCAACTGTTCAAATGTTTTAGCTGCAGCCTCTCGGACTTCTTCCAGAGGGTCACAGAGTGCTTTTCTCACTGTAGGAACTAGGGACTCAGAGAAAAGCAGGACCTAAAGATGCAGAGGTGAAATTACAGAATGCCTAAAGCACAACAGACATGTGTGTCTCAGGAAAAGAGCTAAGAATGCAGAATTTGCACAACTGAAACTGAATCGCAGTTTGCTTGAAATATATTGGAAAAAAACCAGGATTGATCAGCACAGCTGCAGTGCTCTAAGGCTACCTAGTGGATTATTTATATTATTGTATCTTATATTATTTATATCTCATAAAAGTCAGAACTGTGCAATGTTTTAAATTTACTGACAGATACAAAAGCATGCAATTTGCCTGAACCTGTTAGTTATAAGCCCTGAATTTTGTCCATAAAACAAGTCCAGCACTAGCTGTACTATTCTGTCTCACCTGTAATACCTGCATCATAACATAACTATCCAGGAAACTGGAGTTTTCACCTTCCACATTTAACTTACCGCATCTCTGCTGGTAGATTTCATTATCTCACTCAACCCAATGCAGACTCCTTGCCTCTCGTCACTCTTGTCTGACCTCAGTCCATCTTCCAGAATAGGAATGATTTCAGGAAGGATCTTCTCTCCTAGCTTTCGGACAAGGTCTCCTAATGTCCGTGCTGCAACCTGTCCCCAAAAATATATTAATTATTTTATAATTATAAAACTTAAGAAGGTGAACTGTGAGCAAATGTTAATTTTTGACCATAAACTACTGTTCACAGTATAGACAGAGTGGTAGGAATGGAAACACTACCATTATAAGTAACCATAGAACAAATTGCTTTTCTGTCATCGCAGTTGCCATCAGCAAGGAAAGAGCTCAAACGTATTCAGGCTCAGAACAGTTACATTAATGGCAGCATTAGAGTGATTTACAGAAAAGAATCATCCTGTGTTCTTCAGGGATTAGTCTACAGGGTCACCTGCAGGACCAGGAAGGCCCTGCTCAGTTTCTCACCGTTCGCTTATCAGCACAGGTACTGGCCAAGAATTTCAGCAGGAGCCCGAAGAGGGTGGGCAAAATCTCACGCAGAGTGCGAGGAGTGTTTGAGACTACAATCTTCCAGACGTGCAAGGAGGCCTGACGCACCACCAGCTGCGTGTCCGAGCGGCCCATGTACAGCCCTGCCAGCACCCTGTTCCTCCTCTCCACACCGAGGGCATTAATAATTGCCTGGAAAGAAATAGCACAAAATTGGATGACCCGTTCCCGAAACGTATACAAAGAACAAAATTCAAATTGCAACGAGATATTGATTACTTATTGTGTCTTTCCAGCAGGCTTCCCGTGCTGATTTAAAAAAATTTAAAAATTAAAAAAAAAAAAATAAAGGCGCAACAGACAAAAACACCTTTACCTTGTTTGACTGGGCTGTTCCAAAGTTGTCGTCCTCTGAGGCAGTTTCTGTGGTCATTTTTCCAGTGACTCCCGAGATATGGAATAGGAGATCTCCAAGGAGCTGAACTGAGCTAAACCTGGCAACAGGAGCAAGCCGAGTGTTAGAAAGAGGGTGTTCAGGTGGTACCTGTCCACATCAAATACAGACGTGAGCAAAATGCACAGCAAAGAGCCAGGCCAGCACAGAAATGCTGCGTGGACTGATGTGTAAGATCAGTCTGCCTACATGACTGAGAAGCAGTGTGCTAATGGAAAGGGAAGGAATGGACTCCAAATTGGAAGAGTCTCAGAGGACTCCCATATCAAAGCAATGAATTAGGGGATATCTTAACTCTAGAAAGACATTGACAGTATCCATCTCAACTCCAAAGACATTCAGCTGGGGTAAGTGCACTCATCAGCACTCAGCTGACTCGAGCCTTTTAGTGCAACTAATTTCTGAGCGGTCGCTATGAGCTGTGAGTGCCCCACTGCACACTGCCACAGCAGGAGAACAGGCACTCACTCAGCATTTTGAAAAATGAAAAGCAATATATTGAGAGCTAATATATATGGGGGCTATATGAGCGCTGGAACAGGCTGCTCAGGGAGGTTGTGGAGTCCCCTTCTCTGGAGATAGTCAAGACCTGCCTGGATGAAGTCCTGAATAATGTGCTCTAGGGGATCCTGCTTTAGCAGGGGAGTTGGACTAGGTGATCTCTAGAGGTACCTTCCAACTCTGACAATTCTGTGATTCTGTGAAATATTGCTGTATCAACTGCCTTGGAATTGCTTTTCAGACTCACTACCAGAATTAATACTCCAGTAGGAATGCTTTGCAGGTACCAGGAACCTGGCCCAGGGCTGGCAGGGCTGTGCAGACTCATTTCTATAAAAAGGCATCCCATTCCAACCAACAAGCAAAAAGAGACACTTGCTTTTGCTTCCCAGGAGGTCTGTGCATTTGCTTGACGAGCAACATAAAGAGTCTAAATCCCAACAGTTCTCCAAACGTGGAAGAGAGCTGTGGCTCAAGTGGTTCTCCCTCACCTTATCCTCCACAAGTCATCGAAGAGGCCGTCCTCCAGCTGCGGCAGGAGCAGCGCGATGGCCGTCTCCGCGTACATGCTGATGATCCTCTGCCCCGCGCGCAGCGCCGTGTCCCGCACAAACTCGTTCTCGTCTGCCAGCGCCTGACAGAGAGAGGAAAGTGTTTGTGGAAGCTGGTCTGTTTGGGGTTTTTTTTCAGCACAAAAAACCAACAGGAGGGAAACAAAATGATGTTTTCTCTCTCAGCCCTGGAAAGTAAATGAACTAGACGGTTGTGAACACACAAAGGTCATTTCAAGAAATTACTACAGACAAAAAGACAGCAAGAAAACAACTTGGAAGAAGAAATAACTTATAATTTCAATTCTTTTGTGTTTTGTATAGTCCAGCAAGGCTGGACAAGTTTCTGCATATCTCATAATTACTATAAATGATGCTTCAGAGCCTTCTTCTAATTCCTTAATAAATAAAACTTCTTCAAGCCTTTACTACATACCTTAAGGATACATGGAATGATGGGACCAACATAGGGAGTGAACTTGTCTCCAAAGGTAATTGGCAGGTAGTTGAACATCATGATATAACCATCTCGTACATGTGGAGCAATATCCACTTTACTGGCCGTAGCTACAATCTCTGGCATAAGTTTCTCCAGCTTTTCTACCCCCAAACCAGCCATAACTTCAGCCAGACCTGGGGAAAAAAACACATAACGTAAGTGATGAACACAAGAAGGAACAAGCTGATCTGATTCAACAGGAGAGAGTCTGAGCTCAGCATTCAGACACAGCTGCCCTCACCTTGAGCAGCACCAGATCGATCCACTGAGCTCTGCTCATATGTCAGGGTCTCCATCAGCCATGGCAACAAATCCTCAAAGCAGGATTCTCCCATGCCCTTCACCATGGCTCCCAGCGCCTTGGCAGACACTGTGCGCACCTAAAGCACAAGAGGAACAGCTGCAAAACACCCAGTCACAGTTACCAGGACAGATGTGTCAGCCTGATTACACATCTGTAGAAGATCAGGACAAAGTCTGACCTAATGCACTGAAAGACAAACTGTATTTGTACAAAAGACTTTACCTCAGGTACAGGATCCAACAGAGACGCCTTCAGTCCAGGAGTCACACTGGGTAGGTAAGGAGCCAGATCCTGAAACAAAGAGCCCAAGGAGTAAGGACTAGATTCAAAATGAGAAAGCAACCTAAGTCACCTTCATATAAAGGGCATTCAGCTCCTTATTGTTTGCAATCATCCATAACACCCTGAGAGTTTAATCAGTTGCTTTCACAATCCTGCAAATAAGCACACTGAATTGTTCTGCAAGTCCAAGAAACCTTTGGGATGCCACCCACAACCCAGCACTTTGTATCCAAGGAAAAATCCAACCCTCTTAACATTTACACAAGGTTTAAAGGTGGAGATCATCAGCACAAAAATTCAACACAGATATTCAGCCTCCAGTGAGGTTCTACAAATACTTTTCAAACAAACCCTAGATCCATTTGTAAGCAGTTGATCTGTGTTCCACTGGTACTGGTTTTGCTTGTTTGTTCAGGCATTTCTTATATGGTAAAAATTACAATACCTTTTTGCAGATATAAATCTGGTAATAAATAAATATCTGGTAATAAATCTGGTCATCTCTGGATGATCAAAGTACAAAGCTGACAGACTAAGCACCTGAGAATTGTCACTGTCTTTACAGCCATTATCTGTTCATTTACATACAGTTAATTAGAGAAGCTGCGTGGATTCTAATGTTGTCTGCCTTCACAGCAAAATCCCAAAAGCAAATAAATTCTCCCTAGTGCTTGCTCTGTTATCTCCTACACAGCAAACAGAGCAGGCAGTTAGAGAGCTTTTATAGCACCTTACCTTCTGATCAGTCAGGGAGTACATGTTCCCAATGATCTGGGCTGCCATTTTCCTGGTGTCTGTGGAACGATCCTGAAAAGCTCTCTGGACAATTGGCATGATCAGTGCCAGGGATGGAGCATCAATGAAATGGACAAATTTGGTATCCAGGAGAGTCTGCAGACACTTCTGGGTCTTCCTGGAGGGGTCAGTGAGAGCATCCAACAGAACTGGAGCGATTGCTGAACATTTTTAAGAAGCAGAGAAAAGACTTTATTTGTACGTAAAACACAAAGGCCTGTCAGGGTGAGCTGGTGTTCTCTCAGGGGATGTTTTAGGTCCTTTTAAAGCAACTGGAGGCACAGGAACACAGAGAGCCCTATCAACATCAGCTGTCAAAATGGAACAGAGCCCTCAAAAAGCCTTGAAGCAGACAGCTGCTGTTACACTTTCATATTATACTTTCCAAGAACTTTCTACAGAAGTTTGGATTTCATCCTAAACGCAGTGAACACAAACTTTGCTATTATAAACCATAGTGATGCCAGGACCACCCTTGGGCATTAGAGATGCAGACAACTCTTACCCAGGATCTCTGGATTCCTGATGACAGACCCAATCTGCCGGAGCGCTTGCTGACCCGCGTTCTGCACCTTCACGTGGGAATCTGTGAGCACTTCAGTAAGTTTTGGCACAATATTGGGTAAGCAGGAAGAGAGCTGTTTGGGAGCACAGTATGCCATAGCTCCCAGAAGTTCCACTGATCCTGTGCATGGAGTACACCAAAAGAAAGAAAAAAAAGACAAACCACAAAACAATACACAGCGTTAAGAAGACGTATGAGAAGGTGATTGATCAGATTTACCTCAAACTCAAATCTACAAGGGGTATGACCAGGCAGAGAACACACAGAATGGCTGAAATACATGAAGCCACTCTATGCCAGCTTAAGACACTAAAAACTACTTCTTTGTTGTACCAGGGAAAAGAATGGAGAGGGCAGAACTTCCAGTTTTTGGAGTACTTCTAGAGAGATGAGGGGTAAAAAGTATCTCTTGAATCTGCTGGAGGAAAATAAGTTGCTCTAATGTGTCAGGAAACTGATTTATATATCAGAAGCTGTAAGTTCTACAGTCTGCTTATGAGACCACAGCCATCTGTAGGGATGAAGGAATAAACAAAGGGAATGCCATGGAAGGGAACTGTGAGTTACTCTCAATCATGTCAATCAAATATTGGTCCATACCAGCTTTGGTTCTCCAAGATTCCTCTTCCAGTGCTGCAAGAAGTGATGGCAAAACCAGCTTCACTCCATGAGTACTCAAGTTGCTCATCACAGCTTTGGCACAGTCATCTGCAGCCTCCAAGGAGAAGAGAACATTTACCAGCTGTGTCACAATGCATGTTTTTTCCTTCCTCAGAGGTTCAACGAGAACAAGGCCTTCATGTGAAATAGTGTCGAAGTACAGCCAATTGCTCCTAATTAACGGCCAATGAACTAAGATGCTTTCAGTTATTAAGAAGATCAAACTGTATTAGAAGTATCTCAAGAGATACATCCACTTTCTCAATTTGCCTAAACAGTATTCATACCCATTCCATTGCAGTTTTCCTTTAACACTGTTCTCAGGAATTCAAAGCATCTTACCTCTCGCACGTACTGGTTCCCATCTCCAAAGCAAAGCAGCAAGTGAGGTAGCACATGAACCACATAGGGCTCAAAGAGCTTTCCAAGCATGCTGCAGAGCATCTCAAAGGCAAACAGAGCCCCTAACCAAAAAACAAACAAAAAAGGACAGTCAGAGGAAAATACATCTTCATTTAAAGGGGATGAAAAGAGAAGATAAAATTCTCCAAATAGCTGTAGAGAAGCCAGAAGCCCTCAAATCTGAAAGTTTCTTGCCTTCTTGGATTGTGGCTAGTGCTATGGTAGGGATGTCAGGTCTCAGAAAGAACAAGCCCAGTAGCATTAAAAACATTCAACAGTCCTCTGAGTCCTAGCTTAGGTGAGCAGAGATAAGGACAGGAAACTTTCAGCAGCAAAAGGAACAAGGAGGCTGTGATAGACCCTCTGGACCAGCTCCAGCAGAATGTGTACAGTCTCCCAGGAAGCAGAAACTCACCCTGCAACACCTGCCTTTGAAAACAGGAGGGAGAGGTGCCCAGAATGTTGTCTGGGACCAGAAACCCTTCCTCCACCACAATGCAAAGAGAGCAGTTGTAGAAGACTGTACACAAACCATAGCCTCACGACAGATGCTCCCTATTTCCTTCTCTGCAAACTTTAGTAAAATAAACGTAGATAAACCAAGTGCAGGGGTTCAGATACCGACTGATCTGAGCACAGTGGGAGTAGAAACAAGAGAAACTGTGAGCATTTGGAGGGGAAAGCTTTTGTCCCTTACCCTCACGCCGACGGAAGTTCTTCTTGTCCTGGATAGCATCAGTCAGTGTGGTCATCATCTCCTGCTGCTTGAGAGAGAGGATGCCCAGGCCTTTCACCAGGCCTGCCAGCCCATAAGCCGCACCCTTGCGCTCCGCGTACTTATCAGACTCTAAAAGCAGCTGCATCAGCTTCTGTATCATTCCTCCTGCATCCTCCTTAATCGCAGGCACCAGGGGTGGTAAACAGCTTGCTACTGACTCTTGAACCTGGAAAACAACCCACCAGAGTATCACAAGATACTCCTCACCAATATAACCTCCCTTAGATGCCCTCACAATGACAGCTTTCTGTCACCAGAGCCATTTTTCATTGCTCTGACACCCCTAGAAGTATCATAATGTTAACAGGCCTCTACACAAACCATGGGAACTCCTCCAAGAAGACACCTACCTGCTGAGATGGTGTGGACAAGGCTGCTATCAGTTTGCCAACAATTGGTTTCACTTTAGGGTCACTCTTGTCCAGATGTTTTGCCAGTGAACCCATCAGAATGACCACGCTCTGCCTGACAGCATCATAACTGGCATCATTAGGAGCATTTTTCAGGAATTCTTCAAACACTGGCAAGAGAGAGTTAACATTGTCCTGAAAAACAAAACCACAGAACTTGCCACTAGAGTCCACTCAGAATGAGATCTGCTATGCTCAGTGGACTTTTTTGTTCTTCTCTGAGCCAACAAACTGAACAATCACACTGTATTTACAGTTCATTTCATGTGTCACATCACATAAAACCTTGAGCCATCCTGACAGGCAACAAATACTTCCTGCTAGAGAGAAGTTAGCTCTCTAAAATTAGATCCCCCAAACCTGCCAGCAGGATGTTCTGCCAGAAGCAACGTGAGCTACTAGGCAGGACTGCCAGCCTAAACATCCCTGCCTGCTCTTTTGTTTGCTCCACCTGCAAAGGGAGAACAGAAAGATAAACCAAACCATGCTGCTTTGCTAAGAAACAGAAGGAAAGAATAAATAATATGGAAATATTGCAATTGTCTTGGGCTTAACAGGAATGCAGAGGGCAGTCCAGAAGAGGTGACCTGCACATATGAGGAAATCAGAAGCTGAGGAATTTACACCCTGCATGCCTACCCCACCTCACTCTGCTGGAGAAGGGCTAGCAGTGAGGAGAAGGATGGTCCCAGGTTTTCTGAATGACTGCAGTTGATTTCAGTTTAACTAAGCCAACAGTCAGCAAGTTTGCTTTTTTTTTGCTTTGCATGGGGCCTGAAAGGCAAATCTCACCTTCCCAGGATGAAAAGATCTGTGATCTGATTTTAATTCTATTCCTCTGGTTCTACACCATTTTAGCTCCAGTTAATTCAGCACTATTTCTTTTTTATTGCCATGACAGGAAAAAACTACACTTAGTCAACACTAGTCACTAACAGGACCACTCCAGACACACAAAAATTCCTGCTACATGGAAGTTTTTGGCTAGTACAAGTAACAGCAACCTCTAAGAAAGAAGAAAAATTAAAATCTATGGGCTCCAACACAGTACCTAGATTTTCATCCCACTTTTTCCCACTGCTAGAGAGAAGTGTTCAGACTTACTTTGCCATGAGTGTTGAGTGTGGAAAGAGCTGCATCCAACATGCACTTCCTGACTTCAGGACTGCGATCATTCAGGGCATCCGGCACAAAAAATTGGAAGAGAGGCTTCACCTGAGAACTGTCCAGATGCTGGGAGAGCTTGTTGAGGGCCAAAGCAATGCCACACCTGTGAAGACAGTGAGCTTGTGAGCTTACTGACTCTTGACAGAATTTGCTTGAGGTGACAATCCCATCTGCTATCAGTAGTACAGCGTGAGAGAGACACCGTAGACACTGTGAGAGAGAAAAACCACAAAACCAAAGAGCTTCAGAGTGTCCAACCTACGTGCATTTCACTACAGAACCCCATGCTGCAGGTTCCCAACAGGGTAACAATCCTTCAGCCACATAATGACTTTATCTCAATTAAGCATTGCAGATACTTGGGCCAAGAAAGACAGACATCAGGATCACTTAATCTACTGCTTCACAACAAGGTACATCAGCCCTAAAGAACAGATTAGCTTAAGACAGGTAGTGAATAAGATGATCCCCAATTAAACCTGTATAGGGCATACAAGCAGACAAAAAAGTAATTATCCAAACTGGAATTTGTCCAGTTCATTAAGGCTCATGCTGCTGCTCTTGAAACAACTGATTGCCTATACAGAGGTAGGAATACAAAGATAAGACAAAAATCAGACAGTGTGAGAGGAAAAGACTCTGTTCTTATCAGAAGGACACAGAAGATAGCATCCAATATTTTGATGGAACTGAGAGCATTTCAGCTTGGCCTGCACAGCCTAACTGAGGAGCACAGATATTCTCTACCTGAAGGAAGCACAAAACCAGCAACTCAATACAATCACATGTATTTTGTTCCTTTAACATTCCCTTGTTTCTCCACTGCATGAACGTCTAAATAAAAATCTGGCACAACTCATTTGGATGCACAGGAAGTGAGGAGATCAAGCTGAAGATGACTACCTTGCTTCCCACTGGTCAGGTGGTGATTCAGATATCACTCGTCCCAAAGCATCCAGAACTGGAGGTGGCCTCTGCAAAGCAAAAAGAAATCCCATTTTTTTTGGAAGGACACACATGCAGGGAACACTGTCAGCCATACCTGCAATGCCATTTTATAATACTGCAGAGAGGTATGAGAGAACTAGAAGAAGAGCATGGTAAAAAAACAAAGCAGACAGCTAGCTTAGGCCCAAAAAGACTTAGACTGACCCTGCTCTGCCACAGTCTTCCTGCAGCACCTAAGACCACTGTACAGCACCTGTATGATGGTGCCACTGCTGGCTGGTAAGCTGAGGATCAAGACATTAAAGCCTGTGATAAGCAAACACAGCTGCAGTAGGCTTTGTGCATGTCCTCAAGACAGACAAATGGAAAAGTGATTAAGAAAAGATATAAAATATAGCACAAGCTTGTGCCTGTCAACTCCACAGGACTTACATAGAGCTTCTCCTGGTAAATCTCTGTCAGTTTATTCATGACCTCTGCTGCTTGGTTTCGATATTGAGCTACAGCCCTGGAAAGAGCTTCAGCACCTGCTTGTCGCACTGCTTCTTCATGGTAGATGACATCTTTGATCAGCAGAGAACAGAGGTCAGGCTGCAGCTCCAGACCCATGGACTCCCACAACCTGCAGTGCACACAGAGGTGGTGATGGTCACCCTTCAGCAAGAGAAGCCACTGCTACACTAAAATATCAGGGTGACCTAAAGCTGCCCTCCACCTGTGGGCAGCAAAGCCCCTGCAGCAGAAGAGAGGTCCCCTCACAATCCAGTCAGCCAGGAAGGACTCTTACCTCTCTGCCAACTTCTGAATCTCATCTTCCACATCAAACTTTACTACCCAAAGGCGACGCAACAGATTCAGTCCATTCTTTTCATCACTGTCTGGGGTTGGTAGAACCATCTGTAGCTCCATCAGTCCCTGAATCAGTTTACAGGAGAATCAGTGCAAGGATATGATTTTAGAAACAAAGAGTTTAAAACACTTCAAACCTTTGCCAAGTCACTCTCTCAGTGGTGGGAACTGTCACAATTCACATTTGCTGGTGCAGCACACTGCCAGTATTTATCAAGGACTGTCTGTTGCTAACAGGTGAGATGGTGAAACTCTAGAGCAGTGCTCCCTGTGCAAGCTGCAGGGGCAACTGGGCACTCAGCTGTGTGCTGGTGACTACAATCTCTTCTGCTCCTAAGTACAGAGATGCCAGCCCAGGTGAACTAAGCTGAAATTTGTCCCATGGCAAAGAAAACCAAGCTGCCTGTTTTTTTAGTTTCTTTTTCATGTTCTCAGAAACAACTAAGCTTGAAGCTTTCCAAAGCCACTGGGCCCAACACAGACATAGCAATTTTTTCACAGCTTCTCTTTTTCAGACTAAGATCTATGCAGTTGTAAATAGGAGGTGTTGACAGAATTACACCTGTTGTAACAGAAGTGTGGGTACACCCAGAATACTCCTTTCTGCACCATAAATCTAGCACAAAGAGCATTACACTTAAAGCATAATTATTCAGTAGCTACTCCCTCCTCCTACAGACACACTGCCCAAAGACAGGCATCACAGCTAAAGCCTCCCTTCATCAGTGTGGGAGAAGATTCACCTCTTAAAAAAAGGAAGGAACTGAGTGGTTCCCACCTACCCTGAGAGCTGCATCTCGAACATTCATGCACGGAGACTGCAGGGCCTGAAGCAGCACATCAACCTCTTCCTGCTCCGCGTAGGCACAGCCATCCTCCCCACTGCTGCTTGTGCACAGGGTGGTCAGGGCATTGGAAGCCAAAACCTAGAATTCCATGAGGAAGCATGAGAGATTCCACCACTGCCTTCTGCTCCTGTGCGTTTGGTCAAAGCAAGCACAGGGCGGGGGGTGAGTGCTCTCAAAGAACAGTGACCAGGGTTTGTGACAAAAACAAGAACTGATGAGCTCAGTCCAACCCTTTGCCTCCCTGTTATCCCCCTTTCTGCCATCTCACCCCTTCGAGCAAACTTTCAGGGGAGTGACCACTAAACTTCCTTGACAGAGCAAAGCCTTAGAGATGGAATGAGATGTTACTGATGGAAACCGAAGAATATGTTTGGTGCAATAAAACCCAGAGGGGAAAAAAAAAAGATCAAGGCACTTGTATCCCAAGAGGAATACCATAAACATAGGATAAGATTGGTAATGGATCAACCACCAGCCTCAGAGTGGTTGTACTTCCAATACACCAAGTGGGTGTATTTCCCTCAGTTAGATGCTGAAGAAGCTTAGGCAGAATCCTGACTGTGGTTATGAAGCCAAGGACTCACCTGTAACCGTGGAGAACCTGTTCCTATCACCCGGGTCAGCAGAACCAGCATGTCCCTCCGGGGCAGCAGCTCTGGGCCATTCTGAAAGGTTGGGGGGAAGAAGGCAGAGAGAGCAGAAAAAACCTTATGTCCTGTGACTCCAAAGTACCTTGCCTGTGTATGACACTCCTTATAAAAATCACAACCAAAACCTAGGGATGGACCACTAACCAAAACCTGTGACAGAAAACAACCTCACATTGTTCACTTTAACTTGTACAATTAATCTGTTTTGTCCAGTTTACACATTAGCTGTTTGATCCCATGCCTCATCTGAACAACTGTTGAAGGAGGTCAACTGATCCTCCCAGCTCTCACCTCGTCCACCAGCAAAGCCTGGCCATTTGCTGATGATCTCAACTGAGCATGGACCGTGAGGATCTGCAGAATCTTGACCAGAAACTCCTCCTTGTCTTCACTGTCATGAGGTGTCTCAGTCATAACAGTCTTTAGGAGAGGAAAGACTAAGGAAAATGCTGGAGCTGATAAGGGGGCAGCACCTGTGGAAAAAAAAAAACAAGACAGGAAAGGAGAAACAAAACAGACAGGCAAAGCTGAAGTTTTGTCTATCCTGGAAATAATTGAGGGCAAGAGGGGGATGGGACACAAAATCAAATCCATCACACAACCAAGGTTGAAATAAAATGTTTTCTTTAAAGTGCATTGTGTGTACACTGAGAATGAAAATTAAGCTAAAAAAAAATTATGGTCAGTTGTACTTCTGAGCAGGAAAATCCACACAGGGATCTGATACAGTTTAACTAAACCACTTTTAAAGTTCATCTGTCCCAAAGTAGGGCCCCATGTGCCAGCTGTATGGCTTTAAACACTTCCTACCAAGCTAACCTGTCACTCCAGTCTGCAGCTTGAGAATGTTCCTGAGAATGAAGTTCCTCTAACTCTGATGCAAGTCTCCCCCCTGCCCCCGTTTAAAAAATGAAACCTTTTGGATTCCTGTTTTTAAAGATTTTGATCCTTCCTTCTCACAGGGGCTTGGCCAAGGGACATAAATGCTTCTTGCAGTCCTCTGGCTAGTCCAGGTAAACTTCAAGCACTAGTCACCTAGGGAAAATGTTTGCTTTCTACATCCTATCTGAGCTGTAAGAGAAAGCCAGATTTTAAATTCCTAAGAGGCAGATGAAGAGCTCTGCAGCTCCAGTACTGCAGTATTAGCCAGCTTATGTAGGGCATAGGTACTGCAAAAGTAGTTCAGGGGAGAAATATTAAATACCCTGTGAGCTCCTTACTATTTGACATGAACAGCTCAGGTAAAACCCCCTGCATTTCTGATGTGGGATTCTTCTCTGTTTGCTCAGTATCTGTTTGCTTTTATGCTTTTTTCTTTTTAATCATGGGCCAGATATTTTTAAGCTTACGAAACTGTCCCTCCATATGTAGCAGAAGGAAGACAGTTTTATCAGAGGAGAGAAATGCTCTATTAACACAGTAGCTGGTATCTACCAATAAGAAAAGGATTATGAAATGCATCTTGGCATTTCAGCAATGATAATAAATGTTAACATCCACATTATAAAGAAGTATGGTCTCTCTTAGGTCACATGGTAACCTAAGAAACTATCCTCTGTTAAATAATATTGTAAGACTACAAGGAACTTTGAGGAAAAATCTTTGGGAATATAACAGGACTTGTCCAACTACTTCCTCTCACAGGGGAAGTAGGGGGAAAAAAAAAATCAGATATTAATTTAATATTCATTTAACTGTAGGAAATCTGGAAGGAGGAGGGTTGAAAATACTTCCACTACTTTCTGGAAATAAGCCTGAACACTGGCTCAAATGTTAGTGAATTGCAGTTACTATGGAAATAAACTACCCAGTGGAGACACTGAGTTATTACCAAGATGTTCATCACTGAAGTGGTGCTCACCATGGTCAATTGCTGCTCCTTAGCTGTGAGGAGTGATCCACAATCACTGTGGATCTGACTGGCAACAGACAGTAAGAGGAGAACTGAACTACTGGGGTAAGGGCCCAAACAGAATCCTACATTTCCTTTAAAAAATTACAAACCATCCACTTCAGCAGGTTTTGATCAAGCTAGATGATGAACCACCTCTATCTACAGTACACCAGGTGCTTAAGGACAGCCTAAGCCATGTCTGCCTCCAAAGGAAGCAGACCTAGCTTCCCTCATCAGTACCAGTGGTTAGGGGTTGTAGGGCAGAAGGTTGGACTTGATGACCCTGAAGTTCTTCTCCAACCTTGATGATTCTCTGACTCTATTATCTGCAATGTAGTGGTAAAAGTAGATTCTGGAAGTGATCTAAACAAACCCAGTGGAAAAAAAAAATATAAAAAGGTTCATTTTAACCCAGATCATATTCTTGCACTGTATAAATATTGGTGCTTCCCTTCATGTTACAGAGTGGGAAAGAACTGCTGCTTCTACAACCCTGCCAGAATGAAATATTCATGAACTGCAGCACTACAGAGCAAACAAGCAGAGGCCACAGGCACTTCACTACAGACATCACATATAACAAGCAATTGTTTTGTCTTTTCACTTAGTCTCACTGAATCACTTATGCTAAGTAGTGTTGAAAGGGGGGAACTGTCCTTGGCAAAGATGAGCCTTAATTTCACTGCTATTGTTTCTGTATGAACCATTTTAAGAAAAAATACTGTTACATCATTTCTACACTTCCTATACTTGTTACACGATTTCTGCTACTACCACCACACACACACACACAATCCTTAAGGTTTTTCATAGCAATAAAGATTCATCTGATTAAAAAAAGTGAAGTCCCACCCATAAAACATTATAGAAACCAGCAAAATCAGAGTTATGGCTGGGGGCAGGGGGGGTGGGTGTCAGAGGGATCTGCAGTACTTCTGACCTGGCTCTCCCTTGCCTGTTTTGCTAGGAATGGTGTGGGCATGCAGCAAGCTCACAACTCTGTTCAGAGCAGTGGGCAGCTCTTCCTGACACCAGGATTCATCTAGTTCACATTCCGGTTTCATCAGGCGCAAGGTCACGTGGCTCACCAAAGTGCCTGGCATGAGAGAATAAAGAATCCATGAGAGGACTAAACCCAAACATTTCTTGACTGAAAAATCCCCAGGCCCCATGGTGACCAACTGCTTCTGAGAGGTGGTCACAGTGACCAGACAACTCCATGTCTTCAGCCCCAGGTCCATCCAGCAGCAGGAGCTCTGGGAAGTCACCATCACCTCCCTAAGCGCCGTGTTTCAGGGGGAGTTTGTCACACGGTTTTGACCCATAGCTTGTAGGAGCAAGGATTTTCACCACCCTGCCATAAAAAAAAAATGCATCCTGCCCTTAAATAGCAACTGCAAATACTAACCAAAGGTTTTCAGTCGAGCAGGCATGACACAGGAAGCTAAGGAAAGAAAAGGCTTCTTGATCCTTGGAGCAGCCAAAGGTGATCGAAAAAGTGGCAAGAAGGAACTGATGAGACCAGGGATGTACTGAGTTAGACCTGGAGGCTCTCTCTTTATAACAGTATCCAGGAGTCCTAGGGCTGTTTCCAGCTCATTATCAAGCTGTAAGAGAAACAATTCAAAAGGTTACCCACAAGAACTCCATTGGGAAAAAAATCAAGTTGTTAAACCTGATTTCCAATGAAAGAAATAAACAGGTTATTGCCAAATGTTCCCTAATGCTACTCCATTTTCCTTTTAACAAAACTATTTGGGTCATGGTAGCTGCAGAGCTGGCAAAAAAGACCATCAAAACCTACCTCCTTCAGCCGTTTTCTTATCTGAGACTCCCTTTCCAGCTGTGCATGCATCAGCTCCTTCTGCTTGCTAGTCAGTTGCACCTCATCCTTTATCCCTTTCTTCTTCTTTATTTCCTGCAGTAGAGAGCCATGGACATAATTAACCAGGAGCTAATAACACCACCTCCTCAATTAGACAGAAAAGAAAGTTGGACACATTGGGGTTTTTTCCACAATTTACTTTTAAAACAGTATAAAAATTTTCTTCCAAGCCTGTCACTCAAGTGAAGAGACAAAATAGAAATCAGGTTAACAGCACTGCAGTGTCCCAGCAGCAGCATAACATCAGTTTCTCCCAGGTTTAAATTGGTCACAAAATATTTGACCTTGTTAGAAAGAGCCATCCAGTTCTTTCTAAAGTGGATGGGCACGCCATCCTCCCCAGAGCAAACAGACAACCTTTAATAAAATAATGCTCCAGTCAACCTGGTATGTTCTCTTCCTTTGACCAAACTCATCCCCCCCACCCTACACCTGTTGCTCTGGCCAGACTGCACAGAACTGCCTGTCTCACAAGATGGAAGCACCTATTTAACAACATTTACTGAAAAAGCTACATGAAATACATTGAACAAGAGATGAAGAGAATAACCAGGTATTACCAACTAGTAAAGCACCCTCACAAACAAGTAACATACCACATAAATTGATACAAACCCCTGTCCATGCAGGGGTTTGAACTAGATGATACTTTAAGGCCCCTTCCGACCCAAACTCCTCTATGATTGTATCAAATACAGACAGAAAATAAGCTGATACATACAGGTACAAGAGAAAACAACATTTAGGTATTCAACGAATTCCAGAGAATCTTTCCCAACAGTGTATACACACATGCCAGAAGCCACACCACAAAACATGGGATAGTAGTGAAGGTTTTGACAGCAGGTTGGTTCTCCTGTTCCCATCAACTCACCTCCTTCAGCTCCAGCTCAATGATTTGTTCCTTGAAGGAATAAGCTTTGTTCTCCCTCTTCATGTTAGCCTTTTTCATACTATCCTGCTGAGCACTGAGAAGGAAAAGCAAGAACAGAATCAGCACTGCTCTGGACTAAGATCCAGGCCCACTGATGCAGGAACTCCTGTCCAGAAAGAGCATGTGACAACTCCTCTCACCCACTGGCTAGATGCCAGCAGCAATCAGACCCCAGGTGCACAGAGAAAAGAAATTATGAAGTCTTACCTCTGTATTATAGATTTGTCATACAGTTCTCCCTCTGGTGTCTTCATGATGGCAAATTCCTCTCGAGTAACCTGGCACAGAGCTGGATTCTCCACTGATGCCAAGATAGTGCTGATGAGCTGTGGGAGCACCCGACCAGGTGACAGCAGAGAGAGAGATCCCACTGCATTCATAGATGACTATCAAGAAAACAAAGGAAAAAAACATTATTATCAGTATTCCTTGATATTCTCTAAAAAAAAGTATGCCCTGTTGAGGCAGCACATGTTTTGTTCTAATTCCCAATTCTTTGTTCAGTGGGTACTTGAATCTTATCTAGAATTCCACTTAGTTGTTGGTACATACTCTTCCCCCCTTAAATCCCAGCTGCTTTTCAGTAGAGATGTTCTCTTTGAACCTGCCTTTTCCCCACCTTTGACGTAGCTCTCCTTCCTGACAGACCACTTAGTACTTAACTCCTCCAGAAAACTCTTCTGTTCCAAAGGATCTCCCAAAACTAACACAAGGAAAGTGGAAGTTCATCACCTGGTTCTCCGGAGTGTAGGCAGTGATCCTGGGCAATATGTCATCCAGGTGTTTGGTAATGAACTCTTTGGGATCTATCTTCATCTTGATGAGGAGGGCTGGCCAGAGACCTGGCTGCACTGCCACTAGCATGAAGAAAAAATGAGCATAAGAAATATGAAGCTGACTGCCAATACAATGAAACAACAAGGTATGACAAAGAATGCATATGCTGGCCATGAGAGGTCTTCACTTACCCACAGATGGATGATGGCTCACCAGCAGCATCTCCAGAGCCAGCTTTTCTGGCTCTAAGGAATCCACATCAAGCCCTGCTACACTTGAGATGACACAGAGTGCTTCATGAAGGACACGGGGATGAATGTATGTCTTCCCTAGCTCCGACAGCTCTCCCGACTCCATCACCAGAACCTCATGAGGCAGAACCTGAGTGGACAACTTGTGGTTACCACATCACATGGAGCCTTCCTGAGCCCCGAGCAGACTTCCCCCCAGTAACACCACACTGAACAAACAGCAACAATCAGCTCTTTCTGTCAGTACCAACAAACTGAAGTTTCCAAAGGAAAGAAAGGATGGTTGGAACTACAGCACAGAGATGACAGTGACAGAAAGATTAAGAATGGAGATCTATGCTAGATTTGGCAAGCAGGGGTAAAATTAAGCTAAAATGAGCATTTCTGGCAAAGAGAACTTAGGAAAAGGTTGAACCAGCTGGCTGGGAACAGTATGCTCAACTTCTGCAATCTAATTTTACCCAGTACCTTTTCAGAAATACTTCACTCAGGCAGTATCTGTGACATGAGAACACTATTTACAAAGTCTCAGCCTTGGTACCTAATTAATGTAACTTAATCTATTATACAACTTGACAGGGCGCTGGCTTAGCAGCACATCCCATAATATTAGCACTCATTGTTTCCTTTTTTAATGTTCTTTTTATGTTTAATAATAGTTGCTACTAAAGTATTTCTATTACATTTGTTTTAAATAGGCAGCCTGAGCTACAAGCCAGAGCCAAAGAACCAGGACACCGAATCAGGAACCCAAGCACTTGGTCTTCCAGCAGGGATTATATTTGGATTAAAATAATAGAAGGACATGGAAAACCACAGCTTCCTTCTCAGGAAGAATTTGAATGTCTCCTGTGTACATAGGGAAGACTAGGCACACCACAGACACTAATATGCAGTAATCTGGTAACAAGTGGCATTCTAGGAGATCATACAGCTGGAACTGACTCATCTTCCCATCAGGCTGTATGTCAGTGCTAACAGCAGATCTAGGAGGGGGAGATGACTGGCAGCATACAAAAAAAATGCCTAAACAGAGACTAGGCTTCTTGACTACTTACCTTATGAGAACCAAGAACCACTTTCAGCTCCTCCAAGAGCCCATAGGCCAGTTTGTACCCTCCCAGAGAGGACAAGAGCTTCCGAACCGTTTGATGGGCCTGCCTGCGCACATGCCAGGTCCGACTCAGCAGCACTGCAACGATGGCGCGGTGATACTGCCTGGGAACAGGGCAAGAAGCAGGGTGAGCAAGGGAGCCAGCTCTGCAAGCCCACTGGACACAAAAGCACAGAGCTCAAGGCTCAGTGCCAAGTCCCAAGCCCACCCTCTCCACTGCCCACAGGAGCACGGGGGGGTCAGACACAGACCGGAGCCCTCTACGTACTGAACTTTGCTGTCAGGCAGTCGCTGCGCGTGATCCAAGAGGAGGCGCTCTGCCAGCTGCAGCACTGTGCACATGCCTGTGGGAAAAGACAAATATTTAAAATAGCAGGAGACTTCGTAAGGAAACAGATTTCTTTTTTTACCTGAAAACAAACAAACAACAAGCGAGATGCCCTAAAATAGCCACCCAAAGTAAGCCTCTATATAATCTTCTCAGTGAAGCTAGAGACAAATCCGATTCAGATGTGCCAAGGCTGGAAACAGAACCATGATTTCATAGAAAGGTTGTTAGCTGGATCTCAGCAGAATTTTCCTGACCACTGTGTGTGAGACCTATTTTTGCCTAAGTCAACAGAGCAAACCAAATGCTACACCCAATGCTCCTGCATCAACTCTGTTAATTCCTGAGCACTGCAGAAATGTCTTCGGCGACAATAAAAGCCCTGCTGGACTCACACACAAGTGCACAGTGCTATTTGAATATTTGGTATTTTACCCCACGTCATCTTCTGGCTTCAACCAGGCCCTTTGGATTGTGAATCAATGTTCAACCACAGCATAAAAGGAGGAGCAGAAAGCCCTGAAACATGGGGTGTGTTATAACCCATAGGAAGTAGGGCAGGAGGGACTTGAGACATTGAAGGCACGGATAGTTTGAGGATGTCAAGCATGTCAGCTGTTTTTTGCTTAAATAACCAATAACAAATCATGACAATATTTACTCTCAACATATCAGCACTGCTTTTTGGACCTAACATCCCAAGGGAGCAGTATACAATTTTCCAAATCACACTGTCTCAGGATATTTGCAGACTTGGGAAAGGAAATGAACGGATATACACAACACCTTCAGCAAACAGGGATCATCACATCAAGCACAGGAGAAGTTATTTTCTTTGCCATTTAGAAAACTTTACTTCTTCAACACTTTGTACCAAGATAAATTAATTCATTTCAGAAAAATGATTAATGAACTCTTTTTCAAAACTTTCAGTTTTAAAGTAGTCAGTAATGGGTTTTGTTGGGCTTATTCCATGAACTTTTTTCAGTTAATCTTTAAATACAAGAGAACAAAACAAAGCACAGATAGACCAATTTATAACCCAATTGATTTCCTTTATGTTATTACTCTTCCCTCATATATCTGAAGATTTTCACCTACATGTTGTCTTCTCCAGCACTGTTTTACTTTTTCCCATCTTCCTCTTAAATTTAGGCTTCTCCACATCCCTTAGATTGGTTGCAAATATTTACTTACAATCTGGGACACTACAGACACATTTTGTACTGGAAAGACTTTTACAGAATATACAGATACAGAATTATAAATGTCTGATAACTCAGGTTGATTAGAAATAAATTAATTGATTGTTGACTTTAGACTACAATTAGTCTAGGTGTACTTCTGGAAGAGCACGTTGTTCATTTTAATCTGAAATTGGATCCTCCAGGGATGATAGAAGAGGGCTAACAGCAACAGTAGCTCTTATAAGTACTAAGTAATAGACTTGAACAGCATTTGAGTAAGAAATAACTGACAATTTACCTTCCTCTGATGCAGACTGCAAGAACTTCTCAGATGTAAAAATTTGTTTTTTCTCATCCAGAATCAGCTGCCAGAAACCACTCAGCTTAGACTCTGACAGGAAAAGAACAGATGTCTATCAAGGATGTTTCAAAATCAGTCAGAACTCACCAGCATACATAAAATACAGTAGAATTCTGCCTCCTAAAATCAATCAAGTTATTTATAGCTTTACTCATCCTCAGTTACAAAGCCTCTCACCTCTCTCATTCAGAACTATAAGCATGCCCAAAAAATACCTGCTGAAATAAATGCATTTCTCTGACTTACACTTGTGAAATGTAAAGTCTGTTTCACCTTAACCTTTCACAGGGCAACCCCTCCTAAACATGCAGGAAAGGAGGAAACTGGAATGTTGCTTTTAATAGCCAGAGCACACCTGGATTTTATACCCTGGCAGAGGTATGAACTCAGACAGTTCTTATAATATCCTCTAGCAGAAGACAGAATTCCAGTCCTCATGCTTTCCAAAGATGGTTTGTGAAAATAATACATTAAAAAAAAGCAAGTAATCATTTTAATGCATCAGTCCAGTGTTGCCTGTAAGGTCAGGGTGAATGTCCTCTGTCAGGATCAAGAGGAACAGTGCCCTAAGAGAATGGAAACTGGAATTTGCAAAGCCATGGAAGAGCAAGAATTCTTCATTGGCATAACTGAGAGAGATGGGAATAAATCTCTCCCTGGTTTACAAAAGACCAGTGATTCTCCATGCAGAAGCAATACACAGATTAGGGAATAGTATCTTGTGCACATAGTCAAGAAAAAGTGTTAACCTTCAGAACTTGTTTACACTGGGCTCTGCTAGATGGTTTGTGAACATACCAGCTTGCCCTTCAATTACAGACATCCTGCAGATCAACAGAGCTGCAGCAACTCCTTCTGTCACCAGGGGAACCTGAGTACTTTGAGATGCTGCTTTTTCTACTGTCTGGATCAGCATTGGCAGCAAGTCCATTCCCTGTGATAAAGTGTCACCTGAGGAGACAAAAAGAGACACGTTACAAAACAACATGGTCCTTCTGTTTACACCACAGGAGTCTCAGTGGTTCTTCTGTTGTTGTGGGAGATGGAAACAAACCAGACACACACTGGGAAAACTCTGAATCTACCAGAGTATTTGCCAATTACTACTGTCATTAAACTTTTACTAGGAAAAGCTAGATCAAAACCACTTTAGTCCTTTCCTCACAGATAAAATAGTCCCATCTCAATATGAATTTCTGCTCAGGAGATGCACAAGAAAATTCAGCTACATTAAAGGAATTGGTTCAACTCACAGGAAGCCTGACTTCAAACATTGTTTCCCTGAGAGAGTGAAAGTAAATTCCTGGCAAGCTACAACCATCTGTTCCACTTGAAACATTCACAAGTCAAGGAATCCCACTGGTCTTGAACCCTTGCTTCCATGGAAACTGAGCTAGGTGTTCCTGGTATTTCCACAAGCAACATCTCACACACAATACTGAAAAAGGAAACAAAAGACCTTGTGATTTTCTATACCAAGTATTCACAGGTAGTGTTTTCACTATAAAATTGTTAGAGCAGAATCTCTATTTTCCTTATGTCCCAGTTGGTTGCTTCAGTGGGTGGGCCCAAGCCATGGCAGTCAGCACTGAGTGATTTTGGAATATGAATGTCTTGGGCCCTGATGCCTTGAACACACAAGTAATCCCCCTTGCCTGTGGCAAGCATGAGCAGCTTCAGGCTTGCCATGCTGATGTCTCTGAAAGGTGTGACATCTAGAGTTGTTTCTTCAGCCCTATGATACACAGAAATCCCTGGTAGCCATAATATAAAAACATAGAATTATGCTTTCACTTGTATCCATACTAAGTGATGGCTCATCCATTGTACCTGTGCTACAGGTTGAGTTATGGGCCTCTTAAGCAAATGTACAGTGTCCTTTGGATCCACACTGCATCAAAGAGAAAGGGAGACCTCACATAAAGGCAACAGACATCATCTGCTGACCCACAGACAAAATGCTGAAGTCAAAGAGCACAGGACCAACAGAAGCAAATGTCAAAAGGGTCACCAGAAGTTTAGAAGATATTAATTTCAAACACATTAATTTTAATTCTTTTGTGTGCTCTTTTTTAAAGATTCCAAGAATCAAAGCCACAGACCAGGATCCCAGTGTTGCTGGGTGCTACATAAACCAAAACCATAATGCCTGTGCTAAAAGCTTACAATTCAAGTGAAAGACAAAAATAAAGCAATCAAAAATTACTCTGGGGATATATGAAAAGATGGCACGATGAGCAGTGATGCTAGTTATACAAGGAGACAAACCATCATCTCTGGAGGCTTGAAAGGAAAAGAGAAATATGAAGGAGGTCAATGAACAGATACTGCCTAACAAAATCTTTCTTAATCCATGCAGCTACCTACTTTTATCAGGAAGTACAAAAGTTGATTACTTTCTCTTAAGCCACACAGTCAAGAGACTGCACAGTTTTACCTTTGAAAGAGGCCAGCATGCACTGCAGGTAGGCATGTCTCACAGCTGATGTAGAGGTTTTGAGGCTGAAGGCTTTCTTTACCCATTCCACCAGCTTCTTAGGAACTTCTGTGGTGAACCGAGCACACCAAAGAGCCAGGACAGAGACTGCATGAACCAAGGTGCCCTCGTGGACTAGGAAGCAACACAGAGCTCCTGTCAGTACAGCAATTGCATAAAACACAGGAACATACAACAAAGTGGGTAACAGTGTCAGGAGGAGGCAGGAAAAGAACACACGTGCTTCTGAGACAAAGCACTGTCTCCATGGGGCTGCTCATCAAACAGGGCAATGGATTTTATAACACAACAGGTGGGAATCTGGATTTATCCTGAATGAAAATGGCCATATGAAAATCCTGCTCAAGAAGAAAGGAGCTTAGCTAACCCAGAACAAAGGCAGGAGGTCTCACCTTCTTGTTGCAGGAAAGGGATGAAAAGCTCGGCCACAGTTCCACTCAGAGCTTGGCTAGATGATCCAGAAACCGCGTGGTGACTGAGGCTGCCAAGCCCTGAAAGGACAGAACTCTCCCATCAGTTCCCAAACTAGCAGCACTTGCTGCAAAATCCAAGAACAATCCAGAACAATCCTTCACATTTCAATCCTTGCACTGACATCTCTCTCTCGTCATTACATCTGGATGTCACATCTGGCAGGTACAGACACTGCAGGACCTCTGCCTTCATTCTTACCCAGGATACAGTCATCTTCTCCCTTGCATAAAACATTTTAGTCTACCAGCCAATTATTTCCTTTGAATAGAAAGTCAAGAACTAGTACATGGTATCCCACACCCTCCACGACATTAACCACAGCCAATTTGGAATGACAGACAAGGAATCCTAAAGTTTAAAGTACAAATCCCTTTCATTCAGCCTTCTGCTGAATTTCCTCCACCTCTTCTAGGATCCTCACCTGAAAGGACACTCATCTTCTGAGCAACAACTGTCAGCTTCCCTTCTGAGCCTGCCAACAAGAAACAAATGGGTCATGGCTGACTTACAGACAACAGCTACGTGCTACAGCAAGAATCCTCCCTAAAAATACAGAAGCTTGCCCCGTTACCCCTGATCCAGGCTGAGCCACCTCTACCATACAGGCAGCTAAAGGCAACAGAAAATACAATACCCAAAACTGCCTGAAACCAGCAAACCTTTAGTCATCTCCACTCCTTATCCTACAACTGACTCACCCCCCAAGATGGCAAAAAGGTGTCTGCCCAGCGACTCCACAGCCGAGGGATCACTGCACTGTCGAGCCAAGTTCTTTAATGCCACAACTGCTTCATCCATCAGCTGCACACTGTTGGATTTCAGATGACCTAGAAAATAATGCACAAGCTGAGAGCTCCTTACAACAAACTGTGTAAAATCAGCAAAATAAGGACGTGGCTTTCTTTACACGTGGCTTGACTCCGCTTCTAGAACCCTCACGTGAATTATTCCAGGTCCAAGATACAGCACCATCCTCCCTCCCACATAAAACAACCTCTTCACCAGTAATCACACTGTTAAAGATACTGCCAGAGAGCTGGAAGAAAGCTTTATTCTGAATTCATCATCCCTCCAGAAGTCAGACTACTTACTGGCCAGACCTTTCACAATGTCCAGAGCATACTGGCTGAGATCCAGGTTCACAGATACCAGCAAGCAAGAGATTGCTGAAGGCAGAAGAGATAATGGCATATTACATTTTGTTCAGTAACTGCTTTTAGCATTTTAATACACCCTTCCCACAGTTCACATCAAGAGCAGACAGGGTCAGTAAGGAGTAGGAAGAAAAAACACTGACATTGATTCCCAATGAACAGATTAATTCAGGACTATTCTTAGCACTCAGCTGTGAAATTCTGTCCCCAGTGCAAACAGTAGTTATCACATACTCAGACACTTGGGGTCACACCAAAAATGTTGCTTCTCCACATCCAACCCTTAGAGGCCAGACAATCCTGCTGCCTGAGCTCAGAGGACAGCAAGCACAGTCCAGAGAGACAGACACTCTTCCCAACAACTCCAGACCTCCCAGAACAACTGCTCATGCTCTTTGACAGAGCAACACAGAGAGTCAACAGACTCACTTTCAATTACGTTCTCAGGGCTCCGCAGCAGGGACTTCTGCAGAGTTGGCAAAACGAAGTCCTTGAACTCAGCATGAGACATGTACCGAAGGAGCGGGGAGCAGCTGTCCTGCAAAGGGAACACAGCGCTCAGCACAGCGGGGGACACTGCACAGCACAAACGCACAACCAGCTGTGACAGGATGTCTCACCAGCACGTGCTTCTGAGGCTTTGTCTTGCTCAAAAGGATGGTCTTCAAGTAGAAATCCAGAAGAGCACTCTGAACAAGCAGAAACAGCAGATTAGAGGAATGTCACGACCTACAGACAGCTCCACACCCCTCCTCATCCCCCTCTGGAAGGCAGCCCTATCCACGAGGCAGAAGCTTTGCTTCCATCTTCACTGAAGCCAGTCAAGCAGAGGTCAGTGCTCTGTGTTGGCCATACACATAAAATGCACAGGCCACAGAAAAAGTCACATACCTGGCACCTCCTCTATAAATCTACCCCAGAGGTTTCAGTCAGAAGTGCATGACTTCTGAAGTGACAGATAATGAAACCAGGGGCAGATGCAAAGTACCTGCCTCATTGAGACACCTATTCAGCATCCTTCTCCATGAGGAGATGTGACACTACTTATGACCAAAAAAAACCCAAAACCCAGTATGACAGATTTACCTTGTATCCTTTAATAATATCCATCTCCTTCTGGGCTGTGCAAAACTGCACCAAAAGTCCCAGCATTGCAGCATAACTCTGGTTTGGTTCCAGACCAAGAATGACAGATAGATACTGATCCACCAGATCTTGGTTCTGAAGAGGAAGAGAGCAAGGCACATTAACACAACAGAACCCAGAGCAGCTATGGAATATGGCCATGTAAGGTACACTTCACCTCCTTCCACAGCCTGTTCAATTTCTTCAGGGCCCCATCCACTGCCTGCTTATGAGAACCTCCCAGGACTTCCAAAAGGAGCAAACACTGAACCTCCACCTGCCAAGGGAAACAGTCAAGAAAACCTTAATGCACCTGCTTCTCAGAGAGTTCATATCCAACAAGGATATGAACATATGTCAGACACCAGTGATTAGCTGACTCTGCTTGGGAAAAAGTCATTGGGTCATGTAAGTTCTTCCAACAAGCTGCCATTGCTCTCATCCCATACACACCACTTTGCAAAACCATGTATAACAGTTCAGAAAACTCTCACTTCTAAAACAGCGATTTATGTCACATTACACTTCTTCTTAAAGTATGTCCCAACTACATTTCAAGGTGCCACGAGCATGGTTGCAGGTTCAGGTTGTTAAAGTAAGTGAAAAGAAAGCAAAAAGCTACTTGACACTTTATGACAAAGTATCACACAAAAATACTTCAAGGCAGGCACAAGGAACCCGTGCCATGCTGCAGACTGCACACCTAGTCTAGAAACACTGGGACACACCACAGGGTGCAGAGCAACTCTGCACAGGTACAGGACTGCCCCACTCTCATGCTTTTACACCTCCTGCTTTCTCCAGCAGAATAGGAGGGATCAAAATACACCACCAGAAAGCAAAAGATTGTCACATAAACCTGGATTTTAACATGACATTATCAGTTACATTCAGAATTACTTGCAATGTTTCAGCAACTGAAAAGACGTTAGAAATATTAAGTTCTTATCTACAAATGGATATTTCTGCAAACCAAAAGGAACCTACCAGTTTTTTCCATGTTTCTCCCTGTCTCTTGTCAGGTGTTGGAAAGACTGTGCGTACAAGCAGGCACGTCCAGGAGAGGGCCAGCAGAGCTGCAGATCCACTGCTTTTGCTGTTGTACAAACAGGAGAAGGAGGTAAATCTACAGCTCCCACTATGGAACTTACACCTACTAGTCCATAACAGACTCCACTCGGCCCAAGTCAAAACACCACCTTATCAGCAAGACAATTTTATCAGAAAAATACAGCTCAAGTCTTAGCATTTAAGGGAGAAAACTACTCCTCCTAAGCTGTTGTGTCCCAGCTCCTGTTTAACACTTAAGACTTCTGAACGGCACAAAAGAGGCTGAATTTTGCCTGCTGGGAATGAAAAACCTTAGCAGAAGAAAGACCAAAGTGACTCAAGATTTCTCATCTGCTGCTGATCCTTCCCAGCCTCAGACAGATTGCCAAGTGGTTTCTCAGCTCACACTCCCTCCTGGCACACTACTCAGTTCTGGCTTCTCTAACTCTCCCCTCCTCCCTCCACTCCAGGTAACAGATCCCACCTCGCAGCTCCCTCAGGATCCTCACCCCATTTTGATCTCTCCCTCAAAGTGAAAGAACGTAGGAAGTGTCCCTGTACACAAGGGCAGCCCCTGTGGCTGAAGGGGGAGTGTCATATCACTGCAAGCCTTTAAACCAAGATCAGATATTCTTCTAAAAGCCACACTTCCATTCAGCCACAGAGGCAGTGCAGGAGAGCACTCTGTGGCCTGATTCAGCTGGACAATACCCTAGGTCACCTTTTGGGACCACTCATGTTCCCAGATGCTACCACAATACCACAGCAGCATTGCTCAGCTCAGCTTCAAATTTCATTATCTTCCTATGATGAGGTCTTGAATTCCACCAGCTGAACACCAAATGGGCAAGGAAACTGTCCTTCCTAATAATTTTGGAGACTATTTCTTGATAAAGGAGTTTATTCCTCATCTCTCCAGCAGGCAGAGAGAGGACATGGGGTAATGGATTAAAACTGGAAGTGGGGAGATTTAGGAGGAAATTATTCCCTGTGAGGGTGGCGAGACACTGGAACAGGTTGCCCAGGGAAGCTGTGGAAGCTCCCTTCCTAGAAGTGTTCATGGGCAGGTTGGATGGGGCTTGGAGCAATCTGGTCTAGTGGGGGGTGTCCCTGCCCATGCAGGAAGATTGGAACTAGACTTTAAGGTCCCTTCCAACCCAAACCCTTCTATGATTCAATTCTACAACTTGAAGGTTAAGAATGGCAAAACTGTAACTCAGACCCAATCCACCAGCAAACACCACCAAGATGTTTTTAACACCTCTGAGAAGGAATCATTCAGCACACAAGAGCAACTACCAGCACCCCAGAACCACTTCCACACAAAGCAACTCCTCCAGCACCTGGGAACTCCAGCCTTGCTGCCAATCCCTGAAGACAGAAGTGACTGCAGAAGGTTTTTTGCTGTTGCCTCTGGCTGGGACTCTGCGAGCTGCTGAAGCGCCAGGTGCAGGGCTCTGCGGGAGGCTGCATCGCTGGAATGAAAACCACAGCCCTGTCAACATTCCAAATCCTGCCAACACCACACATACTGTACTACACCTGCATCACACAAAGGGCTCTGCTTTCTCATTTCAGCAGTCAGGCTAACAGACATTTAATCCTTGCTGTTCCAAGAAGAGAAGTTTCTGGCAGAAAGCTCCATTCTCTTCCTCAGCCAAAAGAAGTTATGTGGAGGCTCTCCAGCAGGTTGCAGAAGAAAACAGCTTCTGAACAGCTTCTCTACAACAGGCCACAACAAAATCCACTCTACAAGTGGCTAAAAGACACCTTAGTCTTGCTTCACAAGGACACAGGCATCCATTCTTGCCAACTGAACCGCAGGATCAAAGTTTTAATTTCAAAATCACCAGTGCAACACGAGCTAAGTGCTGTAAAACTTTTTAATGTCAAACATGGAGAGCCTAATTACTAGATGGCATCTTTCAGTGTCACGTGCATCTGTGACACTGCATGCTGACACTTCCAGGTGATCTGCATCAGTTCAATAAATTCATAAATACTGGTAGATTTAATAACACAGCCTTTCTACAGCAGTTTACTCACCGGTATCGATGCAGAGTAAGGCAGAAGAGTTTGCAAAGGCCTTTCACTGCACCCTCTGGGAGATCTGTAACACACGGTGTTTCACAGCATTCCTTCATCAGTCACTGAGCTCTTGATCTTTCACACAAAGATCATTCACTTCACAACTGAAACCAGGGAACTGCTCACAGCCCCTACACATCTATGAAATTGTTTGCAAGGATCTTAGTCAGAGTTCTCTCTTTTTATACATTTCATCCATATTGTTAAAAATCGGAACCCAAGTGATTCCACAGCCATCCATGAGAGAAACAAAAACCTTTTTCAATTTTTTTCAACTTTTTGGAAGACCATCTAAAATCTTCCATACTATCCCTCTCTCTACAGATAAATATGTACTACTAACTGGAAAAGCACACATGCTAGTGACTGGAGAGCTGTGTTACCTACAAAACCCATCCTTACAATCAACGCTGTGGGAAAGCGCAGACCCCCTGCCAGGCCCCTGCTTCAGAAAACTACCCCACAAGTTTCACACAGCCTTTGAAACAAAATATTTTTACATTCTTCTCCACCCTGGTCACCAGAACAGTCCCCCAAAGCTTTTACCTTTCCCAGAAATGCATTTTCCCAGCTCACTGAGGATCTCTCTCCGTTCCTTCACACTGGGTGTGGTTACTTTCACCGCAAACCGCTTCAGCGTGTCAGAAATCTAAAACCAGGGAGAGGAAAACACATCAGGCTGCACAGAACACAACACCAGGGTGGGCAGAACATGTCACCTGCCACCACATGACCTCGTAAGTGACCACATGTCTTATCAAATGGGGAGAGGGTCACTGCACAGTACACAGGATGAAACTCACTCCTGAAGGGTGCCTGTATTCTGGCTGTTAACCTGTGTCCCTGTCACGGCACACACGCTCTGCAAGACACACTTATCCCTCTAGAAGCAGGACAGAGCAAGAGATAACATCAATAGCCTGAAGTACAGGACCTTTAAAAGCACCCCAAAAAA
The DNA here is from genome assembly GCA_020745705.1 of Hemiprocne comata. Classification (NCBI taxonomy): domain Eukaryota; kingdom Metazoa; phylum Chordata; class Aves; order Apodiformes; family Apodidae; genus Hemiprocne; species Hemiprocne comata. Next base: position 11,219,732 of record CM036602.1, on the reverse strand, counting down.
TGCACTCAAGAATGCCAAGGTACTTTCAGTGTGCATTATCTCCTAAAGCCCAGGCAGCCCCCAAGGGCGACTTCTCACTGCAGATGACCCAGGTCTCACTGTACATATGTGTCCTCAGAAACCAGCTGTGGTTTCAGGCTGTCAGGAGCTGTGAAATTCCATACACAGGTCCAGTAAAACAAGCAACCCCTCAGCCTTCAGTCTTTTCCAGAATTAACCCACACATCATGGAGATTTTGTGAACTGGACTCTTCAGGTGACAAAAGGTTGTGCCTGGCTAGCAAACTCCTTCCGTGCATTATCAGCAGCAGCCAAGGTTACCCACACAAAAAACAAATCTCCTCACACAAGGAATGGTTTTTACTCCTGTGCTACCCTGTGCCTGGACCTGCCAGCCTGAAGGGTCCGAGACTGCTCAGCGAGTTTAACCCCTGTAAATACTATGTTTCAGTTTTCAAGTAGTACCAGAGGGTGAAATACGCTGTCTGAAAAGACCAGAAAGAAGTTGAAGATCTCAGCAACCAGTTTCTTGAACTACTGAAACCATTTCCAAGTTCTGCAGGATGTGCAAGATGAAAGACTTCACGTGGGCTGAACAGGGCTCAGCCAGGTCAACACTTACACGTTTTCTGCCTTTCTACAAAACAAACCACAGCTCTCCAGGGAAAGCTTTTAAAATTCAGCTCTTAAAATGAGCAACTTTGTATCATAATAATCACCTTTAGGAAGGGTAGGAAATAAACATGCCTTTAGAAGATCATCAAAACGTGTTCATTCCCTCTTCAGGCAAAATTCCACCAGTTTTGCCACAACTCTTTTCCTAAGCACAGGAACCCTGGCAACTGAGAAACAGGAACTGCCTCCGGCCTCCTCAGTGCTGCTCTCAGTGAAGGTTTTTTGCTGACAGGCAATAAGGATAATCCAGAGCAGTGGCTACCTGGGATTGAGAGGCCACCCACACCTCCCTGACCCTATGACCATCTCACACTCTCCTTTAAAACAGGCTGAAAGTGGGGCTCTGGACACCAAGGTACAGGTTGACACAGGGAGAACAACCAACATTCTTGTTCCCATCTGAACTGACACAACAAGCCTCCATTAAACAGCTCATCTGCCTTCAGACCTTTCAAAATTACATGAGTTCAGCATGTGCAAACTCAAACCAAGCTGCACTTACTCATGCTGCATAATCACAAGCAGGGAGATGTACAGACATGAAAAACATATTAGAATTATCCCAACAGCCTAGAAACTTAAAATATAAATAATGTTTAACACCACAGGACTGCCCAAGCAGCTCAGTGACTTACACAAATAGCACAACTACAACTCTCCAGGGAAAACTGGCTGGGACAGGCTGCAACCCTTTGCTTTTTCTTTTTATGAGGAGATACATGTACACCTGTTACACAGCTAGAACACAAGCAACGCTGCTGCAAACAAATACAGGGAACACACACGGTATTTGTACCGGTAAGAAAGGACCTGACTCTCACAAGACTGGGATTTGCCTTGGGAGCAGCCCAACCGAACGCACCAAGCTGTAGGATGAAGCCCATCAGGGAGTACTCGGCGATCCCAGGCAGGCCGGGAGTGGCTGCAGCCCAGAGCGAGGACAAGACTCGAGCTCTCCCTCTCCGGACGAGGCTCCCGGCAGCCACGGGCCCGCCGAGCCGGAGACAGGGCCGGGAGCGTACACGGGACGCGACCAGGAGGGACGGGGCTTATGCCGGTGGTTTATTGGGAACTCATCTCGGGAGCGGGACTCTCCCGGGCGCGGCAGTCGCTCTCCCGTTTCTCTCCAGGCCGTGGCCACCCCCGGCAGCCGCTCAGGGAGCGACGGCTCAGCCCAGGTTCCCCGCGCTGGAAAGAGCCCGGCAGCGGGGCGCCCCTTCCCCCCCCCCCCGCGGGCCGGAGCACGGCGCCGGTGCGGCCTTACCCCTGAGGCGCCTCAGCGGGCAGCGCCGCCTTGGCCTGCCCACCCCGGGGTGGCTGCCATGTCCCCGGCCGGTCGAGGGCGGCGGGGCGAGCTCCACAGACGGGCCGAGGGGGTGCAGCGGAGCGGGGGCGGCGGCAGCAAGAGCGGCCCCGGCCGGTTCGTCCCCGCTCCCCGCCGTCACGGGCCCGGCCCGCACTCACCTGCGTGTCGGCCGCCATGGCGCTGCCTGTGACCTCGGAAGCGATAGCGACTTCCGGTGCGAGCAGCGCGCGGAGCCCGCCGGGACTGGCCCGTCTCCATGGCGACGGCCCTGCGGCCTGGTCTGGCCAGCACCGCGGCGAGCCCGGGGCCTTCGGCATAGCGGGACCGACCCGAGAGCAGGGTACCGAGAGGGCCCAGACACGCTGCCGGGCGAGGCCTCGAGTGCAGCGGCCGGAAGGGCCACCTCTCAGGAACAGTAGGCTCCTCTGCCACACAGGGCAGTCTGGGGATCAGACCCTTCCCAAGCCCCTGGTGATGCAGAGGCCACACCATTGATGCGGGCACACATGAAGGTGTAAAATAGCTTTTTATTTCTTCCATTCTGACACAGACAGACGGTGGCTGCTGTTAGTCAAAGAGACCGAAGCCCATGTCCTCATCGGACTCCTCCGACTCCTCCTTGGCTGCCTCCTTGGCCGGAGCAGCGGCGGTGGCGGCAGCAGGGGCAGCTGCCTCAGCCACCACAGGCATGGCTGCCACAAAAGCAGAGGGGTCTGCCAGGAAGGCCTTCACCTGCAAAAGGGTGGGGGGAAATTGTAAACGCAAAGGAAACAAATATTTTGAAGGACTGATCATTAAGGCAAGACTTGCAGCTTGCCAGAATCACAGAACGGCAGGCTGGAATGGACCTCAAGCCAACCTTTCTAGGCAGAGGCCAAACAGATGCACTTATCACTGCCACAGATGGAGAACAAGAGACATTTTGGCTACACTCAAGTATAACAGCCCCAGGGAGGCACCCAGGGACCTCAGCTTCCTCCTGCTGTTCACACACCACATGGAAGCAAGCACATCTTCACAGGACAAGTCCCTCGCGCACAGGCGGGTCCGAGTCCTTTCAACCATGGTGACATGCCAAGGTGCTTCTGTGGAAGTGCTCTGAGAGTGCCCCCTGTGGGCAGCAGGCCCCTCAGCCCTTACCTTTTCAGCCAGCGGGAAGGTGTAGTCAGTCTCCACAGCCACTGCCAGGACCCGCTTGTACCCATTGATGATGGAGTGGGGCACGGAGGCCACGGTCGGGTACCCGATCTGCAGACAGACGCTGGCAACATTACGGACACCCTGTGAGGAGAGAGACTTGTGTGTCTGTGCTTTGAGGAACAACCTGGACTAGAAACCACAGCAGGCAATGGCACCTTTCTTGCTCTGCCAACATAACATGGTGCAAGCGTCACAGGTGCAGTGAAATGAGGATTTAAACAGCCTCAAACACTTTCTGAATTAGCTTTGGATGAAAAAAGCCTACAGGAGGTACTGCCAGACAGTTTCTGCAGGGCACTGGAGAGAACTTCTGGCTCTGCAGGACCCCGTGGAGAACACCAGGGATAGTCCTTTGCTCTGGGGCAGTGCTGGCTGCCACAGCAGAGAGGTGGAATGGAATAGAGCTGGGCTGGGGCACTCACCTCCAGGAAGCGCTTGTGCAAGGTCTCCTCAGTGATGTCCAGCACTTCAGGATTGTAAATGCTGCCATTGTCAAAGACCTGCTGGATCACCAACCCGAAGGAGAAAGGGGAGATGTTCAGCATGTTCAGCAGGGTGGCTTCGCTGGCACCCACTTTGTCTCCGGTCTTGATGAGCTGCACATCGCTCTGAGGAAATAAGGGGGGAAGGAGTGAACACCCACAAAGAAATCCAGACATATTAATGCAACAGGACACAAATGCACATTTCCAGTGGCAAGAGATGGAACTGAAGGAACCAAAGAGCACACAAAACCAGGCTCTAAGTTCAGCTCCACAATTTGAGAACACTGTGATCTACTGCTGATACAGTATTTCAGCACTAATGGGAGCTTTGATCTTCACAGGTCTCTCAACTGCCACAATCAAGGGCCCCCAGTGAATGAAGAGCTCCAACAACAGCAGCACACCACACACTAACCAGAATTTCAATGGTCCCTCTGGAAATCTTCGTGGTGATGCCCAAGGCCTGGAAAAATGAGGTCTTCTCAGGTCCAAGACCAGTGTTCTGGGCCGGGACAGTCACGTCACAAGGAGCAATAGCACCAGCACGAGCAGCTGCTGGCACCTGGAGAGAGGGGAAACCAGCAGCTGAAGGAATGCTCACCTCTCAGATCTGGTGAGCTGGCATCAGCTTCCTCCAGGATGGACAGCACCCAGGCACACACAAATGAAACAGAAGTTAAACTTGAGCGGTTGGCTAAGGCTGCAGGGACCTAGTTCCCAACCCTTGAGGACTCCTAATAAGTATCCCCCATGAAAACTCGGTTTTATTTTTAATTTCCTATCTGCCAGCCCAAAGACAGGCTGATCTCCCCTACCTTGTTAGCCAGCAGCATGTCCCGGATCTCAGTCAGGTCCTCCTTGGTGAAGACAAAGCCCACGTTCCCACGGATGTGAGGCAGCAGCCTGAAGGGAAGATGACAGCCTTGAGTTCTGCGTCTCAAACAATGTCTGTTCCTCCCAGACAGAGGATCCTAGGAGAACACTTGGCCAGCGATACCCACTTTTCCAAGGCAGGGTTATTCTCCAGATGACCACGAATAGCTTTGCGCATCATGGTGTTCTTCCCCATCAGCACAACAGCCTTCCCACGCAGGGACATACGGATCTGCTGCATCTGCTTGGATCCCACATTGTCTGCTCCCACAATGAAACATTTCGGGTAATCATCCAGCAGTTGCTATAGCAAGAAAAACACTGTAACTATACAAAGAAATCTGGACCAGTGCACAGAACAGCACTAAAGCCACAACATGTTAAAATGTAAAAAAAAAATAATCTGTAAGAAACTTGACTGCTCAGCTCTAGCTGACACTGGGTGCACCACAGGGCTGCACCTTTCACTCAGCTACCTGGTTAGATTCCTTAACAAGTTATTCCCGTAAATGCCACACAAAATTCTCACTGGAGCCTTAAAAACGGCCCGACCTGGACCGTTTTAACCCGTTCCTATTGCCACATAATCGTTCTTTAAACAGACAACCTATGGCACCCCATCTCTTTATTATAAAGCCCCCCCCCAAACACTCCAGGCCGATTCCCGCCACCCCAGGGTCGCTCCCATGGGCCGGGAACGCCCCCGGAGCCCAGGCGGCTGCTGCGCCCCACCAGGGCCGGGCCTCCGGGGTGGCCTCAGCCCTCCGAGCCTCGCCGACACTCACGATGATTTTCAGAAAATAGTTGGACTTCCACGTAGCCCTGTCTTCCCTGGGCATCGCGGCGGTGCTCCAAGGATCGCCCGGTGGGTTTAAAGACGAGCTGGGACCTGCCAGAAGAAGCGCGACTCAGGCGGGTCCGCGCCCTTCCCTTTCCCCACCTCCTTCTCGAGGGCTCCGCGCTCCCCACCCACGACCCGGCCGCGGCCCAGAACCCCCACTACACGCCGGATACACCCCGGCTACGCTCCCAACCCGTCCCAGCCGCTCAGGTCCCCCCCGGGCCCAGGGAGACGCGGCGCCGCATACCCACCTCCACGAGGGCTCCGGGAAAGAAAGGCCGGAGGGTGGGCCCACCTCCTTTTATACTGCAGCTCAAGCCCAATCACAGCGAGTCGTGAAGCTCTCTCAGCTCACCCCATTGGCTGCCCGCTGCGTGTCAATCAGGGCGGGCCGCCGTTCTCATTGGGCAGCGCCTGTCGCTTCCAGGACCGGTGGCGGAAGGCGCGAGCGGCGGGCAGAGGCGGCGCGGTTGGGCGCAGAGCACCCCCTAGCGGCAGGAGGAGCGCTGGGCGGCCGCTGTCTCCGGAGTCCCTCCCGCAGCCCCTCCCGCCCCGCTTCGCTTCTGGTTCGTCCAAGCTGAAACAAATCCCACCACACGTGAAAATAACGGTAAAAATTTTATTAGCGTAACTGCAAGAATTTTAAATGGAACAAAAAAAAAAAAAAAGCTGAGTTATAAGTTTACAATGGAGAAAGACATCAGATAACTGTCGACCCAGCAGAGCATCCCCCAGCCCAGCCCGGACTCGGTGTGAAACTCTTCCCCGCCAGGGGCAGCGCTCGGCCGAGGCCTTTACGGACAACCCCCCGAGCCCAGGAGCTGCCTCCCGGACACCCACCCACCCTCTCTGGGGTGGTGCCAGGCACCATCCCCAGCCCTCAACCCCGACTCTCCCCACATGCCACCCCTCCTGGGCCACTCATCACACTGTGCCACCCTAGAACTGCGTCTGAAATCCACCAACACCAGGCGTTAGGGAGATCCACGGTGGTGGCAGCCACCACAAGGCGTTATTTGGCAGAGTAGCATCAAAGTCAGAAATCAGACAAACCTGGGGCACGCTCAGCATCTTTCTCAGGAGGTAAGTGTGTAATGATCTGTTTGTTCAGCACTAGGACAGACGAGCCCCCATCCTTGGGTGCTATGCACCCCCAGCACCCTGCACCCAGGGTCTTCCACACGTGCCACAAGCCTCAACTAGCAGTGAGGTAGGTTAAAGACTCCACAGACAGGGAAACTGAGGCACATGATTACACAGGTTGCAGGCGCCACACGAGTGGTAGTGCCAGAAGCATCTTCTCGCCCCTCTCCAGCACCCCCAACACAACAGCTTTTCGTCCTTAGTGGGGCTGGTTTCTGACACAGTTGCCTCCAGGCCCCTAAAGCAGCTGCCAAGCTGAAAAGCACAGCCCAAGGTGGGTGGATTTGCTGTAGCACTGGAGAAGCCATTCCAAACACCACTCCCGGGGCTGCTTTGGCTGTTTCCACAAAACACCATCAGGCATTTCAATGTAGTATGTCACCTTCCATAGCACCCTCCAGACCTAAAAGTGCTTTAACAATCATGAACTAAGCCTCATCATAACCTCACAAATCCAGGCTAAACTGCCCCCATTTTACAGATAGGGAAACTGAGGCACAGTAAGGTTTAGTGACTGACCCAAAGTTACACAGCTAGTCAGGAACAGTCTGTCTCTCCCAGTTGCTTCTTCTCCTTAGTCACAAGACCTCTTTCTTCCACAGCAGAAAAGGACTCCCCTCTTCCCCAGCTAGCCCTGCTCTGGTTTCTGGTGGCTGAAGAGGAGAAGCCAAGGGTGAAGCTCTCAGCTCTTCCCCCCTGCAGCACCATATTAAGACTCACTATAACACCCTGGAAGCTGGGCTTTGGGAGAACGGCAGGTGATTCAAATACAGCAGTTTACAGGTTGCAATAAAAAACAAAAAAACACACTTTTGGGTGACCCAGAGGAGGGGAAAGAAAAAAAAAAAGCTATTCACAGTTCACCTGCCTGTGCTAGGAAAAAAAAAAAAAATCAAACCCAAAAAGCAAGTCACATTGCCTTCCCCATAGATTCCAGCCCCTCCCAACCCACAATAAAAAGAAAATATTCCATGTTAGTTAGGCTTAACAAAGCATTGAGGTTACAGATGCAGTAAACCAGCACAACTGGCATCCTGCTTAGAACAGCACAGCTTGATATAAAAGTTGCTTCCTTAAAATCACTTCAAAACCAATTTCTGTATAAGAGGATTAAAAGTAAATTAGGTATGAATTCAAAAATCAGTGTAGAAATCTACAGTTCTTATCAAAGACAGGATACAGTATTCACTTTGATAGTAAAACTCCAGGTGTGTCACACACACCTGACTCAAGGGACTTGTTATGCCAGTAACAGTCAATATAAAAGGTTATTGCTCTAGCATCTCTCAGTAGAACATGTTTAACAAGAGCACAGAAAAGGGAAATACTAAGGGCTGACAGGTCTCATTAGCAAAGAGAGGAAGAAGAAAGGATATAAACTTTGGATCTTTTTTTTTTTCCTGGCTTCTTAAACCCCTCCACTTCTCCCTGCTCTCCTGACAGTTTCAGGCCCTGATAGATGGGAGAGTTTCAGGCCAGATGAACATACACACATCACATTTGCTCATGACAGGGGTGGATGAAGAAGGCTGTGCTCTAACTCTTCTGCACCTGCTTTTAAAGAAGGGACAATGCCTCTTCCTCCCCCTCAGGAGCAGCACTCAAGGGAAGCTGATGCCCTGAGCAGGTGTGGGTGCTGATGGAGGTGCCTGGCAGAGGATGTCACCCACAGGAGCACATAGTGCTGAGGGATGGTCAGGGCTTACCCCACCTCCTGCTCCAGTGCATTGAGAACAGGGAATAAGAAACTACGGAAAAAAAAAACCAAAACACTCCACACAGTAACATACTGATTCCTTTAAAAAAAAAAAAAAAAAAGTGGTATAATCTCCTTACAGTGTAATGGAACTGGAGAGACCCTTGCAGGGTCCTGGCTGCCTGTGTGGATGCTCTGATCTCAAAGTCACACGTGCCACAGGGCTATGGTGAGCAGAGCCAAGGTGGCACCGAGATCACAGGGTGCCCTTGCCGTGCTACTGCTCAGACTGCAGGTGTGCAGACACAAGCCTGAGAATGAGGTGTCAAAGCAGAGGGCTGTGCTGTCTCAAGTGTCACAATTCACTCAGGGAGCTGACACAGGCTGAAAGTACTGGCAAAGACTCCTTCTGTCAAGAGGGGACTGGGTAAAAATCTCCCTGTTGGAGCCCTGGAGCGAAGCTCAGCTGTCAGTCACACACAGACACACACACTGTCATGAGGGGACCCGGCCTCTCTCTACTGAGACACAGCAAGGGCATTTCCAGTTTAATGGTCCATCTCATCTCTGGATCTACTGCCTCTCCATAGCAGCAGAAAGCACCCCCCCCCAACCCCCCACCCTCCTCCCCTGCCTGGTAAGGTTTCTAAATCACAGTAATGTTCAGAGAGACAGAACTGCCAAGGGGGTGGCAGAAAGATGCTTAGCGCCCATCTAGGATGCCTCTAACAGAAGAGCTTGAGAAAGCAGTTCTGGCAGTAGGGCTTGTCGTTCTGTTCTTTGAAGGTTCCTTTGTTGAGCTGCTTGAGGCAGAAGGCACAGACAAAGTGTTCGGGGTGAAATTTCTTGCCCATAGCAGTGATGCAGCGTCCTGTGATGGGCTTCTGGCAACCGGAGCAGAGCGAGCCGCGACGCTCGTGGTAATGCACCTCGCAGTAGGGCTGCCCATCGTGCTCAAAGAAGCTGCCATTGATGAAGGGTGTGAAACATTCCTGCAGGAGGAGAAAGCAGAAGGGGGACAGATGTGTAACAAGCTGGGAATGCGGGCAGCTCCACAAGCCTCCTCTGCTCTGTGGCACAGCCTAGCTGTACTGTGAGCAGGGGGAACTGCTGCCTTTCAGCATCGTCCTGCTGTCCAAAGAGCCAAACTCTGTCCATCAAGAAGAGCTTCCAAGGAAAGGCTGATAGACAGATACAGCCACAAGCAAAGGAATTAACCATGCTCCACCTGTAGTAGAAAATACTATAGGTGAGCTATCAGATGTGTCCAGCCAGGAGAAAAGAGAGCACTCCTTCCCCTGAGATGGGAAACACTGCAGCACCTTCCCCTATTCTTTATTATTTTTACTTTTTAAAGCTCACTCCAGCTTCCCCACAAAGGCAGGCAGCAGCAGACTTTCATGCAGCAGAATTTTGATGAACGTGGGACTGGTTCCAGCTGAGAAAACTAGGCACAATTAATCTTTACCAGTGATGTCTCCAGAATGGCCAGCATTACAGGCACACGTTGAGCAGAACATCCATCCTGAAACATCTCCACCAGGTACACACACAGCACTACTGGGAGAAACTTTGTTCTACAGCGCTAATGGTTTTGAATAGATGAGGAGAAGAAGATACACCAGCTATGTTCTTATTAGCATCCAGAGCTCCTCACCCCCGTTAGGCAGCTGAGGATGCTACACTTCCAAACCTGCAACAGAAGCTCCCACCATCTCCACAAGATTGGGAAGACTCCCCTACTTATACCAGTGGGGAACTGAAGCAGCAGGGTGTGGGGGAGAGTTGAGGATACTACCAGATTTACAGGACAGAGCAGTAGCAATGCCCAGAGGAGAAGCCAGATTTCCAGACTCCTGGTTTTGCTCAGCCCCAAAACCATCCTCTTCTCCAGGGAGGACACACAGCAGCACACACAGCTGGACCCCAGCTCCTACACAAGAGTCCAGCAAACAGCACACAATACTGGGACAAATGCAGTTTGCCTGCAGCAAGTCCAAGACTGCTCTAATGCTGACAACTAGTCCAGTAAATAGTGTCAGTCAGCAGGACAGCTGAAAAGTCTGCTCTGCTTTAGCAAAAACAGGAAGAGAATCTCATCTCACATCCTGGAAGACATCCGTGCTGGCCCCACTAACACAGGCATTGTGGCAGCAGGGGAAAGGAAAGCACAACTGCGTGATCCAAGTCTGAATCTCTGCACAAAAACACACAGCCCTCCCCAGCCCCACACAGTCAGGACTGCCATCTTCTGCCTCCACACTCTGCACACCCCTCTGCGACCCACAGGTAGTTCCAGGCAGGCAGTCCTAACAGCACAGTCTACTCTGAGCATCATACCATGCATCAGTGGGCTCTGCCTTTCTTTCCCACTCCAGGAAGCACTGGCTGATTTTGCTCATCTCTTGGGGCCTGTAAGAGTTAATATTTGCAAGGCTCCCTGAAAGAGTGCCAAGCATTTAATCTGCAGTATTCCTGTTTATTATGCCTGTTGTATGGAGCCTGCCACTATTTCACTGACTTGCATGTTTGTCTGAACAAGGTCAGTCTCATTAGTTTACGTCATCAGAGGGAGCATGGGAGGAAGATCCTCAAAATCTGACTGCTGAGGCAAGTGCTTAGAGAGAAGCTCTGCTTATAATTATTTAAAGGTCACAGAAAATGTCTCTGTTTATCTGTGAGCTGCTGCAGAAGCCCATAATTGCAGCTGGAACAGAAAGAGCAAAGCAGCTAGAAAGTTTAATGTAAACAGGCAGAGGAACAAGAAGGTGTTTGGTTGCTGACATGTGTTTAGTTTGCGGGGCTGACTGCCCCTTGCTACCCCACAGGTGCCTTTTTCTGATAAGGGACCAGATGCCTGCAGGGTGGAAATGAGAAGGGCTGTACACACAGAAGGACCCTGGGTTTCTTACCCGACAGACAAAGCACTCAGGGTGCCACAGGGTGTTCAAGGCAGAGATGTAGTTTTCCAGGATAGCCCGGGCACAGCCTCCACACTTGGGAGCGAACATGTCAAAGTAGTCCTTGCGGCAATAGGCTTTGCCATCCTTCTCATGAAATCCTGCCAAAGGAGAAGAGAGGCAGAGAGCATCAGCTCCTGAGCTTCAACTCTGGCCAGGCAAGCTCTGGGGGGGCAACCACACCCTGGGGGGTAACCAGTGTGGGCAGGATCATCCTTCCCACTGCCAACACACCACAGCAGGGAGCTGCTCCTTGTTCTGCTGCCCTTCCTGTCCCATGCACACACATGGGCAATCCTTCCTCTCCAGGGAGAACTACTGCTAACATCTTCCCCACTTAAACAGCTATATCCCTTGGGACTTCCATTTTCAGTAGCTCCCCTGTCACCTCTCAGGCTGCCCCCTAACAGCAGCTCTGCCCTACACACTGCTCTGCAGTTTAGGGAGGAGACTGCATACACCAGCAGTACCTTCAGGTCCGAAGAAAGCTCCACACTGGGCACAGAAAAAGTGTTCAGGGTGCCATGTCCTGTCCAAAGCTGTCACCACTTTCTGTTCAGAGGAAGACAAAGTGCAAGTCATTTTAATGATGGCTTTTAGCTTTGAGGTAAGCAGAGGCTTGGTGAGGGAAAGAACACAAAGCTGGTACTGACAGGAGTGTGCATTAAAATAGACTGTCCTTTAGAGAGCTCAGTCAACTCTCCCCCGCCTCTGGCTCATTCAGGCTTTCCCCACTGCACACTTTTTTACCCTAAAAGGATCTTAGACACGGCTTTCTCCCTTATACAGGGCCCCCTCCAGCTCTCAGGACTAGCACTGGTGCCAGTTACTACAGGCTACCAACAGACAAATGCTGAGGAGTCATGAGGGAGCCATGTGGGGCTCTGAAGGAATGTCAGCAAAGGTGAGAGGGACTAAGTCCTCTCACTAGTAGGATAATTTGACTGGGCAGGATGTTTCCCTTGCAGAGCCAGGGCAAAGGAAAAACAGGAGTCCTCAAACAAAATCTTCCACCCAGGACATATGGGTGAAGTGGAGTTTTTAATACCCAGGCCTACAGCACCTTGCCAGCACTCTTAATCCCAACAAGGAACTCACATCAAGGATGGGCCCGTTGCAGTAGTAGCAGCGAGGGGAGAAGAGGTTGTGATAGTCCTTCTCACAGTAGGGCTGACCATCCCGCTCAAAGAAGTTCCGCGACCCAATTTCCTCCTGGCAGTGGGTGCAGACGAAGTGCTCAGGATGCCAGGTTTTCCCCATGGCTGTAACTACCTGTTGGGAAGACAAATTATGAAGGACAACTCTATCTCCCCCTCCCCTAGACCACGTGACAAGATACCAGCTGGAGGTCAGCAAGAATGACAAGTTCTACTACTCAAGTGAGCCCTGGACTGGGGTAGCATGAAAACTGAATTACCTATCATCTCAGGAGAGGGCAGTCCCTCAGGGGCAGGGTAGAGGTCACTGGAGGAGCTTACAGCGTACCTAGCCAGTGGATAAATAGAGTACTTCAGTTTCTCCAGCATCTCCAGTCTCTTCAGCCTCACGAAACAGCCCTCCCCATTACTCCCAGCTGCAGCCCAAGATCCAGCAATGAGGCAGCACCCTCAACTCACCTGCCCAGCAATAGGCTTCTTGCAGGCTCCACAGACACCTTTGGCAACTGTAGCTACACCCAGTTTGTTCAGGTCAGACTGGAGACTTCCCAGCATGGTATCCAGCTGACTGCCAGGCTTGGAGGCTGTGGATGGAGGGGAGCTGCTCCCAGCTTTCCCCTGTGCCATGAACTGCAGGGAAGAGAAAACAAAGACAGTGAGTGTTGCTGTACTTAAAACGTAAGTGCCTGCTATTGCTGCCAGTGGTTCCTCTGTGGGGACAGACAGAAGATGGCTTGGAGACAGCTACCCTCTCTGCAGAAGCCAGTGAGAGCCAGGATCAAGTACACACATGTATTCTGCCCATGCAGACATCCTGGGATGTACAACAGCAGAGCTGTGAACTGAGGATTTACTTTTCCTTTACTACACACACAGAAGTCCCCAGCAGATCCCAAGCTGTCAGCACAGTGCTCCCTAAGCCTCTGCCAAAAATCTCCCTTTACCTCATCAGCTCCTGGCCAGCTGACAGAGCAGAGAGACCATCCAGAGGGCCCCTTCCCCTTGACCTCTCCTTTGCTTCTATGCTGTTGCTCTCTCTCAGTTGTCACTCTTTCCTCTCCGAGATCCCTCGCCTCTTGTTTTCAACTTCCTTTCAGCTAGAACATCTCCCTTCCCCTCCCTCCCCTTGCACAGACCTTTTTGCCAAATCTCCTTTGTCCCCATCAGGTGGCTCTCACCCCACACCTGAGCTAAGCAAGTGGAAGCAGGAAGGAAATAGCTGCCTTCAAGTTGCCTGCTGTTTACCTACAGAGAGGGCAGCGCACCTGGAGCAGAGCCCTGGCAACAGAAAGATTGCCACGTCTGGTGTGGGGCTGCTGGAAATGCACAGGGGTGGGAGGAAAGGGGTTATGATACTTGTCTCAGGGGCCATTTCTTGCAACTCACACCACCACAGCACACACAGCTTGGAAAGGCTGCCCAGAGCAGGAGGAGAAATGTTTTACTTAGGTTCATAACCTATAAACAGATTATGTATGTTCTCTTTGGCCATCAAAGTCCCCTTCACAGGCAAACTGAAATAATGAAATACAGATTATTTTAGCTGACACTGCATTCTAACAGCTACTGTCAGGCTTAGAGAGACCCAAAGAAGTCCCTCCATGACATATTGGTCTGGAGCATGTTCTCTCTCACTAAGAGGATAGAACAGACTAAAATCTACACTTGAGAACAACCCACCAGCCTGCTGCCAGCACAGCCAGGGGAGCAGGGACGCACTGAAGTGCTTCACTGCCTTGGCAGAACCTGCCCTTCCAGCTACAGAAGGAGCTCTATCCCCTACCCTGCAGCTGGTTGTACTTGTAGTCCACTAGTTTACTCAATGACAAACCCTTGTTTCCTACTCGTTTCCATAAACTCTCATGTAATACATAAATTTAGCTTTTTTACAGCTATACACACACTGCTCAGTCAGCCTTGCCTTGCACACAGTGTGACTCCCAGTGGAGCCTAATACACCTTTTCCTCTCCTCTCTCCTCCCAGCCATCCCATAACTTGCAACCTCTCCTGGTCCAGCAGCCCCATCACACCCCAAAGTCCTGAGTATAAAACAAACCCTCCACCAGTTGCTTCCTACCAAACAGTTACAGGTCTCCAAAACACACCACTGCGAGGAGACTTCTCACAGGAGGACAACAGGCCCTGTCAACAAAGCCAGGCTGGAGTCCCAGAACAAAGCCAGGGCTTCCTGCCATGGCACACCAGGAGGAAAGGGCTGGACCATGTCAAGAGAATCATATAATCTCTCACTCTAACCAGGGGCAGCTTGTGGCCACCAGGCAGGGCAGGCACAAATGCTACACAAATGATAAATACTATCTGCAGAGAAAGGAGATGAGATGAACTCAACACACAGCAACAGAGCATTTCACCCCTGCCCACAGGGACCATGTGCAAGCCACAGCTGACCTCAATGCAGGCACACTACAATTTCTACCTGGCCTGGTGATCCAGCCCTCTTGACAGCTCACAGATGAGTTCCCACCTTAAAGGTTTGTTTCCACCTCCTGCACACAATGCCTGCTGTTTTCAGGGGGCACTCAGCACTGCATCCACATAAATTCATCATGCAAAGGCCTCTCAAATTCCCACCCTTCATCCACGAGTTCTGCCATCACTCAAGTTCAGTTAAGAGCTCTACAAGCAGCAAACCATGCACTACAGGACAGCATCCACATTAATGGTGCTGGGAGCTCTCAGATCAGATCCCAAGCACAGTCATTGACCAGAAGAGCACACCATGCTGAGGAAACAGAAAGGAGGTCCTGCCTTCTCAGGGGTGGGGGGCACCAGGGGTGCCTGAGCAGCCAGCAGGTTGACACTGCGGACGAGGGGAGGAGCAGAGGTCACCTGCAAAGTACAACAGATCAAGATGCAGAGGTGTTTCCTTGCTCACTGCATTAGAGCTGCCTGCACCCATAACACTGCACACAACTGCACTGTTCATATACATTAAGACTTCCCACCACCCTGGAGCTGCAGCCCTTCCCTGACAGCAGATGCAGAACGCACCTCTTGACCACACCATCCCCTCCCCAAAAACCACTTGCACTGTGGACACCTGCCTAAACAGGCAAACACAGGGAGGACTGCTGATTTGCTCCTTCCAATACTGAGATTTTGCCATCTTTCCCTCCCCCAACTCCAACGCAAATGGTGGCAGGGAGAGTTGCAGCCTGTGTTTCAGAGCTACCTTCTTCATCTCACAGGGAAACAGAGTCTGTGCTGCACAAAGTGATCACCAGGACAGACAGGAACCTCACACACCAGCAGGTTATTGCACAGATGTACTTTGCAGAGCTAGACAGGCACAGCTGGGGTTAGATACTGCCAGCAAGTCCTCTCTCCTATCTAGCAGCTCAGCACCAGCTTTTACCTGAACATTATATCTAGGAAGCTATCCAGCTGGAAGCAGTAGTTAGACTGGAAAACACTGCTTAAAAAAAACCAAACAAACAAACCAACCAGAAGAGAGAAGCCTGCCTGCATCTGTGGGAAGCAAGCACCATCTTCAGTCTGACAGCCAACAGAAACAACTGTCTTGGTGCTAGGGGTCCATGTCTGGGGAGAATAGGAATGCCCAGGAACTTCAGAAGGAGGGGTGCCCACAGCAGAAAGCTCATGATAGTCATCAGAAGTTTCCCACTGGAAGGGAGGCTGGGGAGCCAAGCTGAAGGAAGAGGAAGGGACTGGACTAGGAGCTGGGGTAGATGGCACGTAGGAAGGTTGACATGGGAGGAGAGATGCAGGGCCAGAGAAGTGAGAGGGAACAGCATTAGCAGGGATTGTTTTTGCAGGTTCTTCGGAAGGCTGGAGCGGGGAAGAGGCTAGAGAAGAGACCGTCCTCCTGGGAGGGAGTGGGGATTCTGGAGGAAAAACCACCTAAAAAGACAGGGAGGAAGAAGAAAGGTGAATAAATCCAAAGAGGAACCAACAAGCACTTCCTGCAACAGGAAGGCTGGTTGTTACCACTATGTTTATCTAAGGGGAAAAAGCAGCAAGAATGAGAAGGGAACTACAAAGCATGCTTCCCTGTGTAGCTCAAGGGAGGGCACCATCTTAGACCCAGAACTTCCTGCACAGCTGCAGTACTGGGGAATATAAAGCACACCTCTAGGACAGGCGTGGCTTTAAAAACAATCCCCACATGCACATTTGATATGTGCCAGTAACAGACTGCCCAGATACCATCACCAGCAATTTGGAATCCCACTCCAATTCTTAAACATCAGGAACTAGGACCTGAGTGCTGGTTCCTTTTCAAGCCAGACAAAGGTGAGTAGAAAAGAGTTCTTCATTTTATGTGGCTTAGGACACTCAAACTTTAACTGCACCTCCACTCAATGCTATCTGGACAGAGGGACATGCTGGAATTTCCCAGCACATGTATCTGCTTTCTACCTTCTCTACTTGCTGTCCACCATTCTGCTCTTCCCCCTGGGGTCTGGCAGTGATAATGACCCCCTCTGTCAGCCAGTCATCCTGGCTTTTCCATTCTTCCTCTTCCTGTTTAGTGATGCCCAGTTTGTCCTGCAGCTCGTCAACCATGCGATCCTGGGACTCAGTCTTGTGCAATATGGCAGGACCTAGTTTACGCCTTGGAGAGGGGTCACGATACATTGGATGCACATTTGCAGTCTCTTTTGTCCTCTTGATTAAAGATTTAATCTAAATGACAAAGGTAATAGTATCAGCAGAGAAGAGCAATGACAGAGCAAGCCCTAAGATGCAAACACCATAAAGTCGAGCCGTTAGTGACAACTGTGAGCAGGAAGACTGATGACATTTATCCCACAATGCCAAAATTCCTCTTGGCACAGCCAAGAACAGTGACTCAGTAGAAGGAAAAACCCCGTAAGGATAGTCACAGCAGCCAAAAATAACCATCTAGAAAAGGAAGGGAAAGATTAAGCAGCAGGAAGCCAAGATAGGTGCAGCATGACCACTCCACTGAGTATGAAAGAAGCCTCAACATCACAAGGGCAGGGAGCAGCCCTCTGCCCTTTACAGGCACAAGACTCTTGCTCAGAGATGCCTGGTGCACATGGTGCCTCCAGCGCTGGAGGGAACATCACCACTCCAGCAATGAGGCCTAAAAAGGTAAACAGAGGAGAGGAGCTGCCATCCCAACTCAGGAACATCCTCCAGTGGTGGGCAACAGCCCTTTAACTTTTCAGAGGCCTCTACAGACTGAGACTTACCCCAGTGAGGGAATAAATGTCCATTTCATGGGGAAGTCCTTACACACTGCCACGTTATATGTGCTGCTGACTGACACGCAGAAGAGACCGCAAGATGAAGCTGAGGATTTCAAACCCCTGTGACATGCAGGTGTCAATACCAGTGCTCAGAGACACGTGCTGTTAGTGTGGGTGAGTCCAGGCACACTCCCACCACACACACATTAGTGTGCTGTCAGAACAGTCCTAGCTAGGACTTGTCCTACTCCTACATTCACTCAGTGCCTGCCTGGCCTGATGCAGAAATCCTCTCAATGGGTGGTTTGGAGACACATGGCAGATCCCATTCAGCTTTCCAAACGTTTTCAGGAGATTCTGGAGCAACTGCAGAGCTTCTGAACTGCTCATTTTCCTCATCTCCTCCAGCTTTGTTCTTCTTAGCAGCACCTGCCTTCCTAGGAGTTCTTTCTCTGCCCTGCCTCTTCTTGGCCAGATCAGGACAGCCATCTACCTTGGTTTCACGTGGGACTTCAGCCTTTAGCTCCTGCCCTTGCTTCGCTACAAAGCCCAACTGGTTTTTAGTGTCTGGAAAGACATCCCCCCGATCCAGGGCCACAACAGAAGGTTCATAGACAGGATTCAAAAAGCTGTCATTTGTTGCATGTACCTCTGGCACATGTGCAGGCAGCTCCAGGGCCCATAGCTCATCTAAAGCTGTTTCCACATTTCTGCCCTGAGTCGGAAGGGCTGAGCTGCCTCTGAATGTTCCCTGCTGATTCAGCTGTTTAGGTATCTGCCCTTTCCCTTGACCATTTAAAGTGTTTGAAATGGGTACACTGGAGACTCTGGGGTCAGGTCTCTGCTCTTTCTTCTCAGTCTCTCTGGCCAAATGATTCTCTAGGCCTCGTGCCTCCACATTAGCAGATCGACTCAGAAGCTCCACACTAGAAGCTGGCACAGCCTGGAAAACACTTCTAGAAGAGTCAGGCTTTCTGCTCAGCTGAACCAAGCTTGCAGAGCTCATCTGCTCCTCACGACTAGCAGAACCTGAAGAGACTCGTGGTGGTGGCACAGGGACCATATGTGGCAAAGAGGGGATATGTGAAGGAGCAGCAGAATGCCCAGAAGCAGGCAGAACTACAGTGTTACTGCCTTTCTCCACACAGAGGACTGCTGAGGGGGCAGCAGCTGGCACTGCTGAGTCCTCACTGTGCACTGCAGAAGGGTGTTTGGAATGGGATAGCACTGTTAAGCTGTGAGAAGTGTTGCTGGAATCTGCATTTGCTGAACTGAGAACTGGTTCTAGAGTGGGTTCAGAAATCAGAGACATAGTGGAACTAGTCTGCAAAAAGGAGACAGAAGGAATAAGGAGAGAAAAAATTAAAGACAGAGGTAAGGAGAAGGAAAAAAGCAAAGAATTAAGCATTATAGCAATCATGACCTCCAAATCAAAGAGCCATGTTGATCCAAAGCCTTACTTCCCACAGTAAGGAAGGAAAATGAGATACAGAGATCAGAACCAGTATGATATTGTGCTGATCTTTACATGAGATTACAGGAGATGAAGTTCTCCAGCCATCCAGATCCTTTTCCTGTGCCCTCCAATTGACAGCTCACATGCTCACCTGCAGCTGCAATGGGGGCACAAAGTGGCCACTGGGAAGCCAGCTACAAACCCAGGAATGTCTAGACATTAGTAACTTACTCATACAGAGACATACATTTTACACTTCAAAGCTGAAAAAAAAGCAATCAATGAACAGAACAAAGCATGACACTTTCTTGATACACTAATAAAACACTCCAGCTGGCTGAGTACATGGCAATGAAAATAAAGCTTCAGGGCATTCACAGCAAGAACAGATGACATGGGCTTTGTTCTATCCACATGACTAATCTCACCTTGGACTGACACATACCGAATCCATGAGTCTGTCAGTCACTCCATGCCCTTGTAAGCTTTGCTTAGGTGGCTAGATTAGCCTCTTTGCCTCAGGCCAAGGACTCCACATTTGCATGGTAATGAAATCAGTATCAATTTTGATCCAAAATACACTAACAAGAGCAACTGATATAGAATTTTAGGTTCTTGCTTACAGAGCCTTTTCAAAACAAAAGATTATGTGTCCTCCTTCCCCTCTTTCAGTGGTTCCTGGCTGAGCTCTAGGCAACAAACTGACATTAATCCATTTTCTTAAAAGGGAAAAATCAGAACAGTGGCTTGGACAAGTTCATACAGCAGGTCACCCTAACAGCCATGCTGAGCCCTCCCAGTTTTAAAAATGCATCCACAAAGGATTTCCAAGGATATCAAGACCTGCTCTGATTCGTAGTCACATTTTCCAAAGAAGCCTCAAGAAGTTAAATGCTCATTCTCTAAGGCAGCAGGGCACAGAACTTCCTAAGCCCATTCATGGTATCTTCAGTCTTTACTTACCTTTCTGGGATACTTATCATGAATAAAAGGATAAAATTAATGCATAAAATCTGCCAGTAGATGGAAGAGACACACGCCTTCACTGACCTAAGCAGCCAGCACCCCAAGGGGTCAGGAGCTGGCACACACACACATTTGGGAAGTCACAGCAGTAGCTCTACAGGGACATTGCACTCAGAAAGAAAAGAGCAATGGGAGACCACAATTCACCAAAGACTGCTCCTCCTCTCTCGTAGCAAGATCACAGTCACAGCAGAGAAAAACAACTATTAAGTATATTCAGTAGTTAAAATGAGGGAATTTCCCAGTATTGCCCTCTCCCTGTATTTTGCCTAGGCTGAGTGCACTTGTAAAAGTAACCTGGATTTATGCTACAGTTCACACTTCGTTTCCAGACTTCCTAAAATGAAGGCCATCACTTCCAAGGCAAGACTACCATTTTGCTCAAGTGAGTATTTCCAGCACATGAAGAACATCCTAGCTCCAAAATAAGAGCAATGGTTAAACACTCAACAGTAAGAGAACAGTTGAATACCAGCATCTAGCTATGCAATAAGCAGGCATCATGTTACACAGAAAAGGCAGAGGTTGAAAAACCAAGTGCATTACATAACCTCAGTGCCTACTGACTGAGGAGCAAGATAACCAAAATCAAATAATTCCATAAGCAAAAATAATAAGCAACTCATTAATGCAAGCAAAAGATGATAAAGGGGTAATGCATCAGTCTGGAATAGCACCTTTTACTCTGGGGTACAAGGGAAATTCAACATCAGTGCCTCCACTCCTCCCATCCCCACCTACTGCAACTTCTAGCTGTACCACCTACCAACTCCACCAGTTACACATCATATTTAGTTTTTCCATCCTACTCCTTGCAACCACAGACAGGTCTGGCACTGGAACAACAGCCTTTCATCCTCCCCCTTTGCAAAGACTCCACTTCTCCCCCCACCCTGCCACTGGTACAGACTAGAAATCCATTTTTACAGCCAAGCTAACACCACTAGTTGGCACAGAGAAGATAAAACCAAACAAGGATTGAGGGGAAAATGAAGCAACCTGAAGGACAGGAAAAAGGAAAGTAACTGTTAAAAAGAGCCAATGACCTTAACAAAAGGACAATGATCACAGAAACCACGTTCTTTGTGCTTCAGGAAGAACATGTAGACACTGATGAGTTCAATGCCTCCCAAAAATACTAACACTGTGTTTATAAAGCCCATATCTTACAGTCTTGCTGCATTTCAGTTTGCCCTCAGAGCTCAACCAGAAACTAAGCCAGGCAGGCTTAGAAAGCAGCTCATCTCATGCAGGTTTTCCTAGAGTTGTAGAAAGATTCTCAGGCCTTTTCCCAAGACTGCAAAGCATCTGAACACCCACACTTAGAAATCTCCCCTCCTTGCATCTTGCAAGTAAAACCTGTTCTGGGCAAGGTCATTCTCAGTTGCCAAGAGCTCACCTAGGAGCAAAGGCTGGTGGCAGTAACCACCCCCAAGCTTGTTTTCAGGGCCTTGATAAAAGCAGTGGGTGCCAAGGGCACAGCACTAAGGTCCCACAGCACATGGAAAGAGCAAGACAGGGTTTGCCAGCAGCCACAACTCTCCTCCACCTTCACAGCAGTTTTTCAACCAGATACTTGTGGATATCCTGCACTCTACTGTAGGACCTAATATGGAGAAAAGAGGAAACACTAAGGTGTCAATATTTGCAATTGACTAAATACACACTACAGTCAGTCTAGAGAAAACAGTGAGTAACTCCTGAATTCTCACAAAATGAAGTACATGTGCCAGAAATGGCAGACTGAGTTCAATTCCAGTATGCACAAGGGAAGTAAAGTCCCATAGAGCATGCATGCTCACTGCTGGGTTCTGAACTCACCAACTCCAGGAGTTGTAGTGACCTCCACAAAACCCTCAGCACACATCAAAAGTGCTCCCATGAATGGTGGCACAGAGAGCACTGCAAACAGCAAAGCTGTTACTGAATGTCTTGTCTGCCTCTCTTCACAAAACACCCCTCAGCTCTGGCTGTCCCACCCGAAGTCATGGAAGGAGGAAATGGAATTCAGCACAGACAAACACCAGCAGCAGCAATATTCCATATGAGGAAAAAACGGAGAATTAGGGACTTCCTTAGGATTAGAAAGCGGCCGTGCATGTATGGAAGAAAGGCAAACCCTACAATGACAACAAAGGGAATATATTAGATATTTGCTTTCTCCACCTCTCTGAGAATAAATTCAAGCTAGTAATTCAGTAAGGCTATAAGCAAAGCAGCTGAAAGTAGAAAGTAAGAAGAGAAAACATTTTTCATTTTGCTATGATCATGGGTATATGAAATCTCATGAAAATAAGCTCCACAGTTAAGTAATTCTCCCTGCACTGAGCAGTAACTAAAGCTCATTCCCTTTGGCAAACAAACTGCAGATCGAAGGAAGAACAGACTCCAGAACTGCCTTACCCTGCCAGTGATGAGAATTTACAGCAGCTGAGAACACCTGCAGCAGTACTCAGAAAGCACAAATACCACCACAGGCTCTGAGAGGTAAAGCCAGCATTCTGGAGACCAAGAAAGGTCAGCAGGTGTGGCTGATAGAGTCTGAGCGTGGGGAGGGGCAAGATGAAGTCGACATGAATAGGTACCTTAAAGTCAGAGAGAGATGCCATCAGCTCATCCAGTTCTCGTGTGGCTGAAGAAGCAGATATCCGGGTCTGCTGCTGGCTGGCAGTGACACGCTGGGGGCTGCTCACCTCACCCTGGCTCACAGTGATTGCAGGGCTGACCGGGAGAAAAAGAAAACAAGTGTGCTTAAGCCTAGGAGAACACCCTGAGACTGAAAGTCCCACTGCTCCCCCAAGGCAAGCACAGCATGATGAGTGTCACCAGCTCTGCCCACCCTGCCCAGCCCTCCCCCAGACCCAGCTTCCACATCAGATACAGACCCCACCTCTCTGTCAAGTCCAACACGGGAGTGCAAACACACACACACCCCCTGCAGCCATTAGGAAATGGTCGATGACCAAACATCTACTTTGTCAGACAGTTGTTATTTCACATCAGCTATAAATATGAGTTTGAACGATGAACCTTCCCTAACATGACTTATGTAAATTTTCTTCCAGGCACAGCTAAAAGAGCACCAGCTTCTTCATAGGCCTGCTTGATGTCTGACCCTTTAGACAAAGCCCATCACTGTCACTCTCCTGCAGCATCTACCCCTATGTGACGGTCACTACTCCCACCAGAGCCTGTCCCACCCCACCCAAGGCAGCAACCACCAAAACACTACTCACACTGGACTTGGTACCGAGCTCTCCAGCTCATCCAGCAGGCTCTCCACGCTGGGACGCACATCCTCGACCCCACGTGCACCATTTCTCTTTGGCTTCTCTTTTGTGGGGGGTGCAGCCTTCCCTCCCACAGAGCTGCTGCTCTCTGGGACAACATAGTGAGGTCCAGTCACACTGGGCAGTGATGGGCTTCTGCTGGCTTCATCTTTAGAAAGGGGGAGCAGAAAAGAGTCATTCAGACCCCTAGGACCACACATACATCACAGACACAAGCAACAATTGCCCAGAAACCTTGTGGAACACCCATCTTTGAGGATATTCAGAACTTAACAGCACAAGGGCCTGAGAAACCTCACCTAAGTTTGAAACTTTAATTAGAATAAATTTTGAAGTTGGCCCTGCTTTGAGCAGGGTGCTGCACCACAGGCCTCAAGAGATCCCATCTGTACCAAATGAATCTTTGATCAGGGGCTGAAGGGATCTCTCTCAATAGGATATTGGAAGGAGTAAATCAGCTACTGTTTTGAGAATCAAACTATCCACTCACACCAAACGTCTTGTTATTTCTTACCTGCTGGGAAGCCACTGGCAGGATTATGTTGAACAGCATTCAGTTCCAGAAGAAGTCTGTCCAGTTCTGAGAGGTTGCTGCCCAGAGAGGAGCTGGTCATTGTGGGAGATGGTTCTGCAGACTTCTGCTTGTTGGGGAAACTAAAGATAAAAGGAAAGTGTAAAACTTCTACCTCAAGATCCAGCAGAGCAACACAGGGAAACTTGTATTAGGTTCACAAAGTTTACACATTTATTGTATTCCTTTTGAGTTGATGCTTTTAGCTCTGGGGGAAAGGAGATGTGTGCCTTGTGAAATGACTACACTGCTCAGCCACATCTTCAGTTGTCAGATACAAAGAATTAGCACTAATGGACAGAGCCTCAGGTTTTTAGCCCTGCAGCAAAGAGTTAACAGTCTGCAGACCCAAGACGCACAGAACAGCAGCAGAACCACTAGCTGGCATCCAGGAAAATGACTTGTTTCTGCTGACATCACCTCAAGCAGCAAAAGCCTCCCCCCTGAAGTGTGAGCATGCAAGGCCAGCACAGCCTGGAGAAAGAGGCAAAGTACAAACCCCAAGTTATCAACTAAAAGTCAAAAGCAGCAGGTTATGTGATAGCCTCCTGTAGCACTCAAAGGTCCCTTTTCAAGTCCTTTCATTTGGGGAACTCTAATCAATTTTTAAGAAAGTAATTTTAAACTATTTTCTACTGCGTTTAATAAACAAGCCTTGAAAGAAGTTTACCTGTGCACAAGTGTGTATAAAACACTGGGTGTAATTATTACCCTTATCCTATATGGGTGATTCCATTTACCACACACAACTGCAAACTCTTTCAAAGCAAAACCTAGCACCAATGCAGTGATTTTTATAGTAATGACACTGTAATAACTTTGTCCCATCGTCAATGGCAGGGAAACTCTTTTCTCCTAGTTTTACAAAAGGAGAAAAAACTTATAATGCCTCAGATAGTCTTATTTTATCAAAAAGATACTTTCCAAGTCCAAAATGGAAACTTATCTTGAGCACACTCCCATCTTATCCTCAGTAAGTTAATATATAACAGGCTTTAGAACTCTGACACCTATAACACCCCTGAGAATTATGAAATTCCCTGAGGGCAGTTGTTATCTTTCTCTTGACTGAAAGAAAAAAATCCACACATGCAATCTGAGGAGGGCATACTTCATCCCTACCCAAGCACACAAGCTACTCACACCAGAACCAAGCCATGCCAGACCCTTGTACAGGAGGACTTATGGCTGTAATTATCTCCACTTTGTACTAATTCCACGCAGCCATCTGAAAAAAATTGCAATTTCTGCCTCCATTGGGCCATCCCCGGGTATGCCTACCTCTACCCAGAACTAGTTCTGCTTGAAAGCAACTTCCTCCTCAGCAGAAAGTGCTGGGCATGGTTAGAACACCACTCTCCACACTGTAAGAAGGTACCCAGGACAGAGTGTAGGGCCATCAGAGATGAAGTTCTGACAGCCTCTTTCTCACTCATCCCCATATCAGCAGAACATACAAGCTACTCCTCCAGCCTCTCAGTGTAAGGGCAGCTGCCTCTCCAAGTACAAACTAGTTATCTATCTATGATCTACTGAGATGGAAGTTTTAAGTTCTAGTTCACTTGAAAATTCAAGTCAATGCACATCCTGCTAGGCCACAGGTAACAGAGTTCCCTAGGATAACTGACCCAAAGGTCACCCACCTCCTAAAGGATTTTAGGGCTGCTTAACAGGGAGATGGATTTGTCACTTGTCTCTGGATTGTATCATTCACAATACAATCCAGATACTGTTCTGCCTGATGGATCCTTAACATCTCCTGCAGCTGAGCACACCAAAGGGCCAGGTCAAATGTTTGAAGTGAGCATGAAAGTTACAGTGGCCTCTGACAAAAGAGGTAATCAAAACCAACACAGGGCAGCATAACATACACAGGGAAGAGTGTTTGTTTCCACTTAGAGCAGGCTCCTTGAGCCACAGCAGGCTTAAGTTGTGAGTTAGGCTTATCTCTTAACTGATACCTGTAGACGTGTTCCTCTTCACTGGCACGGGGAGGAGGAGGGCTGAGCCCGTCCCTGGGAACTGAGGCACTGGAGCTTTTGGCACTAGAGCTGTATATAGGAGACTGGGACTGAGGCTGTGGAAATGAGATTTGCATTAGAAACAGACTACAAAACCAGAATGTACACTACTGCATTGCAACCCCTCCCATGGATAGAGCAGAACAAAGCCCAGCAGAAGAAAAAAAAATAAATCTACTATATGGACAACCAGCCTCTATCAGATGAGCTACACCAGGAACAACTGTTCTCTGCTTGCTTCAGATTTGCCTATGAGTTGCAGACCTGTGCTGGAAACCCCCAGTGAGCTTTCCACAGGCTACAAGACAGATGACTAACACTAATCTCATCACATGACCATTTTGTCAGAACAATGACGATGGGTCTCAAATTCTTTTCTGCCATTTGCTCCAACCAGTTAGTTCTATTTAAAACCCACACTTCTTCCCACTCTGTTCATAGCCAAACTCCTCTTTACTTCCTTGAGAGATACTGCAGCAACAAAACAAGCATCACCCCTCCCTACCCACACCCATTCACTTACTTGCTGGTGGACGTATCTGGATGTGCTGGGTTGCCACTGGTCCACGGGGTCAATCACGGTGCCATTCAAGGCCTCGTTGGAAGGTGGCGGCGGCACGGGGGGTGGCACAGCAATCTCCTGGTACGTGTGGTTTCCAGTTGGATAGGAGTAAGGTGTTTCCTCTGTTAGAAACACTGGTCGTTTGGAGATATGTGAAGTGGTGGATTCCAGGTCTGCCAGTAAGGCGTCTGCAGGAAAGAAAAAAAACCCAAAATGCTAAAATCATGGACTACAACTTTTTCTCTTTCGTCTCATTCAGGATATCCACATCTAAAGGTTTTTGGGAAGACTTTCATCTAGGGTGATCTACTAGATGCCTTGAAAAACACTCCTGCAGCCCAGGACTGAATGGGTTAATCAAACTTCTAGTACAAAGAAAATGCCAAGAGGTAACAAAGCAGTCAGAAAAACTGTGTCAGTCTCTGATTTTTGTCTTAACTGGAAAACCACCCAACAACAGGGACCCGTAGCCTCACGGCACCCTTCAGAAGAGCAACCTAGGAGAAACCTGCCCAGAGATCAACTGGCAACAGGATATTGACACAGACTAATTACAGGCCTCACATCATCACAGGGTCATTTACTGTGGCCCCAGGCACTGCTTTCTGCAGGAAACAAGATACTGGGAGGGATTTTCTCCAGAGTCTAAGGTAGTGGAAGAAGGATGAAACTTTCAAATTAGTCCATCAGCGCAGCAGGAGTATGTGCTCTGGTTTTCCTAACAATAATCCCTCTCAGTACATCACACAAACAGTTAACTAGTTTCCAGAAGCTGCCAGGTAAACGCCATTTCTTCTCCTGGAAACAATTCTCCACTTGCTGGGTGGAGACTGCTCACAAATTCCTGAAGAGAAGAAAAACTTCCACCAGCTAGAAACCCCGTCACTCATGCCAGGCAGAGGAACCCACGTCACACAGTCAGCACCTCTCAGAAATCTCAAAGCAGGAAAAATGCTCTCCCTTCAAAGATGGGGCATGAAAAGGAAATCCCCTCCCTTCTGCATCTCTCCCTGCAATCTATCCTCTGCCCCTTCCCAATCTCACACTCCTCTGCGGTGACTCAGAGGCAAATCCTGACTTGTTGGGACTTTGTGTCTTGTGAATCCACCCTGCAGAGCCCACTGCAGTGCCTGGTGGGGGACACTCCAGCAAACAACCACAGGTCTGCACTGTACTCACTTTCTAAAGAAAGCCTCACTGGCTGGGTGCCCAGCTTTCCAGGGGCAGAAAGCTCCAGTGCACACCTCTTTAAGGCTATTAGAGAGGAGACAGTTCACTAGGGACATCAGCACTCTCCATTAGAACAGCATCAGAACATACCTGGAATTCAGTCAGACACCAGTAAGAGAGCTTCAGCAGAATTAGGAGAGTAGGCTCTGGGAGAGCCTCCTTTTTTAGCAAAAAGCCCCTGGGTC
The DNA here is from genome assembly GCA_020745705.1 of Hemiprocne comata. Taxonomy (NCBI): domain Eukaryota; kingdom Metazoa; phylum Chordata; class Aves; order Apodiformes; family Apodidae; genus Hemiprocne; species Hemiprocne comata. Next base: position 11,191,856 of record CM036602.1, on the reverse strand, counting down.
TCCCTCCCCTCCACACAGACCCAACTGGATTCAGACAGTCTCATTTGTCTTTCTCTTCCTGCACACAGCAGGTACTTGACAGTGAGGTTTGGGGTGTGGGGGCTCAGCCTGAGCGTAGCCATCCTGCAGTATCCTCCAGCAGGGTCACAAGGAGCTGAAGTTACCAGGTGGGACCAGAATAACAACGAAGCAACTGCTGGCCCTAATGGCTGCCTACCCCCGGCTGGCAGAGGGCAACACCTGCCAGCTCAAAGCCACTTCCTGAGCACTGCAGGCCACGCCAGCCAGTGCACTTAGCAACCCTTCCAGAAAAAATATTAAAGGGTCAAATGGAGGACATTATTATTGCATTACAAAATGAGGAAGGTGCTGCTTTTATGTACACACTCTTCCACAAACTAAAGCATCACACACACAAAAGAAGCAGTCCTGGCCTCAGAGAACAGAATACAGCCATTAGCAAATTAAATACTGTGCTAAATTAACTCTATACACCTTTCATTTAGCCAAAAAGATGCTCCAAATCATTTAAGCCACGAGCATCTTCCTACAGGGGCCAAAATACCCCAGAAGTAGTTTCTCCAAAGGGATACAAGCTTTCTGCAGCTGGGGAAAAATGAACTTAACCTTCTTTTTAAGCAAAAGAACAGCTGGTGGATTCCAGAGTGAAAGGCACATACCTCAAGGGAACTGCTGAAGAGCTGCAATTCTTCCAACCAGGCAGGTCCTATGACTGGAGGTTTCGTGCACACAACCTCCAGGAGAAGTGCTATCCGAGAAGGTGTGGTTTTTTGCTTCTCCCCACCAATGACAAAGGCAAATCAAACTCCACCAGGAAGTGAAAATCCCATGAGGGCGCTGGGCTCCTCCAGCCCTGCAGAGGGGACCCAAACCATTTTTCCACCCTCCACCCCCAGCCCTCACTGCAGGGCAGGCAGATGTAACCATCTCGCCACGAGATCCTCCTCCTCAGCTCCGCACTCTGCTGAATGAGCCACCGGACAGAAACCCACTGCTTTTCACTCACAGCACAGAAGGGAGTTGGGGTAGGTTTACTGGTTTACTCTTACAAGTTTGCAGACAAGAGGGGTCTGGAAATGCCAGGAGCACTCTGCCCCCAGGTTGTGAAGGAGTTAAGGAGAAGACATTACAGTTTAATCATTAACTTCCCCCATACCCTCCCCCTTCCTGACTTGAGCAAACAAGGCAGAGCTGAGGAACAGGAAGCGGAGGGAGGAGAAAAGGCTGGAGAGGAATCACTCGGTTACTCTTTACTCTTTTTCCTACTTTACAGCAGACACCGAAGCAGCTGCAGGAAGGCACCACCGCACCCAGCAGGACAGGGAAAGGAGCAGGACAGGAGCAAGACAGGCGCTCCCACACCAGTTTTATGGGTGGCACAGGACCGCTCCTTGTGCTTGCTCTCTTCCATGTCCTGAAAACCCATGGCCCACCCTTCATCACGCCCCAGTTGCTCTCTCCAAGCTCACTGCCACAACAGACTTCCCCGTCTGCATCCATCCCCCTTGCTGCTTCTAGCCACACAAGCTGTTCTCCAACCCAATCCTAACAGCAACCACAGTTTCCTGAAGTTTTGCTGGACTGAGCAGTTGCATCCATTCAGAGGGTCCAACAACAGACCCCGTGCAGCACCTCATCTCAAGATGTCCCAAAGCACTGCACGTTCACTTAGGATTTGTGCAAGTGGTTAACACCACCAGAAAAGATAAGAGGTGGGGGAAAAGAAGGGAGATTTATTAGTGGAAAAAAGATGCATCACTCTCCATCTTTCTTTTGGAAAAGGGGCCAGACAGCTCTAACCTGATGAACTGTAACAAAGATGCTGTGCCCTGCACAGCACTGCACCTCACACTACAGCATTGAGTTCACTACCGTGACTGCTCCTTAACCAGAAATATTAAATACTTAAATAGAAATATTAAAGGTTTGATCGATTTGTTGGGTAATGAAGTGTTCTCTTCCCAAGGCGACTCCTGAGGGACACTGCTGCAGGGGGTGTAAATCTCCCAGTTAGTCCCTCCCAACCCGTAGGCAGCAGTTGACTGGATGATCCTGAGGCGCTGGCGCAGAGCAGTGCACAACCCGCAGCCGTCAGAGGGCACCACCACATCCTTACATGGACAGAAAGATGAAACCCCACAGCAATGGCTAACTTGGCAGCAACCTCACCTCACTTGTTCGTCCCCGCAGAGACACGAACCTGTCCCTATTTTGGGCACACAAACTTTCTGTGGGCGCCACGTGTGCGGCACCTCCCCACAGAGAGACACATCTCCACACCAGCACTCACTGCAGCATCTCAGGGACTATTGCCCAGCACGCTGGGAACAACCACACACACTGACCTCAACAGCTTTGCTGCCCTAAATACTCTCTACAATTCTACAGACACAGCTCCAAGAGACAGAATTTCCCAAGGTTCAAAGATCAGAGATTAATTTATCTCTAGAGGATAAACATTTCGTAGCAATAAAGTAAAACAGGCAAGGTTACACTAGACCTTCAAGCCATTGCTCCTCCAGGATCACCCCTCCTTTCACTCTGACTCCTACAAGAAGCTACCAACACAATCCACAGACAAACTGTCAACTCACTGATGTGTGGATAGGGTGGAATCACACAGTCCAGTTTCCAAAGACCCAGTAGGGCTCAGCCTACCCACAGGCATGGGCTCTGCATATAGAAATAGGAACTTCCCACTCTGCTGACAGCATGCTGCTCAGTGGGGTGTGGAAGAGCAACGGATACCTGCTAAAAACCCACCAAACCAGACAATCCTCTTGTCATCACTATCCTGGTTCAGAAACAGAGCTAACAGGACCCAAACTCCAGCATAGTGCATCTGAAGGTGAGCACACCTGGGTACTCCACCAGCTCAGGTAACTTGGCCAAGCACCTGGTAAAGGTACATGCAAACATGAGACAGAGGCACAGGACTGAGTCCTCCTCCCTCCACTTAGCAACCAAAAAACTACATGCTCAAGTGACATCAATGTTCAGGCCAAAGGGCTACTCAAACCACATCCTCCCCTGTATGGGAGGACAGCTGTGTTCACATTCAAGTGATTTTTCTACACAGATTTTCCTGTGGAGGAGGGACAGTAAAGAATGATGTCATGTTTAATACCTTTACTGCCATAAAGCACTCCAAAACATCTGGAGGTCCAGGTGCCTTAGTTTGCCCCCATCTCTGCTTCCCTTTTGCCAAAAGTCGTTATTAATTATTAGATCCCTGGGATTCTGGTCTTCAAATCCCACACACAGCTCTGCATATAATATTAGATATGTATAAGTGGTCCTTAGTATGAGCTGCTTTGCTTCAAGGCAATTCCCAGCATCTGCCAAAGCTCTGCTAGTCACTTAGCTTGGGACAAGAACTCTGAAGTCGATGTCCAATGCATTGGAGCACTCAGAAAAATCCCTTTTACCAAGAAAATCAGCAAGATGAAAGAGCAGGACAACACCTTAGGGTGAGTCCCATTTACCAGTCCAAGCTGCACTGAAAAGACTAAATCTCCAAGTGATACACTGCACATTCCTGCACTATCTCAGCAGCCCACACCTCCGTCAGGCTGAGGAGCAGCTCATGCATTCCAGGGGCTCCAACACAGGCTCCTTCTCCATCGCAGCATGTCAGCACTCGCTGTCCTGCAGACTCAGTGTCCTCCAGCAGAAACGGCCCCATGCAGCCCCAGGGCCACATTCTTCAGCTTCCCACATCCCAGGTTTGTCTGACAGAGCAGCAACGCCAGACTAGTGATCCCAACATGGTTGGTTCCGAGGTACAGAACAGGAAGGGGTAACACGGGAGCCCCTTAGTTCTGATGCCCACATCAACCCCCTCTTCCAGAAATCTGAGCTGCATTCACCTCCCATAAATAGAGGGAAGTCATTAAAAAGAAAATATATTCAAATGTATCTTACTCTCTTGTTCACCCCCCTGTTCCTGTGCATCTCAAAAATGCTCCTGGACTAAGGTGCCACCATCATGAACTAGTTCTGGAAAAACCTACATTGACAAGGCATTGATGGCAGCAAGGAGCTTTTTAATGCTAATTTTTCCTCAAGGAGTAAATAGTTTTCCACCCTTCATAAGCAGTCTAGGCTTTTTTTAGTATTTTTTTTTAAGTGAGGTAATTTAGAGAAATATAAATGGCTTTCCTCTCTTAAGGAGATACCTTCTACTACTGAGTGCCCAGCATAACTCCAGGCTGTGTGAGGGCCTGAGACACACAGCATGCTCAGTCAGCTCAAAGATGACAGCCTTAGTGCCAGCAGACAGTGAACTCCCTCGGATTTTCATATGCAGTTCATCTCTCTCAACAACTGAGGGTGAGCTGACACAGCAAATCAGAGCATTATCAATACAGTAAGCAGAACAAAAGGATGGTGGTTAAAATTTCTTCTACATCTCATCTACTTCTGGGGAGGAAATGGAAGCATAACTGAGGCAAGATACTTCAAACGCCTCAGATACCAGCCTTTCATGTTCAACAGCTGAAAGCCACATCTGCACATCCATCAAACCACACGGTGCCTGTAGCTCTGCTTCTTGCATGGGACATCTGGATAGTGAGCCACACTGGAGACAAGGCTCTTCATCCAGCCACCACACAGAGCAAATGCCTTCAGCCACACAGCCCCGTGTCCCCCAGCACCTCTGCTGCCACATGTCCCTGACAGCCCAGTCACAGCACACCAGGTAATCGGGATGAGATGTCTGAGCACAAACTACAGCATTTCCTCTAGGGCAGCCACAGAGAACAGGTGTCTGCTCCTCCTCTGCTCTTCCCCACACCCCTGTTTATCCAGTAACTGGAACTACTACAGGTTCTCCTGGCTTAGACAGCAGAAGATTCTCAGAGGACTGGCACATGGAGATACAAAGTGAGACACCCATAAGGTCAGGTCTAAACGAGGACCTGGACTTTAAATTATAATCGTGTCTCCCTCAGCACAAGACAAATTGCAGACCCCTCATTTGCAGAATAATGCACCATTCTCCCTTCCCTTTTTTCCTAAAAGCTGTAAAATGCTGAAGTCAATCTTTGATTTTTGTTGTCTCCTAAAAGAACACGGGGAATTGCATCTCCAGAACGGAACCCTGAGCTCCCAAACTTATCTGAGCAGCCTCTTTGCAAAATCCCTGAATCCAAACCTTAAAAATCTTACTAGGTTCAAGTGAGCCTTCTCTCCCTAACGTCCAGGAGTCAATGCAACTGCAGCTCACATATAGGGAGACAGCTCAGGGTGGTAACCCAATCCCTGGCAAGGCAGTTTTACATCGTGAGTAACTGCAGAGGAATGGGGAGCTTGGGTATATTTATCCTATTAAATAGCCTTTCAAAAGAAACATTTCCAATGCTCCAGAAGAGCTGCATCAAAAACACTTACCAGAGCCTTGCTATAGGGGTTCTCACTGCCCCCAAGTTTGAGTCTGCAATGGGTGGGGAGCCCTAAAGAGCAACACTAAGAACAGCAATTTCCTTTTTAAAAGCAGCCTTGATTTTCCTCAGCAAAATGGAAGAGCATGTCAGAAACAGGAAAACCATGAACCAGGTGAATGCAGGCATGGACTTTCAGGTAAAAGAAATGCAGTAACAGATTCTTAAGGCATTATATTGTAATCAATCTTTTTAAATGCAAAAAGATCAAATACTACAAAAGCAATAAAATACAAGGACTACATTCAAAATGGGACTCTAAAAATTCAAATTGTGATGAGATGCTCTTAAAATTCTGACGTTCTCTGGTCCACATGCATAGGAAGCATGCAAAATAGCTTGGCTTGCTTTCTAAATCATTTTGATAAGGAGCCATTTAAAAGTTTTCCAAAATGTAACCAACATGTTGAGAAGGTGGTTAGAATACAGGACATGTAACAGCTCTCAGTTCTCTTGGGAAACAGGGACAGACTGCTATTTGAGACCCAGAAATAATCAAGGCACAAAAGAGAAGTCATTTGCCTGACCTAACAACTGCTGGTCTACCAGTAGAGAGCAGACCTTGGTATTTTTACTTCACATTGTCTAGACCTGCCCAGAGGAAGTTCAGATGACATTCCCAAATCACTCAGCTATTTCTATAATGTCTCCCAGGGAGTGATGTTTATTCAAAGGCAGGAGCTTTCTTGTTATCTTGTATTGGTGCAACTCATGCCTTGTGTCACTGCTTCATAAAAAAAATGCCCAGACTAGTAATCTGTGGAATGGTGAACTCTGACGGAAGACAATATGCATGAAAATCCTTGAAGCTTCTCTATTCTTTGCAGCCAATGCTGGCCCTTAGCATAAGCAAGACTGCTTTTGTGGCACTGATTTACAAGTTGTGTGGGTGCTTCAGAAAAGCTTAACAGCAAAGGCAATCATTTAGTAGCTGTTATGCCTAGCTAGACCAGGCTGCAGAGACAAACTAAACTAGAATTCGTGCCATGATAGACAGAACTACTTTGAAAACCATGTGATGGCAGCCACCATGAATCCCATGGATGCCACAACTCGATCAGGGAGAGCCAAACCAGTCAGCTTTCCCCAGCACAGCAGCCCATGCACCCAGCTCTGACCACTATCAACAATGTCTAAACAACGACAAGACACGGCGCTGTGAGATGTGGTCTGCAATCAGCTGCAGCAATGATTGTGGCTTCCTGTCCCAACCACTGAGACCCAAGCTGGAGACTTTATTCCAGAGACTGGTCACAACTAACATGCACCACTACCCAAGCACAGGGCTGTAAGAGAGTGTGCAAATACAGCCCATTTAAAGCAATTTCTGGACCTGCTTATCAGTGACTACTCACTGCACATTTGGGGATGAAATGCACACCCTTCGAGTGCTGTGGCTGCAGTTTCAGCAGGGCTGACATGTAAGGGAAGGGCCCAGCAATGTCCCCTTCCCCCAGCCTGCAATCCCACACTGTTCCCAGAACCTGCCCTGCTGATACAGACGCTTTCTGAATCAATTCAACTTACTAATCCAGTAACATTTTGGTGGTTCCGTTTTTTTATATGAACTCATTACATTTCTTGGGAGCGCAACTCCAGCCACTCTACACAGCTTTTAGAAAATGTTTTAAAAGAGAACAATATCAGAATTTAGTCCTTGTCTAGAGTCAGTGAATAAAACTGCTTTAGATAGGAAGATACATACCACCTCCAAAACCCAGGCCAGGACACAACCTGTAAAATCTAGCCCTATCCAGCCACTAGTTGAAAGACATTACCCATCCTTCTGTCTGATTCCCATAATTAATCTGCATCTCAGATGCAGATCAGAAAAACTGCAGCCTGAAAAGGGAGCAATCAGCAGACAGCAGAAACTGAAATGCTCTTATATTCTGGAGACATTCCTCACCACTACCAGCCACTTCCACCTGAGCCTACATTGACATTTTATTTTCGCTTTGCAGCCCCAGAATTATGATATGGCTCAATCAGTAGGGCTGCACACATTATGTACCTACTGGTGCTACCTCATTTGTGCCACCAAGCTTAAGAGCTAGCTTTTATCACAGACTAGTCCTGACCATAAAACTTTGAAGATGAGCTGACTGTATGCTACAAAAACCCAACAGAAGCCATCATGTGAGCTCAGACCTTCCACTGCATCCCTCCGAGGGGGCAAGAGAGCTATTTGAAGGTGTGCTGAAAAACCATAAAGGTCACCACGAGATCCTTACTGGCCACTCTGCTTCCTTTCAAACTGACACCAGCATTTCACTGAAATTCAGACCTGCCCTGTAACCTCAGCAGAGCTGTACTGGTCAGCATGATGAGGGTGCTAGTGCATCACAAGGGGTCAGCTAGCTGCCATGCATCCCAGCAGCAAGGCTTTCAGGGGCACAGAGAGGCACTCTGTAGGAAACAGGCTGGCCAGTTTGCAGGTTGACACAAGCAGGCCCAGGGAAGCACAGCCCCATCCCTTGAGGGAGCATCTCAGACCCACTTCTCATCATCTTTGATGCAACAGGCTGGGAAATCCTTCAACTGCTGGCTCCATTTGTATCACCAGTTGGCAGGAAGGTAACCTGATCTTAACCAGACCCACAGGGCATGGGATCATCAACACGGCATGCAGCCTGAGAGACACTGCAAGGGCCTTGAAGATCTGAGTCAGCACAGTTTCTTGGATGAAACAACACAAATCCACAGCACCCTCTGGCCTACAGTCCAAGCTGTGTGAAGGAACCACAAAAGATTTTCCTGTAGGACCAGAATTTTTCCACTTAGCTCTTGAACACTAAATTAGACGCCAGCTCAAACTGGCTGAGAGAAACGAACCACCAGCTAAAAAAAGAGAAATGCACAGTCACCCTGCCTTCTTCCAGCTTACTTAGAAAAACTTTCATCCCCTTTCCACTACCTCAGTTCATTAGATGGCTGAAATAACAGAAGTCTCACAAGGCACATAACTCCTTACATGGTCAGAGAGAATATGTTATAGGTTTGCTGAGTATTCTCACACTAGAAGTGATGTGTGGTTTAAGTACCATCTTCTTTCAGGAGGGATGAACCTGATGCTCCAGAAAAAAAAGAGTAAGGTTACCAGTCCATTTTCCAAAGAAAATAAGTTTTGAATATGGCCTTTTTGGTTTTCAGCCAACAAGCTGCTAAACCAAGCACAGCCTTTCTAAAGTCTGTGAATTAACCTAAGCTGTCCACTGCACTGCCATGGCTATCGCACTTGGAAGCTCTAAACAGAAACACTAGGAAGAACAGATTTTTACTGGCATTGAAGATCAAGGGACAACACAGAGCAAAGCAGGGCCATACAGATCCATCTGGAGTTGGCTGTTATATTTTTCATATATTGCTTCCAAGGAGAGTACTTAAACCCACTAGCAGCACTATGACATTTCTGGTTTCAGAGTCTGCTCTCTCCCAAAGGTATGTCCTCCCATTTATTACTCATTTCTAGAAAGGGCTGGGGAGGGCTGGAGGGAAGTGTTATTTCCTGTCATATACAGCATCCTCTTTTTTATAGCATGGCTTTCTCCACATTTGGCATGAAGAGAGACATATTTACTTCCCTCTCTTCATTGTCTTGAGCAGCAAACAGCTCCTGCTAGGAAAAAGCCACCCTGTGCTAAGACCTAGTGCCTTAAACTGAATTAATCTTCCAACTTACCAAACAGATACATGTTTTCAGTTTCACAGCTACCAAAATCTTCTGAGAATGCCAGAGCCTCAGTTAGACAAGCCCTGAATGCCTCTAGACCTATTCACAGATAACCCACAGTTGTGTGAAGCTAAAAGAGAAAATAACCCCTTGTGTCGTTTTTTTTCTATCTAGATTCACTGGACTCTTAAACCAAGTCCTGAACAACAGGAAACAATTACCAAAGATGGATAAGCTTAGTCAAAGAATTCTTCCACTGCTCTATGAACAATCTTCAGGAGGGTCAGGAAAAGTTTATAGAGGGTTTGCAAGTCATAGGTCCAGCACATCCTGTGACACACTGCATGCAAAAGCGGTAGGCTGAGCTAATCCCATCACTTGTACAATGTTTAAGAGCACAAAGCCAGGTTCTGGGTTACCGATGGAGAAAAGTTAGAAACTGCAACAGAAAAATTCATTATGTGTAACATGCTTCACACAGACTTAACCAGCCCTTACTCAATACTGCAACTCATGACCTTCAGTGATTCAGATCACTATGACTTAAGTGCTACTGTCGTCAGATGACTGTCCCACACACAACTTAAAGCACTAAGAGCAGAAGTGAAACCCATTTTCAGCCACAGCAGTTGACTACCTCCACACCCTAAACCTCCACATATTCCATCTGAAATTGATATAACAGGCTGTGACCTGCAGCAATTACAGGCAGTAAAGTCTGCAGCCACTGCACCTGAATTCCAACGAGGATCAGAAATCAGAATCCTCACCCTAACATTAACACCATCCCCTGGATAGCATGAAAAGTCATCTACCTTTCAGAAATGGGGAACTGACAAGCAGCCCTGAGCAGCCCAACATAACATGGCAAGTCCATGTTATATCAGAATAGAAAGCAAGTCTGACTCTCAGGCCTATACTAAAAATACTTAAGTTGGAATTCTCAGTCTGAATCTGCAGCTTGCTATAAGCTCCACCTGCTACCGAGTCTTTTGTCAGAATCCTCTCATTTTGGAAGCTAATAGACTGGTGTTCCTACAAGCAGTTATAATTAGCTCTATGAAAGATTATGAGAGCAACAATCTACACAAATTAGAGTCTCTGTCTCTCTCCCTGTGTGTCAACTGCCAAATTTGAAACAGCTTTGGTTTCCAAGGAGGGTAAGTACAGCCTCAGACAGTCTTCTCCCAGAGTAGCTCTTCTTGTGCAGGATCTATTCCTGATCTCCACCTGGCAGCACGTTCAGGCACTTTCAGAAAGTCCCAAATGGCCAATACTGACCTAACTGTCTCTGGGAGGGAGGTGAGTTGGCTCAGATAAAAGTAAAGGACATCAGCTCTGTTCAAACACAGCAACACCCAAACTAAAGAAGAGTGAAATGGCACCTGACCACCTGGCACCTGGTGGAAGGTACAGATTGGAGTGTAAACGTTCTACACAAGAGACTAAGCAGTTAATACCACCTAGGTACTGACTTGGGCTGGATTTCAGCCAGTACCCTAGATGGGGGAAAGAAAATAATAGTATTAGTTCTCTATCTATCCCTACATGCACGAAACAGTAAGTTAACCCCCCCCCAAGCACGTCAATAATTCTTATTTGCTGCTGGCTTCCCTCAGAAAGTTTCTTGAAACTGGATCAACATTCAAAAAAAGCCCAGCAAGATCTGCTACCCCCTGCCAAAACAAAAAAAAAATCATGAAAACCAAACAAGCAGCCACTGAATTGACCCCTCAGAGACAATTTCCCAGGGCCAAGGCCTCTGATCAAAATACCAACTCCCTTGCATTCCTACAGGAAGAGGGGCTCAGCCAAGCCAGCTATCTGAGGAACCAGACCCTTCCTGCTGCATCAGCACGCAGCTACTCCACAAGCAATAGGACAAAACACAGCACACCACCATTTTACAAACATCTAACAAATCCAGTACAAAGGACATCCAAGGATGGGCAGAGAAACAGTAGGAAACAAGAAACTATAGATCTGAAATCACAGCTCTGGTAAAGGGAATAAAATAGCAGCTCAGGGCTCAAGAAATTTCTAGTCTCTTGGCTGATCAGTCAAGCAAATGCTCACAGAAGTAGTGCCAGTGGACATCAAGAGCATCACAGCACTGGGAAATTTATCATATCCCACAATTCTGGCTATAATGGATGCCATTTCAAACCCCTGCTGCTCTCCCCAAGTCAGGTATGTCAGGTTGATGCCATATAAATAATATCTTGCCAGAAGTTGGTTTGCCCTCCTTGTGCAATGAAAGGGAAGACTCCCTTTACCGATTCTTCTTCTCCTCTAGCAGCATGCAGAGCTGCTGGGAAAGAAAGTCAACTGTCTCCTCCAGCAAACTAGCTTTCTTCCTTAAGCACAAAAGGATGTTCTTCAAAGATCTGTTCTCACATCTTCCTGGAAGAGAGACAGGCAGAGAACAGTAACAGCTACAAGGTCAGTAGACCAGTGAGAAAAAACACTGCCACCATTTGTGTTCCAGACCCTGCTTGGAGAGCTGCTGCCAAGTGCAGAGGTGTGTGGCACCCCACTGCTATCAAGCAACCCTCGAGATACTCGCTGAAAGGGCATTTTTTAAGCCCTGGGTGGACTGTATTTGGTTGAGATTTGCATAACTGTAGGCAGTTGGGTCTGACTTGAACTGAAACCTGTCATTAAGCAGCACTGAGGATAAAACACACTAATCCACTACTGGACAACTGTTCTGAGCAGCTTCTAAACAGAAGCTCAGTGCCACGAGCAGTGGCCGATCAGAACAGTGTGAACACACAGCAATGGTTTCCAAATCTCTGAGCAACAGCAACCCTTGTTGCTTGTGCTCCACAGCCTTTAGATGGAAATGACAACCATGTAACTTTGACTGCTGAAGAAGACACCTTACAACAGCTGTAGAGCACTTACCACTGGAGATCATCATTTGGAAACTGCTGACTAACTCATCTGGGGAAGGAAAACATGCTCCATCAGGGTTTCCATGGGAATGGAGCACAGGAGTTCAACAGTGATCACCACGAAGGATAGTTTCACAAGATGCAGAAAAGTGAATTAACAGTTCACCACTGCCAAAAATGGAGAGGTTTTACTCCCTTTTCCAGACATGCGTTGCTGCCACTTCCTTGTGTTAGCTCTGGCTCTCACAAGACCCCTTTGAACCAGTTCAACACAATACACACCCAGCCAAAAAAAAAAAATGGACTGTTTTGTTTGGGGTTAGAAAAGAGAGATGAGCGTGGCAGTCAGCAAGAAGGAAGGGGTATGTCCAAACAGCCAGATGAGGGTGCAGAAAAGGGGTAAGGATGAATGAAAGTAAAGCCATCCCCCATTTGACTCAACTGCCAACAGGCCCACCACCTCAGAGACCCCAGCATCTTACCTTTGCCACACAGATAACCATGGTCAGTAAAAAGATTGCTAAAGATTGCTAGGATCCTTTCCATCTGCGTATGTAAAAACTGTTCTGGATGCTGTCAGAGACAAAATGCTGACAGAGCTTGCACCTTCTAAGTTAATTATCTACCTTTTAAAAAGTAACAGAAACAAGAGAGCATGTGGACCTTATAACCAATAAAGGGAAGGGTAAGATTTGCATGGTTATGCAAGAATAGACATGAAGCTTAAGGGAGGAAAAAAATAGCATCTTTTAAACAGTGGAAATCCTATCCAAGCAGCATAAACAGATCTGAATATAGACCCGTCCAGGCAAAGTGCCAGTTACAAAATTTGAGACACACATAAAGATGATGAAATGAAAGACAGAAATATTAGTATAAACTCTGAATTCATTAAAAGCATTAGAAGCACAAATTCTGCCCATGAGATGGAGAATGCCCTGGCTACCAGCAAAAGGAGCATGCCAGTTAGAGAGAATGGGGACACTGGAGAGACACTGCAATCACGTCCATATTTAGTACAGTCTCATTGAGACATTGCTATCCTGAAGGCTCTTAAATGGGGTATCAGAATGCAAACTTGAGAAATTTTAGTCCTTGAAGAGAGTATTTTTCATTCACTCCAGCAACTTCCCACTCAGTAACAAGCATATCTCCCAAGAGCATAAATGCAAAGAACATTCAACAAGTGCAAATCTACTCCTTAAAACCCAAGGTACATCAAATTTGAAAAGCCTGTGCCTACAAGGAGAAATAAACTCGCAACAAATCTCACCCAAATACAAGGGATGCCAAATAAAAGGTTAGTATATCAAGACATAAATTAAGACAAGTTAAAAAGACTTGCTGGCTTGACCTGCCAACCACTCTGAGGTGGGTTGTTTCCCTTTTTTTAAAAAAGGAACTTCTGTCAAATGTGGTATGTTGTTTAACTGAATCATTAAAAATCTAATTACTAAGAAAGTACCCTCAAAATGGTGGATTTTTCTTTGTAAGAAGTTTGTGTGTCTGCAAGGGTTCTCTGCAACAGATAGTAGGAGCACACTTGGAAGCAACACCGAACTCTTTTTAAGCCAAAAAGTGTAAGTCATCATCAGCAACTGTCTTTATACAAAGCTCTGCCAAAAGCACAATGTAAACTCACAGAGCAGGGGAAAATGACAACAACATATTTAACATTTTTCAGTCATGTGGATCTTAGTACTCCTTATAACTATAATAGGTAGAAAGTTTTAAAATGAAGCTTTCCCTCTTATGAGCTTTCTACTGTAACTTAAAGATAACCCAAGTAATCACATAGAGTGGGCAAGCAAAATCTTTGAAACAGATTACAAGGGGCCAAAGAAGCACATGGTTAAAAATCTAATTAAAGCAGCTTCTTTTCATTTTAAAAGCAGCTTCTGGGAATGAAAAGAGGACAATGTTCCAGAAATTAATGTGGGAACTGGTCCCCCAGTCTACTTTGGGAGAAGATGTGGGTGGTAATTTGATGGAGATTGCTGATGGCTCTACAACTCTAGAGCTCTTTTTTTTTTTTTAGCCTTGGCAGAAGAATGTGGCCCAAGAGTTTCACAATGTCATGACAGAGGCACACTGAATGAAAGGAAATTGTTTCAAGCCAGACAGTAAACTAACATTTTTAGAACTGGAATATACTATAGCCAGTGGATGGAAAAGAGCAGGAGAATGTTTAAGGTTTTCTTAACTCTTCCTACTGTGAGAAGGTAGATGACCTAGGATTCTACCTATCATCTGGCATCATGACAGAAGTTATTAGTCACAAGTCTCTCGCTTGTTTCATCACCAGCAAGAAATAGTGAGGATTTATTTTTACCAAGAGCAGTATTAATAAAGCAATTAAACACATGGCAGCTTCTTAATCCCAGTGCACTGCAGAGAAGTTGTTGTTTTGTTATCAAAGAAAAAATTTATTCTATAAACTGAAGGCTAGTTTATCTACAAGACAACCCATTACCACAGAAAAATTACAAAAAACAAACGGAAACTAGATTTTTGAGAGGTAAAGATGAGTATGAAAAACCAATCTCCAGCGCTGACCAAAAATGGAAATGCCAGCAATACTGAAATAGAAGCAGCATGAGAATAAACTTCCCTTTCATAGGTACATGAAATAAATCTTTCTTCAAATTACTTTCTAAGAAAGGGTTTTCACCATGATGTCTGATTGTTCCTCCACCAATCCTATGGTAACAGTCAACAGTCATCTGAGACAGGCGGAGAGAGTGTTTTGCACTAGTCTACACAAGTCAAGATTCCCAGCCCCTACATTTCTGCTTTGCTGAAAATTAAGTTGACTTCTTTGTCTCAACTCATCATATTCTTCCCTGTTATACACTGAACTAGGGCATAGTGGAAAATGGATTCATATTCCTATCAAGTACCTAGATGCATATATATTTTATAGAGACATGTAGCTACTGAAATCACCATTATCCCGTTACTGTTGGGTACTTTAAAATTCATCTAATCCACTTCAGAACCACACCAGCATTTCACAACCCACAGGGACACAGAGGGACCAGGCTCTTGCACTTACACATTGAATGTACAGAGACAACCTCCCACACATGCACAGTGGGGCAACTACCCCTCACTAAGAACAATATTCCACTCCTACCTCTGTGACAAATCCAGGCCTTCAAGCAGCTGGAAAATAGACTAACTCCAACTCCCCCCCACAGGAAAAAAAGAAAAAAACCCAGAAAATTAAAAAAATAGCTGTTTCTGCCAAGCAAGCACTGAATACACTGCATTCCATTTCATTAAAACAATTACTCAGAAGCCAGCCAAGAATTACATAAAGCTTCCTCCCTGCACCACCCCCAGCCCCTTCTCTTCAACCCTCCTCCCCAACACGCAGAGCAACCAGCTTCCCAGCTCTGCAAAGCCAAGGTCACACCAGAGCCATCCCATCCTGGAGAAAGTGGCACTAAACCAGTTCAACCAGAGGACTCTGGCAGATCCAGACCCCCTAGAAGGTCTCTGAACTTCACATCACTGGAAGCCATAACATAGTGATCCGTTTTGTGTAGTTTTTCTCCCTCACATGTGATGGTAAGTTAGCATCCAACCAATTAAGCCCTTAACCAACTCTTACAGAAAAAATGAATTATAACCTGACAGATTTTATCTCAAACTCAGAGAGTTAAGCATGATCCCAAGGCAGAAGGTGCTGGAGGCGCCAGATTTAAGCAATTAAGAGGTACTGGAGCAGCATGCCAGAGCAGCTGCACTTGTGAGGCACTGCCCAAGGGAACTGCTCAGGACAGCTAAGCAGCAAATCTCAGATTAAGCACCAGCAGAGTAGACTGAAAACTACAAGCTTAGTGTTATAAGAACCTGACTGACAAATTCATCCCAAACTCCACACAGCCACTCCACAGCCCCCTGCATGACTGACAGTGCTGAGGTCCTCACATTTCACAGCAGAAATAAAAGGCAGCTTCTTCTGGCAAACACGGCTCACCCACCCACAACACTGAGTTGGCCACTGATAAGAGCTTTCATGACGTGGATGAAATGGCATTTCGTTCCCTCCCCCAGTGCTCCAGCTCTCTGCAGGGATCCTGTCTAACTGCTGGAGCTGCTTGCAGCCAGGCAGAATAGTTCCAGCTGTGTATCATGCTGCCTCACCACATCTACACAGCACAGGACAAGTCTCCCACTTAAAACCATAGTGAACAAGAGGAAGAGCTGCACACCAGAAGTATTGCCCCTAGGCATCTTACTCTTGTGGACCAGCTCTGCCCAAATGGTGTGATCTGCTAGCAGCAACAAAACACCCTAGTCCCCAGGCAGCTGCTCGTGCAGAGGAATGGGGAGCAGCAGACATAACTAAAGGCCAAACAAGATGAGCAGCAGCAAAGACCAGCCGGGCCATCATCTTATTCCAACTCGTGGGGCACCAGTAACCTCAACTGACACGCAGTTAGTCTTAGGCTCTTTTGTCTGACCCAGCTGAAATTAGTGTCTCCAACTCAAAAGAAAACTTCTCAGAGAGAAGCCTTGAACTTGTTTAGAACCACAAAAGAGGATAGAACAAGGGAGTATTAAGCCCCTAATCCATGGCAAATCATTTACAGCCCTCCTGCCTGTGACCTTTTCTACTTCTGGCTTTTTTGCCCACTCCTGCTAGAAAAACCCAGCCTAATCACAGTTCCTGACCCAACACAAACTTCCCTGTAGCATGAAGTGAAATTCTCTCACCTTGCTCTTCAAGGGTGGAAATAAAGCAAGATCACATCAGGCGTCTAGACAGACACAGGATTAATTCTGTCTGCCAGCTCAATTTTGTGACAAAAACATGGGACTAGTTTATTCCTGGAGACCCCATACAGTGTGATTTATAGCTGAGCCATTTAAAGCACAATTCCCCATGCAAAGTGTCATTCAGAAAGTTTATTCCCTGGAGTGCCATTTACTTTTTTTGATGTTCTTCACATAATTTGAAAAATGTTAGGGGTTTAAACATGTGCAATAAGCAGTAAAAAACAAGAAATCAAGCTACACTCCAGTGCGTGCTGCCAGCCAGATGTACTCGGTAGCTCACCCAGCAAGGCCATCTACACAGAACTTGTATATGATAGTAAGAACACTGTGAGAACTTCATGACAAACTGTGTTTGAAGACTTCAGACAACCCCCTCATCATTTAAATAACTTGAATTAACTGGTTCACAATGCAGAGACAGTCCAGCACAGGGAAAGAGAAGCTAAGGAGTAACTATGCAGGCTGCCTCCCCCTGGGGCCTACCATAACTTCTCTTGGATCCTCAGCTTGTAGTTGCCTCAAACTGCTTAGATAAATTTCTCATGTAAATTCAGAATAATTATTGTCTGCTGCAAGAAAAAGCTGCACTTACAGAAGCAGAAAGAGCTTACCAGACTCCTAAACATAACCTCAGGAGCTCAAGTTCCTATAGCTGAAATACCAACACCAAACTCATTCCACCATACTCCAGTTGCCAGTTCCACTTTGTTTGCTTCATCGGGATTTAAAAACACACAGGCACAGAAGAGAAAGCATGGGTTTTTACACCAGTCAATCCAGGGAGATGGTCCCCAGCCAGCTGGTTTCTGCTGCTCTGGGGCCATTTGCAATGAGGATAAGCACAAATGGGAAAAACAGCTAAGCATGACATGACAAAGCATCACCCACCTCCTATTTCTATGGTGTATCTTTAGCACACAACATTCTTGGAATGACTTCACGATGCTCTGTGGTAAAAACTAGAGTAGAACTACCGTGGGTAACCTGGAGAGGAAATTTTTCCTCCCTACTCACAGCCTGTCATAACAGAGAATGAAGAAAGGATGAGCAATCAGAAGGGCAGAGAGAGAACATTGAACAGGGCTGACAACAAAAACATAAACCTAATTCAAACCTCCCATTGTAAGCTTTTCCAGCAATGGTGACTGGAGAAGCCTGAAAGAGTTACTATTCTGATAAACTCAGCTGGAAGCTATTTCAGAGACACAAAGATCTCAATGGACATTAACCATACCTTGCAGGTAAGGAGCTATTATCCCTGTTTTGCAGATGGAGAAAGAATATAATATGCCTAAATCAATATAAATATGCCTAAAGTCAAGACAAGTTTTGGAAGCTGTACATAAATAGTTACCCTATGCTAGATTAAATTCAAGCCACAGCTAAAAGAGGTGGCTTCACCTAATTCCCATTTAAAAAAAAACAACAAACTTTTAGAAGAATCAGCTTGCTGACCCAGCAAACTGCCCAACAGTTATTCTGGACACAGGGAGTAGTGATGGAGAGGGGGAAAAAAAACCAAACAAAAACAAAAAACCCCACACAACACACCTTACAGCAGCCAGGAGTTAAATCAAGTTAAACCAATCTGAAATCACAATTTCCACTTTCTCTCCAATCCATTTAACTTCAGCCCCAAATGGAAAGGAATGGTGCTACTCCTTGCTCCTGCACTGGATCTAGTTATTTCGCCACAGGGCAAGACAATTTCCCTTATTAATCCAATGGCAAATCATTTGGTCAGCTTGATGAAAGGGCAAGTTTTCCAAAAGACCACCTATTTGAAGCAATTCACTCTGGAGCCTGATGCTCACTAAGGGAGTAGCAAGCACATGAGATGGGGAAGCTGGAATTACCATTTTTGACTGTGATCTGAAACTGAATGAGGTGCAAGGTGAGATTTTACAAACACTGAAACAAGGACTCAAAGGTCTCCACCATTCCCTACCTCGCATTTTAAAATAGCCTAGTAATCATGACAACATGTACTTCCAGGGCTTGTTATTAAACCCAAGTTAGTTAGGACAGGTTAAGTGAGTAAGAAACTCATTCCCTAAACTCTATCTTCTTACCATAGCCTGGGGAAGCTTCCCACAGACAATGTCTCACTTTCAGGCAGCTGGAGCAGAAGAGCATCTTCATTAACAGCTTCCGCATCAGACAAAAAGGACACAGAAGATCACACAAAGGAAGGAAGGCGTAGTCTGAGACACAGAGCTGGAAACTGGGACCAGAGATCCCAGTAACACATCAGTCTGACTCAAACAGATTTGGTTTGTGGCCATGGACAGGCTTTACTCTCCCCCTCCTCCAGTTGCACAGATTGAGCTTAAGGAATTTATGTCTGTCTGTCTTAGCACTAGATCAGAACAACAGCTCTGGTCAAAGTAGAAGTGCATTGTTACTGCCAGAATTTAAAATTCTACCCATAATTTCTGTTGCTTCATGACTTGTTCTGTACAATAAATACACTTCTAGGGGAATAAGGGTAGGAAAAAAGGGTCTGGAGAAATAAAAGTATTGTGATTCCCTGGGAAAGGAAGAGCAAGTAGAGAGACAGAATTAAAGATAATGTATGTACATTAAAGATAATGTACTTTCACTAGTGGTAGAGATGGTGTCGAAGGATCAATTTTAACCAGGAGGGCAGCTGAACACTTGGGACAAGTTGACCTCTCCCAGTGAAGGACAAAGGAGCTAAAGACAGCACAGAGTCCAGCCTTTCCATGGAATTAGAGCAACAAGAAAAGAAGTCTCTCTCTGCATCGCACAGTGCTCAAGGCAGAGGACTCCCTGTCTGAGTTGCTCAGGACAATGAAGTCCCTGTTTTACGAGGGGTCAGAACAGCTAAGAAGCTGAAACAAGTCAGAACCCCATTGTGCAGAGTATTAGTTCTGTTTATAGTCTTCTCGCCCAGCAGCAGGAATGACTCAGAAACCTGAGCCAGTAGAAAGCCAAGGGACCAAATTACTTTCCCAGCATTTCCCCCCCAATACCATTTCCTGGGCGTAGCTCACCATGAGCAATTTCACACTAAACTTTCAGCCCAGTAAGACCAAAACCCACTGCATATGACTTCCAAAGTAAAGGAACTGAGTCAGACAGAGCCAGGAACCCCCCCCCAGTCAAAAGGGGGATGCCCAGCATAGCCCTGCAGAGCACAGCAATTTTCCAGAGAGATGACAGATGGGAACACATGCAGCCCCCTCCACAGTCCCATGAAAAATCAATGGTAAGATTCCTCCCTTTCAAGTCAATCTTGAGAGGATTATGCCCTAAAGGGAGGTTGGGCTAGAGTTCCTAAAACAGAGAGAAGCAACTTTTAAAGTAAAATATCTTGTGCCACTGAACCTTTGCACTCTGAACTTTGAAGCCGCACTGCTAGACAAGCCTTCTGCAAAAGAAAAAGCCTTCTAGAAGTGAGCAAGCACACCTAAAATAAGCTTACAGGGTAGTTTACATGAACAGTCAAAACACTACCATAAATATGTTCTTATTAAACAGAAATAACTTATTTGTAAAACATCTTTTACAAGCTTTAGTGAATGTTGGTTTGTTTTTGATTACAAAATCCAGTTTAAAAGAATCTGAAGCCTTTAAAAAAAAAAAAAAAGAACTCCAGGAGTGGAGAAGCAAGAATTTCAAAGCCATCAAAAGAAAGCTTTGAAAAGCAACACCATTTCTGTTTGGAGTTACCAAAGCTCAAACATAAAGTTTCGCAGTAGTGTTTGCAAACAAGTCCTGTCAGAAAAAGACTGTAAAAAAACATTCAGAGTCAAAATCAAACAGTATCTGAGTAAAGCATCCTCCTCACCATGAAATACATGACACACTACACCAATTAGGTGTCTTCTTCCACAACCAACAATTCCTAATGGATCTGTTCACACATACTAAGTAAGACAAGGTAGCACCAAGGAACCAAGAATGATTCAACATCTAATTCAACATCTCAAATTGTCTGAAGCAAATATGAGTGGTTGGTGACTTGTGTGCTGGAAGCACAGCCTCTAATAATAACATCCTGCACTCTGGTAATCCCGACAGGGGTGACAGCCCCAAGTTAGGATTCTCACCCTTTAGGACTAAGTTTTACTCTCTGTGCCCATTTACAACACTGCAGAATGGCAAACTCATTCAGCAAGCTTCCTGTCAAACTCCAAGCACATCCGCAAAATACGCTTCCTTAGAGAGAGATTGGAGGAAGACAATCTGGACAAGCCTGGTCAGCTGCTCGAATTCAAAGTCTCCTCCCTGCTTCCCACAATCTGCTATTTCAGTTTACACCCAGCCCCAGCACCAAGGCTTCCCCAGCTCAATGGGGTGCACCAGTTCTACCTGCAAAGCTCTGAACTGGTTTCCTGTGTCAGCTGTGCGTGGTAACACCACTTCTTCAACACTGAGGGGGAAAAAAGGGAACAAAGTTTTTTTCTACCCCAAATGAATCCCCAAAGCAACAGAAATCCATTCTCACAGATGTTTCGTAACCTCTCCAGCCCAAGTGGAACTGAGATACTTCTGGACATCCATTTTACAGAACACAAGTACACACTGACCAACTCCATCACCTCTGTAAAAAGTGAGAGAGGTTTTGATAAATTCAGGGAGCGAAGAACAGAGACACCAATGACCTCTGTGAAGTGGGTGTTCCCTCATGCCCAGCAAGGTCCACCAGTCACTAGCACATTCTGCACCACAGATTCAGTAGCTTGGTGTGGAAATAACTAAGCTGATTTTACATTATATCAACTCTGAACCTGCAAGGAGCATCAGCTCAGGCTCATTGCTAAATTACTTTTGGGCCAAAACTGGCCCTGGAAGCAGTGCAGCTATGTCCACATGGCATTGTGCCTGAACCAACAAGTCCTGCTGGACCAGCTTGACTCTGGACAGAGCCAGCACAGACGTCTGCTTCCATGGCACAGTTAATCCACAACTCAGATAATCCACCCATAGATAATGAGGAACGGAAAACAAGCAACTCTCACTTCAGTTCAGAAGTTTGACTTATTTCAGGGGAGTTGTATCAGCACAGCATTGTTCCCTTACGTATGCACCCCAAGGTGAACAGCTTTAGAAAAATTCAGTGAGCAATCTTGGGGCTAACGGTGGTTTGCAGAGGGAAAATAGCTGGTCTGCCTTTCCGTGGTGAATTTTGTACACCAAAGAAAAGCTTAGAGAGAGAAAGGGTCCCACTTTTTTTGCTCAACTGCTTACAGTTAGATTGACAGATCTTGTCCAGTCTGAAAGACTGCAAAGAAATTGAGAAAGCCATGGTGTAATTAAGACATGATGAAATTAAGTTGCCAAAACTAAAGGTTCTATTTTAAAAATAAGATCACAACTTTAACTTTTGGTTGTGCCAATACATTTAACACCTCAGAAGAACAAAACAAGACACTAATTGAGATCTTTTTCAGAATTTCTTTGCAGTTCACCTCTAACCCTCCTCCAGAGGAAAAATGTGTTGAAACTGTATTAGGCTATTAAGACAACTGGAAAGTGACACTATCATTGCTCAAGGAATGAGACAATTGCAGTGGGCACAGTACAGCTCCCATGGCTTGTTGTAGAGAATGCTGATGAGACACTGAACTGGCCCTGCACACTGCTATCTGTATGCTCACCTTGAAGGGCCACTCAGCAAGTCAATACACACACTGGGTGAATCCTGTTCTGACTAGCAACGCATTCCTGACATGCTAGGAACTTGCTGCAGGAGCAGCACCAAATCTCCAAGAGATAACCAGGCTAAGGGATATGAGAAATGGTAAACAGAGCTCTCTCCACTTGCAGAAACAACTGTGAGAAGACACTGCAGTAGAAATTAATTCTGTCTGCGCCACCAGGTACTTCACCCGTGCAAAGAGTGAGGTTTCACTCCCTAAGAACAAATCCTTCATGGTCCACCTTTCACCAGGAAACCATGCACCTGATGGACTCCTTGGCCTGCAAGTTCGATCATTAGCCCAATTCACAGTCTGTTTTCTGAAGGTGTGACCACCAGCTTTATGCCAGCACTGTAATGTGAGCTTCCAGGTCCAGTAATAAAACTGCAGCACATCTTGACAGAACGTCTGGTTTCTATTAAAGGTAGGATGGAAGTAAGTGATCGTAGCCCCTCCCCAGTGTCTGATTTAATCAGTTTCATAAGCGGAACTCAGTCACCCTAATGTCTCCCAGAGCACAAGGGTGGCAGATCCACTCCTTTCCGGCTTGGTACCTACGGAACTCAAACTCTCTAGATTTTTCCAGTGAGACCAGTTGCCTGACATTTCCCTGCTCCAGGTTCTGAAAGGTTTCGGCACACCTGGGGGAAGCCAAGGGAGGAGAAGGACGAGCCCTGAGCCCGGCAGCACGCTGGGCAGGGGCTCTGCTCTGCTCACCCCCGAGGGCTCCCAGTGACCACTCTACACCCGGGCAAAGTTAATCATCTTGCCCAAGAATAGACTCGAGACCTCGCTGTGGCGGCAGGGGAGGAGGTGTCTGCTGAAACCCGACCACGCTGCTCCCGAGGCACGGGACCGAAGGGCGCCTTTCCCCGCCGGGACGACACCGGCGGCCCGGACCGCGGGCGGGGCGGACAGCGGCAGCCCCAGGGCAGCCCAGCCGAAGGGCCTGGGGATGGGCGGCGGCGCAGCCAGCCGGGAGGGCCTGTGGGGAGCGACACGTCCCCGGGCGCCGGCAGGCCCGGCCCGAGCCCCGGGGCGCGAAACCGCCGGCGGCGCTGAGGGGCGCAGGGTGGCCGGGGCAAGGCGGGCCGCGGCCGCTGCCCAGAGCACTGAGGGGCGGCGCCCCCCGCCGCGGGGATGCGGTGGGCCTCAGAACTCACCCAAGTCGTCCATGGTGCCGCCGCGCCCTCCCCGCCGCCCGTGCCGCCGCCGCCGCCGCCGCCTCAGCGCTTCGCAACTTTCCCGGCCCGCCCCCGCGCGCGCCCGCGACCCGCGCGCCCCCGCCGCGCCGAGCACCGCCCCCTGGCGGCCACAGCGGGACCGGCCAGCCCGGCAGGGGGGGACTCGGCGGGCCGGGGCTGGCCGCCGGTCCCGGGGCGCAGGCCCTGCGGTGGAGAACTGTCCTGTGAAATGCCAGGCGGGGACAGCAGCGTCCCGGACCTCGCCGCGGGGCTCCGTCCCCGGGGCAGAGCTCGCCCTGCCGCACGGAGCCATCATGCCCGCCGCCCCGGGAAAGGCACCGGCCGCCAGCCCAGCGTGTCCGAGGAACTCAACCTCAAGCCCTGTCCTCTTCCCTCGCCGAGCAGGACCCTCCCCAGGGGTAGCGATGCATTAGTGCTAGGCTGGGCGGGGGTGCTGCTGCCCGGGAGGAGCCCTGCACATTACCAGTCTGTGCCCTAAAAGCCTTCAAACACATTGACATTTCTGAGCTCCAGATGATTTACCCCTCCACAGGAAAGCTTAGGCAGGTGAAACCTTTCGTGAATAATTTTCCACAAGCTGTTGGCACTGTAAGGGAAAGCCACCAACCACTTCTCCTTTGCTCTGTTTAAACACAATAACAACCCGTCTGGATACAGCATGTGATAGTGTGTCTCATACCACCATTTCCCACTTGCTTTTCCTTTCAAACCACTACCAAGTCACTCTCAATGCAGTGAAGTCCTCAGCCTTGTCCAAACCGCAGAGCAGCTCCACCCTCATTACAGCTAGTGTGTTTACTCTACCATCAAGCTCTGGCCAAGTCGACACAGCAGCAAAAACAGTTGCTCAGCCCCAGAGCTCAGGTCCTAATCTGATGTGAGATACCCCAAAACCTATCAGTGTGGGAACAGCTAAGGAACCAGGAAACATGACTCTTGCAGCACTTTTCCTTACAAAATTACTACCAAGGCAGAGAATGTTCTCAGAGCTGAACAGCACACGTCCTGTTGTGGAGCTGAGATTACAGGATTGCATTTTCATAAAAACAGCGACTATGAGGTCAGCCACTAGCAATCCCTGATGCTTTATTTTTCACTCTCTAGGCACAAACACACCTAGTTTCCCCAGCTAGCACAATTCAACAGACATCAGTATTTCCTGTGTTAAGACACGCTACAATGAGAACAATCACTAGGGGTGCATGGAAATACCCTAGTCCCAGCCAATGCTTACAAATAATCAACAGCCTCCAGGAAATTCATTCCAGGTTTTACTCCAGACCCAGAACTTCCCAGAAAATGACATCCTACCTATATATAAGTACAATACAAATATAAGCAAAGGCCTCCACCATGTGCTTCACCATCAGTGTCAAGGATCTTGCCTGACACCCTTGCTAGTCCTTGAGCAAAATTTAAAACATTATCTGAAGGAACAGTTACAAAACCTATCACTGTACAGTGGTGACTTCAGGATGTGTCCCCTCAGGTGGAGCAACATAAAGCACTGGTAGCACAGTGGTAGCACAGTGGACCTAAGGTCATCAGAAACACATTCTTTCCTGGGATCTGTATGTTTCTTCTAGCAACAAGTGACAGTCTTGACTTAGGTTGTATTTTTATGTCTGCATAAATAAAGTGCCCACTGTGGTCTCTGTTCATACTGCAGCCTGGTATGCAATTTCTATCTTCAGCTTCCTACAGGATCCTTTGGGGCTCTGGAAGTGAGTGCAATTGAAGAAGGCAGTTTCTATTCTACAGCAGAGCTGAAATTAACAGTTAGGGCTGCACCCACAAGAAATAGGTTGTGTCCAAGCTGGTCAGTAAAAAAAAAAAGAAGTCATTGCTGGATGGCTTCAGCACTGCTATGAAAGGGACAGTGAGGTGGAAGGCAGGGCTGTCACATGAATGATACAATCCTCCAGTATGGCTTTTAAAACCAATCTTATTCTTACTGCACTCCTCATAGGCAGGTGCTGTTCATAATTTAATTCTTCTTCACACACTAAGACTTCTTATGGAAATTGTCAGTCCTTAACCACCCCATGACACTCTAAGGAGTAGGGATAGGTTAAAACACAAGCTGCTAAAACAACTGCTCACTGGTGGGGGCTCAAGCCAACTTCACCCAAACAATGTTCACCCTCTCCTATCCTTCCTAATGCCCTGGAACTCCTGTTTTCCCATCACCTACCTGCTCTCTAACTCTGTAACTCTGACTGACTCCTGAACACCTGCTCACGTGCCATTCTTATGCAGCTGCAGTTCCCTGGTGATGGCCACCTCCAGCAAACTCCTTCCCACCTGAGCAGCATACCCAAGGCATGCCCAGAGACTGGCACGACTGTGGGGTAGTGTTGCTGACAGCAGCTACACCCCTCAAACTGGTGCTGGCTGGGAAGTGCTAGGGAAGACAGGCAGTGCATTGGAGAAATACACAGGACTTCCTCTCACACTGTGCCATATGACTAAGACATACCATGACAACTTATCTTTCACAGGAGTGATAAGTTATTGCCCCCATTTACAGATAGGAAACCAGGCTAGGAGCTGGAAATAAAGTCAGACAGTGAATCAGTATCAACCTAATGCTGGACTTCAGGACTTCCTGGCTCCACACAACTCAAGTGTTCAGAGTACTTGCTCAAGGCATCTTTCCCTCTCGTCAAAGCATCTTTTACCAGTTAGGAACCAGGTCCACAGAAGGGTGGCTTAACCCACTGACCTCCACACACTTGACACTCAGAGACTGGGCAGATTAACTGTCCACCTGTCCCCTTCAGGGCTGGCATCTCAGACTGGCTGCCACACAGAGGAGTGATCCAAGCTCATTCCATAGTACCTCTTTGTGAAATGCACCATTATTTACAGCAGACTAAACCTATGTCAGAGAAGAACAGATATGAAGCTACATGGACTTATAAGACAAGTTTAGGGCTTACCTGTGGACTTTGCAGAGAGTGACTTGAAACTGCAGAGTGATGACAATAACTTCATTGCAGAGCATGTCCTCTGTGCTGTGCCACACAGACACCATGCAAGGGGATGAAGCTCTTTCTTCAAGTAAATGCTCAAAAGACAAATTCAGGCAGAGCTTTAAGGTTAAGGCAATGGCACTAAATGCCAGCATGCAACTTCTCCATTGAGGTCCTACTTCACACTTGTTGGAAGGATCTATTACAGTAAAATGAACAAGCTTTGTTTCTAGCATAAGATGTAGGACATGACTTCACAAGGCAGCATGAAAGCACCATGCCAGGGTACCACCACAGGCAGTTTTGGAAGATGAGAAACAAGCAAGTGATAAACCCAGTACTTCCCAACACAGTTTATATGAAGTCATTGCATGAAGTGTATTACTCACTGTAAACTGCAGTATTTGTTAGTGTGGTTTATTCTGCCCAAGAGTAATGGCATCCCTACAATTCAGGTTTTGATTTCAAATTGATATTGCTAGCAACAAAGTACAAACAACCCGGGAGGCTTCAGTGTCAAGTCTTTGGTCTCTGTGTGTAGGATACCCCAGCACAGCTGACTGTTACAAATAAACCTGATGATGAAGGAATGGTAATGTTGGCTACTAAGTTTTCTGGTCTGCCTAGTTACAGTTTAAAACAGCTGCCAAGCTCAGGGTCTTATGGGCAGGGTAGGAGCATCCAGATGGCACACACAACCACACAGAGAACTTCGGAGGTAACTAGTCAGCAACATAAGCTACATCTAATTGACACAGAGAGACAGAGAGCAGCTGCCTCCAACTCCAGCGGAGACTCAGCCCAACGAGCTGTCGTGCAATGGTCATTAGTTTTCCTTCCCATGCTCTGCGTTTGGATTAAATGAGGCAACAGCTGCAGTTTAGGAATGGACCGGGTTTACTCATAAAGTAGGATTTCACGCCAACCACCCCAGCTGCCTTTTCCTTACAACACCACGCACCTCATCAGCATTTCCCCCTACTCAACGTTACAGCTCCCCTCTCTTGAAATTTTTCGTTACAATCTCTTTTTAACACTCTCACTCAGTCTCCGTAGAGACTGTCAAAAATTGCCAATGCCGACTATATTTCAAGTCGTCATGGCGGGGTATTGGGAAAAGTTTTCAATTAGCAATAATCGCGCCTCGGATTAACCTCATTGGCTACGATACTGCCACTGCGCAAAGCTACCCCCACACTGCCGCCGCCGCCGGCCCTCGCCCCGGGGCCGCCACTGAGGTCGGGGCGAGCCCCGCCGCCCGCCCGCGGCCCTCCGGGCCTCCCCCGGCACCGCTCGCCGCCTTCCGCCGTGCCCCCGCCCCGCCGCCCAGCAGCGGGGTACCCCCTTTTCCCCGCTCCGTGCCGAGCAGCGGGGTGACCGCAAAGCTTGCTGGGAAGGAGTATGCAAATAGCACGGGCGTCATGCGGGCAGCTCCCTCGGAATGAAGGGCTCCCCACCGCCTTCCCGCTGAATGAGGGGCTCCCCATCGCTCCCTCCTAATTTAGGGGCTCCACACCGCTGGCCCAGACAAGAGAGACCCCAGCCTAGGAATCCCCCAGGTAGCTAAACCTAGCCCAGCCCAGCCCGATTCATTCGCCGATCATCCCCCCCCACTGCTGCGGTTCTTAACTACTTCTATCTTTAACCACTGCAAATCGGCCTCTCAGGAGGCTCTCAAAAATTGCCAATGCCGACTATATTTCAAGTCGTCATGGCGGGGTATTGGGAAAAGTTTTCAACTAGCAATAATCGCGCCTCGGATTAACCTCATAGGCTACGATACTGCCACTGCGCAAAGCTACCGACCGTCCCCGCCCACCCGGCACCGGCGCCACGGCCCCGCCACGGCGCTCAGAGCGCGCCGCCGCGCCCCCGCGCGCCCCCCAGGCCCGCGCCGCCGCGCGCCCCCCGGGCTCCCGTCGGGGGCGGTGGGTGGGTTCACGGAGGAAGGGGAAGAGGGGGGGCGCGGATCGGGGACGCGGCGGTGCGCGCGAGGGGTGCCGGGAGGGCACGATGGTAATGAGCACCGGGGAGGGGCTGCCCCAAAAATCGCACCCCCACCTCCCCGGGGGAAACGGGGCACGGCTTGAAAATACGTGTAAACGCTTAAAACAGGCAGCGACAGCCCAAGGGTCACTTAGACTGACGGAACTGCCAAGAAGGGGGGGGTCGAGCTCCACGGGGATGGGCCGAGGGGGGCACCGAGCACCAGGACCCCCCTTCCTCTTTGTGACTGCAAAATTCCACACTGCTACATACAGGCTCAGGCTCTTCTGGGCTTTGAAATTACTGCAAAAGGCAAGAAAAATTGATTTAAATTCCTGCAATGTCTTCAACTAACGAGCAAGAGCTATTCGGAGAATGCATTTGAAAAGCAGTCCAAATGATTAGAACGAGCCCGTTGTGTCTAAAACAGGTGAGCATCTACTACCAGCAGTCTGGACCTACTCCTATTTATTTGTTTTTCAAAAAAAATAAAGACTCCTTTGGAAAAAAAACCCAAAGAAGCCACTTTCTTCTCATTTGTTTGGTCACATTCTAAGCCTAAAAGCAGCTGTTAGTATCAGTGGAAGGAAAACACATGATTTTGCACAGGCAAGCACCTACCACAGGTCATCAAAGCTATTAGTCTTGTTTGTATCAAAACCATTCTGATTTTATTCTCATATGTTTCCTTGAGCGCATCTATGAGGCTCTTGGCGTTTTCAAATTGACTGTATCA
Source organism: Hemiprocne comata (assembly GCA_020745705.1). Classification (NCBI taxonomy): domain Eukaryota; kingdom Metazoa; phylum Chordata; class Aves; order Apodiformes; family Apodidae; genus Hemiprocne; species Hemiprocne comata. The sequence goes on along the minus strand of CM036602.1, from coordinate 11,162,462 downwards.
GGTGTCAGGCACACGGGGTTTGTGGGATTTCCCCCCCCCTTCCTTGAAGCATGGGAATTGTAGTCTTTGTGCTTAGGGCTTAATTCCTCTCTGAACTACATTTCCCAGCAAGCCCCTCCCCGGCAGGCCAGCCCTCTCCTTCTGCGGTCGCGCAGGGAAGCATGATGAGAGGTAAGTTTTCAGGCATTATTCACCGTTTCACTCTTATTTCAGTAGATGTGCTGAGTTCAGCCGTTATAACACCACCCCCGCCCGCCCTCCCCCTTCCCCCTGTCATTATTACAGCAGAAGAGACTCGGATGACGTGGGTGTCCTTCTGCATTTCTGGCCTGCAACCATTGGTAGAATCCTGTTTGTCTTCTACCTTAAACTTGTCCGATCTCTTTCCATGTGGCATCTTGGATGCATGTTAAAAACAATCTCTAGCCTTGGATCTCGACAGGTATGCTTAAGGAGTTTCACTTATGTATAGTAGTTGTTATTTTTTAATCTGAGCTCTTTTAATTTTAAAAGCAGCTTTGCATTTCACAGGAAATACTCTCCTGCACTGTCGTACTTCTGTGATTCACAGCAGCTTTCAAATGAATCTTATTTTTGCTGCTGAGCCTGCCATTCCTCCTCTCTCTTGTGGGCCAACCCCATATTACATCTCCTTCACATTCCCCCTTAAAACATTTCCTTCTGAGAGAACTTTTGAGGGTTAAGGACAGGAATGGAGAATTTTCATCAGTTAAAGCAAACTGTCAAACTGACTTAACAGCCTTTGGGGAGCATCATGACTGAAGTTATTCTCCAAGCAAATTACAGTTTATTGGGAGGCTTTGTCCCTTGTAATTAATTCATATGGAAAACTCCTCTTCATAAGGAAGGCCCAACACAACTGCTGCTAAACAACAAAACAAGGCAAAAATCATTGTGAACAGAATCCACTGTTCAGATTCTAAAATAATACAGGACTATGGAGGAAGTCCAGTTTTCCCTGTAATTCAACTGATGATGAAGCAAAGCCTTGAGACCTGGATGAATCCACTCCTGTCACAACAGGTCCTGCCCACAATTCCAGGCTATCTTTCAGCAAAGCTATCCTGCCTGTCCCCAGCAGTGCAAGTTCCTCCCCTAAAGCAGGATATCCCTCCCATTCCTACCCACCAGGCAGTTGTTTCTGCCCCACGTGCATTTGGGTGATTGGATTAAAAATTCCTGCAATGTCTTCAACTAATGAGCAACAGCTATTCAGAGAATGCATTTGAAAAGCAGTCCAAATGATTAGAAAGAGCCCGTTGTGTCTAAAACAGGTGAGCATCTACTGGCAGCAGTCTGGACCTCCTCCTATTTATTTGTTTTTCAAAAAAATAAAGGTGTTCCCCTCCACCTCTCCGCTGACTCTAGGGAGGTGGCACCCCCAAAGAAGGAGGTGCCAGAGGCAGTCAGGCAGTGTCCTAATTACCTTCAGTCCCATTTCAAGGCATGTTCTGCACAAGGCCTTTATAAAAAAACAGGAGTAACTCCAGTCAAGGCCTTTGTCCTGAAAAACCAATGTTTCAAGGTTGTTTTTCTTTCCCTCCCCAATGCGTGCAAAGGATAGGGCAAATAGAAAGGCCTGATTTGGAGCAGGCAGAACTTTAAAGAAAGCAGAGCAAGGGTCTCTTCTGGTGAGGAACCAGACAGCAGCTGTACAGTGTCTTGCCAGGGGGGTGCTTGGCCTCCCTGCCAGTTCTTCCCTGCCCTGTTGCACATACCTGGGACATACTCTGCATGCCCAGGTCTTTCTGGGCTCTTTACAGGTCCTCTTAGGTAGCTGTCCTTCACACCAGGAGAGAAGGGCAGGACTCTTGCGAGTCACAGGTGCTAACTTTGTCCTTTGTACCTTCAGCAGTCCTCAGTGTTGCCCTCTGTCAAAGGGACACACAAATGCTGTCCTCAGACAGTGGGCTTTAGATACTACTTTTTCCAGAATAGTTTGTGTTTCTTTACTAAAAAAATAATCAAAGAATACTTATCATCACTTTCCAGATAATCCCAAGAGAACAAAAATTACGGACATGCTCTTTGCTTTTTTACCAGCTGTGTGTTCTGTTCTTGGTTTTAGTTGAAAATGTTCTCTGCCAGGAAGTTGTCTGGAGTTTGCAGAGCCATCAGATTCCACCATTTCAGATCCCATTCTGTATCCAGGACCTCTCCGAACTTGGCTTTCGTGCCAGCCTGTCTTCCCCCAGATCCTGTGGAAGTAGAGGAGCTGCAACGCTTTGTTTCCAACTCCAAGAGGCTGTTTGTGATGACTGGAGCTGGCATCTCAACTGAATCGGGGATCCCAGATTACCGCTCCGAGGGCGTGGGGCTCTACGCCAGGACAGACAGACGGCCCATCCAGCACGCCGACTTCGTGCGTAGTGCCAGTGCCCGGCAGAGGTACTGGGCAAGGAACTTTGTGGGCTGGCCCCAGTTCTCCTCCCACCAGCCCAACACAGCACACCTGGTACTAAGAGACTGGGAGAAGCTGGGGAAGCTGCACTGGCTGGTGACCCAGAACGTGGATGCACTCCACAGCAAAGCCGGGAGCCAGCGCATGACAGAGCTGCACGGCTGCACACACAGGTACCCTCTGTGGCAGGGGGAGGACAGCTCCTCCTCTGGTCTCTCATTCAGGGTGACCGACAAGCAGGTGCCCTGTTGGCTACTGAGAATGGAGCCAAAATCTCAATGCTGTTGGAGATGACATGTTCAAAGGTGTTGTTGGGCTTGGGTGTGGAGAAAAATATCACAAAACAGAAGCATAGAATCATAGAATCCTAGGGGTTGGAAGGGACCTCGAAAGATCATCTAGTCCAACCCCCCCTGCCAGGCAGGGTCACCTAGAGCACATCACATAGGAACGCATCCAGGTGGGTTTGGAATGTCTCCAGTGAAGGAGACTCCACAACCTCCCTGGGCAGCCTGTTCCAGTACTGTTAGTGAGACAGTATTTAAGAAACTTGAACACCACTCCATTATTTGGAGCACCATTTGGATCATCTCCCTTGGAGCCTGCATCAGTCAGAATTTCCCCTTTCCTTGCTACAGCAAATAGCCTCTTAGTGAAGAGGACAAGGGGATCCTGAGAATGCAAGGATTATCCAGGGCTAAGCAGAGTGGGTAGTGCCAGAAATGCACGGGATGAGTGGACTGGAGAGGGCCCACCACAGCCTGGCTGTGGTCACCCAAAGTTTCCAGAGGAAAAACTGGGAGAGAGAATGCATGGCAGGGTTAAAGGTGCTCCCTCTAGAGCATTCATACAAAGCAACGATCGGAGGCAGAAAGACAGCTCCTTAACCTGTACTATTTGGTAAATAACTGTAGATAATGACAACAGACCTTCCAGGCCTCCTAAGGAACAGGTTAAAGACTCCAGCTCTTGAAGCTGACATGAAACTCTTCATGGAGACTTTGCTCCCAATTTCAGGGTTTTGTGCCTGGCCTGTGGAGACCAAGTCTTGCGCTCTGAGCTTCAGGAGCACTTTGAAGCTCTGAATCCTACCTGGAAAGCTGAAGCATTTGGTGTGGCTCCAGATGGGGATGTCTTCCTGACAGATGAGCAGGTGCGTAATTTCCAAGTCCCAGCCTGCCGTAAATGTGGTGGAATCCTGAAGCCTGATGTGACCTTCTTTGGAGACACGGTGAGCCGGGAAAAAGTGGATTTTGTGCACCAACGCCTGGCGGAATCAGACTCCATGCTGGTGGCAGGATCCTCTATGCAGGTCAGTAGGTCTTCCTCCCACACTGCATTCCTATTTCTGTGCTACTCTGCCTGCAACAATCCTTGGTCCCACAATTTAGGGCTACTAACTGCTTGTGGATCACAACAGCCACTCCAGAGCTTCTCTGTATTTTATCTTTACTCTGGTAGGAATCTGGCTTCACAGTTGGCCTGTTTGGCCTCCCATGTCACTCTCTTGCCAGTCTACTTCATGCTGCTATAAATAACTCCATTCACACGTTTGGACCTCTCTCTGCTGCCTCCTCCATCACTACATGGTAGGTTCACAACTGGCCATAAAGCCAAAATACCTGATACAATTCAGTCCTGCAGAGATCACCACCCCACTTTTTTTTTGCTTCAATGTTTTAGCCTTTGGCAGCTTTCTAGGCCTTATGGCACACTGCATGAAATACCAGATTTTAGGACCTCTAATTCCTAATTAAATTCCCAAGAAGATAACAGAAATATCTCTGCTTGCTGCTTAGGATTGTCCTTTGTACTACAATGTGTTTTCTCCAATAGTCTTTTATCTACAAGATAAGGTAGTTTTGAAACCTCTGTTGTTTAACCTGTGGAAGCTTTTGGAATAGAGCATGTATAACAGAAATTTTTCCAGCAACAAGTTCCATTACATCAAAAGAAACTAGTAACACCTCCCAGAAAGTGATAAAACCAAGGCTGCCTGATTGTGATTCTCTTGGCTTCCGGGTACTGAAGATAAATTCCTTGAGCTTGCACTTCTGAAGCTTATAATCCTTTGTACAGGAAGGATTGAAATGCCTTCGGTTCATTCTTGTTCCACCTAAGCTGGGCCACGTGAGAACCATCAAAGTAGAAGCATTTAAGTACCTATGATAACTAATAAAAACAGCTGCTGAGATTTACTAAAAGATAAAGGCATTTCCCTTCAACATACTGTGAAGTTTCAGTTTCTACAAAACTGCAAATCCTTCACCCACAGAGATTAAAAGCTGTTCTTTTCTGTGCACTCCTGAATTAAGACATTTTCTACCTGAATTAGGTGCAGTTGCCTGACACAGCGTGGACATACAGCCCCTTTTCCTACTGCCCACAGAAACGATTGTACTTCTCTTACTCCGTTCTTTTCCCTTACCCTTAGTTTGCTTGAACTGCCAGTAATTTTGTCTTCTGGTATTCCTGCAGGTATACTCTGGTTACAGGTTTGCTCTTGCTGCCCGAGAGAAGAAGCTGCCCATTGCAATCCTTAATATTGGGCCCACAAGGCTGGATCATTTTGCATCCTTAAAACTGAATTCCCGTTGTGGGGAGCTGCTGCCGTTGATTGTTGTCCATGACTCAACAAGCTGAGCTTTAGTAGCTATCAGGAGTAAAATTATTCCTGCAAGGTGAGTACCTTCCCAGGTCAGTCACCTTACAGGGTAAGAAGATGGGTTCCCATCAAATGGGATTGATGTTCCCACAGTGTGCACCAAATCGTGGCTGTAAATGTTCATCTGTAACTGGTATGGTCTGATAGGCTGTGGGACTGTTTGCCACGATCATAAACAAAACAGCATGTTAAGTGCTAACACTGCCAGAGAACTGGGCTAGAGCAGCCAGAAGACTCAGCAAGGTTGGGTTCCCATCTATTTGTCAGTGTCAGGAAACTGCAGGGGATGATCTGCAGATTCAGAGAACCTGATCAACGCGGTTGCCTTTGCAACTGACAATTCAAAAGCTGTGCCTGGTGGAATTGATCCAGCTAATCCTCATCAAAACAGTGCTGGTTAAAAGAACCGATTCCATCCATAAAGCAGCTGCTTCTCTCCACTCCTGCAGGACCCATCCTCTCCAAAGGGGAAAACCTCCATCTAGAGGCAGCTGTGAGATCCGATGCATGGCCCCTGATGACACCAGGAGAGGGCAGCAAGCCTCCCACATGTCAACCTGACCAGTTTCCTCCATTGAAATCTTTCTCCACTTAACAGGAAACGGGACGATGATGAACTAAGTACTTTTCTGCCTTACCTTGCCATTGTTAACAGTGTCTTGTCTTTTCTTTCACTGGGGCAGGATTATCAGACTACCACACCTGAGAACAAGAATACCTTTCTTGTAAGTGTCCCCAGAGAAGAATGAGGGACAGGGGTTTTGACCAAGTAACCTGACACTGTAGCACAGGAGGAGGATGTGGAAAACTACGGGATCTGCTGGAGGATCCAGTACCACTGCCACACGCAGGCAACTGAGTGTGCAAAGAGGAAGAGGAGGCACGAGGAACTGCGGTTGTCATTTAAGAAAAAAAAAGGTTCAAAAAAGCTGGACAGGAATACTGACTGTTCTTGTAAGAGATTACTGAAAAGCACAGGCTATAAGGCTGACATCTTCTAGCAAGGAGGAGAAGTCAGCATTTCTCTCAACTGTCAGTTGACAAGCTAAACTGCTTACTATCTGAACCCTTTAAAAACTATATATTGTTGAGATGCCAGAGGAGTTACTTTATGCTAATCTGACCAGAACTGCTGTCAGTGTGGCTGCTGTGTTTTCCAGAATGCATTTTTTTGGGAAATGTTACTTAATTAATGAATAGCTAAGAAGTGAATTAAAATTGTTTACAAGCCCAATACTATTTGCATTGTAATTTCCTGTCCTTCCTATGATTTAAGTACAGTGTCAATGAATTTTTTTTTCCATTGCAAAAATGCAGGATGTAATTACTAACAGCTGATTAATTAAGAGAGAAATACAATTAAATCTGTACAATAGGTCTCCCTCAGGAGCTAATCTCAAGCTATTAATAGATGTAATTTTCCACACTCCTGACAGGACACTCATCACTACTGGGTAGCCATTTTTGTTCATCCTTAAGGTGGTAAAGTATTCAACCATTTATGGAGTTAAAAAAAAAAAAAGACAGAATCTTGCCCAGACTAGAATACTAAATTTTTTACCTGACCTTTGCATACATCTACCACATCCCTTTTGGCTTCAAGGGACATTAATTGTTAGGGTTTTCCAAATGCCCCAGTCCTACTCTCCACATAACATGTCCTGTAGTAATATTTTGACAAGAGTGATCAGGAGCAGTTGGAAGCAAGGATGCCAGAATCATCTGCTCAAAGCACAAGTAGCAAAGCAAGGACAACTGACCACATGACGCCAAGTTCTTTTGTTGTGTTGTTGATTCAAATCCATGCCAGGCAGGATCCAGAAAAGCAGAGAGTCTAAGGGATACTTAGGCACCCCATTTCTGCAGAAGGTAGAGAGAACTAAGATACTTAAATTGTTTCACATTAAGTATCTTAATGTAGCCACTTTTAACATGGCTGTAAATGGTCAGAGGAGAGACTGCTTCACTTAGCAGCCAAATGGTAAGGGCAGGACCCCTACCTGCATTCTGCTCTCATTTAATGGATCCCCTTTCCAGCAAGTCAGATACCTGCTGTTTGGTAGTGAAGAAAGCTCACAGGTGTCACTTCATCTTCAACAGAGTACAGCTGTCCTGCTAACCAAAGCTTTTGCAGAAATCATTGCCAAGGCATAACAGTCTCCACACATAGGCAGGGAGCTTGCACAGAGTGTTTATTTGCATTGGTTTTTCCTTATAAGAAGGGACATTTATGCCTCCTTAGCAGAGGAACTGGTGTTTCTCACTATGCATGTCATCTTCTGCACCACCTTGAAACTTGCCTGACATGGGTGTGTTAAAAACAGAGGCTGCAGGTTTAGTGCCAGTAGAGCCAGCATTTTGAGAAGGTGTGGGAGCATTGCCAAGGAGTCCAAAACAAGAGAACATTTCCAGCAAAGCCTTGGCATTAGCAACGTGCCATGTAACTAAACCTCCCACTTTTATCCCTGCCTCTTCTCCAGTTCAGCAGCTGAGCCTGTGGGAGAGGAGTCAGGGTGTCTCTTTGGCAGCACTGATAAATGAGTCATGTTACCCTGACCCTCCACTGATTACACCATATACTTTTAAGTCACTAGGACAAGGACTTACAGTAAATTAACATTTACAGTAAATTTCCTGTACATGGCTTATTACTATATGTTAATGAGCATACAGACAACAAGTGTATGAGGCTGAGACAAAGATGTTACTTTTTTTTTCCTGCTAAGCTGGTCCAGCACTACTAAAAATTGACTTATTTTAAAGCAGGATCAGAGCACTTCACCTCTTACCATGTTTCTCAGCACACCACTGAGAAGTGAGTTTGCTCAACTGAGAAATGCCAGAGAAAGCCTGAAGTTCCTACCCCAAAAGCCAGATCTGCATCACTCTGATGCTGACACCTTCCCTTGTCACTCCTTGGGGACTGCTTGTGTGGGAAGATGTAATGCAGGGAGATAACAGCTATCAGAAGATGGCTGTCACTGCAGGTAGCTAGCAAAGACCTATCCTGAGAAGTTCATGTTTCTCAGCTTACTGATGTAGTTACCCACCCGTAAGGGGAGTTACAGAAACCTCCAGCTGAGCACCAGAGGATGGGAATCAGCCACACTGTGAGAAAATAATAAATTCAGTAAAAGAACTGATGTAATGTTCAGCTTTTTTCTCCCAGCCTATGCAGAATTTGCAAGGGAGAAGGGTTTTAAAAGGAGGAGAAATACTGTTCCTAAAAGACTAAACAAAAGGATGGTCATCTTTGTGTTACTGGCTGAAACTAACAGAGCCCCAGCAGTGTTCTCTGTTCCCAGCACCAGGAAGGAAACAGTTTCTTTCTATCTACCTTGTCTGCTTTAAGCCAGCCTTACCCTCCACATGATTTGATCCTCTCCTACCTTTTTTTGCTCCCTGTTGTTAGACCAGTGCACTGGTATTTCAGATCAGGGCTTGAAGTCATAGCTCTGTCCACCCGTGGGTGGCAAAAGTACACATCAGACAACAGCACAAGGACAGCTTTTTACCACGAAATCGGCTGAATCAACAGCTTATGCTCTTCCTTTTTTCTTACATCTGTTCCTACTAGGACAAGCTCCTGAGGATTGGATAGAGGAGCTGAGAGTGCCTTATAATGGATTTTCTTGCCACTCCTCTGAAAATGGGGTTGGAGTTACCCAAAGCAAATAAAAGCTACTTCCTATTTGGGAAATCTTGTCATTGTTTCTGGGCAAAATTCTCAGAGCAAACTTCATACTCGAGTCCTACAGCCTGAAAAGAGGGATTTCACACACTGTGTTTCAGCAGGGCAGCACAGCCTGCAGCTGGCCTGGAGGGCTTGTGCCTGGTGGGTCTGGGGTCAGCACAGCCTCCCACACCCTACAGCCAGCTCACCCCTGCTGACAAACCTGCTCATCCACCACTTCTGGGAAAGGACCGAAGACCTTAGGCATAGTGAACTCGGGAAGTTCAGGAACCTTGGGGTGAAGGTGACTAAACCTACCTTCTAGAGTGTGCTTCTTCCTCTGTGCCTGCCTTGGATTTCATCCTTTCCCAGTCTTTGCAGTTGCAGAGAGACACAGAAAAAAAAATAGTTCAAACCAGTGCCAACTTACTGGTTTCCTCAGTCTGTCTGAAACCTGGGGCTTGGGCAGGACAGATGAAGTCTTCCTCTCACATAACTTGTCCTAGGGCAGCCCCAGGTAAACAGCAACTGAAAGCAACAGATCCAGGAGGGTGTCTGGAGTCAGTGGAAAAGGAATGAGGAGGGTCTCTGCCAAATGGCTGAAGTCAGAGCTTCTCACTACACCCAGCCACCCTCTGTGGTGTCTCAGTGCAGGGGTTTTGAGATTTGAGTTAACTTAGCCTTAGCAATTGTGTTTTTAGACTTTTCTGTAGAAGACCACAGTGGTGAGAGAGTAAATTTACAACTAAGGACTTTGCATCTCCAGTCCTACTGGTTTGGCCATCCTCTGACAGATACTGTGAAAATATCTTTCAGATGCCAGATGCCTCCTAGCTGATGCTTTCTGTAGGGAGAGGAAATTCTGGTACATGGGCTGTTAAACAGCTTTGATTTGTTTGGAGCCTTAAGAAAGAGGTGGATGATGCATTTAACACCATGAAGGATCCCATTAATCCTTTTTCTCCTACCATATCAGTTCTGTGAGCTTTTCTAACTAAGGGTCCCCAACAGGGACTGCACAGCTGAGTGCTCTGTCACCTATGCACCCAAGTCTTGATAGATACAGGAGGTGACACAGGGGACACAGATGGACAATAAGAAATTCATACCTGCTCACCCTGACAGTACCATTAGGCAAGCAAGTAACAATTACTAAGGCTAAAAATAAGAGGAAAAAAGAATAAGAGGGGAAAAAAAAGAAGCAGCACTTTGTGACAGAAGGAGTCACAATATAGAGCTGTGACCTGTACACACCACAGGCCAGCAGTTTTGAGTGAATGAGCTAAGTGCTGCTTGCCCTTGTTGAGACCCTGACAACATATGCAGCTTCAGCATATGCAAAACAGAAATGGTGCCTTTTTGCTAATAAAAGAAGATTTCTGGGACATTCTGCTATTCCTTTATCAGAAGACTCTTGCAAAAGAGAAAAAACCAAACAAACCCACAAACATACAGATAGATTTAGATACATGCTGCATCCAGATTTCCAGTGTGATCCCACATCTTCACATTGGCAAGGGCCAAGGAGAAGAAAATCTAAGTGGACTCTGTAATTCTAAAGACTGAATATCTGCAACAAATCAATCTGTGCCTCAGAGTTCATTGCCTGACACAAACTGCTGCTGGTGGGAGGGCAGCAGTGCTGGGCTCCTCACTCAAGCAACTGGCATATGACAAAAATCAGATTATGACCCTCGCCTGCTTAGCACTTGGCATGACAGAATTTAACAGGGTTTAACGCTCAGCTCCCGTGTCTGTGCACAGACCTGACCGTGGCTGCACTGAGGCTCCTCATCTCTCTGTGCACCTTCTACAAGAGAGAAGCTGTGCCTGCAGGTAAGGAAAGCTAGAGGATCCTCAGGACACTGAGGCCACCACACAAGTGGGATTAAGGCTGCCTTCTCGCTAAGATGAGTCCTTTTGATTCTTGGGGAAAACAGTATTGGAGCTGAGACAAGAAGGAAACCCTTTGACACATTTTCACAGCTTAGCATGAAGGGGAATAATAACGTTCATTTACTGAGCTGCACAGAGCCAAATGGGTTGAAGGCAATTCCTAAAGCTCTGCCAGATTTATGGTGATTGGCCCTTCCAGTCAGAGGGAAATCTAGAGCTGTGAAGAGCTGACCAAAGAAGAAAGCCTGTTTTAAAGGGTGTGATGAAACATGGAGCTTGTGGCTCACCAAAACCACCACAAAAATCCAGGAAATAAGTTTTAATGGTGCTCTGAAAAATGGAAGATAAATCAGAAGTCTTGTAAAGCAAGTGAACATATTTTTCCTATAGGAATCTGCAGTTGCAGCAGGTGGTTTCTGCTCAGATGATGATAAAAGAGGGACATATGATACTGTGTCCAGCAGCAAAATAGTTGATGTGGGGTAGCATTTTCTAAAAACAACCGCAGAACACCAGCCATCTTTCTAGAGACTCCGTGAGCTCCTTCTGAGTGACAGAGAGGCACGTGTGAGCAGCCAGCAAGGCACAAGAGGCGTTTCAGAAAGGCAGCGGCTGAACCACTCCTCCCACCAGCACCCTCCAGTGACCAGAACCCGGCCCCAGTGCAGAGCCCCTCCTCTCCAGCTTGCCCCACTACCCTCAACCCTCTGCTCAGATTAGTAGTCTACTAAATAGCCTCGGGCTGTTACCAAACCCACAACACCACTACTTCGGAGTTACAAACAAGACACAGCTTGCACGCAGCACTTAGCAAGTGAATCATCTCAATCATTTTATAGGGAATGAGGCAGAGCTACCGGTAACGGACAGAGAGGGCCTTCAGCTCCCCCCATCGCACATCCTAAAGGGATGCAGGAAAACTGCAGCCCTCAGCAGTTGCCCTACTCGTCGCTGCTCGGTGCACTGGGGAAGGGAGCACAAGTCCCTCTCAACAGCCTTTCACCCACCTTCCCCATGCAGATACGGGGGAGGGAAGCAGGTGCTACTCACAGGGAGTAGCCAGCCCAGGGAGCCAGCAGCCTACGAGTTCACCTCATGTCTCATTTTCTGGGGCAGCCAGTCCCAGAAACAACAGGATAGCTAACAGCCACACACTGGATTCAGAGCAATGAGGAAAACTTTGGTAGTGCTGCCCAGGGGACAGGACATTAGGCTTGGAAGGATGAGACCAGCAAGAATTCTCAGTCCTTTGATCAATACAGAAGTCACACTGTGACATTCAGAAATCCACTTTGCCTCTTGGCATCTGTTTTCCATAATGCAATAGACATAATACTGTGGCCTATGCCTTTTTGTAAGGTATTCTCAGGTCTACAGAGAAAAAGCATGGAAAAGATAGTAGATAAACAGTATTACTGTTCACCCCAAGATCTTTCCTGGATAACCAGGAACAAAATTGCTTTAAGGAGGTGAAAGGCAGAGTCAAGCCAGCTGGTGTTTAAAACCCCTGTTCCAGATACAGATGATACCAGCAAGTCTGCACACAGTCGCCTGCCCTCTCCCTTCCCACCCAGGAAAGATCCAAATACTACATTTTCTCTTCTGCAAAGAAGAAAAGCTGAGCCTGACAGGAAGAGCAACAGTACAAGTGTCTAGCATGGGTCTCCCGGCCCAAATGGCAACTGGAACATGGTCATTACCACAAACACAGCTGTTTGCTCTCTGCATGTCTCCTCTCAGCTGGTGTACTTTCTCTTTCATCTCTGCAATGCCCATATAGTTAGAGCAACTCAGCTCTCCCTGCAGAGCCTGAAAAAACTTGGCCTAGAAAACAACAATAGAGGACAGGGAGAAGACCCTGAGACTTCATTTTGGTGATGTAAGTCCTCAGAACCACCACCCCTCCAAATGCTGGATGCCAGGAATCACACTGCTCAAATCTAGAGAGTTCCTGCTGCAGGGAAAATTTACACCATCACCTTCTGAAATGCTTCCAACTGTACCCCAGCTCTCTTCCCTGCTTGTGATGGTAGAGCTCAAAAATACAGTGTTTCTTTTAGATAGTGATGGGCATTTTACTATTTTCTCTACAACAGGATTTATAATTTATTACTACAAATGGGTTTCAGTAATATTTTCATTTACTTAGGACCTTTACTGCTCTACATACAGTAATTTCAGAATCAAAGCCAGTGTGTGAGGACAGGAGACCTCAACTCGCACTTCCAGCCCTAGGAATGATTCATCTTAGCCATATGGAGGGAGTGCACCCAGCATCCTCTGGATTTCTGTGGAGGACTCCAAGAGCTCACTGTTTCCAGAAAATTCATGTACACAACCACCCGAGGAAAAATAAGCAATTAATATCGGTACAAAACTAGGACATAATCTGCCTTAAGACACTAACGCATTTTTTTTAAAAAGACCAAAAATGCAGTTCACCATCCTACCTCATTATCATCCTAATACCCTCAAAGATCCAGTGACCTTCACTAGGAAGGCATTTCAAGTACCTTCAAATAAGATATCAAGCCAGCTGTTTCCTTCTCTATCTGTTCCTGCATTCTCAAACCCCTCTTGCAGATCCTCGGGTTCTGCTCCATGTTTAAGTACAGTTCATGCAAGCACTGCTGAATCCAGGACAAAGACTGCTCCTCAACTTCCTCTAAGGAAATCAGCTTGCAAAATTATATACTGAGGGAGTACTCGTTGTCAAACTCATCCAAGATTCCCATGCTGCACCTGATCAAAGATAGCAGGTGCAGCTGTAGGGTCTCCTCCAGCTAGTGAGGGCAAGAGAGCTGTTTCCTGATGATGAAGTGGGGCCTTCCTGATGATGAAGTGGGGCCTTCCTCCTGCCCTGCCAGCAGCCCCTGCCACAGGAGCTCCCCAACACCCTCCTGAGAGCCTCCGCCAGTAAAAAAACTACCTCTGCAGCATGATAGCAGCAATTCTTGGTGGAAGATCTGGGGCAGCACCTTGTCAGGACAGGAAAACTGGGGCAGATACTGTCCTTTAGAGGGGCTCCCTGCCCTCCCGACTTCCAGACTGACGTGACCTCTTCCCCTTCAGCTCCCAACCAGGACGGGAGGCGGCCTTCCTTGGGTAAGCACATACAAGCCTCTCAGAGCAGTTAACAGCCAGACAATTGGCTCAAGCCCCTCACACAACCACACCCCGAGAGATACGCACCCACGAGCGGGGCAGCTGCGCTGTAGGCAATATGTGGTCAGTCCGAGGCGCGGTACCCCCTTTCGCGCTCACCGGGAGGGCAGCAGAGCCGCCATGAAGAGACCCAACCGGTACCGAGCAGCCCCCCCCGCGGCGGAGCCCCTGAGGGGCGCGGGCAATGGCGGGCGGGACCCTCCCGCCGCGCGCACCTGCCGGCGGCCTCGCGCCCACGCCGCTCCCACGGGCCAATCAAAGAACGCGGTGGCGCCGCACGCGCCGCAGGGACCGTTGGCAGAGGGGGCGGGGCCTCGCTCCCCTCTCCCGCTGCAGCCGCCGCCGGTCGGTCCCCGCAGCGCGGCGCAGGCAGCACGCGACGGGTGGTTACAAGGCGTTTATTAGTGACAGGCCGCCGCGGGCCCGGTCCGGAGGGACAGGGGGACTATTTGCAGTGTTTATCAGTGGCCAGGTTCTTGTACTCGGGATTGTAGGGCGCCTTGGCGAAGCACATGGCAGCGGCGCGATCGCAGTTGCAGACGAACATCTCACACTCGTCGTTTTTGTCTAGAGGAGAAAGCGGGAGCAGTCAGACCCTGTATCTCCTTCACCAGGCATGGCAGTGACTCAGGCAAGAGTTTCTGCCGCCAGGGTGTAGCTGTGTCACTGCTGCTGTCACTTTGGGAGTGTACATGCATTTCCCCACTAAACCTCTGGTCCCAAAGCTATGTGCTCTGGGCCAGCAATCTTACACCTTCCCTCCCTGCAGTTCTGTTTGCCAACCTATCTGCAATTTATCTGCATTCGAGAGCCCTTTAAAAGCTCCACTATTAACGTTGGAAGGAGTCTGGCAGAAGCTGTGTAAGGCTTCCCAGTTAACATGCTGCTCTCTCAAGTCCTGCCAGTAAAGGCACTCCCAGAGAAAGTGCCACAGGAAAGCAATCCCCTCAAGAGGGGGCAGGCTTCCTTGCATACTGAGATACCATGTATCTTCCATAAACTTTTAAATTGTTTGCTATATGGTGACTATTCACTCTGGTGCCCATGTGAGGTGCCCCATTTCCAACAACCAGCCCTCCCAGCAGGCACTTGCACTGTGCCTTCCTGCCACAGAAGCCCCCGGTGTAACCCAGCCCCGTTCCTTCAGGAGAGAGGCTGGAGCAACGTGTGAAACAAAGTGACATGGAAGTGGACGTACTGTGACACGTAATCTCCCCCTTGGAGCAGCTGAATTTGTACATCTCTGTGTAGGGACTGTCCCAGAGGAATTTGCACGAGTCTAGTTTCTTTGCCTGTGTGTAGCAGTCATCATGTACTTGACAGCACCTGGGAAACAAGGAGGAAAAGATCAGAAAATAGGAGAAATGCAAACTCGGCTGACCTGTAAGACACATAAATACAGTAGCACAAGTGTATTAGCAGCTCAGCCCTTCACATGCTGATGGTCGTGCACTGGGCAGTGTGCACAGAGCTTTGTCTGGGCTGCTGGCACAGCACTGCTGCAAGAAAGATTGCTAGAATGAGTGCAGTGTGGCTGCCACAGAAAACAGTTGTTGGGATTAGATTTTTGTTTGTATTAGATTTTATCTTAATAATAAGGCATCAAGGTGTGATACTAAACATCCATTTTTTCTTGAATCAGTCTTTGAGAGAAAGCTTCATCCACAGCAGCCAGAGAGTTTTGTGAACACTTACAGGCAGGGGCAGCTGCGACAAAGCTGGCATGCAGAACAGTGAGAGCACAAGCAAAGAAAGAGGTTTGTAAAAACAGTCTTATCAACCTGTCCAGCTCATCCACTGGAGTCCCACTGCCTCCCAAGCCACAGTAGCAGCCGTAGTCACCAAAGTCCAGCAGAGGATGGCTGTCTGGGATGGTGCATTTGATCATCTTGCGCAACTGCCACACGGCCCGGGGCGACACAGCAGCACTGGCTGTACCTGCTGAGGAGAGAGACAAAGGTTAGAGCTCAGCATGGAGTTACCAATCCAGGAAGGTGCTGGGGGCACCATCTACACACCCAGCAGCAGGAAAAGCAGGGACAGGGACTTCATCCTTGAGGCTTTGACAGAGAGACTGCTGCTAGCAAAAATGCAGGTCTTTATAGAACAAGCTCACCTTGACATGGGTATGAGATAAACAAGCCAGTATTTATGTTACTAAATGCAGACTTCTTCCATCGGAGGCTGTGGGCAGCAGGTTGTGACATGACCACTTGAAGGCCAGTAGAGTTAAACATCTGAAGGCTAGGAAGGCAAATATTTACTCTCTAGATTTTTACTATTAAATTATTTTAATGCTGCTATTAGAAGCCAGCCTGAAAGGTCTGGACATTTTTAAGCAGTATTTTAAGAAATAGCAGCAGTGTGGCAGCTACATTGGAACTGGTGGCACACTAATATCCATCCTACTAATACTGGCGTCCTCTTTTTATGCTATCCCACTTACTGTTAATCCTGTATTTCTCCATGGATTGTCCTGGCCTAATTCAGAGAATGAAGTACAGGTCATCCACTCTTCCCAAATGGCCGTTTGGCATGAGCTGAAATGAATAAAAATTAAAGCTGTTTTTCACTTTGAAGTTGTACAGGAGGAATAGGTACCACTAGGCAAGAAACAGGAGCCAAGCAACCTGGAAAGCTGCTGTATCTGGCTTAGACAAGGAGTAGCATCTGGTTTTACATGACCTTAAGGGAGTTACACTGGAAGTGAGCTGGGCTTGGAAGTTTCAACACACAGCTCACTTCAGTAGCTCAGAGACAGCAGTTTCTCCAGCACCAAAGTAGAACCCAGTTAGGCCCTTTGGTTCTCTATGCCAAGGTATCAGGAGAGTTGGAAACTGTGAAGATCAAAAATTGGGTAAGAAAAAGCTTCCTGTCAGGCCTAAGCCCAAAATACTGCACTTGTATTCAGACCCCAGAGGCTCTAACACTGTCAGGGCTACAGGTCTGACATTTTTACACACTCAAGATACAGATCCTAGACTGCTCACTTCACAGTGGGAGTCTGCATTTCTTTCTGAAGCACCAAGCAAGCCTTCAGTTTAAACAGCAGAGGAGAAGGCAAAGCCCACCTTTCCACAACAGCCTAATATACCAGAGTGCTTGTTGAGGAAGCTTAGGGTTAACCACCCCTTCAGCAGGTTCAAATGCATGTTTCCATAGAGGACAATGAGAACATCTTCCCCCTCATGGTGGCTGGAACTATGCCATGGTGCCCACAGTATCCATAGGATGATGACATCCCCATAGGACACACAGTTAAAGGTAGAGATGCTGATCAACAAGCAGACCCGCTCTGACGTTTTTGATCTCTCACAAGCACCCCGATTCTCTGGGATTTCCCACTCACAGGTTAGCTGAGAGCAAACATGCTGAGTTACACATTCAAGATTCTTGTGTCCTAATGGTGAGAATATTGAACAGACAGTAAAGGCTGGTAGCAGTAAAGGACAGTCTGTACCACAGTTACAGTTAGTTCAGAAACAAGGATTTAAGCTTTTCCCCACAGATCAATCTGCCAACTTCCCCTCCAGTATCCATTTAACTCTTCTCTCTCTCCTTCGCTACTTTTGCCCCCTTTAGTGTTTTTTTATTATTTCTCTGTCCTCTTACCCGTGAACCTTAAGACTCTGTGGTCCTTTTTCCTCACTTCTCAATGTCTGATTTTTTATTGATGTTGCCAAGAAAACTTCCAAGAAGTCTTTTAAGTCATAAATAAAAAAACCTATCATATCTTGGATTTCATACATTTTAAAATCAACAAGAGAATCACCAAATGTGGGAAAGTAAGCATGTGAGGATTATGAGATTGCCTCATGAGAAAAATTCCAGCAGAGTAAAGATTTTTCCACCAATGCTATTTTTAGTTTCCCCCAACCTATGCTGCATACAAAGCCATACGACCAGTTCCTAAACTTACAGGCTTGAGCCTTAGATAATTGTTAAGAATTCTCTGTAATTAAGACTTGCTGCACATAATTCCCTACTATTTCACACTGTTGGAATTCACCTTTCTCTCGTAGTGTTGTCTATTAAGTACTTTTCTTCCCTTCCCATCTCCATATTTTACTTTCTTAGATCTAGCCTCTTTGGTCCACCATATCATTGAATCCGGAGCATCTGAGCCAAACTTCTAAGCACCACACCACTCACTCCTGTCTTGAATCTACATGTATCTATACAAATGACCTATAATGTAGAGAAGATACACAATCTCTATTAAAATGAGATCTGCCTCACATCATAAACTGGGACACTGCCAAGGTCCGGAAGCAGAACACGGAGTCCGAGCACTGCTTGGGGCTTTTATCCTAATGGCAGGATGTGACTCCTGCCAGGTCCAAGTTCACCTGAAATCACCTCCATCTGAAAGCCTCCCACCCCCAAATAAAGACAGAAAAGGACAGTTTTCAAATAATTTATTAGGAATTTAAAACTGAAATCTGGAAAAAGGGTTACAGATGTGGAAAGAACAAACATTGGAGTGTAATAACTTACTGGCTTAAAAACACAGCTTTATTTCTTTAAAAAAAAAAATGCCCACCCTGAAACCGGAGCCCCAGTCTCCAGGCAGTGGCAGCACTGGGCGGGGAGTGAGTCCCAGCCCAGCAGCAGCACAGCTGGCCTCGGGTGTCTGGAGGGGGCACGGCAGCAGTTCAGCGCATACACCAAGAGGGAGGAAAGCGCTGGCCGCAGACCCAAATTTGAAGTATATAGAATAAAAATAAACCCAATAAAATGCAGCTCTTCTTTAATTAGGAAATATTTAAAAAAACAGACATACAGACTCTTGTCTCAGTAACAAAAATTATTGCTTTGTGTTTTCAGTACGAATCTGTTAAGTACCCTCTTACCTAAACAGAACTCTCCAAACGCATCGCCCAGGTCAGGACAAGCTCTGGCAGATGGGGGAGGGATGGAAGAGAAGAAGGGCCCTGTGAGCACTGTGGCCCTCCCAGTCCTTTTCTAAATGCCCTTCTCCCTTACAGGGGGCTCAGTTTGGGGGAAGAGAGGGAATGATTTTTAAAACTTAAGATGAAGCTGTTATTTCCCTGGAAAAAGAGTTTGGCTGCATCTTAATGAAAGGCTTAATCACCCCTTTAACAAGGTCTTTGGTTCACTGAAATCCGGACCCAAACCTGCCCCGTGTGCTCCTGCTGGAGGCTTCCCCTGGCAGGGGCTTGTTAGCAGGGCCTGGATCATGCCAAGGGAAGCCCCAGCAGGTTCTGGAGAAGGGACCAGACCAACCCCGCACAGGACAACAGACAAATTCCCAGTCTTCAGAACACACAGTAAAGCAAATGGGAAGCTGCAATTCTAGAATTCATATAATCCCTGAGAAGCCCTTTACCCGCCCCCAAATCACCACCCTAATGCTTTTCTCCCCCGTTAATGACTCCCCAACCCCACGCCCTGCCCTTCAGAGAACAACTGCCCAAGCCTCCCCCTGGCCCTGGCCAACACCCCTTCAGATACCCTCGCCTCCAGAGGAGGACCCCCTTCCCAGGAAATCTTGACACAAGCGATAGTGTTTGGAGAGTGAATTCCTTTCAAAGTAACCAAGACAAGCAGTGGCAGTAAAGCCCTTGACCTACAGCCCAGCCAGAGGCTGGCACTACGGAGCCCAGCGACGGAGTCTGTACATCGAGCGATTGGAAGCAGCTTGAACCCGCTCAGCGAAACAGCCGATGGCCGGTACGTTTCACCCCCGCCCCCACCCCCCTCTCATCTCATCAGAGGTCTTAAAATCTTACAGTAAAAGGTGTACAAAAAAAGAACGGAGTCCTGTCAGGATTCTGCTGGAGAGTATTGCTCACGCTGCGGCACCAAGTCCAGGACCTGGAGCTGCTCCTTGGAGCCAGGCTGCAGGAGGCAGCCAGGTTCAGCTCACAATATTTACATATTATACAGGAGGAAAAAGAAAACCCCACATAAAACTAAACCTAAGGAAAAAAAAAAAATCTTTCAGCTGTAAGGATAGTGTTTTTCACTTAGCAAAATATACATTTGTTTTGTTCCATAGCGATGTCCAACGTTTTCGGATCCTTGGAGTTTCACACTTTTCAAAGCCTCACATTTACAAAACAGAAACAATTAAAAACAGCTTCTTTAAAAAAAAATAGAAATACATCAGTTCCTCTCAGCCTTTGCTCTCTGTGTCTCTTTCTTCCCTTCAGAACTGCATTCTTGTTACATACCGTGCTTTAAAAACACTGACGACAACAACAGAGTTGAAAATATTCAAAACAGTTTCAAAGCCAAATAAAAATACTCCTCAATAAAAACTACCTAACACAATCACAAAGCCAATTCATAAAATATGTCTACTAGCTCGGGAAAGAGCAAACAACAAAAAGAAGGGGTAGCCCCCAAAAAAGATAAAAAAATAAAATAAAAAAATAAAACTAACAGCTAATAAAATAAATAAAAGAAGACTCGGTGGGCGGGGGGTGGGAGGGGGGAAGCGTAAACCGTCGGTGGTTAGTAAGAAAGCGAGATGATCTCCTCGGGTTCAGTCCAGTGTGGTCTGGTCAAAGGGAGAGATCAGGGCAGGGCGGCAGGAGCCTGGCAGCCAGCTGGCAGTGTGCAGTTTGATTCCAGAAAGGGAACCTTGGCTCATCCCCCAAGGCTCACCAGATCCTCCAGCCGCTGTCCTCCGTTAGGTCACTGGGGAATCTGCGGGACACAGCAGGGGAGAGAAGGACAGGATCTAGAACAACCAACAGCTTCTCTCTTGGGGTTTGCTTCCTGTGTGGTCTGACAGGACCCTGGCATGGCAGGGATGCTTCCATCTTTAACAGCCACGTGCAGGCCTGGGAAACAAGGCCCCAGCCACCACAGCCTGCCTGCCCCGACCTGTGGCACTCCTGGCCCCCGGGAGGGCTGTGACATGGGGGGTGCAGCTGTTTCTCCAGCACTCAGCTCAGTGCAGCCCTGCCAAGCTGCCACAGGCTCATGCCTAGACACTCTTCCCTGGAAGATTTTGCCCTCCTTTTTGAAAAATTGCAGGGTTTTAGATTTATTTTTTTTTAATTTTATGTTTAAGCCAAATAACTTCAGCCAGGTTTGCAAAACAAGCACACACCATGCACCAGTTCCCTCTCAGGCCCATATGAGGACCAAGAACAGAACCGATTATACTCAGATCTCCCTTCTGCCCTTTTTATCCCAGACAAAAGAGGTAAACCCTGCTCCCCAGAGACAGTGGTGTCAGCAGCAGTGAGAACAACCAACTGCACAGAGGAGGCTTCCCCAGCCAAACTTGCCTCTCAGGATCAGCACTAGGTTGTGATTCTGGCCAACCCTGCAGACCTTTCCTGTTTCAGTGCTCCCATTTCCTTCCCCTTTGCACCCAGACACAAAGAGCTCTCCCCACAGCACTCCCAGCCTGGGGTGAGGTAGGAACCCAACCTGCCCAGCCTCTAGTGCAGAAGAGAGCTCCAGGCTCGTGGCAGGACTTCTCCTGCAGGCTGGGTCAGGCCAGCAAGCCTCATGGTGGCATCCAGAGCCCAAGCACAGGGTCCAGCTCAGAACTTCACTCATTACCCATTCCTGTTCAAAGCTCTCTCACCTCCTGCCTCCTTGGTCCCCAGCTTCAGTGATACCCATTGGTAAAAGCTGTTGCAATCAAGGGACCCTGTGAAAAAACCAAAACCAAAACAGTTAAACCCCCACTCCTAAACAAACAAAAGAAGAATGAAGGAGAATTACTACCACAACAAATTCAGTCATAGCCCAGATGCTGCAAAAGCCAGTTTCAGTTGGAGGTGCCAGATCTAAAGAGCACATCACCCCACAGGATGCTGTCAGGGCCAAAATGGGGTCTTGGAAAGTGTGGGGCAGATGAGAGAAAGATCTGAAGATCAGAACCTTGAGTGATAGCCAGAGAGAAACAGCAGAGCCCAGGGATGTAGGCTCCAAGTCAGCTGCTGCATCCTGCACCAGCCATCTGTGGTCTGGGGCTCAGTGGTGGCATGGCAGATGCCAGAAGGCAGGCTGTGGGCTAAGAGGGGTCTGCCCACCGCTGCTCTCCTCCATGACCACGGGGAGATGCAGCCCCTTCCCCTGGCTGTGCAGGGAACACTCACCCCTAGGCTGTGGCCGAAGCCGGTGCTCGGGGCCGGGCTGGCAGCGCTGATGTAACTACTGACCCCTGAGTCCTGGTTGGCGGCTCCATAAAGCTCTGCCATCGGCCCAGGGCTGGTGGTGCCCAGAAATCCACCGGTGCGGCTGGGGGTGGAACCTAAGGGAGGCAGCAAAACTACAGAGTGAAGATCCCAAAAATGCAACCCCGTCCCACCCCCCCTCCCACAGCCTGTGGCAAACCTCCAACGGGACACCGCGCCGAGGAGGAAAGTGGCAGTTACCTGTCCCTCGCACCACGGCCGCCGCAGCCGCTGCTGCCGCCATTGGTCCATATGCAGTGAGGGGGATTGCTGGAAAAGAAGGAACAGGCATCTCAGGGGCACTGTGCCTAGTGGGAAACTCAACAGGATCTTTCGTTTCCTGCTGCAAAATTCCAGGCCCGGACAGACGTATCAGCTTAGTGCATCACACAGGATGCACAAGGATGACAACAGGGGAGTGCACATTTATTGGCGTCCCTTTGCACAGCGAATGTCCCAGGGAAGCCACTGGCCATGCTCTGCTAAGCCCACAGCCTGGAACAGCTGAGAGCACAACATGAAAGAGCTGAACCAGAAGTGGGCAATTTCAGATGTACCCTGCTTGTGAGATGCAGTTAATCTCAAGCTACAGATCCAGACTTTGGCTGTAAATATGGAGAAACACAGCAGCTGGCAGCTCAGCGTCCTGAGGCTCAGCCCCTCAGTACTATTCTTGAATAACAGTGTAATAGCCTATTTCTCCCCATTTCTCTACTCTGCTCAAGATGCACCATTGTCCCTACTCTGAGTTTTGCTCCTGAACGGCTCAACCCCTTGCTGTTCATCATAGAAGAGCAGGAAACATGTACCTAGGGAGCAGGAACTAGAAATGGCTTAATTAAAACAGTAAGTCTTAATTTATATGTAGCAGTTCTAATTCCCAACTCTACTGCCACAGGCATCCAGCCCTCAGGGCAGGAGGCATCTAGCCAGTATGTTTCTCTTTGCCCTTAAAATGACTGGGTCAGCATTTCATGCTTGAATGTGAAATTCACTGTGATTCTGTTGAGAGCACCATAAAAAGAGGTCAGAACAAATCAATCGCGTTAAGGCTGAAACCCAGACTAGCTTATAAGGGAAAATTCACTAGCAGGCACCAGCCTGTTTCGAGCAAACGTCATATGAAGCAGATATCTGGGTTAGCTGCTCATTACAGGCCCTGGGCCAACGGGAGCATGTTGCTGCTTCACATCACCATCCCCTGCCCCATCAGTGCTTCAAGTCCCTAACACACAACTGAACAAATGCAGTTTTACTGAGAACAGAGAGCAGGTCTTCTCAGAAAGACTCCCGCTCTTTTTCCAGGAAAAACCCTTCTAGCCATTGCAGTCTATCTACTGAG
Organism: Hemiprocne comata; assembly: GCA_020745705.1. Classification (NCBI taxonomy): domain Eukaryota; kingdom Metazoa; phylum Chordata; class Aves; order Apodiformes; family Apodidae; genus Hemiprocne; species Hemiprocne comata. The sequence continues at coordinate 11,139,134 of CM036602.1, read as the reverse complement.
ACACCACGTTTGTGTGGTGATGACAGAGCACCTGCACCGTCGCTCCGTGCATACTGGAGCAATCAATCAACCCCCTTTGTGCCATCCCCTCCTCTCATGCCCCTTGCCAAGCCCATCCAGCGCAGCCCCTTCACACACACACAGCCACTTGAAGGCACAAGAGCCCTCGAGCCCTGTGCAGCTCGCAGGGCCTTTGTAGGAGTGAAGGGGCCCTGCCCTTCACGGGACCCACTCCAGCCTGTGCATGGGAACCACAGCTCTTGGCCGAGCCAACAGGCTGCGCAGCGACTGTTTAGCAGTAGGTAAGCGTAATGGGAAGGGAAGAATGCCACGATCCCCAGCTGGTACTTCAGCTAGACACTCAGGACTGGAAGCTAACGTGGCTCCCAGCCAGGACAGCAGCATTAATAACTTGTTGTACAGAGCCCTGGTGCACCCCAGGCACCGGTGACAGCCAGACCCTGGGGGATTCACCTCCACTAGGAAAAGGTACAGTGCAGCTGAGGGTGTACCTTGGAGGGAAAAGTACTTTTGCCATGTTCCTCTACAAATGTTACGGGTTTTGCTGAAAAACACACATGGAAAATAAACAACTGGACACACATCTCCTTCACTTGGCAACCAAAAGGCTCAGAGGTGGGTGTCAGGGAAGGGTTTTACTAAGAGGGAGCTAGGATTTGGTCTCCTACCTTCCTTGGGGCAGTTTGTTCATTGGTGGCTGCCAACCTCAGCATCCTCAGGAACAGAGACTCCCTGAGGATTGACACAGTTCTGTGCCACAGAAACGCCCTTTCAAGCCTGTTGGTACTGATAATTCCAGGAGAGCTTCTCGGGAAGCTTTTCCACACCCCCATTGCAGAGAGATTCAAACCCTGAAACAGGTGGGGGCAAGGAAGCGCTGGGAAGGAGGAACACCACAGAAACAGGATGGCACACAGGGAGGGGGGTGCTACACAAAGCTGCTTTTCTATGACAAAAACCATGGACATGACAGAGCTGGGGAAAACATGGCCATGGAAGGGAGAGTAGACAGAAGGAGCATCACCTAGGGAGAACACACTGCACACAACCCAGAGGCTGAGGATCCAGAGGGTATTTGCACTGTGAGGACACTGAGCCAGGACTAGTCCCTGGAGAATGGTCCTCTGCCCTCATTTCACTCCACAGCTCCCTATGAGCACTGCAGAACTTTGTAGACCCCAACACACTTGCTTCTGCCCTGGAGTAGCCAGGCAGCTGCACAACCTGGAGTGGGAACAGCACCCCTGCAGCCCCTCCTGCACAGGGAAATGGGATTAGATTAACCAGGAGTGCCCCCACACCCTCTCCCTCCTCCCAGCACTCCAAATCTCATCCTTGCAGCAGCTCAGGTTAAGGCCATTTGGAAACCTTTGAGATGTCACCCTGCTCTCTGCAGTTTTCCATATCTGGTTTACACCCAGCCTGGGGCAAGAAGCTAAAAAGGAGGCAAGCAGCAGGAAATGCCATCTAAGGATTACATGCCTTCATTTGGTATGAGCTGCATTGCCCTTCTCAGAGGCAATTAACGTGACTCTGATTGCCTCTCCATCTTTCCAGCCCCAGCTTTGCAGGGAGCTCATACAGACAGAAGAGGAAAGAAGGACCATTTCCAGTCTAACTGCACCAGGCTGTGCAGCAGCAACACGACTGGCACAGCCCAAAACCCCTTCTCCCCTTCCAGCTTGTGAGTTTAGGAAATGAGCGGGACTGACCTGTGAGCTCAGGGAGGACGGGGGCACTCGGGAGAGGGGTCCGCTCTACACGGAACTCTAAAAACGAAATGCAAGACAGCTTAGGAACTCATCAAACGCCCCGAGACCCCGCAGAGAGATGGCAGTGGGGTCTGCTGGGGGAGCAGCCTGCAGCCAGACTGCGACCAAACCAGTGTCTTCTTTAAATGAATTTATAGCTGGTGCTGAAAGGTGCTGGACTCCTGCCCTGGGTACTGAAAGGATCCATTTATCCTTAGAATAAATCTGGCCAAGGCAGGACAAGTGTGTGGCCTCAGGTCAGCCCTGGAGCACTGCATTGTGATCCATCCAATCTGACCTCTTGCTGCAGTGCCAGAGGGTGCTCAGTACGTGCCACATCTGGGCACGAGTTTACAATGAGGTGCTCAAAGCCACTATGACTGAGACCCATAAATTGGGTTCACAAAGAGCTTCCAGACAGCTAGGAGGCAACAGCAACTTTCAGCCACAGACAGCCTGGGCTCACCTCAGGCAAAGAGGAACAGCCCCTAACATCAAGACTGCATATATAAACCATCACACTGAGGGAGGGAGAAAGGAAGGGATGCTCAGAGTTGCCACTTCCCCAGAAAATAGCAAGGCAGTTCTTTCCCACAGTGTGCTCTGCCTCGTTCCCTTGCCTTGCAGGGAACAGGAGGGAGAAGAGGCTGCAGAAAGCTGAGCAGCTGCAGCACAGCAGGTTCCAGCCATTGATTGCAGAGGCCGTGTTCTGAGCACATGGTGGGGTTGGGAACTTGAAACCACCCAGTTTGTGGGGGATCTGCAGCCCACTGCCCCAGCAGATGTTTTCTGGAGGCTGAGAGTGGTCCAGGCACTGTTCAGAACACAACTGTAGCATTGCAGGAGCTGCATTTTGGGTGCCTAGGAGTTCCTGGCCCATGGAAAGCCATGTTTTAAAATCTTCTGCTACTTTCAGAGCAGTGACAACTCTGGTAAAGAGAGACAGACACACACAAAGGCAGTGAGACAGGCAGAGCTGCAGGGGCCCTTCTGTGTCACAGTAGCAGCCCTACATAGGAGGCTAAACATAAAGGGCATCAGAGCAGCCTTGGGCTTTTCCTGCCACTGGAGTGTGAGGATAATCCTAATGAAGGACAGGCTGTTCCCACCTATTCCAGGGCTTTAGCCCTCCCCCTTCCACATCCGTCTCCAATTTAAAGAAAGACCAAACAGGGGAAAGGGTGAAAGGGGGAGAGCCTGGGTCACAGATCATGCCAGGGACTCCAGTCACCTGAAGGCAGACCGAAAGAAAAAAAAACAGGCAGGGATCAGCACTTACCAGGGAACTGGTAAGTGTAGCCAGGTGCAATGCCAGTGTAACTTCGACTTGCGTAGGTGGCAGCTTGGAAGCCTGGATAACCTGGGGGAAGAGAAAAGGGCTGTTACTGCAAGCTCGCAGGGTCCTTGTCCTCAGAGCCTGGTTGCTGATGAGCAGCATGACCATTAACTGTTGGAAAGACCTAATAGCAGAAACCCCAGGAAATAGCTGGGCAGAGTCTGCACACACGCAGGTCTGCAGAAGAGTTTTAGCAGGCCCATTTAATTTTTTCCTCACTCCAAACATGTAAGGACATGGAGATTTCTTTCTCAGAAACTCATAGCTCTGCAGACTAAGGCTTTCTGATGCATCAGCTGGATTTACAAATAGGAGATCAGGGAGGTGGGGGCATTTGAACTGTTGAAATAGCTCTGAGTCACTTTTGAACTAGAAGTGCTGGCAAACGCAGGCAGAGCGCTTCTTCCTGACGCCAGGCAGGAGGGCAATTCCTGCCATTCCCTGGGAAGCTGACCACCTCTACAGAACAGGCCTGTGAGAACACAAGACATTGACTCAGAAATGAATATTTGATTTGAGATCTCCCAAGACATGAGTATGTGGATTTCCCAGTGACTCAGCTTGAGCCTTGCTGCCTTAAAATTCAGATGGCTTAGAAAAGGCAAAACTCAAAACCACAGGCTGGAGATTTATTTCCCTTCAATAAGCCAAGTGAAAACACTGGGGGGAAAAATGCCCTTTCTGGGGTTTTGTTCAGTGACTAACTGCTACTCACCAGGCTTAGCAAGGAAAGCCAGGCTGAGTACACCCTGCCCAGCAATACCAGGGATGATCTTGAGCAAACAGTGTGCTCCTGGTTCAGGTCAGGCCTGGCTACAATGAATAGAGGGAAAGAAGACAGGAACAGCACTCACACTTGACACTCAGATCCAGGCACAAGGGTTTATAGACCTAGAAGTGGGGGCTATAAAGGATTTTTTACTTTTCTAATATTTTATCTGAGCATATTTGCTTTGGAAACACTGATAGGCATCAAACTCAGCCTGCTTGTCACCAATTTCTCCTTACAAGACAGTCCCATGGTAAGTGTACGGTTTTCCTCACAATACTGGATCCTTGCTGTCCCCGAGAGGTAGGGAACAAAGTGAGACAAAGCTTACCTAGAACTTTAAGAACATTTTAATTGTCTTTAAATGGCAGTGAGCACATTTATATGGACCACTGTGGAAGCTCAGGGGTTCTTAATTAACTAATTCATCAGAAAGCCTGTAGAAGTGTGGGAGGAAGACGTCTGGGCACAGATTACCCCACACTCGGTTCAGATATTTAGTAACACCCAATTCCACGAGAGGCATTAACGAATTACAGTCTTTATGCTATGGCACTGCGGGAGGGTTACTTGAGTTGCAGAGGGGCAGAGCTGTCCGGCACATGGCTGCGCCCGCCCAGCTCTGGCTGTGGCAGGGCAGCAGTGACAAGTTTGCAGTTTTTCCAGGTGCCACCAGAGGGCAAGTTGTGATCGCAAACAGGTCCCGGCACCCCCTCAGCGTCCCCGGCCTTGCACCAGGGAGAGCTGCCCTTGACCGCCCTGCCCACTTCAATAAAACCTCTAAGCTGCTGCCTGGCACGACCGGGTGCTGGGGAGGAGATCTGTCCTTGGGCTTACCCAGCATGCCGATCCCCAGCATGAAGGCATCCATCCCGTAAGGCATGACTCGGGACCGCCCTCGTGCTGAGCCCGTTGGGGACATCACCTCCTTCGGCTGGGCTTTTTTACACTCCACCTGCCACAAGAGAGTAAGGAACAGGCTCGGCCACCACCGGCACAGCGCGCTGCCGCAGAGCACAGCCAGCAATGGGCTGCAGGCCAGGCAGGGCTGCCCACCACCATGGCATTCCCTGGCCCTGTCCTGCTGTCTTTCCCCATCCTGCTGGCCTTCCCCAGCGTCCCTGCCTCTGGCCTGCAAGCTGCCAGCCTTCCCCCTCACTCTGCAGCCACCACAGGCAATGGGGAGCTCAAACACTGCTTTTCTCTACCTGGAGCTGCCCTTGATGCTCTGCATGACCCTGCATCAGGGCCTCAAAGCCTCATTTTCCTAATTTCTGAATAAAGGTAAAATCTGACCCCTTCCCAGGCCACCAAGAGGTTTCATGTAACTTCAAAACTTCCAAGTACTGCACAATTCCTTGTTACAGTTAGCTCTCCTCCTTGAAAGCTCACTATTGTGCTGGTTCACCTCCACACTGCAAGTTTCTTTCCCGGACTGGCTGCTGTGATTCTGGGGAAAAGATTCAATCCAATTCCGCACTACAGAGAAAGTGCATAAGGATCCAAGGACCTCACACCCTGCCCCTGTGCCATTGGCCCCTTCTCCATCCCATGTCTCTGTGCCTTCTCCCTCAGGGTTTTGCCCCAGACACTCACCATTTTGTTGTTGATCTCATGGAAGTGAATTTCACAGACTTTTTCCACAATATCTTCACTTTCAAATGTGACAAACCCAAAACCTGAAGAAAAGGCAAAACTCCTTGATCAGGTCAGAGCTCTGCACAGTTTCCACCCACTATCCACATCTTTTTATTGGCATGAGAAGCAGCCACAGGCTCCTAGGACAGTATAATCAGCCCTTCCTAAAATAGCTGTCATTTTTCTCGAGCAAATCCTGCTTTTATGCACAAGAAGAAGAGGAGCATCTCCTTATAGATTCCCCTTTCCTCCTTATCCCATACCTCCCATGTAGTCTGAACCAAACTGCTCTCAAAACCAAGTATATTTTTTAAACTTTGCTATTTGCAAGGCAAACCACATGGCTGATAATGGTGGGGAGGATCCCAGCAGACAGACGCTCACACAAAAGAAAGTCACAGGAGAAATGAACAGCTGCTGGACAGGACATCCCCATCCTTGCTGAATGCACCCCACCAGCAATAATGCCCTGCACATTTCCTCTTCAGTCACCCATCATAAAGCCTTGCACAAGCTGGCAAATATCAGCAATGCAATTGTACAGAGCAAGACAGATAGACACAAGCAAAGCAATTTGCAAAGTTTCCCCAAAGCAAGGTTAGTATCTGGGGTAAGACAGGACAGCATGTTCCTGGCCCCTGGCCCACACTCGCACCTCCTTTCTCTCACCAACCCCTTTGCTGACAGCTTTGGCAAAGACCAGGTTGGGTGGGCAGACTTAAACTCCTCTCAGCTGACTGCAGCCGTTTCCGGAAAACCGAGGCAGGTGGGAGGATGTCTTTAAGCTTGCCTTACAAGCAAGCTGGGATTAAGCAGAACTTTCCGCTTTCCAGAACTGGCTAATTCCATGGTGCTTTAAATTAACTTTTAAAAACAGATGGGGAACTGCTGCCCAGAACCACACTTCTCCATACTGCCAGAAAAGTCTCTCCATAAACTCCTCTGTCTGCCTGTGCCCAGGTAGTTTCACACGTTTGCCTCAACACCCACGAGCAGAAGAGCTTGGGAATTCAAGAGCAAAACCCTGATACTGAAACCAGTCCTTAGCCCCCCCAGAGCCCCACCAGGCCTGCTGCACCCTGGGCAGAGTCCCACACTGCCACACAGCACCTGGGAGCTCTCCCTGCTCCTTCTGAAACACCCAACAACTCTTTAATGGTACCCATGGAGTAACAGGGGTTAACACTTCTTCCAAAATTAAGCTGAATGAACATCCTAGATCAGGCAACCAGAATACATTTAATGGCTTTATAAAACAGCAAAAACCTGAAGAGCACACAATGTATTGAGAGCAGAAGGGAGCGTTCCCTCGCTGCTCTGGGGGCAGAGGTGCTTGGAAGTGCTTCAAACAACACAGGGACATGAGAGGGGCCCAGAGGAGGCCTGTTAGTGGACCTTATTTGGAAGCCACCAAAGCTAAGTTTGCAGGCTAAGTTGTTGCCAGTACATCTCCAAGCTGGTGCAATGCTGGTGTTGAGCCCTGCCACACTCCAGGGCAGTTGGTTTGAGGACTCCCTGGGAGACGAGGCAGGGACAAACCATGGGTGGGCTGGGTCCGGACAGCACAAATACCACAGCCTTGCTCCCATCCTGTAACTTGACTCCACTAGCAAGACTCAGGTAAGAAAAGGTGACCTGGGAGCACAAGCAGGCTGCAGGCTGAGGAAGGGGTGAGAGGCAGGCACTCTTCAGGCTCTTTCTTGTGTCAGCTTTCCCAGAGCTCAGATTACTCAGGACAAGGTAAGACACACACTGCGGGCTGGAGCCACGGAGGTAAGTGGGCAGGGGAGGGGGCTGCCTCCTCTCACATATCTGCAACTCTGCGAGTTTACAGCACAGGAAATGCACTGGACAAAAGCTCTCTGTGCTGCAAGGGACGCTGGTAAAGGATGCAGATGCAAAAGGATGGAGTGACTGGAGGCAAGATAAAGAGCAGCTGCGACCTGTGTGCCCTGCTGCCGGGATACTAACCCCTCCCTAGGCAAAGCAGGAGGCAGACCCTCTACAGTTCCCTCTCCTACAGCCAGAAGACTGCTCTCACCTCGGTGTCGGTTGGTTGTCTTGTCAAACATCAGCATCGCGTCATCCACCTGCAAAGAGAAGAGCTCCAGATCACATTATTGCCCTTGCCACCAGCATCCTCCGACACATTTGCACAGAGGTTCCCAGACCTCCCCAAGCCAGAAGGACTCGAGACAAGACCTCTCATCCCTGAGGAGGAAATAGGGTGTGCACACACACACACACATCAGCTACTGCACCAAGCCACAACCAGCACGGTTCCCCCCCCCCAGCCCAGGGCAGGTGCTGCCGTGCTCAGCCCCCTCAGCCCGGCCCCTGGCAGCAAGCGACCCCCATTGTTTGCCTGTGGCTCCAGCTGGGGGGCAAGGAGCAGGGAAGGCATTGTTCCCAAATCCCAGCCTCAAAGGAGGGGAGAATTAAAGGGGGGGAGAGACGCAAAGCTGGAGAGGGGAGAGGAATAAGGGGCCTCCCAGCGACAGGGGAAGTGGAGGCCTCAGACAACAGAGCCTGCCTGGGAAAGCTGGGAAGCACCCCCACCCCCACCCCAGAGGAGCCTTTCCTCTAAGTGAGGTTTCCCACTGCTGGAGGCTGTAATTAGAGCAAATTTACTGCAAGGCCTGAGCAGGGCTGCCTTCCCGGGGGGGAGGGGTGGCCGGGTCCCATCCCCCAGCCGGCCTGGGGCTGCTCTCCTCCCCGAGCACATCACCGCCTGGTGCCACTTTTCCCCCCCATCTTCCTGCTGGGTATTGCCTCGCAGAGACACATCTGCAGAGCTCCGCAGGTCAGGCCGTGCAGGGTTAAAAAAATACACTTCAATCCCCCCCATGTAAGCTCCGGTGTAAACCTGTCCCACTGACCCATCCCTCCTCTCTAATACCACTGCCTTAATCCGATTATGAAAACTGGACATGCAAGTGCTCAGGGGAGGCAGTGGCAGTCTCCGGCCAGCAGCTGCCCCGGCCCTCCTCCTCCTCCATGTGAGACCACTGCTTCCCAAGCAGCAAGCCCCACATGCCCCTGACTCTGTGGAAGGATTACTCTCTTGCCTTGTTCCCGGGAAGCATCTGCATTGCTGCCTTCTCCAAAACAGGTAGCCACTGGCTTTGCTCATGGAGAGCCAACAGTGCTGGCTAGGGAAGGGAAAGGGCTCCTAGCCTCAGTCTCCCAGGACAAAATGGGATACCTGGCTCCACCTCAGTGCCACAAGGATGGAAGGAGCCCTTGCTAGCATTTCTGGTGCCACCACAAGCAGACAGAGGTCATCTCTGATACCCTTGGGCTTGTCCAACATGTCCACCCTGCAAGAGCCAGGTGATGACAGACAACGCAGCTCCTGCTCATCTCATCCTCTTCCCACCCAGTTCAATCTCCCTCAGTCAAGTCAACAAACCTGAGAAATGTGCCAGGCATCCAGTCAGAGCCACAAGGGACACAAGACTTCACAGAGACCTAAAGCAACTCCTCAGCAGCTTCCCAAGGCACATCCAGGGAGCTGGGGATGGCAGCTCACAGAGCTGCTATTCCCCATCACTTCTGACTCCTGCCCCTGCACCGTTTCCCTTTGGTGCCAGCACAACTGTGATGTGCCAGAGGGAAAACCTGACATGGCTTAAAAACATTTCAAGAGGGTTTATTGTCTGGTTTTGTTCATTTTTAAGCTAGAACAGTTCCTCCATCCAGTTTACAGAAAGACTGAGCATATAACTGTCCTCCTCCCCAGTAAATACTGGGAGAAAGCTGCGTTAACCACACCCTGCGGTGGTGCCGCTCCTGAGGGCTTCAGCTCAGGTAGCTGGAGGCCACAAACCCATGGCAATGAGAGGGGGACGAGAAAGAAAAACCCACCGGGGACAAGCACAGCCCAGCTGGCCAGCCAGCCAGCTCTGCCCAACCAGCCCCAGCAACCACCTTTTCTTCCCAGAGCCTGGACAGCCACAAGCAGCAGAGCCCAGTGCACGTCCCCATACAAAATCACCTCACAGCAACGTCCTGGGCAACGGCTGGGTGCTCCCTTGGCTCTCAAGCACTTGGAGCTGGGAGACATGTGACCACTTCATCCTAAATCACACACTGTACACTGAGAGGAAAGCTGCAGCCTTCTTCCATCTGAGCCTTTTTTTAAGTCTCTGGTGTTTTGAGATCAGGTCTCTCTACCCAGCACCCCAAAATGTACTCATATTGAAAAAACATTGACAATAACACACATACTCTATTGGAAAGCTGTTTCTTGCCATGAACTGAATGCAAGATAGATAGATATCTATGTGTATATACCCACAATTGTCTCGCTCCACTCAACTCTAGGGCCTGAACTCTGCGCATAACTACAACTGCTGTTTTTTATTGCCAACAAAACCTATAACATGTGCATCTTCTAATCTTTTTCCAAGGCAACAGGTGAGATGAGTTGGGTGGTCACAGATAGCACTCAGCCAGTGCTGTGAGATAAAGCAGGGGGGTGGTGCCGAGGTAGTGCTGGAGCCTACAAAGCCCTGTGGGATGGGCTGAGGACTGGAGCACACTGCAGAGCCAGGAGAAAGGCCTCACCTGCATCCACAGGGAATTGCCATTTCCAGCACCTTGCCCAGGGCTTCACACCAGATCCCTCCTAACTCTTGCCATCACCTCCCTTGGTCTGGAGCTAGGGCAGGGGGCTGAGAACCATCTGCCTCAGCCCTCCCTGAGGCCCACCACCACCCAAACACCCTCCCAGGAAGCACTGAGGGGGATGGAACTACCCCAGCCAACTCCCACCAAAAGCCAGACCCCTAGACAAGGTGCAACCGCGAATGACAGCCCCCTAACGGGCAGCTATTGTGGCGAGGAACCGATCCCCCCTCGCCACCCCGCCCCGCTCAGGGCCCTTCCCGGCTGAGCCGCGCCGGGCCCCAACAAAGGCGGCCGCCGGCGGGGCCGTCGCCACGGCAACGCGGCCACCAATGGCAGCTGCCGCCCGGATTAGCGGCCGCGCACAAAGCCCCAGCAGCGGCGCCCTCACACACAGCGCGGCCTGTGATGGCCTGCGGGAGGGCACCCGACGGGGCCGTCCGGCCCCGTCGGGTGCCCTCCCGCAGGCCATCACAGGCGAACCAGCGGTCACACACAAGCGCTCCACACGGCAAGGAGTAAAGCCTCCCAGCCCAAACCCCTCCTGCACCGACTTTCTCCTCATCCCGGCCCGCCTTCTGGTGGGGAAGAGGCGCCATCTTGCCTCATCTCCCCCCCTCCCCTCAGAGGGAGGCGGCGGGTTGTGAGGAAGCGGCGGGGCTGTGAGGGGACACAGAGGTGGTGCTAAGGATGAGGGGATAGGGATGTTTGGGAATGGCGGGGGGGGTGAAGAGAGGCTGGGCCCTCCAGCAGGAATGGAGGTGTTCCCTCCAGTTCCCAACAGCTGGAGGAGACAACAGGTCAACTACCCCAGAACTGGATGTAGGAGAAATGTGTGGAAAATAGCACTTCAGAGTTTCAGGCACACTCCTAAGTTCATTTTTAATAGGGTGTGGAAATAATCTATAATCGTAACTACTTTAACAAAGGCTTGTTTTGCTGGTCAAATTGTCTCTCCCCATTCTCCCCAAACCTCCCTTAAATAAATATTTGTTTCAGTTCTTTAAACATAGGCAAAGAAGCAGATCACTTTACTAGAAAACTGTTTAGCTTAGTGGTCAAGGCTCTCTCCCAGGGAACAATTTAACTTGCTGGTCCAGGCTGCAGTTATCCAACATTGGAGGTTAGAAGTTCAAGGTTTGTTAATTCTGAGGAATGATGTCTCTTCCCCATGTTGAGCCACGAGGGTCAAAAGTGTCAAGAAAAAAAAAAGGTTCCCAAGAGCAGTGACTCTTGCACCCTAGATGCTTCCTTCTCAAGGAACCCTACCACAGGAGACAGCAACTTTGGCAGGTACTTGGCAGTCTGGGGGTAGGTACCATGCCCCTGAGCCTTAAAACCAAGCTGTCCAACATCACCTCCTCTCCATTCTGTCTCCAGCAACTCTTGCTTTGGAAAACCAAATGGAAGTGAAAGGAAGATAAAGGCTTTGGGGCTCAGTGGAAGTAGCACATTCAGAAAGTGAAAAAATATTTGTTCCTGGGGAGGTAGCTTTTCTAATCCTCCATGGATCTGCCACTGCTGAGACCTCCTGCAGGAGGGCAGCACCTTCCCAAGAGGAGACAACAAGTCCTTCTCGAACCAGCACCTGGTTTTGATGGGAGCAGTGTGGTGGTGACAGGAAGGGAAAGTGACAGTCATGGGTTTCACAGAGAGATTCTCCAAAGCAGCCCTCAGTTTAGCTAAAATATTCAAGTGCACAAATATGAGGCATTTCATACCAAAATGGAGCACAGCATCCAAATCAGGCCAAAAAGTCTGTTTTTTTCAATGGCTTAGTCCCACTCTAGTAATCTTTCAGTCTTCCTGGGACAGTCATGGGTGTCTGCAAAGGAGGAAGCCAATGACAGCCTCATGCAGATAAAAAAAGTAAGATTTCCAACACAAGTTTCATGAGGAATGCTGTGTGCACTTCTAGATGGGCAGATCTTGGATAAAGTAATAAATATTCAGCCAAAGGCTTTGCAGAGACTGCAGAATCTTCCTTCCACCTGAACAGCAACTAAAGATGGCTCAGCTGGTCCTAGAAGGAACCATGGCAACATATTTGTAGCAAAATCAGGCAGAAGAATAATAGCTGCTGAGATGGCTTCAACAAGGGAAACACAAACCAAGTGATCTAGAAACCAGTCAGCCATCCTGTCAAGAGAGGACTCTGGCAACCCTGCCGGGTTCACCAGCTGCTGAAACAGGACAGGAGGACACACCAACCCAGAGCCCAGTGCCAGGGAGCAGGCGAGCTGCACCCATACAGCACCAGGACCCTTCTCACCCTGCTCTTCAGAGCCGTTCTCAAAACTCTAGGAACGAGACTTGGCCAAGGGACAGAGCCCGCTCCGTGCCACAGGTGAGCAGGACAACCTGTCCAGGTGTTCCTGCCCGCTCTCACACCACGGGCACCTGGCAAATATCAAATGAACCACTGAAGACCTGAATGACCATTACTGCTACAGCATTTTTGGCTATCTGCCTACCAGATGCGGAGCACAGAGAACCCTTTGTTCCAGAGGCATTGTTACCACAAGCCAAACTGCCTCCTGCTGCAAGAGAGGTGATCAGATTCCCCTTCTCCTCCCCTCCCCATCTGTTCCTTGCAACCATGTTACACGTGAGAATTTGCATAAATTGCCCTCTGATCTGTGGAAAGAAAATCCAAAATCCAGTTTGGAAAGCCACAGCAGGTTGACAAGTAGCTTTGATCCCTGAAATTTCCAGAGAGCAGCAGATTAAGGATTAATTAATTAACATTCTCCTGATCCGAAGTGAGGGAAAGCATGCCCACCATGAGCACAGAATAAGTCTTCCTTTAAAGAAATTCCCCATCAGTATCTAAAGGTTCCCCAATTAGTCAGCAGGGAAAACTCATTTTATATATCCAAGTCAACCCCACCATTTACCTGGCAGGTGTACATGAATATACCTTTGTGACAGACACACAAACCCTCATCAAATCCAGGTGTTTTCTCTTGGTCAGGACAGGACTAGAGTCATTGCCCAAGTGAGAACTCGGAACCTGTCTGAGGCAAACGGTCCAGAATTTGGACTGAGTATTAGATGGCAGCCTAAAGGTCAGAATCATCCTCAGACCTCAGCAGATCTTTTTTCCTGTTTGCTTCCAGGATATTTTTAGAGAGCAGATCTCTCTCTGGGCACAATCTGCTTCACAGAGAGGCCGAGCTTCCATGTCCGACTCATCCACGTACACAGATCACCTGCAGGCCCAGGAAGAGATGCAGACTGTTTTTAAATGTTTTTCAAGCACCCTTGGAGCCACAACTGATTAGTGAGTCATGCAAAGACGTCATTGTAAATATATTTCTTGCACTTCTGCTTCATGAAATGCAAAAGCACACAAGGAAACCATGAGTTCAAAAACCTGAAATGGATCCAGGCCCCCATTTCTTCCACTACCACTGCATTTCCAGTTTCTGAAAGGACCAGGTTCTTCTAAGGACAAACGAAAGACTGGCTGCACCAAATTAGAGCAGAGGTCCACCTTACCTAACACGCCCCCAGGACACCAACCAACAACAGACACCTTCAGAAGAACATAAAAGACAAAGCAAGGATCTTACAACAGACCTCAGAATACTCCATCATCTTCCAGCCATTTCTGGTCAGGCAATTTCCTGAACTCAAAAGGGTGTCTGTGTAATTAAAAGACCTTCTATTAATTTGTCCAATCTTTTTGGAGCTTATGCAAATTTTAGCAACGACATCCTGGGGCACATATTTGACACCTTAGATAAGCTCCATGACAAAAAGACCTTATTTGTTCTAAGCCTCCTATCTTGCAATTTATTTTACTTTCTCTACTCCAAAAGTTCATCAGATCAACACTTGAAAAAGAAAGATTATACGAGTTTTTTCACTTATGATCTGAAACAACCTGAATTACAAGATCAGAGACCCAGTGGTCCAAAGAAATTGCTCTGATGGACAACCCCTTTTCCCCCAAAAATAATAATACAGAACAAGATGTTCCCACAGGTTGAAGTAGGAAAAGAGGAGGCTAGTACTTGAGCTTCTCTGAGGCATCCTCATACATCTTCAACTAGACAGAGGCCTAGCTATGCCTGAGGTGGCAGGTGCAAGATACCTTCCTCCTCTGTTTCAGGTTTCAGTGAGGGTGGTAGCCTGAATTGAGAAAGGCTGTTGAAATACTTAAGACAAGACACTTGGCTACACATACTGCGAATGCAAGTCTTTCCAGGACTTCTGTCCTACAGTTAAAAAAATAATCTCCTTCAGAAAGCATGTCCATGGCCTTAGTTTGCATCTCTGAGAGATTCAAGTTTTACAGCCAGAAGTGTTTCCTAGAGATCCTGCTATGTTCAAAGCCCTAGCAGCTGCACCTGACAAACCACAGCCAGCTTGAGAGCACTTCACAGCCCCTCTCACTGTACTAAAAAAAAGAAACACCTTTGTATTTTCTTCCTGATAATTTTCATTCACAGTTTTGGAAGGAAAAAAATAAAGTGGTCCTTCTTTGAAGCAGAGAAACACTGTCTTTGGGATCCTCTTTGAAGCTTCACCTTTTGTGCCTGTTAAAACCAAGTATTTTGATATGAAGAACTGCAGTGCCAATCTCTCCCTTTCCTCCTTTATCCCTAAGCAATACTCATGGATTTCCTCCTCACACGCTTTCACTTTTCTTTTGCCACTTTTACAAAGCTGAGAGAAGGTTTTGGAAACAGCAAGGAAAAACACAAAACAGGAGAGTAAGCCGAAAAGCCAAAATAGAAAAATCAGACTTGGGAATTTTGTTTTACGAAACAGGAAACCATTTAAACTCCAGCCCAACTAGACTTCCATTCTTCTCCTGCTAATGGACACAGGAGATGTGTTGTTTCTGACCCAAGGTGCAGCAATGCCAGCTACCTTGGTAGACTTGCAAACTGCAGTTCAAGGATTTGGACCAGAGAGAACATTATGATAATCTAATTTGACCTTGTCTGTACTGCAGGCCATGGCACTTCCTCTGGTAATTCCTACAGCAGGTGGGTGCTTTCGGTCGGGACTAGAACATATTTTTCAAAAAGCATCTATCCTAATGTAAAGGGCTGAAGTGGTGGCAAATCTAACACACTTAGGCTTGGGGCCTGAGGGTTACCTAGAAGATAACCTTCATGCAAACCCCATTCAGCACTCTTGTCCTCAGAGGCAGAGGATGATCTCTCCCTGAAGCCAAGATCACCACTGGCTTCTCAAAGATTTGACTAAAAATCAGCCCCAGGAACCTGGTACCTTGCTTGATCTTGAGGAATCAGGCAGGATGACTTGTGCTCCACTCCCTTTTCTCTAGATCCTAAGTGTTCACATGCCTCCCTGGACAGGCGGGAGGAAAAAGGAGGCATTTTTCTTGCACCAGTCCCTGGAAAACTCTGGGGCTGCTCAGAGACAGAGTGACACAGACAAAGCCCCTTCTTCCTCAGAGGGTGAGTTCTGCAAGGAAATGGTTTCAAAGAGCATTGCTAGCAATTCCTTTTCAGACAGTCTCCATCCAGTTCTAGAAGAAGTACTTATGACTTAGAAAAGATTCTTCCCGAGGCTTTCCAAGATGAGGTTAAAAGAACTGAAGCTTCACCACTTCTTACTTAAAGATGCCATAAATTGAGGAGATGGAAGAGCATAGAGTCAGGTGCCAAGAGTACCTCTGAAGAAGGGATTCTAGGAGACCACTGAAAGCTAGGAGGCCCCAGAGTATCATAAACAAACACCAAAAGAACTTGTGTACCTAAATCCTGTTCTCCATGAGTCACATCTGAAACAGAAGGCAACAGGCTTTTCATAGCCCTAAAAACCACAGAGTGGCACATTCAGAGCTCAGAACCCCAGAGCTAATGGCCATGGAGGCTCTTCCTCTGAAACACCCTTTCCCTCTGATCCTGCTCATCAGCCACAGGGAGCTACCAACTGGAGAGAATTTCTCTGGAAACAGTTCTCCTAGCCTTTGGTCAACTATGTGAGGCTTAGCCTGGAGGATGGTTACAGGCCAGGAGAGATGCTTTATACAAGAGCTCTGAGGGGTTTCTCCAACTGAAATGGCCCAGATGAGTCAGAAAACTGCTCCAAAATTGGAGAGTCAATCTGACCAGCCCTGACCTCTCCCCATGGAAACTCCCCAGAGCCAAGAGGCCAGCTGCTTCAGCCTCATCCAGATTTTGAGCACTGGATGTTGTCTGGGATGCTGGCTCTTTGGAAATGGATCACACCAAGCTACACAGAACTCTCCCTTCTGCCCAGTCCTAAGAAAACAATCTGACACAACCAGTTCTTGTCAGTCTCCTGACATCAGGACACCTTTCAGCACACAACCAGGAGCATAACAGCAGAACACCCCAAAAGAACTGGAAAGTTCTTCTGCAACTCGAGCGACTGTACCTGCTTGTAAACAGAGTGCCACATGGCATGCTTCTGCTCCAAGTTAACAGAGGGCCAGCTAAGGTTAAAAGGGAATCACACACAAGATGTTTTGTTTTCCTATCAAATGCATTCATCAGCAGTGCAGAAGCACATGCAAATCAAACTAACAACCTTCAGACTACACAGACACATGGACAACACCACCTTATGTGGTGACACCTTCAGGGACACCATGTAAAAGCTCCTGGGGACACAAGAGAGTTTGCTTATTTCTAACAGAAAATAAAACGGCGCAGAGCTAACAACTAGCCAATGTGGGGACATCTGACCCCTTCTGCTATTGCCACTTTCTCTCAGGGGTGAACAGAAATACCAAGTCCCACTTTGCAGTCACGATAGCATTCCAGAACATGCAGATTTGGCTTCAGAAGCTGAACAAAGGTACTGAGCAAACACTTGTTCCAAACTTTCTGCCCAAAACTTCCAACAATATGGCAAAAATGGTTACAAAACTCTTTCACCAGTTACCACACCTTAACATAACAACATCACCCTTTTGCAGGATCTTTCAGAAGAAAATTAATACCAAAGCCTTCATCCTTCACACTCTACAGTTCCTCTGGTACTTTCCTCCACATCCATGAGGCTATCAGCAACATCCTGGCCAGATTACTGGCCAGCAAGCTGCGTTCTGCCCATGCAACCAGGCAGGAGTGTCCCAAGAGCTACAGAATCCAACACTTCCAGCCCCAAATGGCAAACCCATGCACAACACCACCAAACAACAGTGAAACTGTCACAGTGCCCTGCCCCAGAGGTGACCACATTCAGCATTTGGGTACAACCATCCCCTTCAGTTCCCAATCCCATTAAAAATCTTGGGATCCCTCAGCCTAATACTGCTGAGATGACTCCTGGGGATGCTCACAGCTTCATGACAGGGGACTAAAGGGCCAAGACTGAGCCCCCTTCTATCCTCCCATTCAGTTTGCACACCTGGCTTTCACGGACCATGGCACAAGTGACTTCCATCCACAGAAGCCCACCCTTCCCTGAGCCACCAGCTGGCACAGAAGAGCCAGACCACCACAAGGGACAGCCGCAGTGCCAAATTTTCTTCAAACATCCAAAACCAACATCACCACTTGCCTGAGACTCAGCATGAGAAGTTTCAAGACCAAAAGGCTTCTTTTTAATAAAGGATTACCAAAAGTTCAATCTTAAGGCTTAGAGTTAGAAACAGACCAAAATGACAGGTTTGATGCTGTAGCTGCTCTCTTAGGTGAGTCTGCAAACCTTCCTCCAGCATTTGAACAAACTGCAAAGCTGCAGGCCACCAGAGGCCTCTGGATAGGGAAAAACTGGAAAACCATTTCCCTTAGCCTAGGTCCTACCAACTCCAGGTAAAAGCACAAACTCTTTTGTTTCAAATCATCACAGGGCAGGAGTCACTGGCTGTAGTCCCTTGAAGAGACATTACAGCCACACAGTGTCTGTAACTGACCTTCAATCTACTTAACCCCACGCAAGAGACTCACAATCTCCTAATCCCGCCTCCACAGAAGTTCAGAAAACTCCATTTTGCCCCAGAAGCAACAGCTTTGATCCAACACCACTCAAGAGACTTACCTTCCCAAACTGCTCAAAATACTGTTTCACATCCTCCACAGTAGTGTTCACTGACAGACCACCCACAAATATCTTCTTTGTTCGGGTCACCATCTGGAAAAGGGAAGGACAGGAATTCACCGAATAAACCCAGAGCAAGCAGAGAATGAGACTCAAAAGGCCACTAAGTCCTTCTGCTGCTGGGGAGTGCCTGCCCCTGCACTGCAGCCAAGCTTCCACCTTCTCAAGGTCCTCTGGCCAGACACGGCCAATGTGTCCGTGCCGCGCTGGACCCCAGGGCACACTCTCGCTGTTGCACTGCCCCATCACTCTTGGCCATGCCCAGCCTCCACATCCTCATGGGAGAGCAGGTTACCAGCCTCTCCCATTGCTAATCTGCTGCTGCTCTCTTGGCACCTTCACACTGCCCTGAAGACACAAGCCATGGCTGTTCCCTCCCCAGCCCACCAGCACTTCCGGCAGCTCTGCCACTTCGCACAGCCAGCCTCCTGCAGGCTCCCCAGAAATCCCTGCTCTGCTTCCCAGAGTAGAAGGGTGGGCAGGAGGCCTGCCAGCACAGGTAGGCTCCCCAGGCTTTGCCCTCATAGCTCACAAATTGCAAACCGTCCGATCTTGCATGGAACAAGCCTCATTTCACACCCATTCCCCAGTCCCTTAAACGAAGCCCAGTCAACTCCCAGTTAAATCTCTTTTGCCTTTGCAAGAGGGCAAAGAGAAGATTCCCTCTGCCACTTCTCACTCTTGCAACTGGGACAAGGAGGAAAACTAACTACCCTGAGAGGGGCCATGGCTGCCAGGCTTGAGGCACACCAACATCCTTTGAACCAGCTCTCCAGCTGCATCCTCCTCTTAGCTGCTTGGCTACACCCCTGCTCTCAGAGGAACACATGGTCCTAATTACCCAAAGGAGCATAGAGCTAATCCGCAGCAATTCCCTGGCTTGGAGAGCAGCCCGTTCTAACACTAAAGCACCTTCTGTCACCAAACTGCTTAATGGAATTAACCCAATTCCTACCATGTGCTTCCTGGCTCCAGTTACTCAGGATACCTGCTCACCAATTGTTCTCAGTGACTGATCCCCCTCACTTCCCTCCCAGCACCAGCCTCCTCTTCCCTCTCTGCTTCTCAACACTACTTCTGCCCAGCTTTTTTTCCCCTAATAGAACTTGGAATTCAAGTTCTGAACTTTAAAACTCCCATCCAAGAGTAAAGTTAAAGGGAGACCCAAAGTCTAAAGGCAATCTTCAGCCTGCTGCTGGCTCCTCAGTTAAAAGTTTCTAGCTGCACACCTGGAAAAAGTTCCTACAATTGCGCATTTCAACACCAGAACTTCTTGTAGATAAAGTCCAACACCTTCTGCCTTTTTCAGTGCTGAAGCACACAAGGCCATTTCACAAAACAAAATCCATCTCCCCCTCTCTCTGCCATACACTTATTCATACCCACAACCCTCTTCCCACCTGTATCACATCGCAGCATGGAGCTGTTCTCCTGTAGCTCCTTCAGCCTGGAACTTCCAGACATTTGCTGCAACCTTGGAAGGACTAAGTTCACTCTGGACAGCATTTAGTTCTCCAGCTCTAACTAGTGCATCCTAAAGCATAGCTGAGGGACCTCCTGGTTCCTCCAGGGCCACGCAAACCCCAGTGCTGTGCTGCAAACCCCAGGGAGCGACTCCACTGTGAGCACTGGCAACCTTGCCCGGAGGGACAAGATTCCCCACCATAAATTTCACACTTTGGAGTGACAAGGGCCGCCCGCAGCGCTTACCTTGGGCTGTGCTCGGCGGGGGAACGCTACCTTCGGGTCAATCTGAAAGAGATGTGGGGAAGAACAGGTGAACACACTTTTGCTGCCTTTTTACCAATGCAGGGTTTCCTCCTAGCGCATGGCTGTCTCTGCCCATGTGGCACCTTGATAAAAACCCAAAGAATCTACCTGGGGTGCACAAAACGAAGCTGGCTGCAGACATCTTTCCCTCTCGGTAAAGTGAAATCCAGGGAGACTACAAGTCCCAGCATGCAGTGGTCCATCTCCGGCTGAGCGCTGGCCACACGCACCCGAGAGCCCATCACATGCTGGGATTAACACGCTGGGCTGCACCCTCCTGCTGGGCCTGCCCCTGGGTGCCCTGCATCACTGGCCTTGCATGAAAAGTGCTTTGCCTTTTTGCTCTCCCTCTTCACTCTACCTACAAGTACAGAGCTCACCTGGGTAGTAACAGGACAGAAAAGAGGTAGAGAACAAAATGTCCCACATTTCACCCCACAAAACACAGGGTGAAGAAATAAAAGCGCAGACAGGAGGGCACAAATTAAACCGGGGACTCCAAAGCCCCCCAGGCTGCGGAGGCTGGGCCCAAGGCAGCGTGCTGCCCCTCTCCCCGGCCGTGCTGCACACAATGAGCAATGCCTTCCCTCGGCAGGCTGAGCCCTCCATTGTGCCTGTTCAGCTCCTCTGCAAACCTGCTGCCGGCTGGAGCAGCCGGGCCCCGCGCCGCCATCCAGGTGCCGTGCGTTCTGCTGGGCTCAGCATGGATGAGTGTGTGCCTGCGTCGGCCTCACAGGGCCACAAAAGCTGGGACAACACTAATGGAGCTGCAAGCCAAACACCCATGAAGCCTCTATTCCTCCTCAGCCACCACCTCTTTCTTTATAGCCTATTTTTAAAGCAACTCTTGTAAAGTTACATCACATCAGGGATGATCCAGACCTACAAATCAGCTTACAAAGACCTGTGGGTAAAGGCAGGTCTGGCTCATCCCTGCACTTGGGACAGGCTGCAGCTGGGAGGGCAGCCTGCAGCATTGTCCCATCAGCCCAGCAGCTCAAACAGCCCAAAAGGAAGCTGTGTTTCTTCAGCTCCTCTGGCTGCTTTGTTCAGCTTTCCAGTCTGGCTGCCCTCCCATCCCACGTCCTTTCACTTGTCACACAGCCCCTCAGCTCGGCCTCCCTGCACCCTTCCACCAGCTCCTCTCCCTGCCTTCTCCACCTCCATCCTGACTCACAGCCTACAACATAAATAAACTCAGCACGAAAGTAAACAGAGGCAAAAGTGAAGAGCACAAATAAACTCAAAAATAAACCTCCCTCCCCAAGCTCCAAGGGCCAGCACATTAGCATACCCTCTGGTGCCTCCCTGGGGCATCTGAACCGTCCCTCCCCTCCCCGCACACACCCCCCCCTTCACCGCTTCCTGGCTGGTGCAGACACCCACGGCGAATTCTGAGGACAGGGGACGGCAGGAGACCAGGAGGTTGATGGCAGATAATAAGCAAAAACAATAATCTACTGTCTTTTACTTCTCAGCCAGTGTCATTCAGCTCCTGCCAAGAAGATGCTTTCATACTCAGCAATGCTAAGCTCGGCCTCATTTTCTCATTACCCTGAGTGTGATCAACTGGGCAGAGATAACGTGTCCTCCTGGCTGGAGGGAGCAGGCAGTCATTTCACAAATTCTTCTGCACAACCAGCTATTGTTGCAGGTAGAGGGAGGCCAGGGCAACGGACTGCAGGGACAGCCCTGGGAACACACAGAGGGGAGCGAGTTCAGTGCTGGACTCAAGTTACTCAAACTGGACTTCGGTGGCTGGAGTCTAATTGAAGCAAAAGCGCTGGTACCTTATTCCCTCATTTCTGGTGTTAAAACAAATAGCCCTGGAGGAGTTGTGTTTCAGTGTCACCCACTGACGGAAGGGATCCTTTTTGCAAACCTAGATAGAAATCTGTTAAGAGCATTCAGAACTGCTCAGATTGTATCCAAAAAAACAAAACCCCGGGATCAGGCGACAGCGAGTAGAAGTCGCTTGAGCACAAACCACTTCCACTTCACCCCGCAAAGCTTTGGAGAGAGGAATCCCACTGACGTCGCAGGTGTAGCAGGGGGCCAGCCGGGCTCCTCGGTAATGCTCTTTAGGCCACCTACAGCACCATTTAATAGCTCAGGTCACATCACTCCTGCCTTAACCCCGCTGGTATCGGTGCCCCAAAGCAGGGGGAGTGGAGGGAAGGACCAGCAAGACCTCAGGGCCAGGTTTGTTCATTCATCATATCTCCTTGGCTACCTTTGCTCCATCAGTCAGCGCTGCCTAAGAGCTGCAGATCATTCCCTCCTCCACAAAAGACAAACCCAGCAAAAACTCTGGAACAGCAATAAAGAAACAATGGGGCAACCCAGCACCACCAAGCCTGCTCTCCAAGGCAGCAGGCAGCTGCAGCTTTACAAAGTCACGCAAATCTTTTACCTTGAGACTGCAAAGCCAATTCTCATATCAAGCATTTCCATAAATAACCCTGTAGGCTGCTGCTATCTAGCTTACAAACAAAGAAGAGTCTGAAAAGCACAAGGTTTCCCCAGAGAATCAGGCCTACAGCCCTCGTTGGGGTAGGAAGAATTGGAAAACAATGAAGCAACAAGTTGGGTAGACACTGTCTATCAAGTGCTGCTTGCCGGGAGACACTGAGCCTCAAGAAAAAGCTGTCCTTTCAGGACACCAGGCATTTTCCTGCAAAGTTTCATAAAACCCTAAATTAGGATTCAGATGAGTTTGTCATTTAACCCATGACTCACAGCAGAGCCTTTCGGCTCAGCAGGAAAAAGCCATACGGAACTCCATGCAGCACCACAAGACCAACCTCTCGCAGCAACTACCCGGCAAAACACCCTAAAACATCTGACCCAGCTGAAAATCACACTAAGTAAAAAATACAAAGGAAGGGGGAAGAGAGGATCAATGTTCCTAACAAAGGAAGGGCCCTGGCAAAACTGCCCCCGTTCTCTTTGCTGCACAGGGCAAGCAGAGCAGATGCAGCCGGGAATTTCAATGGCTGGCCGGTCCCCACGCGCCCTGCGCCACGAGGCCCTTCTGTTCTCCTGCAGCGCCCGCCTGTCCACCCCTGCCCTTCCCTCCCTGCCCTCCTGGGCCACAGGGCGGGCTGCGGAGCAGCTTCACACAGGCGGCAGCAGCAGTTCAGGAGAAGAATGGAGAGCCTGGGTTTCAGCTCTCTCCTAGCCCCAAAACGCTTTCAGGATTACAGCTACAACAGACATTCATCACTTGCCTTTCCAAGAGGGGTCTATGCCAGCCCACAGACTCATGACAGGACTAGCTGAGCAGACACCGTGTTTACACAGGCTAGTAAAAAAAAAAAGAGAAGAAAAGAAAGCCCTGGACCCTCCTTGAAAGACTTTATCGCAACCCTCCCCCAGAACAAAACTCACTTTACATCACTCCTTGAAAGAAGGAGAGCTGTGGGAGTCCTGGGGACCCAGCCTTGGCCAGGAAGGCTGGGGTAGGTTTAACCGGGAGCTCCCGTGGGGAGGAAGGACCTGTGCACATCAAAGGGAGCGATCCAGGCAGTTAAACAGGAACAGACATAAATCTCACTGCAACTCATGCTGTAAACCCTAAGAAAGGGGGTCTCGCTGGTCTCGCTCTCCCGCCCTCTCCCTTCTGCCAAGATAAAGGCTAGGACGCCCGAGCCACGCGCTGCAAGAAATGAAGTTGTGCATTTGGAGCCCTCAGCAGCCCGTGCCCAGAGCCAGAAAGAACGTCTCTCCTCACCATGCCACCCCCTCGCAGTCCCCACCACTCCCCCATCCCTACCCTCACCTTCACCCCGGGGCAGCAATAAGGAAAAGGAATTCAGGGGAAGGGAAGTCACTAAAACTAAAGAGAAGGGACCTCCCACTCAGACACCTCACCCCCACCCCCTGAAACAGCATGCACATCTCCTGAGCGCCACAGATTTGCAAGGCAGGACCGGCATGATACACACCAACCCAGGGAGCCACTAGAATCTTTCTGCTGGCCCAGCGGGAGCTCCTAATCAGCCCTTGCATGCAGAGCGAGGGCTGGAGCCACGACCACTCTGAGGGACCAGTGGTGGCCCACATGGGCGGGCACTAGCCACGGTCGGAGACAATAAAGTCTTGAACCTCCGTGACCTTTACAAAAACTTCACCCAGGGAAACCATGGGAGTCTCTGGGGCACGCAGCACAAAGACTCTCTACTGAGGGGTGGGCACATACCACCATGGCCAGGGCATGCAGGGTCTTGGGTGCTGGGGAAAGGGGTGATGGGGAAGAGGTGATTCCCATCTCCCCAGATGCAGCTGCATCCATTTCCTGGTGTGAATCCTCGCCCTACACATGCTCAGGTGTCCCACCTCCAAGAGGGCCACAGTCACTCCTTGGAGGGGTCTTATAACCAATGGGTGGGTGGAAAATCATCACCAGGATCTGCAGACCTATGCCAGGACATTGGCACCAGGTAGCACCTAGGCTTCCTGCTGGGGCAGAGAAGGAGCCGAATGATCCGAATCAGGAATCAATAGTTTACAACCTCTATCTGGAAACCAAACACAGCAATCGACAGCTGCTCTGAGCACAGCCACTTCGCCAACAAATGCACCCCTAAGATAAGTCATCTCACCGTCTTGGAGTCCAGTTCATGTCTGGATTGGGCCAGGACCTTGTCGACGCCAGCCTGGTCCATGAACGTGACGAACCCGAAGCCCCTGAGCCCCGCAACCCGGGCAGGAAAGGGGATACGGAGAGAAGAGAGAAAGTTGGTTAAAGTGGCGGCCGGGCCGCGGCAGGGGCGAAGGGAGGCGCGGGCCCGGCCTCTCACCTGGATCTCTTTGTCAGCGGGTCCCGCATCACCAGGCACTCCTTCACCTCGCCGAACTGGCTGAAGTACTCCCGCAAGCCCTCTGCAAGCACAGCGCCCACCGTGGGTGTCCCAGCCCGGCCCGGCCCCGCCGCCCCCGCCGGGGCTCGGCCCCGGCCCCGCCACCCCCGGCCCCGGCGGCAGGTGCGGGGCCGCCGCGGCGCTCACCTTGCGTGGTCTGCCAGCTCAGTCCCCCGATGAACATTTTGCTGCGGGAAGAAGGGGAGAGCCGTGAGCGGGGCCACGCCGGGGGGCCGCGGCGCCCCGCGGGGGTGGCGGCGGCGGCAGCAGCGGGGCCGGGCGGGGAGGGGAGGGCGCGGATCGGCCATGTTGGCAGCGGCACCGCCGCCGCCGCCGCGCCTGCCCGGGCCGGGCGGCCGGGGCCGGGGGCGGCCGCAACCGGGACCGGGGGGGCGGGGGAGGGGGCAGCCGGCGGCCGCCGCCGCGGAGGTACCAGGGGTCGTGCGGGGAGTCCGGGGAGGCGAGGCCGGGCTGGCTGCCGTCTGTCTCCATTCGGACCTCTTCTCCGTGCGAGGAGCGGCGCCGCACTCCCGGGGCAGATGAGCGCTGGAAAAGGGGCCGGACGGACAGGCCATGCTGCCCCCTCCCCCGACCCCTCTCCGCCGGGCGGGGAGGGAGCGAGGGAGGAGGGCCCGCCGGGCACAACCTGCCCGGCTCCTCCCACACCCGCCGGCCCGCCGGCCGCCCTGCGCATAAAACCCGCCGGCGGCACCGGGACCGAGCACCGGCAGCCGCGCCCGCACCGCGCCGGGGGATCGCGCCCGGCCCTGGGCACAGCGGAGGGAGCTGCCCAGGACCCCGCAGCTGCTTTGTCCCCGGCCGCGCCGCCCGCACCTGCCTCGGGGCGGCGGACAAAGGGCGGCGGGGCCCGGCCTGACACACTGCGCCTGGGCTCGCCGCGACGGATCCCGGAGACTCCAGCCCGGCCACCTCCGGGATCTCACCGCCGCCGAGCGGGAGCCGGCACCGGCCGGGTTAAAGCCGGGGCGAGGAGGGCCCGGGACCGGCCCTCGCCGCCGCCCCCCCCCGCCCCGGCCGAGGGCGCTTCCAGGGTCGGACCGGGGCTGCCCTCTTCGCCCCGGTATCTCAGCCGGGCAGCGGGGAGCCCTGGCGCCTGCACACGAGGCGCCTTCCCGGAGCCCTACTACCTCCGTGCCCACGCAGGGACCCTGCGGGGGTCAGGGGCCGCCTGGCCTTGCCGCTGCCTGGCCCGGGCTGCGCCGGCCGGTGGGCCCCGAGCAAAGCTGCCTGCTGGGCACGGCGGCAGAGCCCCGGCAGCCCCCAGGACGCACAGCCCAGCCTGCTCTCGCCTCTGTACAGCGCTCACCGGGGAGGGTGGCCGGGCTGGCCCCCGAGTCACCGGACTGTTTCTTGCTCATTCAGATTGACAGACAAATCCTGCCAACCTCCAGCCTCTCTCCACTGCCACACAAGTTAATCCACATACTGATGGCTCCTGGAGTAGGTCTGTGCACTCTCTGCCTCTGCTCTTGGGCAATCTGGCCCCGGTGGCTGGAGAAGCTCAGCGAGGAAGAAATGAAATACCTATAAAGCTGGAGTCAGAGGAGAGTTGTCACCTCTTCTTATGGCACTGTGCATCACTCTGAGAGAAGGCACTTTTTTGCATTTGTGGTGTATCAGAGCAGCGCAGTACACAAAACCTCTGGTGACAGTTTCTGTGAGCCCCCCTCATTCCAGGAGGGCATCACAGAGTCCCAGGCATGTGTCACTGTGCTGCCAACTCTTCCTCACATGCACCTCTGACTCCACTCCTTCCAGCACAAGTATCCCCTGTACCCTCTTACTGCCTAGAGTGAGGTATTGGCAGCTCTCAGGTCAGTGCCGTCCTCATTTGCCTTTTCTTCCCCTTCTCTCACGACTGCTTTTCCATGTGACAATATACCTCACAACTCATCTCTCTCCTGGAGAAAAACCAGGAAACCTTTGTTTTAACAGCACTTTGCAATAGTGTCTTTCATCGCATGGCCTCATCCTGAGGCCAGTGGCTGCAACTCTGAGTTAAATTCATCCTCTGCCCATTCTCTGCCAAACCACCATTCACCCACTCCATTTCCTGAGCTGGGTCAGTGACATCATCCTGTCTCCTGGCCCTCTACCTGGGCACAGCAACACATCCAACACTAAAGACTTGGTAGCCACCACTGGGCAACAAGTTACACAGCATCGCAGCTGCAGCCACAAGGCAGCCCCTGCTCCCACTGCCACCAGTCCAGGCTGAGCTGCTTCTCCAGAATAACCCACTCATCATTCCATAGGGCTGGAGTCACCACTTTGGATGGAGGTGCCCTGAGGGGCAGCTGGGCTGGTGCAGGAGCAGAATATAAATAACATGCAGAAGTGGTGCTGCTGCTGGCAGCAATGCGGAAGGGCTGCGCAGCCAGTGGACCCAGCGGTGCTGAGGCAGCATCTTGGACATCTCCCCTTTATGTCCTGAGGAACCTGGACAAGAGCTGGGCTGTCAGAAAGCCACCACTGCCACCTGCCATGCTGCCCAAACTCACTGCTGCTGCTCTGCCTCCTGGCACCTGCTGTCTCTGATTTGGATGGCAAATACTCCAAAGGGGGAACTAATGTTTTTCAAGTCACCTGGCACAGGTTTTATGCTCCATAATCACCCAACCTAGGCACAGTACTCATGCTAAACAAGCACAAGAAGAAAAAAGAAAAAGAAACAAGAGCTCAGTGCTGGACATATTAAAGGATAATATCTCTTGGTTTACTACCAGTGCATTCTTATAATTTCAAATGTGTGTTATTTATGAGACAAAGTAGAGCACTCTAAGAGACACAGTGCTAGAATGCTTCATCTCATCTTTTTTGCATTATGCTTATTATTTTATTCTCTTTTTCTCCACCAAAAGAATGTTGGAGAAGAGAAAACAGGATCAACATTCGTGAGCATCAGATGGAAAAAAGTGAGCCTTCAGGAGGATTTGGATGGAGGATGTGGTTGGACTTGCATCACTGGGACTGACACCATACCATGTCACTTATTCCAAAGCCCTTTCCAAAACATACACACCATATTTTCTGTTTCCTCCCTAGGACCCCAAAGTGCTTTGTAACTATCAATTCATTTACCTCTGTAACACAAGACAGCGAGTCTTGAAAAATCTGTTGATTAGTGACAGTAGGAAGCTTTCCTCATGAAGAAGTAAATATATAAAACATTCCAGACCTTATGATTGGAAAGATGATCTGCCGAATATAAAATAATGCAGCATTGTATTCCTGGGGCTGCAGACAGACAGCTGTAGTGCCTCCGTGGCTGCTGCTGAGAGGTTGCCAAACACCAGCGAGATTAACAAAACTGCTCAGTTTTCTTGCTGCTATTCAGCGTCTCGTGTGTGGTAGAGTGACACTATCAAAATCATGTCCACTTCCTGCTGAGGAGGATGATTGGCAAAGCTCTGCCCGGCACCAGTGGCAGACACTGAAGTTATTCATGGCGAGAGGGAGGTTCCAAAAAGTGGAGGTTAGGGGAGGAGCAGGGCAGCAGCCGCCTCTTTTCCTCCCTCATCATGCAAGGCTTGAGAAGAGATCATGTCTTGGAGACCTGTCTCTAGCCAGGAGGTTTTGGCAGTCGGGTACTATGAGAAGTTTTGCTTTTCATTTAGTTCAGACAGTTGATAAACTTGAACTGGAATCCACATCATTTTTGTAATATTTGGGTTGTGATACTGAATGTGCAAACCTGCAAGACACTGACTGCAGCTCTGCAGGCAGCCCGGGGCAACACCAGCCTCTGGCATTCTGGTGGTGCTCTGCCTGCTTTGGAAGGGATGCTGACCCTCTGGAAAGGCTGATGGCAAAACCTCCCTGCTAGCCCAGGGGTGTCTGCCTCAACGGAAACCCACTGCTCAGCCAGCTCCTGCCTGGGAGCTGGCTTGGGGCACAAATCAGGCACATGGGGGGAGAAGAGCTATTTAGAGAAATTTAATTATTTAGACTCCACTCAGGTGGCAGGGAGAGACAGAGTCCAGAACAGGAAGAGAGGAATGGCTGCAAAGGCACCAAGGATGTCTTGGCTTCATGTAAGAAACCTCACAGAGGAAGATTTGCAATGGGAACACAGGCTACATGGTGCAGAGCATTGAAGATCAGGGTGGGAAAGAATAGAGGAGAAGAAAGGGGCTGCATGCAAGACAGGAAAAGAGAAGAGAAACATAGGTGTGGGTAGGTGAATAAAGAGCAGGGGAAAGAAGAGTATGAAGAGTTAATAAAGACAACTTGCATAACTGGAAGAAATGAGTGAAGGAGGAAAGAAGAGACGACCCTAATAACCACAAAAGCAGCATGAGGAACTGGAGCCTCAGAAACTAAAAGGAAGAGGTCTGCATAGGATGGAAAATAAAAGTAGAACATCAAGGGAACTTGAAGCATAGTGAATAGGGATTCAGCACAAAACAGCTAAAAACGAGAGGTCTCTGAGGGACAGTAGGAGATTGCAGGCTTCCACTTGCTGTGCTGGAAATGATGGCTAAGGGGAAAAAAAAAATAATCAGAGAGCCCTTCCTGCTATTCTCCCTCTCTACAAGCTCTAAAAACTACTACGTGGTGTCTAGCCTCCATGATCCTATCTAAAGCGGTCCAGCAAACGAGGGAGGAAGCACTGACTGCTCAGCTCTAACATGGGAGCTGCTCTGTGCACACACAGCACCCAGCCCAGCAGGTGCCAGCTCTCTGCAGCAGCCTGCAAGGGGTCCCCTTCCCCAAAGAGTGGCTGAAAAAATCTTTTCTTCCCATTAATTTTTTTCCCTTAACACTCCAAAGATTGCTTGCTTTCCGTCACTTTATATGCAACAACAGATTTGAAAAATGAGACACCTCTCCTCGAATGTGCCCCAAGCTCCACCTTCCCTCTAACCTCTTAGTTACCGTTT
Organism: Hemiprocne comata; assembly: GCA_020745705.1. Taxonomy (NCBI): domain Eukaryota; kingdom Metazoa; phylum Chordata; class Aves; order Apodiformes; family Apodidae; genus Hemiprocne; species Hemiprocne comata. The sequence goes on along the minus strand of CM036602.1, from coordinate 11,109,399 downwards.
GTCACAGACTTTCATTAATTGCTGTTTTCTGCTCCATCCTTGCTCCTTCCTGACCTCTCCCTGGTCCTCCCTCCAGCAAACCATGTAAAAGGGACCTTCCCCAGAACATCCTCTGTTAAGAGGCTCTTCCCCAGCCCAGGAGCAGGACCCTGCCTCCTGCTTTTCCCCTCCTTGCCTGGAAGCTCAGAGCTTCCCATGAGGTGATACAGAGGGATCCATTTCCCCACTGTCAGGGAAGAGAGACAAGGATGGATGAGACAGAAATCCACCAGATGGGCTGGACTGTTTTAAAGAAGCCATTGATTTAACTGTTCCTCATGCTTATGGAGATAGGGCAATTGGCTCAGTTGGCACTGAAGGAGATAAAGGTTAGATATTATGAGAAACTTAGCAAGTATAATGATTGCTAAAGATGGGAAAAGGTCAACCAGGAAGGCCAAGAAATCCCCATCCATGGAGATGTTTAAGAGCAAACATTAGTTTGGTGGTCAGATTCTATTTTGTCCTTGCCTATTGCAGAGGTGACCTCTTGGCACTGCTCTCAGTCCTCAGTTTCTACAGTTTCTTCATCATGTGAGGTGAGAGGACAGAGTTGGGAGTAAAGGAGGCAAAAGTGAGGGCTTGTTAATGGAGGAGTTCTGGGTGTGTCACAACACAGATGGAGGCTAGGGAAGAGAGGAGTAACACAAATTTAAAGGCTGTGATCCACAGGCATGTGCCAGGGCAAGGAAATCTCAGCGCAGCCTGGCCCCATGCTGCACTGAACTCTGCCAGGACTGGAGAAAAGGGGTAACAGAAAAAGGTCTGGGTCAGGTTTGAGAGCATCAGCCAGTGCAATGGCTGCCAGATATCTTGGACAAAATGGGTTTCTGTCTTAACATGTAAAAAAAGTATTGAATTTGGTATTAAAAATAAAATCCTGTGTCACAGGGGAGGGAAGAAAAGTCCCAAACACAACCCAGCACTGCACACAGCTTTTCCAGTGTCAGGGCAGTGACACTGCTGGGTGCCTCCAGCCCAGTCTGCTCAGCCTCCAGCAACCAGCTCCTCAGGAGGGACCAGTGATGCTGTCCTGTTGGTTGATCTGCACATCCTCTGCAGGGCTGAATCATCTGTGAATTATTCAGCCAAGGCTGAAGTCGGCACCATGTCAAGGACCTCTAAAATCCACCTTGAAGATAGCCAAGTCCAAGGAAACTGGGAAGTGAGGGGAGAACAGGGCTCATGGGAAGGAGGGCTGGATCCTACACAGAGATGCTTGCAGGAGGCAGAAAACCTGGGTACTGGCACTGTCCCAGAGCAGCACCACAAGGAATAGTCACTTACAGGAGCAGAGAACTTTTGACTCAACACAAGAATGGAAGCTAAGCAAGCAGAAGCAGTTTCTTCATTCCCTCTTTCAGGACATAATCAATTTCCTACCTCTACTATAACACACACACTTGCTTTTAACTCTCCCATTTCTTCAAGACTTATTTTCTAATCTAAGCTGGCAGGATCTTTGCTCCACAAATCCCAAGAGCACTTCTCAGAAGACAACTTTACAGCATTCTGGTACTATGGTGGTGTAAAGTACCTGGGACTATACTGTTAAACTTAACAGCACAAAATTGAGAAGGTTTACAGATAAGTTGGAGGAATTAACAGAAAAGAGCCTATATTTTAAATCCTAGGTACATGCTGGAGCTCCCAAGATGGGCAAGGTTCAGACTAAGGCAAGTTTACAGGACAGAAATACACACTGTAAATCTCCTTAAGCAGCTCAGCTTGTCCTGGTTCCTCAAGGTTTTGCCAAGGTATTTTGTTTGTACTTGTCACATGACTTACATCAGGCATCACATCCTAATCAAGATGGACACCAGAGTCTTCCCAGGCAAAGCTCCCATCCTCAGCTTGCAGGAGCAGCTTAGCTGCTTTGTACACGTAACCCCTGCCTGAGCCTCCTCCCTGCTGACCAGGGAAGGGAGGCAAGAGAGACTGCAAGGGTCCAGGGGAACTTGCAGCCATCTCTGGTTGCTCTTCTCTTTGCTGTAGAGAATACTCTATGGCAAAGCACAAACTTGCTCCATTGGTTTGTACTTAGAGGAACTCCTGGTTTTCTACAGCAGTGTGCCTAGAACTGCTCTGGGGCCAGAAGTGATATCCTCCAGAGAGGAAGGGTTTCCCCCACCCCAGGGCACAGCATCTTTGCTCAGGCTTACAGGCTTCCCATCCTCCCAGGCTAGGGAATATGAAGCAAGGCAGCTGTTCCTACAGATTCCAGCTGCAGAACCTACACCAGCTTTTAAATATGTTCTGTTTGGAACTGGAAAAGACTCAAAATCCATTCTTTGGTCAAGACACAGCGATTCCTCCTGCCCACAGACCCAGAGAGCTAACCTCTCACTGAAGACAAGCTCTCATTCTGCAGTGTTCATGCAATAGTAGGAAATACTTCACTCCTGCTGCTACTTGTCCATTCTTGCCCTTGTATCTTTTGCTCACTTTTCACAGCCTTTAAGCATTTATCTTTTCACGCCTTTGCCTGCTCTGGATTTCCCTCAAGGCTGCTTTTGCTACATCAGGGTCCTTATGCCATTTTCTTTTTTCTTCTTTTTTTTTTTTGGTCCCAGGCAGAACTTTCCCACCTACCTCATGGCCATACAATTCCACGAGCTGAAGTAAACAGAGTCACTGACCCTTTTCCCACCAGGAGCAAGAAGTGATTCACAAACTATATTCCTCAGAGGTCCCAGCTGGCTGGTGGCCAAGTTGCCACACCAGCTAAGGACCAGCTCCCTCCAAAGTAGCTGTCCAAGGCATTCTTCAGCACAAACAGCATGGAGATGTTTCAACAAAAGCAGGGAGATGCAGAGAAGCAGCAAGAAACCTTCCTCACAGAGGAGGTGCACAACATACATATTGGAACTGTGCCTTTAGTAAATGTAGGAAGGAAACAGCAACCTCAACACTTTAAAGTTTCTGTAGGACACATGTATCAAAATGGGCAGCATTAACACAAAACAACCACTTGAGGTTCCTACAAAAATTTAATCTAATTACATGCTTTTAAGATTTTAGTTCAATCCACCTGCCACATTCCTGATTGATCAATGAGAAGGTTCTGCTCTCCTGTTTGCAGGAATGACCAGTGCAGCTCTGGAGACACCAGAAGAGAGGAAACTCATGAGTTACACTGGAAATTGTGGGATCATACTCAGGCTTGTGACATCCTGACTTCATAATCTGATTATATGGGTGTTTTTGGAAACCCTGTGTAGTGTGTCCTGCCCTGCTCCAGCATTTGCCCTCTGAGGATTACCAAGTTTGCTGCTTCACAGACGCTGTTGGGGTTTGGAAACTGCCCACTTGTGACACATGGAAACAGTGAGGAGCCTTCCAAAACTTCCCACTGATTTTGAGCCTTTGAATCTAAAAGCTGGAGGTCCAGTAAAAGGTCCAGTAAAAAAATCTTTCCAAATAAGGCCTGGGGAAGCTCTGGGCATGCAGCATTTTCTGCAAAACAAGCATGTGGTGTCTCAAGGTGTGCACCCAAGATCCATGTTTCTGTGTAGTAGCATAGGTGACTAGATCAAAAGCATAGTGCTTGGATAATCTATACCTTCTGTTTTTAGCTGCAATAGCACTCTGCTTACTGGCATTCTGCTAGACACCAAGAAAGCTAGTATAAGCCTTTTCCTACATCAAAAGTTGTCATGTCCTTGTGACATAAAATGTTTTCACAACAAATCACGTTTTGGAGGGTGAATCTAAAAATGCCTCTCTGGTGTTTCAAGAAACCCGGGGATAGAGGTGGTGTTTGCTGGGAGAGCAGCTCTGGAGCCAAGCAAGTTTTTGAATTAGAAAAGCTCCTCTTAAACACTCCTGCTAGTCAGTCAAAGTGTGCTCAAGTTTGTTGGTCATTCTGGAGCCTTGAAAGCAATGCAGCGTCTGGTAAATTCATTCCCAGATGCTGGGGGAACAAGGGATTGTGGGAGACAGTGTAAGATGGGGAACGATTTACTGCAGAACAGAGAAAAAGCAAATAAATGAAAGTTTGTTCAGCCTTACTTCCCTTTTGGTTGTTTTGGTTTTTTTTAGTGAAGCTGCAGTGAGAGAAATTTTGGGATTTTTATGGTTGTGTTGCTTTAAGAACAGGAATGCTGGAAACGGAGGTATTTGATACCTTTGCTGCTAATTACAGTGCAAGCTCCCAGTGTCCTGACAATGCCCTTGTCCCTGACCTGGAGGGGCCTCACTGTCTCAGGGTCAGCTGCAATTTAGTTTTAGGTCAGACCTGGGACTCTCCTGCCAAACTAACTGCACTTTGTTTTGAAGTAGAAAACATTTACTAGCAAGTCTGAGACCATCAAACTCATTTCACTAACGAGAAACAGGACCGAAGTGCAGAGCCCCAGAGACGAAGGTCAGCGCTCGACACAAGGCGAGCTGAGCTGCCTGGGGAGGGAAGGGGCCGTGCTGCCACCGAGCCACCCCAGCACGGGAGCTCACATCTTCTGCTCCCTTCAATTAAGCATGTTTATTGCCAAAAAACCTAGAGACCAACTGAGCTGTACCAGCCCCCCACCTTAGAGGGTTTACAGTTGCTGTGTTTCACAGGAGGTTTGGGAAAGAGGACTGAGCTATTCAGGAAAGCTTCAGAGTTGTTGGTGCTGCTCCTGCCTCTCTCAGATTGGCCAGGTGACTTGGGCAAGAAACTCTGTTTTTCTACTTGAAAACTGAAGTTTTTCTTCCCTACCCACCCCCCAAAAAAATGCTTTGAGATCTCCAGAGAACATGCTGCAGAAAATAACCCAAAATTCTTTTTTACTTCCTCCAAATAATCAGCACACTCTTAACTCAAAAGGGAATGAAATTTTTTTTCAGATGCACAGATTTTGATTCAATGTTCCTCCCCCTCACCACTTTCATGGACAGAGATTATACTGTCACGATACTGCACAGCATTACCTGAAATTAACTTGTCACTTAAGGAACAGTTCTTTACAATCTGTGGGTTAGTCTGAGAGCCCAGTGCATTTTGCATATTTTCAGAGTTCCTGCTCTCTTGTGTTTGTGCACACATAGGACTGGGTTTGCTAAAGAAAAACCTACCTAGGGCACCATTTTTTTTTTCCAACTTTGCACATCACTATGACAAGAGGCCAACTTGCACTTAGAGGAAAAAAGCTGGATGAAAAATTTCTGCCAGTTTACTAAATGTTAAAAGTCATTTGACAGCAAAGGAGTGTTCCATGACCAAATCTATAAACACACACATGAGACAGGTATAGACCCAAACATGTTCATTGGGAACACTAAAACATCATCTGCTCTAGATGCTGACCACAGCTGGGGTTGGTGATCAGATGTGAGAGACCACAGCTACAGCAAGAAACAGAACTGTTAAGGGATGTTCAAACCTTTCTTTCATAAAAGTTGACTGGAAGACTGCAGCACACCCTGATGTGCATTAGCACTTGTTCCCTGCCATGCTTGACAGCTGCAAGGCAGTGTGGTAGAAAGAATTACCAGTCCTACTGTTAGGTCCCTAACTACATGTAAACCCAAATCTCTCAATAGTGCCTCTGCAAATATCAAACCAGTTTCCAAGAGCTCATCTTAATGACCAGAGCTCTTTGTGGGACAGGTTCCCAGCTACCCAAGAGCTGGGTACCTGTTTTGTGACTCCCCAAGAAAGGCCAGTGTTTCAGGAGATGCAATTGCCATGTACCAGAACAAGGCTCTGGAGCAGAGCAGACAGCTTCCTTGGCAGCTGGCCTGTGGCACTGGAGCTCACTCCCAGGAGAGATTAGAGGGAGTAAAAACCTCATTGTCACCAGAGCAAAGCACTCAACCTGCTTCTACCAGAGATTTCTCACCAGAATGAAAAAACCTGAAGTGTCTTTACAAATAGGAGGCTGCAGGAACAGAGAAGAAATAACCCAGTTGATATCATGGATGCAGCTTTGTGAACAGCTCAAGAAACACCCGTCAGTAAAGGACAGACAGAAGCTCTGAACAGAGCCTGTTTTACACCAGGAAGATCACCTGACCAACATCTTGATGAAGAATTGCCTCCCTACATCCAAAGTCACCCAAAACCCAGATCTGCAGCTGCAAAGTAAGGTTTTTAAATTTGGAAGTTGAATAGCATGAAATATATTCTATGCCCCAGACAACCTTATTCAAGCCTCTTTTTTTTATTTTCAAGGCATGCTAGAGGACAGAACTACCCTCAGGTTCCCAGGTAGTGTAATTTATACCTGAGGCAGATGAAAGTACAAACTACACAGGCTCACTTAGGCTTTGTGTGCTTTTGGACTCCCCTGCTGCTTCAGGTGTCACCCCACCTGCATAACCCCTACCACAGGGTTTTCACTGGTTTCAAGCCATCATGACTACAGCTGCCCAGATAACCATACAGAGGTCATGTCCTGTCCTATGCTCCACTGCTGCGGAGGTTGAGCTCTGCAAGGTGGGGTGTGGAACTCTGGGCAGGGCTGCGCGGGAGGCAGCCCAGCCTGGGAACTCAGGAGCAGCAAGGAAGGAGAGGATGCTGGAGTGGAAGTGATTTGAATTAGAACAAACCGGCTGCTGAATAGAAGCTTTTATTCCAGCATGGAGAAGGCTTTGTTAGTCAAGCACATGTGATGCACAAAAGCCTCCACTTGAATTCATTGAGTTTTAATTGGTTCTCAGGTGGGGGAGGAGATGGGTGTTAGGAATTAGGGATTCCTTAAAGAGGCAATATCATTAAATCTTAACGCCTCTTCCCTCTCACCCCCAGCTTCGGCTTAGGAGTCTGGCTTCGTTCAATTGTCTAACATTAGAGAATCAAAAAAATAAGGGAGAGAAAGGGTGGGAGGGGGAGTCACTAATAAAGCCTAAAAGGAGATCAATGAACGAGGAGGGTGAGGGGCAGGAGGAAGACTGAAAAAAGAAAGAGGCTGTTTGGGAGAGGAGGGAGGTCACACGCAGGCAGAGAAGGCAGGAGAACCTCAAAGGGATGAGGAAAAGAGAATGATGCCATTTGAGTCAGGGCTTTCTTTTCTCCCTGCATTCCTTCTTTTATTGAACACTTAAAACTTCCCTTGGAGATCCTCTAGCTTGGCTCTGTCAGCCTGTGCTCCAAAATAAGAGTAGATGACCACAAGGAAGGAAGCAAATCCTGGGATGGGCATTGGGGTATGCATGCATAGGGAATGACATCAGTGAGAGAAACCTGCTTGGAAGAACCTCTCAAGAGCTGCCACTGGTTTTGTCAGACATAGCACATTTCAGACAGAAGTTCTGCCACAGACAGCTGAACCAAGGGCCTTGTGAGTGAAAGAGAAAGGCAGTGATTGGGAGCTAAGGAGAGAGTGCAGTGGGTGCTGCAGGAGGCACAGTACACTGCCCAGCTTACAGAAGGGACCCTGGGTACCTGCAAGCCAGATCCTACCAGACAACTGCTACACTGTGATGGGGGACACACATCCCAAATGTATCATGATTTCTGTCAGCCCATCACAGGAGAATAAAATCATGTTGCTTTAACTATGACATTTGGAATTTAAATAGGTAAGTGAATGACATACCAAACACACTGCCAGCAAACAGCAACTCAAACGCATTTTCTTTTAGAGTTCCTGATGGAAAAATGCTGCTTCTATATTTTAAACTAGACAGTTTATCCTGTACCAAGCTACACAAAGCAGAAATTCTTTGCAGGAAGTGTTGCCTAGTGTTTTACTATAATTCTTTATTACAAAATTAGACTTCACAGCCTCCACTTGACTTCACCATGGCACTAATCTCCCTGAAAACAGAGGCACTTCAACCAGTTACTGTAAGGACCCAAAATGGGAGGTCTCCAACTTCTATTCGAGGACAGCGTGGGATGCTGAAAACAGCATTCCCACAGTGGCTTCTCTCTAAGAGACTGAGTCGAGTCACTTACTGTGGTGTGAAACACAAGATCCTCCACTGCCACAGCTGTGGTATGGGGTAGCTCACACATACACGTGGGTTAATCATGTATTTCAGAGCACAGAAAAGAAAAAAAAAAAGATCAGTGAATTCACCCATTGGAAGTGTCACAGGATCCAGTTTTCCAAACCTCCTCCCTGAAATACGAGCCTAAGTTGCATTGAGAAGTGACACAGAGACTGAAGTCTCATTTGGTCCTTAACTCCAACTAAAAGCAGACGTGGTCTCCACCTGGCAAAGGCATTGGTGAGCAGTGGGCTGCAACAATGCCTGGCACTGATTACACAGAAAGGGTTTAACCACACATGGAGAAGAGCTAATGCTACTTGTCTTGATTTTTAACACTGCAAAGTCCACCCTCTGCCAAGCTGCCTATTGTCATTGCTTGACCCAGTGACAACCCCCAAGAGCCCTGCCCTACAGGAGCAGCAGGGCTTTCCTCCAGCAAGGGAGTCTCCCCTGGAAGGCTCATGTAGGAAAAAAAAAGCCCCACAAATCATATTATAGATATATTTTTTGCCCTTTTTTCCCCCTTCTAAGCAGGGTTTCTTCTCGTAGTGCACCTGCATTACAGGTAGCATACATGTTACAAACACATTTCATTTTCTACCTTATGAGTTTTAACTAAGCCACAGGCATCACTTCAAATGCTATCTGACCCTCTTGAAGCAACCAGCTGCTCTTCATGATCAAGGGTAACATTTGTAGTCCATCTTACTGTGCACAGTTCTAAACACCATCCCTGCCTCATCAGAAAGCCACATTGCTCTGCAGAAGACTAAGCTCTCACAAGGGTTCCTACAGCCCTGCATGCCATGTTAGAGCAACTCCTGCTACTATCCTCTCAGTCATAAAATGTATAAAAAGACTGATGTGGTAAGGATGGGCAAGGTTATGCCTCCAAGATTGTTCCCTATATTTATCCTAGGCTTGTTGCCCTGGATGCATTTGCCCTCCCTCCCAGCAGACTTCTAGCAACAGCCTTTCCTGTAATTGTTTCCTTCTTTTTCAGATATGTTCAGTTTATCTTTATACTTCTGTGCAGGAATATTGGTTTTCCTGATACCCTTTTGTTTCTCAACAGTTCCCTATTTTGTAGCTTCCAATAGCACCAGACCAAATGCCATTTGTGTCTTTGGAAAGAAAAATAATTAAAACCTCCTCCCATTATGCCCAAAAATCTTGCTGTTCTCCCATGGCTTTCTGTAGATGCCTTTGGTAGCTGGGATCCTCTTGGAACATTTTTTCTAACAAGGACCATTTCCACAGCCTTTTGGTATGCGACAGCAGGCACTTCTGAACTGCTTCACTACACAAGCCACAGATTTGTCTGTCACAAACAGTGTCAGTTATCACAGCATCAAATTTGCTGTGTGCAGCAGGTCTCTTTAAGGCTGCCATGAATTGAAAATTGTTTTCCTACCTCTTCTCAATGCCTGACAGAACAGGTATCTCAGCAATCAGCAGTGGCTTTGGGGCAAAGTGTGACTGACACATCTGTATCAGCTCTCCAGTTAATTTTATTCCCAGCCTGTTTCGTGACATTAAACCTCCAGATGCTCACCATATTTCCTCCTTTCCAAGCAGGAAAGATAGCAAAACCATCCTTTCAGCTCCACAAGAGGTTCAGATATGGCTACTCCACCAATCAGACTTCACCCTACAGGTTCTCCTGTAGCCAGGAGATTGCCTTTTTCTTTGCAAGTACTAACATCACACCACCGAGGACAATCCTAAGCAAAATTCAGCCCTAACAAGGTGGCCAATTTCAACAGGTCCACACAGATACGTCCTGTGCCAAGCTACTGGTGAGGCACCAGGTTTTACTTTGTTATTCTCTGTGAGGAGGCAGATGTACATAGTTGCTGAAATAGTTTCAAATGTTATAATATGAAGACCACCTACACCACAGGCCTTTATGAAGCTGGTCAGAATGCTAGTGCAGAAACATGCTGTACTCTCCCTGGAAATCACCCATTTCTGCTCCAGTGGCCAAGCCCTTACAAGGACTTCGGGAGCACCCACCCTTTGCTATGTGGATGGCCACATCAGCAGCCTCTGCATTGCCCAAGGGTTTCCTGCATCTTGCAGCTTCCATTCGGCTTCATCTGAAGCTGCAGCCCCCTGGCAGGCTCCAGCCACAGCCCACAGCACGGCCATAGTTGCTGTAGGATTGGATATCAGAGCATTCACAGCTTCTCTGGGCCCAAAGAGCACATCCAAGTTCGTGCAGGAGGAGGACAGAGCTGCACTGGAGCCGGGCACTAAGCATTACAGAGACAGAATGAGGCTGGGATGACTAATGAGAGAAGCCAGCACTGCAAAAGCTTTCCAGCCCAGTGCCCTCACAGGTTTCTGTGAGATGGTAACACTTTTCACATTTATTGGTGTAATACTGCACACTTACTGTCCTTAAACTTGCATAAGTCCACATCTCTGTGACTCCACTAGCCAGTGGACCTTGCTTGGAAAGATCTTTACAACTACACATGGCTGCTGATAAAGAACACACAAGTTACCACTGAGAACTGCAGGGGAGTGCTCTGCTCCTTCAGTATGTTTGCCCGTTGTACCTAAACATGTTATTTTCTCTGAATTGTATCAGTGCTCCGTCTCCTGTGTTTTGACAGGTAAGTAGAGGAGGGGCACTGTGGCTTTAAGAAGGTCATTTCCACTGTCCTGCCGGTGTAATTAGCCTGCTAAAGAAAGGGCAGAGGCTGGAAATTGGATTGAGCAAACCAGGCTTTAGCCGCAGGATGAAGGCAGAGCCCCAGGATTGTTATGTTAATCACCTGAGCTCAGCAGTCCCTGCCCTTCAAACCGGTACAAACCCAGGACCCTTCTGCAGAACAAACCCATCCTGGCTCAGGCTCCAGCTGCCCTAGGACTTCTCTCTCCACTACCCGGGATGCAGGGACCACCCCTGCAGACAGACCTGGGGCTACCGACACTGGGAGGGGACCCTCTGTCCAGTCACGGCGCTCCTCTGATCCACAGCACAGGGCCACAGCTGCCAGAAGGGCCAAGACAAAATGATGGTCATGGGTGACACTGTGAGCTGATGGGCCAGGGCTACTTTACACCAGCTGAGGATCCAGCCCCGGCCATGCTGAGTCAATAAGCATGTCTAAGAGCACAGATTGCTTACTGCTATTTCACTGATGAAAAATAGCATTAACAACAATAGGCCTGGTTCGTATCCGGCACAACAGCTGTAGGCAGCAGAGCTGCAGGCGGGTGCCAGCCCCTCTGCAGTGACAGCACAAGCCCCCTCAGTCCCTGGGCCACTGGCTCACACTCAAGTCCAGTGTCTTCATCACCAGAGCTACCCCAAGTTAATCCCAGGATCAAGTCCTGGGGGTAAAGCCCCCCAGCCTACACCTGCACTTCCCTCAGGAGTGCAACCATGTTCTGCACCAGACCCATTAACTGCACCAGTGTCACCTCCAGCACCAGTTCATGCGATGCCACCAAAACAAGAGGTGCTGCACAAGCCAGCAGTGGTGGCAAATTTGGCCCAAGGTGCCCTGTTTGCTGAAGGGACACGTTTGTGGTGCAGCCAGCAAGAGCTGGCCACGAATTGCTCCTAGTCACAGCCGGCTGCCTCCTGTTTTGTCCTCGCTGCCTCTCCCCTCCACGGGAAGCAAGGCTGGGGTTTACCTCACTGTGCTTTACTAGCTTATGTTCCCTGGAAACATGCCTTTTTGTCCTCTCTACGCTCAGAAACTTTGGGCTAGCAGCCCTCACCACCACCACCCACCTTCTTTTTAAGGCAGCAGCCCAGGCTGGCCATTGTCCCCTCCTTGCTGCCCCTATTTTCTTAGGGTGAGCTCCCGCCTCTCCCTCTCGTTTGGCCAGCTGGGGCTCCACTGTTACCTCCCTTGTTCTTTGGTGCATGTTTTCACTGCACCCCTGCGCTGCCGGGGAGGGGGAGGAGGAGGATGGGAGGGCAGCGTCTGGCCCCGCATCCAGCGTGCCGGATGGCATGGTTTTGGAGAGGCCTGGCTTAGTGAAGTTATTCAAGCCAACGGCAGCCTGGCAACCAGGCGGCCACAATGGGAGCGCAGGAGGAGGAATGTTTCCACATGCCTGATCAATGGGAGCAAGGGAGACAGCAAAGCAAACAGAAGCTGGGAAAGAGACACAAAGAGAAAGCAGCCTTTTCTCTGCTCAGTTCCTTTCATTTGTCACAGCTCTTTGTGCAGCTGATGACAACGGAGGCCCTTCGGAGGCTAGTTTTAGGGAGTTTGGTTTTTCTAATTAAATAAAACGCCATGTCCTTTTTCTTCACTTGTCACCCTCCCACTCACCAAAAAAAACCCTACGAACAGCCCCATCAGCACTCAAGCCTCCTGCTCCACACACCTCCCAGGAGCCTCAGCCACCTCTTTCTCCCTGGGAAGACAGAAAGGCACAACCACCCCCTGGCTGGCTCAGAGGTGTCTCCTGGGCTGGACGCAGTGCAGGGCCCTGCCCGGGGGGCCGGTGGGGCCAGCAGCACATGCCACCCATGCCCCCCCCTCCAGCTGCTCCTTACAGGAATAAAAAGCCCAGCAAAGGACAACTCCTCTGGAGGTGGTGAGCTCCCCACAGCAGCTGCTGACGAGACTAACAGGCTACTTTCTATGGGAACCAGGCAGCGTTCAAAATAGGGTTAGAGGAGAGTTGCCTTGGAAACTTGGACTGTTCTGCAGAGGGGCTACGATTTCCCTTGGTAGGTCCCAGACAGGATTTACCTGGGAGCCCACTGTGGGACAGAAACTCCTGCAATCTGCCAAGTGGCTGCCCTGGGTTTGGATGGAGGCAAGGGAGGGGTTTCTGGACAGAGGCACCAGCTTGTTGGTGCTGGGCTGTATGGTGACAAAGAGCAGCCAAATCCAGCCCTGTTGCATAACCAGTGGTGGGAGCCCAAAGTTGTTTCCTCTAATTACTATGCAAGAGTTCACAGCAACAGGCCTCCTGTGTACAAGAGTTACAGGGAAGGTCCTCCCTGGCTCTAGGGCAACACCAAGCACACCAAGAGCAGACAGTTTGATGGCAAGTTTTCCTGCATTGAGGCCAGTGCAGAGACTATGCTGTCTACCTGGATGTGTGTAGCCCTGAACAGAAAAATTCACTGGCTGCAGAGGAACAGGAGGCAGGACACATGCCTCCTCCACACCTTCACCAAAATGTAGGCTTCCCCTCCTGTGACCAACTCCATCCCCAAGCAGCCCAGCCTGCAAAACTCAACTCCAGCCCCCTGGGCATCATGAATGCAGGAAGAGGATTAGTGATCCTGCGTGTGCCTTAGGAGGAGAGAGCTTTAGTAATGAACATGGCAATGTTTAGGATCTCACCAGTCTTTTGCTCACAGTTAGGTTCAGGATGTGACCACATTGTGAAAGGCAGTTCCAGCAACATGAGGCAGTGAATGGCAGTGTGAGCTCAAGGAAACAGAATTAAACTTTTGTCCTAATTACAGATGTAGCATTGGCTCAACAGCACAGGAAAATTCCTGCCCACTTCCAACAGCCAAACACACTAATGGCTAAACACAGGCTACAGGCTACTTATAGCCAGATGTTTCAGGCTCTCCAGGCAGACAGCAAGTTCTTCTGCCAATACCTATTCCCAGGACTGCCACTGAGCTCAGGGATAAACCTCTTGGTTCCTCAGGAGTCCTGTTTCTCAATCAGTGGGGCTAATATTGTACAAGACATTTTGGCACTCAGGCTCTGAGGTGATAAGTAGTCTTACCAGCTTCCAGCGTCACCCCATCTGAATTGCACTTCACACCCTCCATCTCCACCCAGCCCTCACCTGTGAGGGCTCAGGCACACTCCTCTTGCCTGGTCAGGTAAAAGAGGATCCCATGAGCCATTTTACGTGAAAGCTGAATTCTAGCAGTGTTGGGATTTCTTGTGCCTCACCCTGAAAGCATCAAGGGGGTGACACACTGCATTAATTTCACCGTTTCCCCCACCTCCCAACAGCATCATGTGTGACCTCTTGCTGGGTAATGGTGTTTGTGAGGTGCTCATCAGGTGTCCATTTAACAGTGTAAGTGCCTCCAAATAATAATTACAGTTACTAAAGAAGATTCTACCATACCCCAGAAATCTCCTTAACACCAAGTTGTTCGCTGCCATATAATCAGCAAACCTGCTTTTGGGAAGAGTCTCCATTTCCATATTGGGTATACCACTGCCATCCTACAGTCCTACCTGTCTCTTCCACTGCCCCCAGACATGTGCTAAGTGCCAATCTGCAGCTGAATGAAGATCAGGAAGTTCCCCTCCCCAACTTCAGAGTTAAAACGCACTCCACAGGCACTACCTACTGCTTCAAAGTTACTCCAGTGCTCCTTGAGCCTTCTTGTAAGGAAGGAGAAATCCACCTTCACTCCTGCTCAAAGGCTTGCTTTCATGAAGCCCTCTATAGATTTGCAATGGCAAGTATTTGACCTGCTTCAAAAATATTCATGAGACTCTCACACGCATTCAAGCAAGGGCAGACAAGCAAAATCCTCAGCTCATGTTCTCTTGGGCTCTCAGGGTGCTGATGGCAATATATATCCTAATTACAAGATATACCATATTGAGAATGAGACCTTGTCAGCTCTGGTGACACTTTGAGTCAAAGAAACAATCTGGAAGTGATTGTGATTATTTCTCAGTAGATCAGGAAACAGTCTAACCACGTATGAATATCTCTAAGTAACTGCCCTTTTCCCTGGCCTCAGTGAAAAGCTTCCAAGACAGGCCACAGGGAATGTTTGAACTGTACAAGAACATTTAGGCACTTCCAGAGCTTGGGTTGTGCAGAACAGCAAAATGTCCTGCTCCAGTACAGAAGAAGAAGGTAAAATCTCAGGTATGAAGACTACCAAGACCATCCATTGCAGTATTCACTAAGTTCTGAAACAAAAAGGTTGGTGCTCTTTACAAACAGTGCATTTGAAGTGTCACAGCCTAACATGCAATGGGACAAAACAAGCAGGAAAAGCAGCATCCACTCACCACAAACAAGCACCACAGAATGCTAACCAGTTACTGCAGACTTCCAGAAATGTTGCAGAGCAGTGCAAAATGCAACGCCAGTGGTCCCTTAGGAGAAAGAAAAGCAAAGTGTACTCCCTGTTAACACAATCACTGCAAGGCAAAGCAGTTCTCACATAGCCAGTGCTCTTCTTTCACTCTTCCACCTGCTGTGAAGACACTGGCCTGACAAGTAGCAGCACTCTATGGCTCCCCAGTCTACCTCTCTCAACAAGACCCTTCTGTGCTGCCTATGGATTCATCTCAAGATAACATTCTTCAGTAGAAGGACAACCTGCTGATGGACACATGCAATTAGCAGCCTGCTGACAGGCACCCTTTCAGCCTCTCTGTGGCCCCTTTTACTCAGGTAAAGCTGGCACAGTGATCCAGCTACCCATCCTTTGTTACAGCTCTATAAAGTGGAGGAAATAATTCAAAAAGTCTTAAAGGGAACCTCAGGGTGGGAAAAGAAAACGTGATAGGTATTTCATAACTGAGGGAGAAGCAGTATTTTATCACTGTAGAAATGGCTCCTATTACTGAATCAATAAGTACTTGAGCACAGGTAATGCCACAAGAAGTAAAGAGCTACCACCTGCAAATATATAAACAACTAAATCTCAGAGGGGAGAAGGCATGAGGTGGGAAGAAGTGTTTCTTTCCGGAAATACTGTGTTAATCCCAATTGAAAGGGAACTACTTCCTCTAATACCCTTCCTTTCAGTCTCCTGACATGACCCTAACACAGCCAGTGCACAGATGAAGCAGGCAGCACACACAAGGCAACTAACTGGGATGGTAGTACTTCTCCCACCCCCCATCCTGCTGGTGCCCTGCAAGGTACAGAACACACAGCAAGCCCAGGGACCAGATCTCCAAGCAGCCTAATTATGTGACCTTGCCACATGGGTCAACCCCCGAGGCAGGAGGAAAGGAAGTCCTTTCAGGCATATCACATCAGAGCTTCTTGAGATCCTTCCCGCTTACTCATGCCTCAGTCCCGCAGGCACACGTGGGCCACTGCCTTGTATAGTTGTTTTCTAAACAAAACCAGAAGCAAAAGTGATCCCAGCTCATTTCAGTATGGATCAAGCAAAACAACTTCTCACAGTTACAGGACAGATTGCAAATACTCATTAGAACATGCTCTTCACCCACAGCCATAGATTCCTAATGAAAAATCAGTGACACCACCCTCTTGGGTACAGTCCATTCATGGCCACAGCATGTGTGGGTGCCAGAGACAAAGCACAGAGCAGATCCAACCCCCTTTCCTTTACCACTTGAGACCCTGACCTTGACCATCCACTTGGCAGAGGATGTATGTGGTGTTCAGAGATTGCTCCTCCCAGTGCTCAGGCTTTTATCCCTTTGCTCACAGGTATGTTACACAAAACACAGCCTAAACATACCACAGGTAGTACATAATTGTGAAGAACAGTCATCTTTTCCATTAAAATACACCAGTCACCCCCCTTAGCATGCCACTGCACACTGAGACATTCCAACAAAACCAGGGAAAGTGGCTTTTAACCTTTTCTCATTTACAGACCCCTACAGGTTTTTCACTAGAAATATGGACCTATATACAGTGAACTTCAGCCTACTGAAAAGACACCATATTTTTCTTGTCAAGGCATGTAGTAAGAATCCTTAGAAGCTAAAGAAGCAGATATTAAGCTGGGTCAACCAGGATAACAAGAAAAAATTACACTTCATTGTCCTTACCTAGAGAAGAAATGTTCTTTTGCTCCAGGGAAAAAGCTGTGACTTCCAGAAAGCTCTGCCATGCTGACTTCTACAGCTCATCCCTCATTTTGCAGTGATCAACCAGGCTGTGCAGCACAAAGGAGAAATCTCTTCTGGCTTGCCACCTTAGTATGGGAGACCAAAGAGCAGACACGTGAGTGCAACCCATAACTCCACCAGAGTTAAAAAGCCATTCCTACAAAGCCATCAGTAACTTCCTATACTCTACCGAGACCCATAACCAGGCACAAAAATGCCCTCCTGGTAGCCCTGCAAATTCCCTTTTAAAAAGGCTGTGACAGCTGATCTCTGTTATACCACTTAGCACCTGATGAGAAGCAACTGGGAAGGGAATGCTCACAGGTGGCCACAGGATGTGCTTTGCAATACTGGGGGCCTGTCCGTGGCAGAGTCCTGCAGAGATCTGGGGGAAAGTGGATTTAATCACCCTGAAATTCTGCCAGTACAGCACGTCAGGCCTCTTCTGCATCATCACTCTGTCCTGCTGCTTACAGACAGTTGGCTCTAACTCCAGGAGTAGCAAAAGCTACTGTCTCATTTCCTCTGTCATCTGTATTGCCTTAGCACTAAAAGCCATATGAATCCACAGAGCTAAATCCACCCAGTGCTGCAATTCCAGAAGTGTATGCATCCTTCTGTCATATTAAAGCTGCCACCCTAATGGTGCCTAGCAGCAAGTCCTCCATCCTGCCTGTTGGTCATTACAGCTCTTAGTGATTCTCTGCCGTGCTGGAAGAGTTTGTCAGCTTGTCTCACACCCAGTTCTGGGGATACCGGTGTATTCAAAAGGCATCTCACAACACCCATCACAAAAACAACCACAGGGCCGAGCACCGAAACTGGCTACGAGATGTCAGCCTGCAGCTCCCAGAAGCTAATTTGAACCAGGCTGAGCTGTATGGACTCAATAATTAACAAAGAATGTACCTGAAGCCAGTATATTAATGGGTGAGAATGCATTTGAGGTCTAGAGAATTAAACCATTGTAATCAGAGAAGAGAAAAAAAAAAAATCCGAAGTAAAATCCTTGTATAGACCTTGACTATTCCCTTAGCAGGACATACCTGATGACTAGTTGTTGTTTACAACGATAAGGTCAGAGGAAAGGCCATTTCCTCTCAACAAGTGTCAGAAGGGATTAAAACCTGCATTCAGGCTTGCTTTGAACTAGCAGGTACTCCATTCCCCGATGGTATCAGGATCCATTCAGCGAGGTCTCAAGCTGCCTCCGGGGCATGTCTCCATAATGCCCCTATTGTGGAAATATGCAGGACTGCTTCCTGCATTCACTCTATCTGTATGAAGCTTCACCCTTGTGGTCTGATACCCAGGTCAGGAAGCAATCCTGCAATCACTGTTTAATTAGTCATTTCCCAAGTCTGCCTCAGTTGAGAGTTGCTGCTGCTTGTCAGCTTCTGAAGGGGGAGGTTGGGAATCAGAAACATCACAACCTTATTGGGAAAGAAAAGTTGCTCACAGGGCTTGAGGCGCGTTTGTACCGCAGCTCGATGTGCCACATTCTCCATTTCCACTCATTTTTTTTTTCCCTAAGTAGAAGGATTTGAGTGGATGAAGGGGCCATTGCACCTTCTGCAAGTCAAGACAAAAGCTGATTTATAACAAAAGTGGTTTTATTTTTGTTGATTTGTTGTTACAGGCTGCGCTTTAGTTGGCTTGGGTTTTGTTTTGCTTTTTTTTTTTCCTTGAGAAATAACGTCTTTGCTACAAAGCACATACTTCAAGAGGGGTCGGTTCCAGGAATTCCAGTTGCATACTTTCCTTTGTGGAAGTCAGTACTGAGCCTGAGAGGCTGGATACATGCAGCTTCGGCTTTTCCAAATGAGCTCACTGGAAGAGGTCCTTCTTACCATACAGGCACCAATTTGAAAAGAATGAGAGTTACGTAGTATTAAAATATTTCTGTAGATAATGAGTGTTTGTGTGTGGAGGAATGCTGAAGGAAAAATGTTTGTTGAAGCCCAACTGTTTTGAAAAACATGGCGACTTTTCTGTTCAACAAAATAAATGAGGTATTTCAATAACGTCAAAAAGGCCCATTTTGGCATTTTTCCATGTATTGGATATTGTTGAGAAAAGCTTTTCAAAACAAAAGTATATAAAAAGTTACATAAAGCTACATAAAAACCTTTTTCAGTTTAAAGACACTGAAATCAGAGGAACTGTTCTGGTCAAAACAAAACCATGTTTTCAGAGTTTCATTTTGTAAGAAAGTTTGATTTAAGATGTGATTCATTCTGGAATGGAAAAGGTTTTGAAATCTCAGTATTTCCCGGTGAAGTGAGAACTTCTGTCTTTAACTAGTTCAGGTTTCCTCTGCTGTAATGAAATAATTGGAAAAGTGGTGTATGTGATAATTTCCTTGTGATGGCAGGACAATCCTGCTTTTGATAAGTGTGTGTGATACAGGGGAAAAAAAATCAGAAGAAAAGCCCTAACAGATCAGTAATCTCACTGAGAGATTTACAGAAATTTCAATAAATGATACTGGAATCCATGGAAGATTGATATGAGGGAAACTGACTCCAGTGGGGAGTAGACCTGGTGAGGGAGTAACATGAATTATTATATATATCTTATGAATAATTCCTGCTTTCTCCCTGGATCTGGCATATAACTTCTTATAACCTTGTTCAAATCATATCTGACAACACACTGGATCAGCCCCTGGACTGGGCTGATGCATGTTGCTTCCAGCAGCTTGGAGAGCAGGAGGAAAATAAATGTATTTGTTACAAAGAACGGTGCAAGGATGTCCTCAGAAGGGTTGGGATTTTTTCCTCTCTCTCTCATTCAGGCTTTACTAACGCTGGCAACAGCCAAATCCAGAGGACATAGGATGAGATAACATCACATGAGCATCCATTCTCCTCAGCCACTCCTTTGCTACTCAAGGAGATGAGTGTCATCTTCTCTTGCTCCTTTCCTCTCCTTTCCTGACAGTTTCCCTTCCTGCAGCAATGTATCTGGGATTACCCTCTGCAGTCTTCTGTTACACGACCTTCCTCTTGAGCTGAGGTTTCTTACAAAGTGTCAAAACACAAGAAGAAAAATTATTTTTCAGACCCACACTGATGAGAGGAGGATGCAGAAGAGAGGTCAAGAACACCCATGGGGTCCATCTCCATCCCCTCACCTGGGGGAACAAAAGCTCAGCATCCAGCATTACCATAGCACCAACAGCCATCAATAAATTGCTCTGGTAAGAAAAGAACAGATGTGACAAAGATTGTTCCAGGGTCTATAGCAGACCACAGCCAAGGCAGAAGAGTCTAAATGTGCTGGGCTGGGATGGCAAGGGAAGTCACAACTGGGTTCCATCTAGAGGGAATTATTCTTACACTCAATTCATCAATGTATGGGCAAGCAATTCCACAGGCAACAACGACTTGATTAAACAGAGCCATAATGACAGTGAGTGTAGGAAGCACCCAGCCAAGTATGCAAACTAGCTTTCTCAGCCTAGAATAAAAGCTTCCTAACCAATAATTTCATGCTTTTATCTATACGATCATTAATACAGATACCAAACAATGCCAGCTCGACATGGTGTCAAAGGCTCTGACAACCTCTAATTGATAATAAATAATTCAATTTCTGTCCCAATCCAAAACTACTGAATCTTGGGACATGTTCCAAATAAATGATTAAAAAGAACTTTGAATGTAATTATATCTAACACAATTGGGGATATTGCCCAGATGAAATTTACAGCAACTATTCAAAGCTACAGAATTTCAATGACACTGGCAACTCCTTATGCCTACTAGAAAATGAAATGTTCTTTACTCAGGCAATGCCACAGACTGCATTTTTTATCGACATCTGTGTGCCAGCAACTCACCCAGGCCAACCATGCTTCCCACAGAGGTGCAGCCTTTCCCAAAAGCACTCAAGAAAATCTGGGAAGAGAGTTTTGCCACAGCCAGATCTTTATTGTTCCGTACATGCAGAACTGGATCTTCTTTCTGCTACAGCTGATTGTTCCCCTCCCCAAAAACTGCTTACATTACAATTAACAAAAGTTTCTTAAGAAATTAACACCCCTAGTTCCTGGAATGAAGCTAGGGTGATGTGTTTCAGCAAGGAAAGTGATTATCAGCACAATCCTGAAGTGATGAATGCAGCATCTCAGAGGCACACCAATTGTTTCCAGTAATTCCCAAACTCCAAAGCCAAAAGGAACTCTGGACACTTACTAGTGAAAACACAGGAAATGTATTTACAAGAGCATCCTTACCCAAGATTTTACTCTTATTTTTCTCTCACTTGTCTAACTCCTTGCTGAAATCTTAGTTTCTGAATCTTAAAACAGGAATGATAAGTTTAACTTTGATTTCTGTGGATGCAAATTGTTTTGATGCCAAATTTTTCATTTATTGGGAGAACAATGTATGTAACTGACCTGAAGAAGCAGTGACATAAGAACCTTGTAGATCTGCAGCAGTTATCTTACTGAGCTCATAAGGAAACAACAGAAATGCACTTGCCTTGTCAAACTTGTCCCTTTTCTTTATTCCCCATCCCTTCTGGAAAACCCAGTATTAACATCACTGGGATCCCCATGCTGATAGGCAGGGCAGCCACAGCATCTGTTAAAAGATGTGCAGAGAGATTTGTATTGCCCATCTAGAACTCTGATTGCTCCCTGGGCCTACTTGGGCATATTTCTCACTCTTTACAATACAACTTACTATTTGTGAATACAAAGCAACAGTGGAAAACAACAGCTCTTCATTGTTCACAACAGACTGCTCTGGACATTGACACTGTGTCCACCTGGCAGAGTGGCCAGAAGCAGCCAGCCTGAAGCAAAAAATCCCTTGCAATGTCTGCAGGATGATGAGAACATGTGAGAAAACAAAATAGCTCCATAATTTGGTGAAGTTCTCAACTGCCATAGTCAGGTGAGCCAGGCATGTTTCTTCAAGAAACCAAACCTAAGGGAGAGAGGGGGCAGATGAGCAGCAGAGGCGTGTCTAGTCCTGCGCTCTGCGCCCTGTGTCGTGTAGGTATGAAACACAAGCTGCTGCTCTCCAGCAGAACCAAAGGCACTGCTGTGCTCTCAACAGTGCCCAGGCAGGCACCTGCATATTAGTAGTCACATGACAGAGAAAGATGTTCATGCCATTCATTGGAACAGCCAGTTACTTTGAATAGGAGACAATTTAACAGATTTAACAGCTCTGCAGTTAGCAGACCGCTGGAATACATGCTTAGCTTGAAGGGAGGATGCAGCCCTAGTGGAACCAGGGGTTTATTAGACCCTATGGGACCAGCTCACATGATGAGGTCAGAACTGGAACCTCAGTTCCTGCTGGATATTCACTGCCTCACCTACAGAAGAAAATTCCCTTACAGGTGATAAACCAAGTGACTCCCTATTGTACATCTTCTTATACTAGATACTTTCTCTGAAGTATCTACTACTGATCCCTGTAACAAAGAAAATGTTATATAAACCTATACTCCAATCCAGTGGTGACAAGCTAATAAGAATGAAGAAATTTTGCTGGCTTCCTTTAAAAAGGAAGATAACTTATAAACTACTATTAAAACCTAATATTTGAAACAACTGGATCTTCTTTCACAGCAATATTCACCGTAAATTATAAGTTGAGTTATATAAAGTAAGTTATATAAGTGTGTATATCTAAAGTTATATAAAAGGGAGAGCAGCTGACAGAAAAATTAAATATCAGAAAATATAAGGATGCTTTCTCTGTGCAGCCTTAGTTGCAAGCATGAACCAGCCAAAGATCCCCTATGTCTTCAGAGGTAAGGTTGATATTATTTTTCTAGAAACCCAGGATAATGGAATAGTGGAACCCAGGCACAAAAGTAATGTCAGAAACCATTCTGGAAGTTGATGGGAGGACTGGATTGAGCTCTGTGACCCTATATCATTTTCAGCACCACAGCACAGGTATGGGGTGTTTGCTCACAGAGAAACTTAACAATCATTAATACTTTGTGGTTAAACCATGTATCTTTAGGAAATGTTTTCCAAACACTTAGTTATGCAAAGTTCATTAAATGGGAATTTGCAGCAGGTGATTCAGAAATTCCACATGGCAGAGTCCTTTCAGAAAAAGGAGAAGACAGTAGCAATAACAGAGGATTCAAGTTAATATCCTGATTTCTCACTGCATGCCTGCAGGTTGGAAAGGGCAGAGGATGTTAAAGCAGCTGCATGTTTCACCTCTAGAAAACCAGGCAACACATCCCTGCTAGCAGCTCCTCTGCTAAAAAGAAGGGGCAGCACTGGGAGACTTAATCTGATCTCTTCTGTTAGAAAGAATTTAGCTACTAAAAAGCCCCTAAAAACAGAAGAAGGAAAAGCATTTCAGAGCTCTGAGGGTTAGAAATGGGATAAGATAGATGTAGAAATGCAGAAGCTGTATTAAAAAGATGTCATCACCTCTTTAATGTGTTTTGTCTTGTCAGCTGTAAACATCCATAGTGGCTCCATTTGCACTAGTGCAGAAGATGGGAAAAGGCTGAGCTTGTAGCACCAGCTGTACTCCAAGGGCTGGGTAGCTGGCTCTAGCCTTCCTGAACAGGCACAGGGTGAGTGCTTCTGAGGTGAACTCAGTTTAATAGGTTGCTACTTACAGGCTTAGACTGATTTACAGGTGTTTGCCCTGAAATATGACCATCCCTGTCATGACTGCTAATCCTCTCCCATCTCTGAAATCCTCCCACTTGGACAGATAGCTATTTTTGAAAGAGAAAACCATATACATACCAAAAAACAACAGCTCCCTCTAAATTTCCTCCCACGGGAAGGCCAGCCTGACTATCACACACCTGACAAGTTGTCTAGTACAGGACGACACCAAACGCTGGGTTGCCTCTGTCACGGTGTGTGTCAGCCATCTGCATGTGACAGTAACACCAGGGATGTCACAGGGACAGTGCACACAGGCCTCACATCCTCCTCCCCTGCAGCCTGGTAGAAAACCTGCTGTTGGCAATGCAAAGCCTAGGAAGCATGGCTGGGCTGCATCCTGGGGAGCAGTATTTTCCATCTTTCTCTGCTGAAGACTTCTCTTCTGCTTGCTCTTGGAGGCTCATGACCTCTTTTCTGCAACTGAGTTTCTATCCAGCTTGCAACCCAGTTTTGGATCCACTGCTGGAGACCCAGCCCAACAGACCCAGTGGCCAGAGCACTGACACACTCCATACCTGGTGAATCAGGCTCTGTTTCCTGCACATACTGCTCCAGCAATGTGGTAATGATTTGCAGACATACATGAGAACAAGGTCCGCAGTGTAGGTAATCTAAACAAAAAAAATATCTTGGGATTGAAAGTAAATTTACGCAAGTAGATAACCTTTTTTTCCTTAAGTAATATATCATATAGGTACTGACTGCACTGCATTCATCTGTCTCTTAGCTTAGAGACTGCTGAGTACAGCTTCTAGAAATCGACCACTTGCAGCAAAATACAGCTTTGAGGAGATCAAGGCCATGTCAAATCTCACATACTGAACGTAAGACCTGGTATTCTGGCTGCTACATTTTGCTCCATACCCACAGAACCTGCATTTTAGTTATTTTGAAGCAAAGCATCCCTCTCTCTCTATTGCTTTGGGATTTCTAGGTGGCAGATATGTTGGTTTGGCAGGTCACGGTGAGCTTCATAGCTGTGCCAGGTACGTGGGCACAATGGGAGAGGTGTCTTATCCATGAACCACAACCAGAAGAACCATTGCTAGAAGGAACATCCTAGTGTTGAGAATCCTTTTCCATCATGTGGCCCAGCACATCTGCCTGGTGGGAGATACACAAACCTATCACAGAGCCCAAACGATGAGTCCAGGCATCAGATCTCAGTCAATTCAGTGTATTCCATAACTTAGAGAATCAGATGCATAGGCACAGGTCTCCAGTTTTTTAACCCTGGAAAAAGTCCAGAAAGCTCCTAGAAATTTTCAGACTTCCTAAGCAAAAACCAAACATGAAGCCAAACTACACAAGTTAGAGACAGAGATAAAACTGGATGAAAGTCCACAGGAATTGTGAGCTTAATATCCAAAACAACAGAGAAAATTTATGCCTGCACTGCTGTAAATAAGCCACATTGGAGCTCACACCACTGCAGGAACAAACGCATCCACTTCTTTTCAGTGCTAGAGAACCAACACCTCCAGCAAAAGCTGATGGTGACTCCAAGTGCTGACAGTGCAGGGATCCCATTCCCTGCAGTATGGAGTACAAGGGACTCCTCACACGCTTCAGGTTTCATCTCCACCTCTCCTATTCTTAAATGAGAAACAATATTTTGAGGTAGCTGGCTGCATGCCAACACACTGCAGACTGCCCTTCAGTGTCTGTGGATGCTGCCACTCTCCAAAAGTCTTCCTTGGGACACACAGCTGCATATGTGTATTTTTACCCTGTCCAGTTTTCCCAATGACTTCCTCATTCTACCCTCTCTTTCTGATACCTCCTGCTTCAGTTGTTCCCTGCTATGTAAGCAGTTCTCTGTCTATTCTTGCTACTTTTTGCTCTAGCTCTGGCATAGCACTTATTTGTTAGTTACTCAGGCTCCTAATAATTTAGGTCAAAAAGCCCGGTGAATCTGATGTGGTTTGTTTCACATAAAAAGAGTGAAATTGAAAACCACCTTATTCTTCTCAACTGAAATGCTGCATCCCTATTAATTCAGGTGTATAAATAACACTCTCTAATGCTGCATCAAGGGCTCTGCTGTGTGATTAAACCTGCTTCCCTGACCTGTAATTAGAAACTTTGCCTCTGAAAGGCAGTTTGCAGAGAGAAAAGGAGAAAGAGAGAAGGAACTAACTCTCAGACCCAACAATTTTGTTCTTAATAAATTATTTAGAGTTTTTGAAAGCTGAGCTGGATTTCCATCTGGTAGCATTAAAGACCCAAAGGGAAGAAGAATTGAAGGATTCTCAGAGCAGAACACAACAGTATAGAGAGTGGAGCTGGAAACAAGGAGTCAGCTGAGAAGTTCACTGTGTCCTCTGCCTGTCCCTGTTCAGCTGCTGCCTTTGCACACCTGGACTTCTGACAGATCTTGGAGCAATGCAGAATGACCCTCCACCAGAATCCCACACAGCTAGAGAGTCATGTGTTTGGGATCTAACATTAGAGGAAAACCTCAAAATTCAGGGAGTACTTTTCGAATGTCAGCAGAACCAGACAATGAACAGGCCAAAGAGATGGGCACAGAAACAATATAGACACCAGGTTGCATGGTCTCACACCAGTAACCTATAACTTTTCAAGACAAGTAATTTAAAGACTAATTAATGATTACACAGATCTTTTGCCCCATGGCCAGTGAGACAGTACAGACCATTGTACTATTAATGATGGTAGTCACTGTTACTTGTACCCCAAGCATACAACTGATGTTATAATGTGAAACTCTGATCTGAAAGTGTGGAGATAGTAGATGTCCCTTCCTCCTGGAGTAATAGTAAGAAAAACTACTATTCCTTCAGCCAATGTAAATTCATTATAACAAAAATAACAAATAAAATATTCCAATTTCTACAATGGATGTACATAACCTTTCCTCTTTTTATAAACTGGGGATAGAACAAGCTTTAGAGCACAGGATAACATGAGAATTGGCCCCAGGATGGGATGTCTCTGGCCTTGGGTATTTGGCAGCTGTTCCCAGAGTTCTGCTTGATTTCAGATCAGAGAGATTTTGCGATGAATTCCTCCTCTGGTTACACCTATAATCTTTGTTTTGAGGGTGTGACTGACATCATAGTTTGAGTCTTTTATGTTTTCAGGCTCAAGTTTGCAAGGCCTCATGCCAGGTACTGAGAGTTTTATAATTTTCTGCATAATTATCTTTTTCTAGGAATTTCATAAGGTTGATCCAGGGTTTCAGGGAAGCCTTATGAACTGAGACATCAGGTTTAAGAAGGCATATGTCAGAGAGAAGAAACCTAGCATTTACATCTCAAGGACCCTTTGGTCAAAATACCAGATGTCACGGAATTATTCAATGCTTTATATCTTCTACCATGCTATTGAAATGCACAATTTTAACACAAAGAACAGGTTAAATCTACCAAAATATTAAATTGTCACTGGTGGAAAAGTCCTTATTGTAGGCTGCCTAAGTTTGTAAATATATGACATGCAGAGCCATTGAAGACCACAACCCTGGTATAGGGGTGCAGGACTCCATGAAACAAAAGAGTCCTTCAAATTCAATAAAAACAACCTTAAGTAATCTTTTGTGTTTGTAATGTGGTAGAGTCCAAGTTTATCACAGAGCTGCCAGAATATAAATCTGATACAAACTACTTTGGATTAGATAGCACAGCAGAAAGAGCTTTACTGGGGTATTGTGACAAGTTTTATGAACTTCTTAAAGAAACAGAACTTGGAAATACTAGCAGTGGTGTTAAGTTATCACCTTCTGGGCTTGAACACTCAGCACTAAGAAGGGAAGAAGAAAAAAAGCCAATAAATTCAGAAAGTAGAGCAGTACTTGAAACTTGTATTAAGACATGCATTTTTTCACTCAGAATATTAAGTCAGTTGTACTTAGAGCTGAGTCCTGTGAATCCAGCATGCTCTGCCTTCCTCAAATGCAACCATGGGCTCTCCTCCCCCTATTTTTACAAGTCCTCAGAGTCCATTATCACTTCACTACTCTTTCCTCTGAGGTTCTCTCTCATCTTTTAGCATCGGTATGCAACTACATAAGCAGGTAAAGAGGTAAAAAGAACTAGGAATTTGCCATACATCAGCCTCCAGAGATTACCTGTCTCTGCACGGTACTTTCACACTCAGGGGCTGCCCAGCACTCCGAGGTGCACCACCTCTGCACCAGCACAGAGAGGAGCAGCCGGGCAGGCGGCTGCAGCTGCTCTGCAGGGACCAAGTTCACAGCTACTTGTGTGGCTCTGCTGGGAGCTCTGTCCAGCCCTGGGCTCCACTCTAGCCTGCCTGAGTTACTAACTCGTTCCTTTGCTTTTCAGCGAGCCGTATCTCAGCCAGAACCAGCCCGCATGGGTTGAAACAACCTTTCCCGTTTGCTGCCTTGGCGCCCCTGCCTCTCAGCAGCTCTGCCAGCATAGCAGTTCCGTGCGAGATGGCTGCCCTGCCCCCTGCTTCTCATTTCTTGAGGGAAGTTCACTATCACAGCCGTTCTTTGAAGATTTTGCTCTCATACAGGGATTTACTCCATAAGACACACTGCCCCCCCACATATACCACTAGCATGCCACATATGCCACCTTTCCAAAGCACTCGGCTCCCCCTGAAATGCCTGGGGCATGCTCATGTCCCCAAGCAGGCTGGGTATGGGTCGCTGGGATCCCAAAGTCTTCCTCTTCAGGAGACCCTCATTCTCTCCTAGAATAGCAGCTTAATGTCCCATCTACCTCTTTCCCTGAGAAAAGGGGTCCTCTCAATGTCACTGTCAGGGTTCCTGCACACACCTAAACTACCACTGTAGCAGGGTACCCTCAACTCCCTCATCCTTTTTCCTTCTCACTTTGGATCTTAATTCTGCTTCAGTTCTGCAGAGGTTGCATACAAGCCCTGTATTATTATTTATCTGGTGACAGATCTTTCAATATGCTCACATGAGAACTTTTCCAGAGTGACAGATGAGATAAAGATATTGGTATGCAAGGAGTATCACTCAGTTGCTTCATCTACAAATGCAGCAGTGTCTAAATTATCACTGCTTCCCTATTTTTCCCTTTATTTCCTTGTATTTTCACAAACTAGTGATGTTCCCTCTCTCCCATTAATAACAGGAAGTCCCAGAAACTCCCGTAATTATCAGATGGAGCATTTAGAAGTTGTCCTGTTCTATGAAGCCAAAGAGAAACGACATCCAGATAAGCATGAAAATCAAAGGGATCCTTTCATTACTCCAACCTTGAATTGAATGAACCACTCTGGGATAACCTTCAGTTGGAACACTGAGGTCTTGGGAAAAAGAGAGTTTATGTGGGGTTTTCTTGGTGATATCCCAAGTGACTCCCAAATCTCAGAACACAAGGAAAGGTGGATCCAGTTGTTTGCATTATTCTCAACCTCCAGACTGAAATATGGTACTAGACTGAAAAACGACTCAAAAAAGGGAGGAATTGGTTTATATCTATTATTCTCCAGTGACTCTGAAAAACACCTTTTCTGTCTCTCAGTACAAATATTTTTCTAGCTTTCAGAATGTGGAAAGGGTTCTGAAAAGCGAGCTGGGTTTCTGTGCACCAGAAGGTGCCATTTCTACATAGTGGCTTTGCAAATATGATTAAAGTCTGCAGCACAATGCTGTGCTCCATGGGACATATCTAACCCACAAGCTGCCTTTTCAGCCCTCTGCTTTCTCTAAATCATGTACATTATGAGTGAATAGGAAGAAAACGTGTAAACAAGAACAGAAAAGGTTGTTGCGAGTTCATTAATTCTGATCACTTAATAAGCTGTAAATTGAAGTGCATGAATTCCATTCTCTTGAACACCAGGATAAATTTGAAGAATCTCTATTGACTTAATTTACACTGATATGCATTAGAATAGTTTCTGGCACATTCAGAATCAAAATAATTATTACAGCAACATTCAAGACCAGAAGGTACCTAGTTTCCATT
This sequence comes from Hemiprocne comata, assembly GCA_020745705.1. Classification (NCBI taxonomy): domain Eukaryota; kingdom Metazoa; phylum Chordata; class Aves; order Apodiformes; family Apodidae; genus Hemiprocne; species Hemiprocne comata. The sequence goes on along the minus strand of CM036602.1, from coordinate 11,080,030 downwards.
TAGATAACTAGAAGAGGGCCAGACTTAAAAAAGTAGAGAATCCACCAAATTATTATTTTTTAATAATTAATTAATTCTTTTTTAAAGGCAGTGCAGAGGCACTGCCATGGGGCCCATGCAATCTGGGGCTGCAGGGCTGGCCTTAGGAAGCAGGGTGATACTTTGCACCTTGTTAGTGAGAACACAGTGCTGTGCAAGAGAGTGACTACTGTCCTCCAGACCTGCTTCTTATGGAAGAAAAAGATGACCTGTATACAAGGAGTCAAAGCTATTTAAATAATTTTTCAAGCTAATATTCAGAGTGGTACTGATACATGTCCAAGTTTCTTTGATTATAGGTCTCCTTGGAGTTAATGAGGAATCCAGGAGAGTATCTTTCTGTGCAAAGACAAGCATTGCTTTGGAATTCTTTACTCTCTGGTTAGGATACTCTCCAAAAAAAATCTTACACTTACTCTTCTGGAAGATAAAACACTTGTTCCTTTTCAAGGACCAAAAATAATTCCAATCGTCTTCATGAACACTTGAAGCGTCTGAAACAATGACAGAGTTTAAAGACACCACTGTGGGAGAAGGAACCTGAGAAGTCTCCAAAAATTGTTGTTGCATTATGACGAAGACACCTGTGTCTTCTGCTGCTGCTGGTTTGTCTGCAAGGAAGTCCCAAGAAAGTAGATCTAAAGTGATGTCCTTGAAACTCACAGCTATGCCTGTCGGAAAAGGATCCAGCGACATGTCTAGAGGGCTCCTCCTGCCGGCTGTTTTCTTGGCGGACCAAGCTCTTAGCAATACACTCGATGTTCAGTTTATCTTTTCAGGAAGACGGAAATGAAGGGAGGCAAAGCTAATGCCACATCTTTCTTATCTGTCGTAGCAATAAACCAGCATGATCCTTAATGTCTCTCGTATCACTGTGACTTCCCAGACAGATGGAGATGCTGTGTCTAAAGGGCTTTGGTCAATGCCAGGGGCAGGGCAGCACAGCAGCTGCAGAGGAGCAAAAGCAAAGCAGGCTGACAGCACGGGGGCAGGGACAGGACCTCAGTGTAAAGGGGCACAGTGCCACGCTGACCAAGCCAGAAGAGCAGAGCACGTCTGGTGACAGTACCATTTATCCAGGAGCCCAACACCTGTCAGACAAGCCCACAAGGATGAGCCAGGTCTCAGGCCAAGCCAGAAATTCAAGTCAGCAAGTCAGGGTCAGGATCAGTGAGGTCCACAGTCAGGCACAGACACCCCTACAGCCTACCCCAGATGAGAGCAAGGACAAGGGCGGCTCTGTGCTGTGGCTCCCAAGGGAAGTGGGGAGGCCCCAGCAGGCTTCTCTCAGCTCTTTGGCACACAGCTCTTTTCACAGTGCTCTGAGCCCAGGTTGCACTCCAACATACCAGGGCAGACCTTGAACACAGGCAGCCAAACCTGTAAGACAAGGGGAAGAGGTTGCAGAGTCAGCTGGTGCACCCTGGGCCCTGACAACATGCTGCCCAGCACAGTGAAGAACATAACCTTCATGTGAAGTGCTGACAAAAGAACCTGGGTACAAGCATGCCACGAGGGCTGGCAGTGTGAAAGATTGACAATCTGTACTTTAGCTGTTAAGGCTCTGGTCAGGAATGACCTTTGCAGAGCACCAGTATGTGTGCTTTTGTTTTGCCAGTCTGTTGGGAAGCACTGCTTTCTAAGCCAGAGTAAATTTAAAACTGCCACTGGGATGTAATGACAAAGATCCTCCAAGTTTTTCACATATAACTTTAAACAGAAAAAAACAAATGTAAACTATTCCTGGCTTCCCATTAAAAAATCCATCCACACCACGTACACCTCTGTGACGTGGCAACTGCTCAGTTCCTTGGTGAAGCTATGTTCCAAAAAATAAAAACCAGACCAGACATACTGGCATTTCATATCCTACCTCCCCACTGGTAACACTTGCCATAACCTTGCATTGGCTCAGTCTTGCAGGTGCCAATCCAAACTCTCAACTCTGACCACATGAGGAGACACCCTGAGACAACAAAGCTAAAGTGTAGGTGAGAGCTATCTTCAAAACAGGAGCTTGCAAAATCAACAGGGGAAGACTAGCCCTTTGGAAAAGGGTGACCACGGTTATCTTGTTGACTTTCAACAGAAAAAGAAACAGACTGACAAGATGGGAAGGGAGACAGTGTGAGGTGAATATCCCAATAGTGCTCCCAGCTGGACTGACACTGGTACAATGCTTAGGTAAAGCTGGTCTGCTCTGCAAAGGCTGCTTAGCTATACAGCAGAAAGCAACGGTCTGCTGGGAAAAAAACCCCACGACTTTTATCAATATTGATAAAAAAACGTGCAGATAATCTGAGCTATTTTGGAAAAAAGTCACATTTACAACAGAGATGTGTAATTTTTCTAAGTTGGCCAGGGATATATTTTGTATCCTTCTGTATAGAGTACTGAATGCATACAGGATTACTGTTACTAAATGTGGTTCCTCTGCCAAGCAATTGTATTCCCATACTTTATATTTCCAGTGTGAAAACTCTAATGAAACATTTTAAACCAAAGCCGTTTCCTTGGAGCTGCCTCTGACCTTCTTTTCCTCCTCTCTCAGCCGAATCTCCCTGCCAGGATGAATTCAGACCTAATGTCTGCTCCTCCCACCAGGCTTTTGGATGTGTGACAATATCCTAGTCACTGGGAGCTGTGCCTGCTGGTGTCCATTGTCTTGTGTCCAGTCTGGGAGAGGGCCTTTAAGGAAAAGCCCAGAATGAAATTTATGAAGAGTCCAATGATTTACAGGAATGGCCTACCATGTCACTAGTTTTTGCACGCAGCTATCAGTAACTTGTGAGTCCTTGGCAATTAATTCACAGGGCTGCAGCATGGGAGTAGTTCAAGGCTCAAGAACAGAGTCTGAAATGAGGCACAAATCTCAAAATACTACAGCCCTGTGCATCAGCTAGAGCTGTGGGGGAAGTGTAGGGGGGGACTGCCTACCAACCTGCCATATAGAGCCTGTTACATTCCATAGCTGAGTCCTGGCAGGCACAAGAAGGGGATACTCACTGACCAGAGGGGAGCTGCTGGCTGTGCTCTGTGAAATCCATCTGTTCCATCAGCTCAGGTGGGGCACAGTGTGCACCAGCAGTCTGATCACAGCCACTGCTGAGTACAACCAAGCAACATGATGACACTGAGGTCCCAGTGCAGTGAAAGGAGAAAATGCAGGTCCAAGTAAGCCACTACTTGTCATGGAGATGCTGAGTAGAGTGCATTGCCCAGGTGGAGCAGGAGCAGGTGAGTGGGACAGGGGACACAGACCATCAGCCAGGTACAGCAGGTGCTGCTGATGCAAAGCCCTGGATAATCCAGCAATGAGGCTCACAGCGTGGTGGGGTACTAACTGAAGGAAAGCAAATTATGTGTCGTATTTGACATTATACACCCGTGCCCCATCGTGTCATCCACATCTCACTTTCTGTGATGTAATCTATACTGCCTGCTCTATACAGTGTAGGTACATGAATAAATACACACCTTGGTAGAAAGTAAAAAACTTCCTCTGTTACCATCTATAATGACACTACAAATAGGGTGCAAAAAACTTTGCAGATACCTATCCAGTTCCCACATTAAATCAGTACTTGACAAATGCTTTCTTTTAAAGACCAACTACCTGCTAGGAATTCACAACTAGGCTTGAGCCCTTTGTCTGCAAACTCTTAACTTTTCTTCTTCTGCCCCCTGTCCCCCCCCTTCATCAGTGTTCTGCAATTTGCCAGCCTCCTTTATGTCTCAGTTATGTCTTCACAATGTGAGGCAGGCAGACCCGTGTGCCCACAAACAGAAAAGCTCCTCCAGCTCACAATAACTCAGCAGGCTTCTGTGATTTTCAGAGACTGCATTACTGTGTGCCCATGTCTGCTGTCAAATTACTGCCTGGACACAGGCTCCATGGCTAACCTCAGTCTTACCCCAAACATGAAACTGTCCCTGAGCCCTCAGAAACATTCATCTTCTCTCACAGCTCTTCTACAAAGTGGTGTAAGCCTGGCTAGTGCTACTAAGAAATAAAGCACACAGCCCTCCAAAGACATATTATGATTTTATGTCTTCTTCTGCAACCTGCTGAGAGTGACTGTGTGACCTATCATGGACTTAAAACACATCAGAACAGATTTGAAGGGTGGACAGTCCTCCTGAGATTTCTAAAGGAAAATGCAGATAAAAGCCATCAGAAATAATCCTTCACACATAGCAGAGGCTGAAAAATAAAATCTAAACCTAAGTTTATTTTCCTCTTTAGTGCAAGTTCGGGCAGTCCCAGGACTGTTCCAACTTCTAGCTGCTTATCATGGCTGTAGCATCACAGCAGTGAGGAAAAACCCTGAGCACAGTTACTCCAACCTTGGCTGCCTTTCCCTTGAAATTCCCACCCTGCCATACTCTAGCTGAGGCTGTCAAAAGACAGTAATAATACGAAGCTCTTCCTAGAGCTCCTACAAGGGAAAGAGTAATTTCCATGTCCTGCCTTATTTTAAATACCTGTACATAGGAAAGATGGCATGCATAGATCACACACAAACCTGTAATTGAGGCAAGATTTTCTCAAGTCATAGATGTTATTGACTGTAATTGCTGCTGTCTGTTTCGACCTTCTCCTCGAGGTGTCTCCACCTCCTATTACACTGTCACAGCAAAAGAAGTTCCCTGGTGGTCTGCAGAGAAGCGAAAGGAACAAATGGGAAGACAGAACTGACATTGTTTATATAACATAAAACTAATTCTAAATCAACAAGTCAGAGAAAGTAACATTGTTGTGTAAAAAGCAGACAAACACAGTTATTTCACTGACAGATGGTGCTACTAACAAACAGCAACATTTTGCATATACAAAGCACTCTATTCCCCAAATCCTGAAAATGTTTTAGAAAAAGGAATACACTACTGTTCTTCAGTGTTTTACAGAAGAAGTGAGACACAAGGGCTTTGTCAAAGTAATTGACAATTTACCACCAGAATGGAGAATAGAATCCAGGCTTTTTAATCCCTGTTATTCAGTTATGTGCATTATTTTAAAGCAGCCCTTGGATTTACTCATATAAGTGTACATTGGGTAAAAAGGAGCATTAAAGCAGAAACAAATGTGTGTTCTACATTTAAAAACAAGATTTTCCTTGTGGAATGGCAATAAGGATACCATGCAGTTTTCTAGGCAGCCATAAAGCCTTCATCCTGGTAGCCAGAATAACCCCCAATCCATAGTCTATGCCCAGTCCATGCTGTGGGAGGCACAGATAACAAAGGCTGTGACAGAACTCCATCAGGGAAGTCCTTTTGGGCCCCATTTCCATCAGCTCATAAAAGGAACAGCCTGGACCCACATGCTGGGCTCTGCTAAGGCTGCAGCTCTTCATTTGCAAAAGAAATGACCCATTCATTTCTATCTGACCTCTGTAGACACTTCAGACTGCTAACCTCATCTGCCAGCAGCCCCACCACTACCATGAGCTTCCTCAAACAGGTGCTCCTGGACTAAAACCTCTGCCTTCCCAGGCAAGCTGAACTAATACAGCTTCAAGGATCCTGTACCAGGGCTCCCAGGGGCCTGTTTGGGCACAGGCTGGGAATTTCCTATCCAGAAAAGCATAAGCCACATTAAAATATACTTGCTTGTGTGTGTGCACTTGACAACACAAATCTGTTCACTGCAACTACTGACAGCTGCACTTTGCAGCTCACAAGCAGGTCCTGTGGTTCCTGTAGAGAACTGTGGGGCTTGTGACTGGGGTGTTTCTGTCTCTGCAGAGTTTCCAGGTTCAGTTTTGTGTGGAGGGATGAAAGGTGACAATGATACTTTAGCAAGGGAATCCACACCCACCTTGCCATTCATGGCCATGTTACCAAGAGTATCACAATCCATATTGACTTTTCTTCTTAACAGCCCCCTTCCAGGGAGAAGATTATGCCATTTGGCAGCTAGGCACGGGGTAGTGAGTCTCTTGTCAGAGGTCAAAGGCATTTGGTGGCTGAACTGGGAATTCTGTGCTCATTTTAAGTCCAAGTTCAGCGTCCTGCTCACTAGACTAATCTCTAGACCATAACATTTTTCTACTTGGCAGAGCGATGGGAGCTTTCAGGTATGTCTGGAAGAATACAGAGGTCCTTAGATGAAGTCACAGATATATGCAGCATAGACTAACAAATTTTCAATAAAAGCAGCATAAAAATAAAGCAGACTAGGTCAGTTATTCCATTGGTCTCCAAAGAACACCGAATTATCAGAATGAACATAATGATCTTTAACAAGTAAGCCAGTTTGGACGCTGAACTGTTTTTTCCAAGTGCCACATACACACCAGCTCTTGCTACTGGCAGAAGAGGCCTGTGAATCACAGCCCGAAGTCTGATGCAAGAGAAACTTGGGCGTCTCAGGCTGCTTTCCCCAGCAGAGAACAACCCTATTAGTTTGAGAAAGTCCCCTGCCTGCTTTCTCTCCGAGTAATTAAGAGTGAAATCCTCCTCTCTGTGACCCCAGTGCTCTCAGCCTAGGCTGATTTACACATGAAAGGAACCCTCTGAGGGGCTTTCTCCCTTTCACATTCTCAACCAGGCAGGACCTATAAATAAAACCTTTCTGAAAACAGGAGCTTTCAAAAAGGTCTGTGTATGTGAGCAAATGCATAGGAGAGAAAGGGAATGGATGCGTGCACTTGAGAATGCGTGTGTTTGCATGCATATGTGAAGAGAGGGTGAGAAGAATGTGCATTCACACACCAGCCCCCATGCAAACAAGTGTACTCGGCAAAGCAACCCTGTGTGCACAGGTAGTGGGAGCACCCACAGGAGCAAGAGGGCATGTCCAGGCAGGTTTCCAGCTAGCACAGTTCCAAGGGACATTCACCCAAGTCAGCTGCGTCACTCTAGAGTTACACATGAAAAAAGGGAGAGCAGATTTAGACCCCACTGTGTATATGAGAGTATGCCTGTGATGCACTTTCCCTCTACAAAGTAATGAAGTCCATGCAGAACAGAACACTAATGTTTTACGTTGCTTTGGATGGAATGTGGGAGGTAACAGAGAACTAGGTCTCATGGCATGTGTTCCTATGGCTTTGACAGAAGGTGAGATTTTTAAAAGGCTGGATCTTCTCAGCAGCCCAGCAGAGAGTAGTGATGCATTTTCCAGGGCTGTCATTGTTCAAAAGTAATTTTTGCTTTGCTGGAACACAAAATTCCTTAAAGTTTGAAAATTAAACAATGGGACTGACACCATGAAAATGAAGATCAGAAAATCACAAAGACTGACTGCCTCTGCAGTAGCTTATAAACACAAAAATGCCTCAGTATGAATCTGTACTCTCCTTCCCCCTCTGTCCTGTTCACCCATGTGTCTATGCAGTCAGGATGTTTCCCCTTCCATGAGGCCTACGAAGGACCCTCAATAGCTTCCAGGAAACTGGCCATTACTGTGACCCTGCCCTAATGCAAAACAGGTGACACAGAGCTCTGAGCCAAGCCAGGACAGACTGCGGGGTTTCATACAGCAGGTCCTGGGCTGGGAGTCTTTGCACCCATAAGACCTGGCTACAACGTGATAATTTGAGAACTTTAAACTCTTTTACTCCACTACTCCTGACCGGCTGAATCCTTTGCTCTAACACCAGAAGTCAGGCAATAGGTGCTCTTGCACCGCTGCTTAGTGGGAGACTGCAGGGTGCCAGGCGGGAGGAGTGCTGCACCCTGCACCCTTCTGACTTCATCCCTGCTGATCGCAGCTCTTAGATCTCTCCCCTACCCAATCCTCATGCAACCATTTGGAAGAAGTGGGCAGAGAAGGGCACAAAGCAGGAGATATAGGGAGCGCGAAGCTTCACAGAAGCTCACAAAGCGTCTCTTCTGCCAATTCAAAAAACTCTTCCCAGCTCCTTGCACTAGGCAGGAGTGCGTGAGCAGGGATGCAGAGCTCCCCTCCTACTGAGCTCGCAGCGAAAGCCCTCCCTCAGTTCCCAGGGTCTTCAAATGAAATTTGCATAGTACTTCCAGACCATTCCCGAGAGAAGGGACAATGGCTCTCTCAACGCCCTCTCCCCCCTCCCTTCTTCACTTACACAGCTGATAAAGCCCTGGTGAAAAGGGGAACAAAGGATTTACAGATGGCAGAATATTGATTTCTGCAGTTCCAGGACTACAGGGAAAAGATGAAGAACCCCCCAGAAACTCTGTGAAGTTTCAGACACAGACACTATCTCTGCAGCACGGACTCGGCGTCTGTTAAGAGAGTATCTGATGGAGCAAACACTGCTATTCGGGAGGGATGAGCAGGTCCCCGAAAATTTGGAAACGCACAGAGATGAGATTACAGCCTGAAATCCCAGCGAGCAGTTAGTTGTTCCCAAACCTCCTGAACGTGAAAGCAGTTTGCCACCCGGCGGGCCAGGCCGGCACTGCCGAGAGCCTTCAGCCCCAGCTGGCGGTACCGAAGGCTGTTACATCGCATCTCATCAGAGATTCCTGCTCCTGTCCACGCCCTCCTCTCTCTGCCAGCCACCACTGCAGCTCGGAAAAACAAGAAAAAGAAAGGTGAAAGACGAGTCTTTGGAAAGTGGCCTTTGATCCTAAATTACAACAGAATCTTCCTATCTCAACACTCGCCAACTTTTAGGGCCATTACCTGAAGGGTAAAGCTTCCTGCCTCCGCAAGCATTTCTGTGCCTAGTACACATAAAGCCAAGCTTTATGGTGTGCTAAAAACTTTATATTTCAGCTCAGTAAGTTAACTTCATCTCTACCGAACACCAGCTGGCTGCAGTTGTTCAACTTCTGCTAAACTGAACTGTAATACAACCCAAAAACTTCAAATCAGGTGCTGCACATCACTGCATATCCAACAGGAGACATTTAGTGGGTAGCCAAGTCAGATTACAGGACTTCCATCCCACCACCACACTGGAAACAGCCTTCTCTAAGTGGCTGGCTACCAGTACTTCTTTCCGCCCCCCCCCCCCCCTTTTTTTTTTTAGGGATAATTCTGTAGCATTTCTGCACTCAGAAGGCTCCCAGGATGCTGGGTCTTTTGGAGAAATGTACATGTTGAAACTTTATCAAAAATTTTGATTTAGGACTGGATTTTAAAGGTGACAAGCTGGTTTCTAAATCAAGCTATAGCCACTGAAATAGGTCAGCTTTGGAAAAACTCCCATTAAGTCCCTCCTGCAAGGTCACAGTGCATACCAGTGAGTGCAAGGGGGGGTTCCCACACCACAGGTCAGCAATCCAGGCAGAGCCACTCAGAGCTGACTGTTCATTCACCACTATTTTCCCCACACCTTTGTAAAAGCACATGCTGTCAGGAGGAGTACAACCATCACAGTGACAATAACCATCACATATCACACAATTACACATATTGCATACAACTATATCAAAACATTATTCTCAATACTTTTTAAAAGATGTAGGTTTCTTCAAATACCTGTCTTACCAAAATGAGAAGTTTTTCACACAGAATCTTTTGTGTCTTCCCACAGTCACTCCCAATTTACGTCACATTTAAATAAGAGGTGAATCAGACCCATTAGGACTCCTGACACACCTAATACAGAGATTAATCACAGTTATTGAGATGATAAAGCCTAAGAATATTCCATTTAAAATCAGCATAACTCTGACTGTAACACCACTGCCATCACAGTCAAGTTCAGGACAAACCTCAACCCCACTTTTAGTTCCTCTCCCCAAGTTCCTTGGAGCTCCATGGGTAGAAGTGCTCAGAAGGAACCTCTTTTAACTTGGGGCAGCTGTGCTAAGAGTTACCACTACTACATACTGCTCCCTGTGAGCATTTTCAAGCCTATCATAGGAGGGAAGGAGTCAGGGAGAACTAGGAAGCAGTTCACCTTGGCTGCTCTCACCTCCTGCTCACCACGTGCACTTTGCCTTTTGAGGCTACTGCAGCAAGCGCAGCTCACAAATTCTTTTTATTTCAGAGAGCACCACTTTATGCTTCTTTCCTCATCCTAGACAGAAGTTTGCTTCTTGTTTTGACAATCCTTTGGTTTCCTCTCCTTTCTAAACATGTGTCTGTTACTTACTTACAGTTCTTTTTGCTACAAACAAGAGTAGTTTTGTTTACATAGCACCTGCTATAAAAACACTGTAACTTGCTTTAGGATACAGAACTTTATCTTGGTTTTATCACCTAAATATTACACAAAATAACTCTTGTATCTCTGTTCCCAAGATAAGTCACATGCAAACTCCTTTTTAGGAGTCAGGTATTAGACATCTCATAAGCCTGAATCTAAAGGATGCAGATGGAGAGGCAAAATCTATGATACCTGCTTCAAATGACAAACCTCCTCCTTCTATGAACAAACATACCTCGTTAGGAGCAACCATTAAGCTCCTATATAGAATTATAATAAAATAGGATCTAGATATTTGCAATTTTTTTGTTTGATTGTTTTTTCCTGGAGATCTTATATTTATTCCAGTGATGTTACTATTTTAGCAGAATCATCCCAGGAATCCACATAACTAAAAACACATTAGTGGTTACAAAACTGCATTTCATTAATAACTTCTTACTGTCATATTCGAAACAATTTTTATATCCCAGTGATGGGATTGGTCCCTAATGTGAAAAAGCCCCATTAATGAACATAGCAGCCCTTTTCTGCTGTTGCATAAAAGAAAACTCAAATACAGCTGTGCAATTGCTTCACTGCCAGGAAACTAACACAATATCCGAGGGCTGTCTCCTAGGCTACTACACTATACAGCCCCTGAAACTCCCCCCTGGGCACCACACCGGGTCACATCCCTCCCCAACTCCCTGTGTACACGATGCCATAGATTAGTGTGCTTCGTCCTGCTCTGGAGGGCTGTGTGGCCTCAGTCAGCGCTGCCCCTCAACACCCAGTGTACCCCTCTGCAGCCCCCCGGGGCCACCAGGCTCTTCGCTCCCCTCACAGCTGCCTGGACTCTAGACCAGCCCCGCCCGAAAAGCCCCTCAGTCCCCTCACGCTTAGGACATCCCCACAGCTCGACGTCTACCCACAGACCCACCATTCCCAGCCCCGCCCCTCAGCACCAAGATGGCGCCGATCCCTCCCTTTCAGGAGGCACAGCGACGCCTACGTCACTGGCTCCGCCCGCCTTCCCCGCCCCCGCCAGCAGCGCATGCGCAGCGCAGCGGCCTCAGCCCGGACCCGGCCAAGGTCAGGATGCCCGGTGCTCACAGTGCGCATGCGCCAGCCAGCGACGCGCGCAGCCGCTGTGCCCCCTGCCGGCCGCCGTCCGTTCCGCCGCCGACGTTGTGGGAATGGCGGCGCTCGGAAGGGTCTCCCGGCTGCTGCTCAGCCCCGCCGCCCTGCGCTCCCTGCCGGGGCGGAGCATGTCGGCCGCGGCCCACGAAGGCGGTGGAGGTAACTGGGCTCTTCGGGGAGAGGGCATAGCCGGGACCCGCGGGCGGCGCAGCGTTGCCCTTGACGGCCGCTGCCTGGGACGCTCTGCAGGCCTGGCGAGGGGTGGCGGCGTCCCCGGGAGAGCTGTGGCTCGACCCGTGAGCGCAGGACCCTCCAAGGGAGCGGAGCGCTCTTCTCGCTGTTAAACACGGGGAGGGAGACCCACGGTCTGGTGAGGGACACAGAGGGGCGCTCCCCATCTATGTACTAATTGTATTTAACATGCGCTTGGGTCACTCATAGTAAGGGAAATGGTGATTATTGCTCTAATTAATATAACCTTTCTCCTAGCTCGCCTGTGGAGGACCCTGACCTTCGTGGTGGCTCTGCCCGGGGTTGGTGTTTGCATGCTGAACTGCTACCTGAAAGCGCAGCATGAGCACGAGAGACCCGAGTTTATTCCTTATGCTCACCTCCGGATCAGGACCAAGGTACCTTCCCCTGCTCTGCTTAAAGGCCCTCTTATTTTCTGTGATTGCAGAGCTTCATCTGAGCTTACCATAGTGTCTTTTGCTTTCTTGTCTACTGCTTGAGGTGCTGTATATATAGCCATGATCCTAACTCATGGCTTGATTTCTGAGGCAGCAAAGCAGTTTCTGCCAGCTCAGATGAAGCACCCATGCTATTCCACCTCCCTGCTAATGTCTTGCTGAAAACCATTTCAGTCCTAGAGCTGCTGTACTGACCTTAAAATAATTAAGTTCTAAAAGCTAACAGGAGATCCCAAATTCTCAGGGTAGCACAACTGATGTTTAAACAAGAGCAAAGATCTTCTTGTCTGGAGATGGTGGCTCCCAGCTAAGGGAGACTGTTTCCCAGCTCTTACTTCCTAGAACCCAGGGACAGATGCCAGCTTGCTGAATTCATTAGCCCATGGTTTGAGTCCATTTTGCTGGTGATTTCCTGTGCTGTACAGATTGTTCATTCACTTAGCTGCCATGGGCTTATTTTCTTTCTTCCTTCAACAGCGTTTCCCCTGGGGTGATGGGAACAAAACTCTTTTCCACAACCCCCATGTTAATGCTCTCCCAACCGGTTATGAAGATGAAAACTGAGACCCTGACCACAGCCAGAACTTTGGCTCTTCCTGTCTTGGACCAGAATGTTGTGTGGGAACCATCCTTAAGGGAACCATAATTGTAAAAACTACATTCCTTCTGCAATGAAGCTGAATGGTGTTTTTGCCTGTGTCTGTACTCGTGTAGAGGTCCTTCAAATAAACAACTCTGAACTTGAATTTAGGATCTGACTTTTTTGTTAATCTGAATCCTTAGAAGTTCTTCAGTGTTTGCTTAAAACACTGAGGCTTCTGTCAGACTCTATTCAGTGACCTGCAAGGGTATGTGGAACATCCCTTGTTGTGTCTCAAACAACACAGGATGGAGCCTTGTGGTAGGCAAGCATGAACAGTGCAGGTGGGATGGCAGGCTGTCCCTCTTCACCACTCCTCTCCAGCTTGTCTCTCCTGCTAGACTTCCAGCCACTGCTCTCTGCATGTGTCAACCACCAGGGCTCACCTTGGAGGAAGCCCCACCACCCATGGAAACCCACCAAGTGGGATGAGACAGCTTCCCAGAGGATATAGTGCAGGAGCAAAAGGGTTTGACTGCCTGAATGTTAATATCTGCTGCTGTATCTGGTAACACTAACAACAGGAACACATTCAGCATAGGACATGACTCAATTTCATACCCATGTCTGGTTTCACTGATCAATGTAAACCCACAGCCAGATGAAGAGGTAGCAGGCAAATACTGTAGATTAAAATTCAGTATATAGTGAAGCACATTCTCTGTAATCAGCTACTGCAATATTTATTAACAGCCATGAAGGCAGTTTTCTCTTAGCCCCTTCTGGGAGGGGGACTGGTGGCAGAGATGTTTAATTAAGCTCTGTGTGCATTCACAATGTTAATCTTCAGCTCTCAGGATTTTCTAGTATATTAGCATGTATGTTGCTTACAACTGCTTTCCACAAAGCTGCAGTCTGGTTGTACCAAGTCTCCCTTACAGGTGTTACAAATGAAAACACCATTTTTTGCTCCCCTGTACATCTGTATAACACACACTGTGTCACAGTAAACGTTAGTCATGGTTAGATCACAGTGATGACAACACTGCTGGTGGCCAGCCCAGTGCTTTGTGGTAGTGTGGGGAAGGAAGGATGGCCAAGGCTGTCTGCAGTTTTACTGCAGGAATGTGTGATGCTGAAGGAGAGAGAATACAAGTTCAGGATGGTTGCACTACCTCAAGGAAGGCTGAAGAAGCAGCCTCTGCATTAAAAATGTCCTCTTCCACTTCTGTTGCAGGCCACCTCCATCCCTCCTAGAGGTCACAGCCAGATTCTGCTAGATGGTTTTCTACTTCAACAAAATATAACCTGGTTATATTCATTTTAGCTAAGCCACTGCAGGCCCAATAAAATGCTTTTATACCATCTCTGTTGCTGATACAAAACAAGGCTTTAGCCTCCTGGCATACAGGATCAATAAAACAAACTTCTTCCACCAAAATTCAGCAGCATAGAGACGAGACAAAGTAAATCAACCTCCTTTGTACTCTTTTTAAACTTTTAAAGTGTAATATAAATAAGCAAGAGAACCTGGTCTCAAAGCAACTACTATCTCAGCCCACTCCAGTAAGCATTCTCCCATTATATGGTACATTCAGTAGGAAGTTAGTTCCAATGGCTTTTCATGCTGTCAGATGCTGAACCACCACCAACATTAATTGAAAAGGAGGCAGTAGTTACCACCTGATCCACTCTTCTTTTTGTTGTTGTGGCCATCTGTTTTCAACAAGCAGAGACGATTCCTCGTTTCCTAGGAAGCAGCTTAAAGGTCTTATCCAGGTGGCATCTAGTTTTATGCCCGGTGGTGCTGCTTAGTCCAAAGGCTTGTGTTAGTGGTTCTGTCCACGCAGCCGAGGTCAAGAGGAGTTTTCAGTCTTCCCTTTGCTTGGGCCCATGAACTCCAGCCCTTCAATGGGTATGTCCTTTTCCTTGATCGCTTTCTGAAAAGAAGCAAAGTCAAAAAAATTAAACTTGACGTGTCTTTACAGTGCTAAGTGATGGAATTGGTACAAAACACCATCAAGAAAAAAGCCTTAAGAGCAGCTGGGATAAAGTGTCAATATTAGAGATACTCAAGCACGTACTGAGAACTCAGACTGAACTGCGGCCCGGGCCCTATCACATAAAGGCACCACAGGCTTAAGAAGTTACATTAATGACAAAACTAAAGCAAGGACACCTCTAAAGTATTATACGTCACGACCGGCAGCAATAGGAGACAAGGAAGTGCAGAGCAGTGCGGTGGGCTGCGCGGCTGCGGGTGGAAGCTCCTCCCGGGGCTACCGGCAGAGCGGCGAGGAGAATGAGTCTGGTGGAAGAACGCTTGGGGCGGAAACTGAACCGGGGGCGGTGTGGGGGGCAGCGCACGGGGCAGCGCACCGGGCAGCGCACGCACCTGCACGCAGAGCTGGTAGCGCTTGAAGAGCTGCCCGCAGGGGTCCCCGTCGCTCTCGCCCTTGAGGAACTTCTCGGCGAACCAGCGGTTAAAGCACTGGTCGTACTCTCGCTTCAGCTCGGTGCACGCCTCGCCTACGCTGTTCATGGCGGCACCCGAGCGACCGCCCACACCCCTTACCCCCGCCGGCCCGGCCGCGCCGCCGCTCTGAGCCGCTTCCGGCGCGGGGAGGTGACGCACCGGGCGCGGCCGGTACCGCGCGATGCGGGCGCTGCACGTCGGCAGGTGGCTGGGGAGGCTCCCGCGGCGGGTACCCCCGCGCCCGGCCTGGCCGCAGAGCGAGCCGCCCCCGCAGGTAGGAGAGCGGGAAGGGCCAGCGCAGCCCCGGAACGCGGCTCCGCGCCGCTTCTCCCCGGACCCCTCTTGCCTGGGCGGAGTTACCGGAACGACCGCCAGCTCCGGTTTCCCCTTCCCTGGGCAGGAGATTATGAAGGAGGAGAAAATATGACGTGATTTAAGTTAATTTTCCAAGAAATCAGCGTATCCCAGGAGATGTGCACTCGGGGTTTGACATGTAACCAGTTTTTGGTTGAAAAAAGACAAGCAGCGCTATATTAAACTTGCTCATCTTGGCCGGTTTTGTCCGTATTTGTCTCTCTGAACAGCAGAAGGTGACGGTGGAGGTGCTGGATCACCTGGAGCACCTGGCCTTGGTTGATTTCCGCGATGCCGAGGGCGTGGAGCGGCTGCAGAAGGCAATCCAGTTTGCTGACCGGCTTCATGAAGTGAACACCGATGGTGTAGAACCGATGGATTCGGTCCTGGAGGACAGGTGATGAATCCCAGCAGCCTCCTTTTACCTGCTAATACATAAAAATACTTGCTTCTGTAACGTTTTTTTTGTTTTTTTTTTTTTTTGGGAATCACCCTGGTTATGCATTCGGTCCCTTTACTGAAATGTCTTCCATGGTTTTGTGCAGAAGGAAGATGTTGGCACCCTGAGCTCTGTGTGTGAGCACAGCAAAGGTGCACTCCAATTCCTTTGAGCATCTCACTTACTATGAGTGATCTGCACACACTGCTCCCCAAATACCTGTCACTGGCAACCTTGGTCACTTCAGAATATTCCATTACTTGTTTTACCACTTACTTAAGACCAAAACCTGGTTTAGGGATAAGCCACACTTTGTAGAATAGCTTAAAAACAGACTAGTAATCTTTGTTCTTCAGGTGTCTGTACCTCAGAGAAGATGATGTTACAGAAGGCAACTGCACAAAAGAGCTGCTGAAAAATGCCAGAGAGAAAGTAGAGGAATATTTTGTAGCCCCACCAGGTATTGTCTTACTTATAAAAACCTCATCATTTTGCTCAAATTAACCTGAGAAACGTAACCTGCCATAGCTGCATTCACTGTCAGAAATACTAGCTGGTAATAAGGAAGTACTAAAATAAATAACTGAAGCCATCTGAAAAAAACAAACTGCAGTCTGGTGGTCCAAAAGTGCAGAAGCTAACCTTGCTGTAAAGTCACTGCACATGTTGAATGATTATTGACAGGAAGTCAGACAAGACTTGCTTGTGTTCCTTGCTTGCTCTGGAAATTTAAGCTGCATGTATGTACATAGGAATAAACTGGAGAAACTACCCAGAAGGTATCTTACTATTTCTTTTTGTTTTCATTCAGGTAACATCCCTTTACCAAAGCTAGGAGAAAGAGAGACTTTTCTGCAGGGCTCTTAGGTGAAAGTCCAGAACCCAAACACTTCTCAGCATTTTATTTGGGAAAACTAAGGTTTGTGCAGCCACAGCTGAAGTACCCGGGTATGGTGTACATGTATATTAAAATACACATGTATTTTAATCAAAAGAAGAGAACTTGCAAGACAATTTACAGAAGGAGGAAGCAGGTCAGTAGTGCTACAGAAATGTCACTGTGAAGCAGGAGGGCAGCATGACATCACTTTAGTGCTTTTATTTAGCAAAGTGAATTTGATGCTATTCTTTTAAGATAATGATTTAGAGGCTTCAAGGAGAACATCAAAAAGTTATGATTTAAAAACCCAGAACACTGTATTTTCCCTCAACTAGTTTGTCAGGAAAACAAGAGTGGTTGGAAGGCTGTATTTGCCTATTTCTCACCTTTTGCTCAACTCTGGCTCTGACTCTGTCAGAAGTAACCAAGTCTGGTGTGGAGAAGGAGTCCATAACATTGCTGAGTAGCTCTGTCATGTGCAGACAGAACTCAGATTTTAATTAGAGAAGAAAAGACACTTTGAGAAGATGCTTCACTAAAATATTTTCTTCTATTGAATATTTCCATTTTATCTCTGTGCTCCATGTCTATTTGGATTGCCTTCTGTTTCCCACTTTGTTTTTTTATTCTCACATACCAAATATGAGGAGTTGTACATAATTTGAGAAAGAACTTCTCATACACAGAAATAGTGACCCTAAAATAAAGTCTTTGCCATAAATATTTCTGCACATCAGACATGTATCTCTAATGACACTGGCAATAATTCCTGGATTAAACAATTTCTCTGTTTCAAACAAAACATTGTGGTTCTTGTGTTATTTAAAGTATTGTGCTGCTAAGCTTGTTGTGAATAAAGATTGTAATTACTGTGAACTTGACATTTTTGTTCTGTTGGCACAGTGAACTCAATACACACTGTAACCAGTTATTTTTTTGTTGGAACAGGTTTTAGAAATACAAGTTCCCCAGTACTCTTCAGTGTTGCAGACAGGCATTGCTAGCAGGAGGGTAGCAACACCCTTACTAGAAGCAGCAGCATCAATATGTGCCCCGTTCACATAGATTTAAGAATCCAGAATGATTTCTTTCAGTTTTCATGATCTTTTCTGGTGCGTAGAGTTACATCTTGAGCCACAGTGGAATTTTTCTTCAGCAGTGCTAGAAAAGACCCCTGAAGTTATGTCATAGGATACTACTCGTCGCCAGCTCTGAGGGTGCTGTTGTGGCTCCTGAGAGCCTGACAGCAGAGAGAAGTGCAGACACATGCTTCCCTCTGAGGGCAGAAACTTGCTTCAGGAGATCATAACTTGATGTCATCCACCTTACACAGTGCACATTCTGTATCTTTTTGCAGAGAAAAGCCATTACTATCTGTCCATCTGCAGAACAAACACCACCAGCTCGGTGCACGTGTCCCTTCAGGTCCTGCCAGCTGTCTGACAGAGGAAGTCCTGAGCATGGCCATAATTATTTCTCCCATGGACTGCATCTACCACATCCCTGCAAACAACAGGTAATACAGAGATTAATGATACATGTTTCTTAACACTCAGAAGGCCACCAAGCTTATTAGAAGTATCATAATTTGAAAAACACTGAGAAAAATCCTTAGGAGTGTGAACAGTACTGGTATAAGGTTCAGCCATGAGTGGCTTGCTCTTAATACTGTGTGTGCAAACTGTTTTGACAAGCTCCCCCTTGGGCCATTCATTATGTGCCATGTATTTAATGGAAACCCCAGGCTGAGTGAAAGCCTTTGCTGGTATAAGAAGTCACAGCCACTGGGTAGGATCTACTTTTGCTCACTACCCTCAAAGGTTTGGTAAGTTTTGAACTGTTTTTTTTCTGGAACTCATTTTTTTCCTTCTTATTTCTCTGGCAGAAAGTGAGAGGAAAGACTTGTCTCACTCTCGTGTAGTTACTTCATTAGTTGTTTAAGCTTCCATAATACATACACATATATATACACATATATGTACATATACATACATGCATACACATAAAACATGTAATTATGATACTTGAATTCTTCCAAGGGTACTTGTTGAACTAAAGTCTCTATTTAATCCCACTAATCCAATTATCTCCAAAGCTGTGACACTGTATTATGCTTTAGTCTCAGGCTTTTAAAGATTCAGATCCTGCAAATGCTGAAGTTTTACAAGCTCAGCTTAAAAGTAATTTATGATGCATATATAAGTCACTACAAGAAAAGACCTCAAGTAATGCCATACAAATATGTTAGGAGAGAATTCCCAGTTTGAGAAATTCCCACTTGTTCTATCTGTTTTGCCTGCTTCCTTTCAGCATCAGAGAGAATGGGGACAATGTTATTTACACAGAGAAAGGAAGAGGAATTTGAGAGTGAACTGCATGTCTGCAGGAGCTTCCAGCCCAAAATATCATCAAGTAGCTATTTAAAAGCAACAACCAAACTGCCAAGTTGGACAAAGATGATCCCACATTCCCAATGCAGCACAGGCTAAGCTTCAAGCTGCCAGTTCACTGCTGCTCCCCTACCCACACACTCCAGGGAGAGAACAGACTGCCCGAGGCTTGTTGCCTGTGGCCCAAACTGCATTTAAAGTGGAAAACATACATTCCCATAATGAAGGGGTTTGCTGCAACTTCACCACTAATAAGGGAATTACAGCCCTGACTCAGACACCTGCAACCACCAAAACAGAAACCCCAGCCTCGACATGCAAGTGGGTCTGAATCTGGGTCAGACCTTTACAGGGTTCTGCCACAAAGCACTTTATAAACCCAGGCAAGTGAACAGGTAGAGTTAAGGACTCGTGTGATAAAATGGCTACCTGCAAATGCCTTGTAACTGCAGTGTGGCAAACATAATGTATATTTTTAAATAACTTGTTTTTTTCCTCAGTGGTTAATAGATACAGCAAAAAGAAAAAGAAACAAATCTGGTTAAAACAAAACAGCAAAAAGAGGCCAGATCCTGAGATGATGTAAATGTATCTAGTTTCCCTGGAGACCGTGGAGATAAATTGACTTACACCTGCTAAGGTTTTTCCACTACTACGTAGATCTGTAACATACAAAATTGGATTAGAAGCCCTAGCATATAGATTCCAGGTTTACAGACAAAATTTCGAGGTGGATGTTTCTTCAGTTTTATGGAAAAAAGAAAATTGAAGTTGTTTTATTGCTAATAATGATTACTCTTAACTAGGAGCCCCAGGAAAAATCTCCATTAGATACAGAGATACAGTATTCAACACAGAACAACAACAAAGAAGCCTCAACTGAAGTGCCTACAATCTAACCTCCATCTGCAAGGGAATCTCATGATATGCCTTATCCATTACCCAATTTTCTTTAGTACCTCCTCTACTGCAGCTATCATCCCCTATGTGTACTTGTTCTGCCTTCCCCTGCAGCTCTGTCCTGAGGGAAGTTATACTTCTAGATTAACAAGTAGGGCTCTAATGTTTCTCTTTAAAGCCATGTATCTCAGGCTTTAATGTCTCTCCTTGACGGCTTGTATCTCACCCACACTGACATTTCCTGCAGTCCTCATCACATCTGTTCCTTCAGCTAACCAGATCTTAATAAATGCACAGAAATTTGCATGCAGCTACCAAACACAACCACCTCCTCAGAGATTCATGGGTGTATCTGAAGTTCATTGCAAGCACTGGGAAGATTGTACAATGGTTCAGTTCAGTCAGTACAAACCTGTCAAGTTCTCAAAGAACCATTGCTCATGCTGCAGATACTACACACAGATCTGTAAATTAATTGCTTACTGTGGCCTTGAGACCTTCCAAAGCTTCTTCAAGTTGCAAGCACACAAGGTCTCTTATGCCCATTTATCTGCTGCATTAAACCAGATAAACTCCCTTAATTTCATAATTTTCAGAGTTGTCCCTAATGCACACTCCTGATGGCAAGACAGAAAGCAAAGCTGTGAATTGCAGCTCTTCTAACTGGCATGCTAAAACCTGGGAGCTCAAGTCAGAAGTTACTTCTGAGATCCTTTAGAGTAACAAAAGTACTGCATTATCCAGTTCTAATATTTTGGGGACAGTATACTCTTCTGAGTTTGCCTCAGAGCTTGCAAAAGCAAAAGGTTGCTTGCAGTTATGCTACTTTTGCTACAAGTGATGCTGAGCAAGTCACTCTAATGTACCAACATGAAAAAAATTTGCATTTCAAGTGAGGTGGGTAACTGCTTTTGCCTTTTTTATCTCTACAGGGAAAAAGCAGTCCCACCAACCAGTATTTGAAAACCTTTCTTTTAAGTCATCCTGTGCTGTTTGCTGTAGGCATCGTTCAGAGTCTGTTATTAACAGATCAGCAGCTATTGAAGACTCAATGGCAATTTTCTGATAAGAGTATAAGCAGAAAGTGCCCCAGGGAAAGTGAAACTACACAAAACAAAGCACTAGGGATCTCCCAAAACATCTTGCTTCATTAAAAAAAAAAAAAAAAAGGCAAGAGTTGCAGAAATTATGAGGTCTGGCAAAGGTACCTTAAATGAGATGTAAGAAGTCTGAGGGATTCCGTTTGTTGTAGGAACAAAGTTTAGAGCTGACTTGATAAACTTGATAAAATATACTTGATAAACATGGGTGAAAGATTATCAGAGGTCACTTAATCTGAAAAACAAAGACAAATTGAAAACAGAGACATGAACAGGAAAGATAATAAAGTGCAGTTTGTAAAATATGGAACTCCTTCCTCAGACATAGGTGGCCCCCCTCTGTAAGGGGCATCTTACCAAAAGAGCAACCCCAGTTCAAGGAGAAAGAAGGACCTGGTGCAGAGATTCCCAGGTTAAATTCACTGTCTCTGTGATCTGGGTTGGGGCAAGTACTAAAATGGCCATTGGGCCCCAAATATCCACTATGGAAAGGTGTTTTACAGGAACTGGTGGACACATTAAGATGCATTGGAGACGGCATACTTTAAGGAACAAGTGTTTTGGCCCAGGATCACTAGAGGATGCCAGAGGCGGCAGTGGGGGAAGCAGGACTGGAGGCTTTCCATACACATTAACATCCCCAGGAGCATGCGCTCTCTGGTACCTTGCCTGCAGCCCGCGGCACGGGCCCAGGAGCGGTGCCGGTCCATGTCTGCGCCAACCCCGGGATCTTCCCTTCGCCTCCCTCGGCTGAGAAATTACGTCGGGGCCGGGCGCTGTGGCGGGCTGGAAGGACGGCAGCTGCCGTGCGTGGTGTGAGCGGGGTTTTGAGCCGCCGTTCCTCTGGCTCCGAGCACAGGCTGGGCCCCCGCGTCTGACAGCAACAAAACGCTGCACAGCCATTGCCCTGAGACCTGCTGGGTCGGTGATCCGAGGCCGCCCCACACGCCTCGTTCCCGCCGAGCCCGAAGCTCGGCCTGCATCGTTGCTGCTGCCCGTCGCTATGGGAACGGCTGCCGGCGCAAGGCATGCCGGTCTGAAACAAACTGCTGCAGTAAAGTGCTACGAGAGCCATGATCCTTGACCAATGAGCGCTCGGGGGGGGTGGTGGCGGTGACCAATGGCTGGAGGCGGGTGGCGATGGGTGCGCTTGTAGGCGACGGCGGCACGCGCGGGTCGGTTAAACCGAGGCGGCGGCGGCGCGAGCTGCGTATTCGGCCTCCCGTGAGCCCTGCCCGCTCCGTTCCACGGGGCTTGGGGCGGGGGGGGCAACTCCCGGTGTAGTCCCAAAAATGGATTCTCTACCCGGTGTGCAAAGTCCAATGCACACACAAAGATGAGATACCAAGTTCATTACAATCCCAAGCATGATCGGGTACTCATGCCAAGAAACTAGCACCTCACAGTAACAAGAGAATATTTATACGCTCCAGGTTAAGAGGAAATGGTATTGTCCGAGGGCTCAAGTGGATCAAGGGTGTTTTGGCTTAGGGGTTTGATTTAAAGATACACCTGCTGGGACCTGTGAACAGCTGGGTTGGTGATCCTGCCAGGTGTCTGCTCCTGCACTGTGAATTCTCTGCCGCTTTGCTCAATACAGGCAATTATGAGTGAGCAAAGGGCAGTGATGAAGGATGATGTGTCAGAAGAGATGCAGCAAGATGCTGTGGAGTGGGCTAAACAGGCCTTTGCAAAGTACTACACTGAAAACAACGTGGCTTCTCACATAAAGAAGGCAAGTGCTTACTTGTTTATGTCTCCTTGAAATCTCTATGCACGTGAAAAAATCAAGCAGGGAGAATGCTGCTGGGCAAGTAGCTCTAGAGAGACAAGTTCTAGAGACACTAGATAATCAAGTTGGACTTTCTGTTGGCTGGTGTCCTTATGTTCCTTCCCCCACCCTTCACGTGGGGTTTTCCAGGTCCTTCTACAGTCTTGCAGTACTTGCTACTTAAGCCTTTTCTGCTGCTGGCCCATTGTCCAGGTGGCAGCTGACTGTCCCTGTGACTGGTGAGCTGGTACAAAACACAGGGGCTCTATTCAAGAAGTGATGGGTTGCTCACCTTGCAGTAAGAAGTGGTTTTGGGTTGCATGTTTTTTGTTCCCCCCCCACATGTAAGATGAAATGTTCGTGCTTAGGCAGAACAGATGGTTCAGATCTTCCAGTTTGTCTGATTTTCTCTCCGACTCCTACTGGGAACCTGACTGAGCTGCAAGTAGTTGAAGGGTTTGGTTGAGCAGAACATAAATTCTTGTATGCTCTCACAAAAAGTCTCTTCAGCTGATGGCTGTAAGATACTGCAGTGTGTAACCACTGCCTGCACAGTTTTGCTTATAGTAGACTTGTACACATGAGTTTACTGGAATGTCACAGCAGGCTTCTGTGTGTAGGAAGAACATACGGTCTCATGACCTGGTATCAAAAAAACTAGCAGAGAATTTTCCCTTTAGAGTCCTTTCAGCATACTTGTTGAAAGCAGCTAAAGAAGCCAGAATAATAGCTAAATCTGTATAGATTCCAAACAAGCAGTGAAGTTCTTAAAAATTAGGGTTTGGGATCATGATGTGACTTCAGGGGAAAAGTTACTTCCCCAAACATATGTTTTAAGCATACTCCTGCTCATCTTGGAAGCATTTTTTTTTCAATCTGACTAAGCAGCAGATGAGTTATAAAGTGACAGATGATCCTTGCACTTAAGAGCATATGCTGCTCCTTAATTGCCTTCTTCTAAAAGTGATCTTTGCTGCAAGTGACATATCCTTGCATAAACACCCTGTTAGACAATATTAGTCCAATTCTCTCAAAAACCACTGAATTCTGAGTTCTCTCTTCTGCAGGAGTTTGACAAGAAATACAATCCCACTTGGCACTGCATCGTGGGAAAGAATTTGGCAGGTAGGTGAGTCACGAGACAAAGCATTTCATCTGCTTCGGCAAAGTCTCTGTTCTTCCTTTCAAGTCTGGGTAGAACCAAGGACTGTTACTGAACCTTGCCCCTGGATACAGACCTGCACACTAACTCTAAACAGCCTCCTACCTTTGGCCTTCCTGAGGTAACAGACCTTGATCTTCAGGTCTTGTGTTGTATTGTTAACGGTCAGGGATTTTGCTGTAGCAGTTGGTATTTTCATTGTGGCTAGAAACAAGGCTGAAGTGTCTTCCTTGTATTTACTTGCTTTGAAAAGACTGCTTATTTGCTAATCAAACTCTTGGAAAGAGTTTATTCTCTGCCCTTCTGCCCTCTTAGTGCCTGCATGGCCCTTTTTCTTCTGCTGTGAATGAAGGAGGAACATCCATTTCACCCCCTGAATCCACAGCATCTGAAGCCTGAGCTAATCTATGAACATGTCATCAGTCAGTAACTGACAACAGGAGATATTTTCCCTGAGAGAGAAGAGACTGCTTTTCAGTTCTTGATAAGCAGATTTGCAGCATGTGCAACTTCCAGTGCACATTCTGGAGTTTAGACACATGCTGATGCTTTTATGAGTGCAAGTGAACTGGGGAGCTAAAAGCAACAGTCCGTTTATCTTCCAGTTTTCCAAAGAGAAATATTTTCATAGTTCATGACACTGTTGTCACTTTAGAATGTAAATTATACCTTCTGTAATTTTTTTTTTCTCTATCCCTGTGTCCTGCTACAGAAGCATCTAACAGATTTCATGGAGGTGAAAACATGTAAGCTCATCCAAGAATATAGTTATGCAGTAATTTATTTTTTATAAATATTAAAATATTGACTTAAGTGGAAAAGGTTGATGCAGAGCTGTTTTCTTTCACAAACCTTACATTTGCCTTTGAAAGAAGTAACAGAATCATGGAAAAAATCCCTTAGAGTCCACATGACAAAGATAGTATCAGCTTAATAAAAATTAATAAATCCAAGTTACTTCACACTGCTATGGTATCCTCCTTGAAGCTTAGTTAAAAAAAAAAAGGAGGCAGATGATTTGAAGACCAGTCAGACTATCCACACCTCTGGTAACTGAAGTTTCTTCATTGTGAGCTTGGCTCAGTTTCAGCCACATCCTTTACGCTGAGGGGAAGTGCAAGAGTAAGAAATGCCACGGGAGTCACTGCACCGACAGGTTTCCCCAGGGGGGAAAAAGGTAGCTGATGTTCTGGGTCTGACTGCTGAGTAAGTATCTGTTGCACAAGTCCTTAAAACTCCTTTTCAATCTTGATGGAGTTCAAATTTCACAGCCTTTGTCTTCCCCAGGAAAATCACACTTCTTGTGCTTTGCTACATAGCAGACTCACAGTTTGAAACCTGAGTGAATGGCAACAATGCCCAGGTTTAAATTCTCATAATCCACTTTAACAAACCCTGCATCTTCAATCATTGCTTTCAGCTCCTCCTGAAAAATAATAGTTCCATAATTATAACAACCTGAAGGCCTACAAGCCAGCTGCCTGCAATGTTATGTTTGGACTGTGTCTTGTGTGTTAGTGCATTCAGAAAAATACTCTTACCTGAGGGGGGAAACGTCGGATGCTCTCCACGAGGTACTGGTAAGACTTCCAGTCACCAGCAATAACCTCACCAAGAACAGGGATAACCTGGAAACTGTACAGATCATAGAGCCTGCACAGACAGACAGCAGGTACAGTTTAATACAAACAAGTTTAAAACCTACCCACTCCAACACAAGTTGATCTTTGTACCACTACACTATGGAGTCTGTATCTGATTTTAAAAGTGCACAATGAGGTGGCCTCAAAGTGCCTCTGTCTCTTATTCTGAGTACAAACAGGAGAGCCTTGTGACATGGCATAGTGCCACCATGTTCCTACCTGGAAAGAAGAGGGTTGCTGACGTGACTAAATTCAAGGCAGAGAAATCTTCCTCCTGGTTTCAGCACCCGATAGGCCTCCTGAAGTGCCTGAGACAAAGCAGATGCCATAAGTTTGTTTCTGTACAACAGCACCTGCCTATTATCATGCCATGTGATGGCAACTCAGTGATGAACTGAGGAGAAAGAGAAATCTGACTGGCAGTCTCCAGTATTTAGTGGTGGAGAAGCATCCCAAGACAAGTAAAAAACAAAACAAAAAAAACAACCAAAAAACCCCAAACATAATAAAACCAAACCACAAAAACTCTTGCTGTTACATAAAGACATTTATATGCTTTGTGTTGAAACTGCGATGTCAGGTTTGCAGTTTTTCTTCTTTTTCCCTACTCTCAGTTGATGAATGTTTGCCAGTAGAACTCTTGTAATTACAGACCAAACCCAAAAGGGAGAGAGTGACTCAGCTACAAGAAGCTGAAAATGAAAAGAGGTGAGGACACTTTTTTTTTTTTTAATCAAAAGAAAAGATTTTACTGAATTGTGAGGCACACCCAAAGGATCAAAGAAATGATACTGGGTTTTGGATGAGCAATGTGTTAAAACAGGGAGGAAGGAGGGGGAAGAAGAAAACCTTTGGCTACTTTGAAATTCCAACCTGTATCCAAAATAAAACATCTAAGAACCACCACGACAAAATTGTGTTTACAACTGTATACTTTTTTCATACAAGAACACAGCACAGTTGTACTCGAGCACCTCTGCAGGTTCTGCATCTGCTTGGCTTCAGCTATCATGTTCCTAGGGGATAAAATTTAAACAATACACATCCGTGATGGGACCTCTGCAAAAGAACTGGAGGCTTGGATGTGTCTCCAGCGAGCTCTGCTACCAGATTGCTGTATCCATGAAGGCAAAGGGCCTGTGCTTCAGAGGGGTGCAGACAAAGAGTCATGAAAGGCCATCAGCATTAAGGGAAGTTCAAAGGCATGCAATTCAAGGTGGTTTGGACCCACATGCTACAGCTTCCACAGAAGGAGCACTGCCGAGGTTGTAACACACTCCTCCGAAACAGACAACTAGTCCAGCTAGACAGGTGATCTATCTTCACCCACCAGACTCCTTCTCGAAGGACAGATACTGTTTAGAACAAAAGGTACTACTTACCCTAATTAAGATCATACTCATTATTCACAAAAAGCCCTACCCAGCCAGTGTAAAGACAACGAGCAGAAGTGGGCTGAACAAGTCAGTTCAACAGCAGTGGTGGCAGCACCTTCTGCTCTGGGAGCTCTGCTGGCTCAGGCAGGCAAACAGAATGGGGCAGGAAGCACTGGACCCACTGCAGGTGGGATTTACATCAGGTGCCTCAGGAAGATTTGAGACATGCAGACTGACTGCACTGTGCAGATGTAGATCCAGTAACATGACAGGTCAGGAGAAGGCAGGGAATGACTGTTGCATTCAGCCCTTTTTGCCTTAAGAGACTGTGTGGCTTGCCAAGCTGGAAGGATTGGGCACAATTAGTATAAATCTAACCTTTTATGACAAAGGTGGGGCATTTAACTGCATTCTTCATTCAAACAACTTGCATGCTACATGCCACTTATTTTAAATGCTTCAGTAGTCAAAGACGTTCCTTTACCCAAAATAACTCCTTTTCTTCCTCCATTAGAATAAAAAAACCTCAAGTGAAGTGTCAGGACCCCATGTCAGAATACACTACAGCAACTTACCAAATCAATACGAGTTACATTTCGGATTCCAAAGGCAATTGTGTAAACATCAAACTTATCATCATCAAAGGGCAACTCTTCAGCATTCCCAAGCACCCAGGACAAACCTGTAGTAAAAACCAAGGATATGATATTAAGCAGACCTTACCTAACTCAGACTGCTCCAGAAAGACTAGACCTTGTCTATTCCAGAAGGAAACGGTTATTAATAAAGTGATGTTTATAACTAATATTTCAATTTTGCTTTTTTGTTGGAGGAAAGACACCTTGGTCTGGACTCACAAACGTTTCAAGACCCTGTACTATACAGCTGGCTTTCAGACAAAGTAGTTAACAGATCAGCCAAAACATTCTTCTGCATATACACATATGTTGTGCTCACAGTGCCTTAGTCTGCCAAAAAAGATTTCACCTAAATCTTGCATGATAGTGGAAAGCAGCTGGCTTTCCAGAAACCGGCTTCCATTTGTTTGTAGCAAAGTTGCAAAAAAGAATCTCTGGTCAGAGAATAACTATGAACAGCAATTCATGTCTTAGCCATGCAACAATGGTCAAAACACTTAGAACATTTTGTAGAAAGCTTCCATAGATTGAGGAATGTGAAAAGCCACACTCCCTCCATCAGCACTATCAGTATCTGACCCTGTTGTAAGTAGGTTGCTTCCTAAAACTCCAATGGATCAAGGCCATGTCTATCTGTGGAGCATGGATGTCCAGGTTACTTGCACCAAAAATAAGACTGCTCAGTTTAGAATTTAGTTCATAAAGTTGTGGTTTTTGGTGACTCAAATGCAAAACAACAAAACCAAACAAAAAAAAAAAGAGAAAACCAAACAACACAAAAAATCTCCAGTCTTCTGCAACAGAAATCAACAGTTTCCAAGAGCAGTATGCTAGGAAGTGACATGGAGAAGAGCAAAATACAGCAGAACAAAACAGTTGCTGCCAGAGACATTCAAATTTCATTTTTACAATTTACATACATATTTATAACTGTAGAAAGTATTGTATGCAAAGCAGCACATAACATTATGGAAGCAGCAATTATGAGTGCTATTTAAAGGCAGACGGTTTGAAAAGACACCTGAGAAGTGAGCATCAAGGAAAGGTTTTGAGCAACAGGAAAACTGCCCCTCTGAATACACTGTGGTGAAATCACAGGCTGAGAGTTTGTAAGTGGGTACATAAAAAGGGGTTGCTGGTGTCCAACAAGAAGAGCTGGAACACAGGCAGGGCAGCCTATCACCCCTGGTGCTTATGCAACACATATTTCCTTTTGGCATGAACAATCCCCACTGCTGGTGAATGTACATCGGAACACAGTGAAAAGAAACTTTGTCCCTTCCAATTTTAAGAAAAAAGAATTGTTAGACCTCAGACAACCAACACATAAGCTCAGAAATGAGTTCACTACAGCAGGGAGGAATGGCATGTAAAATAGAAGGCAGGATGTATTAAATGGACACGTGCTGAAAAAGGGAGTGAAAAAGAGCAAGTCAGAATTGTGCACAGTGGGGCATAAGGCAACCCAGGCAACAAGACAGTTTGACTTCTACAGCAATGATGTACAGGGGAAGAAAATACAAAAAAGTAAATACTAATTTTGAGAATTTGGTAAGTCACAAAGATACCTAAAAAGTGCAGCCAATTAAACAAAATACTTTATTTATGGTAGCTGGGAAGCAGCATCAAGGTTTATTTCAGGTCCTAAGCTACTGTCATAAAGCTTTTATACCTAAAATGTTGGTACAGCTCCCAGACTATGATGCATAAAAAGAGCTCTAGAGATACTGGCAAGCTGCTCAGATAAGCTTGATGCAAGCAGTCTGCTAGAGCTGAAGAACCAATGCTTTCACAATTAGTTAATTTTTTAAAGAGAAGGAAAAGTCAGGCAGGCAACAGCCTGGGGTAACCCACCAGCAGGGAGCAAGAGCAGCTGCAGAACTCATGCCAGCAGCTTATCTTTCAGCCCCTTTTTGCTACTAAGCTCTTCTGTATGTCCTACACAATTTGTCAGCTGAAGTCCCAATGGGGGTGTGTGAGCAGGGCACAGCAAAAGGAGAGGCAGATCTTGTAACACTAATGGTGGCACCTAGGTGAACAGAGTTTGGGAACCTCCTGGTATACTTCACATTGCTAAAATATTTGCCAAATATCCATAAACGAAGAGGATAAACAACTATTATACAAACGCTGAGCCACAAGCAGGACTTCTTTCTCTAAGTCTTACTTCTTAAAATCAGGCTTTTCAAGCAGGATTGGCGTGGTCCCCAACAAATTCTAGATATCAGTGAATAAATCCATTGACCTGCAAACTAACATTTAATATAATTCAGTTTCTCTGAGTATTAGTAGCATATGTTCTAACTGTGGAAAGTTTTATAGGTTCACAATGCACTTCAGCTCTCAAATTTTTCATTTACTGCCTTGATTCTTGAAATACCCATTATAAGATCTTTAGTCTAATCATGCTAGGGCTGAGCTCTTGCATTATCTGCCTGAGTAAAATCAGATTCAATTGCACAGATGCAAACAGCAGGTTTAGGTAATTTAAGCAATCTGGAAGGATAGCTGGGTATCAGACCTCATAGGCACTTCCACAAACGTATTTCTGAAAGTTCAAGTACTACTCAAGAGGATCACTGAACATCTGAACAACACACTGTATATGTGCTCACTTAAAAAGTAACTCGACACTGGCAAATATGCAAGCACAGCTGCAGTATGCACTGTGGCTGTATAATGTGTATTGTAATCCTGAAGTGATTACCTGATGGCTACCATGCACCAAATTCTTGCTATTAGGCATGCTAATAAAATGGTACAATGCATGACTTACCTTCACAGTAGCCAAGATGCTGTGCTTTCTGCTTCCCAACTCTTAGCATTTCTCTGTTTATGTCACAGACCACCACTTGGGAATCCCCCAGTGAATTAGATTTGTCTTCCTGGTAACTCTCAGAAATTTCCTGCCATGATAAATTCTGATGGTGCCTGAGCTTCTGCTGGAGCTGGCGCTCCCGTACAGAGCGGACATAGTTAATAAATCGAAAGGCAATGTCACCTGCATTTGTTTTAAAAGAAAGATACCTGTTTTGGGATGTTTTCTGACCCCAGGAAATTGGCATATAAGGCTTTGAACATCAAACTGAGTTCATTTTTATTTACCTAGATACAGATAAAACAATACCACACACAGGAAACAAAGAGTATATGTATATAAATATATAAAGCAAAGAGTCCTTGACTTCCTAAAAATTGAAGCAGTTTTCCATAACGTACCATGGCAGTACTATAACACTTTCAGAGCCTTGGAGTAAGGTATTACGAAACACAAAGTTAGGTCTCAACCCTTCTCTAGGAAAACCAAGTAGATGCTCCACCAGACTTAAAAACAGGCAAGGAACTGAGGGGGGAAAAATAAAAATAAAGGCTAGGCAACTTAATTCTGACCAGACACATTTCAAAAAGAGCATATCATTGTCATGTGGAACCCACCAAAATTAATTTACCTGTTCCTCCAGCAACATCAAGAAGAAGTGTTCCTGGGGAAGGGTTCATTTTATGCACGAGGATATCCTTCCACACTCGATGGATCCCTAGAGTCATGGAATCGTTCATTATATCATATTTCTCGGCCACACTTTCAAAGACCTGGTAAACTGCAAAGAAAGGACACGAGAATGAGGTGCAATTTACTTTAAAATTCTCCTGAGGAAGAAAAATGTGTCCTTTACTGCCTCATGAAAGTCTGGAATTGAAAAACAACACCTGAAAACTCCTTACAAAGATATGATCGAGTCCTGCTGAGCCTGGCAGAGGTCTCTCGGAGACGCGCAGCCCCTTCCCGTAACCCTTCCGGGAGCAGAGGGGAAGATTCGAGCTGGCCTAAAACTGACACTATTCACCGAGACTCTCGGTAACGTCTCAAACCAACGGCCCGGCTCCAAACACGTCCCCAGCAGCCTTCACCCCAGCACCCTTCACCCCGCAGCGATGAGCGCCGGACGCCCCGTTATATTCCAGCCCGGCGCAGCCCGCCCTCCCCCGGGGCTCACAGTGGACCCCGTCACCGCCCTCACTTTTCTCCCTCCTCTCCGCCTCGGTCACGGTCTGGAAGCCGAAGTGTGTCTCCGGCCCCGCGGCGAGGCCCCGCACGGAGCCGCCGAGCGCCCGCAGAGCCCCGCCGCGGCGGGCGAGCAGGACCCGGCACGGGCATAGCCCCGCCGCCGCCATCTTGCGAGAGCACCACCCCGGCGCCCGCCTACCGGGGTGCTGGCGGAGGGCGCGGCCACGGGAGGAGCCCGCCGGGACGGGCTCCGTGCTCGGCCTCGGCTCTGAGAAACGCGGGCTTCAAGGGCCGCATCCCGGAACCCCACACGCGGTACCGACACCGCGGCGGTACCGGCCCCCAACAGTCGCTAGACACCCCAGTGCTACCAGCTGCTCAGCTGAATCCCTCTGCTAGAGGACACACGACAGAGGAAAAAAAACCCCAACCACCCAAAAACCCCACCAAAACACTTCATACAGTGTAATTCAGTAATTTTATAAGTAATTTCCCCTGATTTCTTTAGTTTTGTAAATTTGCACTTTCCTGGCTAAAGTAAAACCCCATGGGGAACAGGAGGGAGGGCGGGCTTCTGGGTTCTGCTGAACTGAGGGGAGGAGTGAAAGGTTGCCTCGGCTTGCTGTGAGGAACTTGCGTACAAATTAGACAACTTCTCTGCTAATATTTTTTGCAAAAGCTTGCTTTTCACAAAAGCTGCTTATCACATTGTTTGGAAACTCTAGAAATTCTGTCAGCTTTGTAGATACAAAGAAGCTACTTCACCCTGTCTCCTGAAGGATTACATCGCATCAAGACAGATAGCATTTCCCAAATACCAGCTGGTCTCCCTTGCCAGGATCTTCCCTCCATGTCGAGACAACATCACCCTTAGACCTTACCATGATTTTCTGGTATTTTATCTACAGAACCAGGCAAAAGCTATAGTTTTTAACTTTTGCTCTATGTTCTTTAAGTCAGGATGCCTTGAAAAGCATCAGATATATCTGGGGTCTTTCAGGATTTTTTTTATCTGCCTCAACTATAGGGAGACACGATTTTTGCCTACCAGAGCAGTGACCAGGAGAGCCTCTCTCACGCTGTAGTCACAGGCCGCTGTACAGACCCCAGCGACCAGCCACCTTCAGGCAGCTCAGACGCGAGGAAAGGAAGGGGAAGGCCGAGCAGAGGCTGCACACAGTCTGAGAGCAACCAGAACAGGCACACACGCAAGCAGGGTGCTGCGGACACAACATGGCCAGGGCTCGCCCCGGAGGATCCGAGGCCGCCCCATACGCCTCGTTCCCGCCGAGCCCGAAGCTCGGCCTGCATCGTTGCTGCTACCCGTCGCTATGGGAACGGCTGCCGGCGCAAGGCATGCCGGTCTGAAACAAACTGCTGCAGTAAAGTGCTACGAGAGCCATGATCCTTGACCAATGAGCGCTCGGGGGGGTGGTGGCGGTGACCAATGGCTGGAGGCGGGTGGGGAGGGGGTGGGAATGGGTGCGCTTGTAGGCGACGGCGGCACGCGCGGGTCGGTTAAACCGAGGCGGCGGCGGCGGCGCGAGCTGCGTATTCGCCCTCTCGTGAGCCCTGCCTGCTCCGTTCCACACCGGGCCTGTGCCGCGGCACTCGTCAGACGGTGAGGGGAGCGGCACGAGGAGCATAGGGCTTAGGGTGGGGCGACTCCCGAGAGGGGCTGGGTCCCATCTGGGAACCGGGACGGCTGAGGCCCCCGCGGCTCCCCCACGCCAGGTCCCTTCCCCAGCGGCTGCCTTCCCTTTCCCGCGTCCCCAGCAGTTGCAGGCGGGACCTTCCCTGGAGCCTTCGCTTCCCTTGACAGGGAAAGACCATCGGAGCCAGGCACCGGAGCGGCTGCGCCCTCTCCCGGGGCTTCCGGCCGGCACCGGGCTGGAGTTGGGGCTGGGAGGACGGTGGAGGCTGGCGGGGTATTCGCCGCCCCGGCGGCGCTTGTGTCGGTGCCCGCTGGAGCGCCCGGAGAGCGAGTGCTTGGTGTGAGCGGGCTTTTGAGCCGCCGTTGCTCTGGCTCTGAGCACAGGCTGTGCCCCCGCCTCTGACAGCGGCAAAATGCTGTCCAGCCACGGCCGTGAGACCTGCTGGGAGCGCTGGGACCTGTGAGAGGGCTGGGCTGGTGATCCTGCCAGGTGTCTGCTCCTGCATTGTGAATTCTCTGCCGCTTTGCTCAATACAGGCAATCATGAGTGATCGAAAGGCAGTGATTAAGAATGCGGACATGTCAGAAGAGATGCAGCAGGATGCTGTGGAGTGTGCTACTCAGGCCTTGGAGAAGTACAACATCGAGAAGGACATTGCTGCTCACATTAAGAAGGCAAGTGAAGTGCTTACTTGTCATGTCTCCTTGAAATCTCTATGCGCATGAAAAATCAAGCAGGGAGAATGCTGCTGGGCAAGTAGCTCTAGAGAGACAAGTTCTAGAGACACTAGATAATCAAGTTGGACTTTTCTCTGTTGGCTGGTGTCCTTATGTTCCTTTCCCCACCCTTCATGTGGAGTTTTCCAGGTCCTTCTACAGTCTTGCAGTACTTTCTACTTAAGTAATGAAGCCTTTTCTGCTGCTTTCCCATTGTCCAGGTGAATAGGGTGGCAGCTGACTGTCCCTGTGACTGGTGAGCTGGTACAAAACACAGGGGCTCCATTGAGCTCTCCCAAGGTTTTCCTCTGAGAGAAAGCCTGTTTTACATAATCCTTGGTTTCAGGTTTATTGAACTTAATCTTAAGGATCTGTTCCCAGTTCTGTACAGCTGGGTCAAACAATGCAGGGAAAGGTAGTTTCCTGCAAATCGATGTGTCCCTACATAAGGGGAGCTGTAATCACAAGGAAAAAAGAAAAAAAAAAACAAACACCAAAAAATGCTGGTGGCACTGATTATCTGTTGTTTGCAGAGTCTGTGTCGTTCTTTATGTAGGATTAACAATACTGAACATGGGAAAGATCTCGTTCTGATTATATTTCCTGCTTCGTCAACTCAGGAGAATGGAGAAATCAAAAGAGCGTCAATGGAAGTTAAACTGATCTGAGTGGAAGAACTGTTGAAAAAGTAATTCAGCTAAGCAGAATTATTTCTTCCACTACAGAAATATTGGTTTGCTATGCCCAGAAAACTGAAAGGCATTTTTTTCACCAGATGCAGAAAGTATCTGTGATAGTGGAGAAGAGAGTTTAATTAGTATTTTTCAGGTATTCTTTGTAGCAACATCTGGGAATTTGTAGAGGATTTGTTTCAAATGTGTAAAACACAAATTGTTAACATTTGTTGATAGTACTGGTGTGATACAGCATGTGGCAGAATATTTTCCACTGAGTCTCTTCAGCACCTATGCTGCAGTTGAACAATGAAATATAAATTATGGCTTAATCTCTGCGAGTATAAGAGTAGTGAAGCTTTTACTCGAGGGCTGTAATTTCAGATCATGGTATAGATTATGGAGGGAGAAAGATGACTGCTTGAACAAAAGTAATATTTTAAACTTACCACTGTTTAGATGGGAAGTACTGAGGAGGGTTGGGGTTCTTTTTTGTGGATTTTTTTTGTCTAAGCAGCAGATGAACGATAAGATGTAAATAAGATAATCCTAGTATTTATGAGCCTCTGCTCTTCCTCTGATTGCCTTGTTCAGAAAGTGAATACCTGTTTAGAAGAGTTCTTAATTTCTAGTTATCTGTTTTGCAGGAGTTTGACAAGAAATACAATCCCACTTGGCACTGCATCGTGGGAAGGAACTTTGGCAGCTATGTGACTCATGAAACCAAGCACTTCATCTACTTCTACCTCGGCCAAGTTGCTATTCTTCTTTTCAAGTCTGGGTAGAACCAAGGACTGTTACAGAACCTTGCATCTGGTTACAGGACTGTGTGCTGACTCCTGACTAGTTACTGCAGCCTTCCTGAGGACATAGACCTTGATCTTCAAGGGCGATGGCAGGGATTATGCTATAGCAGATGATGTTACATTGTGGATATAAAAAGGAAAAATACCAAAAAAGAGTCTTCCTTGTATTTATTTTTTTTCAGAAGGCAGCTTCTTTGCTAGTGGAGCTCTTGGGGCACTTTTGCCTTTGAGAGTTTGGTACCAATCTACAGTATTGTCCAATTACTGCTTGTGCTCTGTAAGTACTGATGGTGTTTAGTTCTTTCTGGTTCCTCTGCTTTGTTTTTTGATAATTTTCCCCCTCCTGTGTTGCTGGATGTACCGCCCCAAAGCCTGAGCTGTTTCTGTTGCTGCTGCTGCCCCTTGGAGCACCGCTTTGGAGAATAAAGGACACGATCGGCCCCCGCCGCCTGCTTGTTCTTTCTGGCCGCTCGGTGCCGCCCGGCCGGCGGGTGCCTCGGCCCGGGGGAGGCCGCGGGTCCCGCAGCACGGTGCGGTGCTGGCTGCTGGGGAGCGCTGCCGGAGGGGGTCGAGGGCGGCCCAGGCCCTTCCTGCCGCCCGGACGGGGCTCGGTGTCGGGGCGGGAGCGAGGAGCGGGCTGTCGGGGCGGTGTCTGCGGCGTGTCGGGGGACTACAGGTCCCGGCGTGCTCCGCGGCGGGCGAGGACTACGAGTCCCGTGGTGCCCGGGGGTGCGGCCGGGACCGGCTCCATCCGGGCACTGCTGCGGGCGACTCGTCGCCATTACGGGGCGGCGGTGGCCGGCAGCGCGGTCGTTGGTGCTCTAGCGGTCGGCCTGCGTAACCTCCGCCATGGGCAGGAGTCCCGCTGCTCCGGTGCGCCCGGCAGCCGAGGAGAGCAGCCGCGATCCGCCCTTGGCGACCCCTCCGCGGGGGAGCGTGAGCCCGAAGGCGGTAAGAGCTGAGGCGGGGGTATCGGCGGGCGTAGGCGGGGGGTTCAGGCTCTCCCGGTGGTCGGTGCCAGAGGCGCTCGGAGGCGGCCGCGGCGCGCTCGGGGCCCGTTGAACAGTCGCCGAGGGGGAGTTCCACAGAGCGCCCGCCCCGCGGTCCCCGCCAAGCGGTGAGGGGAGCGGCGTGAGGGGCGCGTCCGGCGGCTGCTGAGCCGGGCAGCGAGCGGGGGCCTGTCTTGGCAGTGAAGGGCCGTCGGAGCCGGGCACCGGAGCGGCTGCGCCCTCTCCCGGGGCTCCCGGCCGGCACCGGGCTGGAGTTGGGGCTGGGAGGACGGTGGCGGCTGGCGGGGTATTCACCGCCCCGGCGGCGCTTGTGTCGGTGCCCGCTGGAGCGCCCGGAGAGCGAGTGCTTGGTGTGAGCGGGCTTTTGAGCCGCCGTTGCTCTGGCTCTGAGCACAGGCTGTGCCCCCGCCTCTGACAGCGGCAAAATGCTGTCCAGCCACGGCCGTGAGACCTGCTGGGAGCGCTGGGACCTGTGAGAGGGCTGGGCTGGTGATCCTGCCAGGTGTCTGCTCCTGCACTGTGAATTCTTGTCATTGTTCAATGCAGACATCCATGGGTGATCGAACAGCCGTGATAAAGGACACAGACATGTCTGAAGAGATGCAGCGTGCTGTGGTGTATGCCGTTTTGGCCATAGAGAAGTCTAATATTGGAAGAGAAATAGTAGGCTTTATAAAGAGGGGAAACGTTTGTAATATCCCTTTTTTGAACACTATCCACAGCAGAAGTCAAGCAGGGAGGGTGTTGCTACACTTTCTGGAAAAGCAAGTTATGTGGACACAAGATACATTGGACTTCTCCTGTGGGTTGGTATCCCTGTGTTTCTTTTCCCAGGCCTTACATATACCTTTCCTAGTTTTTGTTTTGCAGTGCTCTCTGTTTTTATTTTTTTATTCACTATCTCATGTCCAGTGCATTAGGAGAGCATCTGCTGGCCTTTCCTGGGGTGACTGATTAGCTGGTAAAAATTACATCCCTTTAATGTCTGCTGTAAGTTTCTACTGAGGGAATGGCATTTTTTTTACTTAGTCCTTGACTTAAATTACATTCAAATTAGTCCTAAGGTTTTGTTCATAGTTCTTTTATAGCTGTGCAGGATTGGCAAGCTGGTTCAAAATTTTCTGCAAATCTTCTGTATGCACCTCTTTTTAGGTGCTGAACCATGCTAAAATCCCAAGCCTCGGAGCATGGTTTATATGGTGTTCACACAATACTGGTTTTTATTTACACATGAAGAAGAATAATGGGTTTGCAAAAGATCTAGTTCTGATATACTTTCTACTTTGCCATCTCAGGAGAATAAAGAAATCTAAGGGTGCCAGTGAAGGTTAAATATTGCATGAATCTGAGTGGAAGACCTGTTTGAAAAGTCTTTTAACTAAATGGTACAGGTACAATTGCTTCTGTTGAGGAGGTGTTCCTTTCCGGTCACCCTGACAGAGGTGTAGTCAGGCTTAGTTTTTCTACTTGTAAGAATGACATTTAATGTTGGCGTAGAGCAGAGGGTTTGAGCTCATCAGATTTTCCTTGAGGCTCCTCATTGGAACCTGACAAATTGTGGTGAATTTATCCAGAGTTGTGATAACTGGTCAGAAATGCTTGCATGCTCTCATGGAATGTTTCCTCATTTGAGAACTATTGGATATGATGGCATATGATGACTGACTGGAATGTTCTGATTTTAGCAGAGCTGTATATCTTGGTTTTTGACCAGTGTGTAGGCTTCTGAGTATGATGGGGGGAACATGATCGCATGACCTGATACTTCAGTGGTATAATTTGAGAACATGGTGTGACTTTTGAGAGGAAAATTGCAGACCCTGGGCTTATTCCAGCTGAGCCAGGAAGCACTGTGGGCTTTTTTTGGTGTGTTTAAGTAACAGGTGATATGTAAGAGGTAACTAATACAATCCTTATACTTAAAAGCATATATTGCTTCTTAATTGCTGTTTCAAAAAGTGATACTTGTTAAGAGAAGGCACATTAATGACAGAAAATCTGTAGTCAACTTTTGGGTGAGAACTATTCTAAGTTCTTAGTGCTATCTTCTGCAGGAGTCTGAGAAGAAATACAGTCCCACATGGCACTACATTGTAGGAAATTTGGCAGCTAAGTGTCTCATGAGACCAAACACTGAATTTTCTATCAAATAAATACTCTTCTGTTAAAAGCTGGTTGGAGCTATGGGTCACTGTTTAGAGTTGTCTGTGCTTACAGGATTGCACAGGAACAGCAGTAGCTTAGTGCCTTCAGCCTTCCTGAGAAAGCCAAGCTTGATTGGCAGGGATTTTTGTGGAGTGGTTGGAGGTTTTGTGGTGTTTAGGAGAAAAAAAGAAAAAATGCCTTGTATTTATTTTCTTTCCCAAGTCAGCTTCTTAGCTAATAAAAATGTTACATGTGTTCCACCTTTAAGAGTTCCATGGCTGTTTTTTTCCCTAATGTTCCTTGTGGTCCTCCTCATTGCCCTCTGAACAACCACCTTTCGAATCCCGAATATCTGAATGCTGAGCTCAGCACACGGGTCAGTCGGTAACCCCGGGCTGCACGGAGGAATCCTGCGGGTGGACAGGGCCGTGCTCTGTCAGGGACATGGAGGAGTGACAGCAAGCCCTTGGCCAGGGTGCCCGGTGGCTAACTCCCCGTGATTTGATGCAGTTAAGGACTGCGCTGGTAGGCGTGTGCAACCTTGAGGATAAGCTCGGTGTCCTGCGCGTGTTTGCAGTACCCGAGGTCGCTGCTGAGAACAGCTTCCTTACTGAGAAGCTCGGAAACCGCTTCCCCGGGTGTGCTCAGTGTTCGGTTGGAGGTAACTGGGAGCGCTCGGCCGAGCTCTGGTGTCACAGTAAATCATCTGCCGAAGAGCACGGGGGGCTCTTAGCGGGGTCTCCTCGTCGTTCCCTCGCAGCGTCCCCAATACTACAGCACTTCATCTATAGTGCAGTCAGGCTGTACCGCTCCCGCCCTGTCCCGGTTACCGCCCGACGCCGCGCCACCGGTAGGGGGCGCTGCGGGGATGCACAGCCATCGCGCATTCCTGTCGCTATGGCAACGGGTGCAGGCGCGGGGCATGCTGGTCTGAAGGGGAACGCACCCGCGGGTCGGTCTTGGCCAATGAGCGGCCGGGGGAGCGGTGGTGCTGACCAATGGCTGATGGCCGCTGTGCGGGGGGCGGGGCTGAGGGAGGGGCTCTTTGAGCGGGCCTTGAGTCCTTATTGGGAATGATGCAGCCGGTGGGAGTGCTTGGCCGGTGATCCTGCAGCTGTGAATGCTTCTCTTTGTTGATTACAGGTAACTATGGGTGATCAGGCGGCTGTGGCAAAGGATACGGACATGTCCGAGGAGATGCAGCAAGATGCCGTGGAGTGTGACGTTGAGTCTCTGGAGGAATACAATGTTGAGCATGGCATGGCATGTGGTATAAAGGGGATAAGTGTTTGCTCATAATGTCTTCTTACTGAATGCTATATGGACTTCAAAAATTAAGCAAAAACGTTGGTGGGTAAGTAGATCTAGAGAAGCAAGTTCTGTGGACACTAGGTGATTCAGTCAGACTTTCTGTGCAGACCGGTGTCCTTATGTTCCTTTTTGTCCTCCTTATATGCACTCTTCCAGTTTTTCCCCTTCTTTTTCATAATTCCTTCTATTTATATCCTTTTTTCCACTCTCCAAAGATAGCACTTGAATAGTAATACTGAGTTCCTAGAGGTCTATTCTGCTGAAGTTTTACAGAAAATACAATCCTGGACTCTGATCTCATAACTCAATTGTGTGCTAACAGCAAGAAGCCTGGTGCCTTCAGCCTTTCTAAAGAAGCAGACCTTGGCCTTAAATGGCAATGGCAGGGATTTTGCTACCATGTTTTTATTTTAGTTAGGGGAAAAAGAGAAAAAAACCCACCCAACAAACCCTCCAAAAATCCTACTTCGCTAATAAAAGTGTTGTGTTCTGCCTTTAAAAGTTTTATGGTTACATACTCTCTTTTTGTAGTGTTGCTTGTGCTGTTTATTTCCCTGTGAATGTGGATGATTGCCTGTTAGACGGTTTCTTACATCCAAAACTTCTAAACACTGTGGTAACCACTCTCATAATTTGGTGAGTAATTCTAAGAGTAATAGACTGAAATAGGGATTAAAATAAGGCCTTTTGGGAGAATTATCCTAAAATATTATTTATTAGTTCTGCCCTTTTGCACTCCACCCCTGCTTTTCTTGTAATGAACTGGTCTTGCAGTGAACTTGAAGCTCTCATCCCTAAAATTATGTGAAAGGGATCAGCAGATGTGCCTAACATCTTTTAATGTTATTTTAAGAGTTAATTAACATGCCTTTAGAATCTCTGTTGCCTTGTGTTTTTTTCCCCTTTTGCTTTGAAGGAAAAGTTTAAAAAGTATCACTTAAATAAGGCGTTACAGAGTTACTGTTTAATTTCATAGTTGTGTACTATACAATTCAGTGGAAATACTTGGTTCTTTACATCCTCTTAGGCCTTTAGTTCACAAGCTAAACTCTAGTACCGTCAGCTCATCCCTGCTGAGGAACTGACAGTGTTTGATTCTCTCTGTTCCAAGCTTCTCGAATTCTGCTGATTTGGGTTTTTTTGATAATTTTCCCCCTCCTGTGTTGCTGGATGTACCGCCCCAAAGCCTGAGCTGTTTCTGTTGCTGCTGCTGCCCCTTGGAGCACCGCTTTGGAGAATAAAGGACACGATCGGCCCCCGCCACCTGCTTGTTCTTTCTGGCCGCTCGGTGCCGCACGGCCGGCGGGTGCCTCGGCCCGGGGGAGGCCGCGGGTCCCGCAGCACGGTGCGGTGCTGGCTGCTGGGGAGCGCTGCCGGAGGGGGTCGGGGGCGGCCCAGGCCCTTCCTGCCGCCCGGACGGGGCTCGGTGTCGGGGCGGGAGCGAGGAGCGGGCTGTCGGGGCGGTGTCTGCGGCGTGTCGGGGGACTACAGGTCCCGGCGTGCTCCGCGGCGGGCGAGGACTACGAGTCCCGTGGTGCCCGGGGGTGCGGCCGGGACCGGCTCCATCCGGGTCCCGGGCACTGCTGCGGGCGACTCGTCGCCATTACGGGGCAGCGGCGGCCGAGCCGGGGCCGGGGCGGCGCCGAGGAGCAGGTGGGTGCCTGGGTGGCCCCGACCACTCGGGCGGCAGGCAGCGCCCGGCCCCGCGGGGCTCTGTGAGCATCTCCCTCCCTCTTCGCCCGGAGCCCCGCAGACCCGGCCCGGCCTCCCGCGGCCTTCCCCCGTTCGAGCTGAGCAGCGAGAAGATGTCGCCATGAAGGAGCCCGAGTCCGCGCTGCGCCGCCCCCGCCGGTCGCCCCCGCGGGCCATGAGCCTGGGCCCCCGCCGGCTCCGCCAGTGCCCGTCGTACCCCCCCGCTCAGGGCCGCCGCTCGCCCGCCGGGGCGCCCGTCGATGCTGCAGAGCCCGCCCGGCGCGACCCCCGCCTCAGCCTCCGCCATGGACAAGAGCAGCCCCTGCGGCTCCGGTACGCCCGGCTCCTCGGCCGGCAGCAAAGGGCAGCAGCCGCGGTCCTCCTCGGCCGGGCCCGCCGCGGGGGAGTCTAAGCCCAAAGGCGGTAAGAAACGGGGCGGGAGGAGCGGGCCCGGGCGGTGTGGGAGCGGGAGGGGGTTCTGGCTGCTGGCCAGGAGTCCCGGAGAGTTCAGGCCGGTGGCGATGGCCCCTCGGCGGAGTCTGGGTCTCGCTGGAGGGTCGGAGCGGTGGTAGCTCAGGAGGGAGCTCGGGGGTAACCATGAGAGGGTGAGGCTGCGGGGGCCGGTGGCCCTGTGTCAGGGTCGGGTTTGAGGTGGAGCTGAACTTCTTGTCGGGTTGTTTGTCTTTCAGCTGGGCTGTAATAGGCTTCCTTTTAGGTAACTGCTTGTTTTTGCTTTCTTTTTCCTTTCTCCTTCCGGCTTTGTTCCCTGTTAGGTGAGCTGTGGTTCCTACTCTCCTCGTCCTTTAGGGATTAATGCTTTATCTCCATTAGCACTGGAGTAATCAGCTTGAGAGCCAGAGCTTTGCTTTTGTAGTAAGAACATGTTTGTTAAGAGAAACTTTAATTTTATTCTGTACTCGAGTTGGGTGTGCTTTTACATCTTGCTTAGGGAGGTCTTGTATCCATACCCAGCATTCCCCTCGCTGGCTGTGTTTCAGTAACCTCCTTTGGAGCAGCTCAGAGTTAGTTACATATTGTTTGCCCGTCTGGCATGTAAACCGAAGTGTTAGGTCAGTCACTGCAAACATCTGGTTTGCTGACACAGCAGTGCAGGAGAAGCCATTATGGCTCCTGTCACCTCTCTCTTCCAGGTAAGACCTGAGCCACCTCCAGTTTGCTGAACCTGTTTGCAAACAGAGTGTTCCTGGCAACCTTGCATTTTTTTTCTAAAACCTAGGAATGGGGCAGTAGTGATTAAAATTAACGTTTTTAGTCCTGGAACTACATGTGAGAGTGTCAACAGGTTGCTACACCATCGATGAACTAATTTCCTTCTTCTTCGGTGGTTTGTTTCAACTGCGTTACTTCAGGTCCTGAGGAAGCAGCAGTGTATTCCAGAGGGTTAACA
Source organism: Hemiprocne comata (assembly GCA_020745705.1). NCBI lineage: Eukaryota > Metazoa > Chordata > Aves > Apodiformes > Apodidae > Hemiprocne > Hemiprocne comata. The sequence continues at coordinate 11,036,960 of CM036602.1, read as the reverse complement.
AAATTAGTAACTTGAAGGCGTTGACTGCTTTTTGAACCTTTTAAATGTGGTTGGATCCAGGGTAACCAAGTATTGCTTGCTCTTCACCTGTATTAACTGATCTTCCCCAGGACAGGCTGTGGTGGGGATACAGGAGGGGGCTCACCCACAGCTCCCCAGGTTATGGTGTAACTCTGCAATTATAGTGACATTTTAACTTTGAATTCAAACACATGGAAGTCTTAAAAATAACTTTGTAGGCAGTCATTTTTGGAAGAACTCCTCATTTGCAAAGTTGTTGTGTTGTTTTTTTTTTCATCGGCAACAGGATTTGATCTGACAGTCTCATCATCCCTGGCTACTGTTTTTACTTTTCAGTCTCTTACATATTTTTTTCCCCCTCTCACGGGGGAAGAGACCAGTGGAAGCAGGGGATATCACCTGCTAGGTATGCAACAGTTTTAGAACCAGATCTTTGGCTTCTGATGGAATAGAAGTGGGTAGCAGACGTGCAGTTTTTCCTGTCATGGAAAACTGGTTTCTGTCCCTTTCTCACCGAGAGATACCTCATCACTACAACTTCTTTTTTAGTGATGTGTGATGTTGCATGGAGGATTGTTCCCAGAATATAAACATCCTTCAGTAAGGAGTTAACATGGCCTGTCCTTTGGCTGGTATGCCTCCATGTAGAAGAAACAGTATCTGCAGTAAGGCAGGAAATAAAAAGCCTGTCATTCCAGCCCAGAATAAAAGCATGAAATGATTTTTGTGGAATATAACCTTTTACAGGCTTGAAGCTATGTCACTTCTAGCAGAGGAACACTGAGGAGGGAAATCCTGAGGTACCATACTCTTCTACTCTAATACAGTAGGGTAACTTTTAAGAACTAAACAGGATACTGTAAGCTCTTGTACTTGTGGGAGTTGGATTCCAGCTGTCTTTCAAACTTGAGCTTAGAAACTAAATTAGACTCGGAAGTTTCCACCAGAAAATTTTATTTGGGTTGTATTAGCCCACCAACAGGAGTCACATCCCATTAGGATGGAGTGAAGTAGCTCAGGGAGAATAGGCTTGTGTTGGGTTTCTCTGCAGTCCTCGGGACCTGCGGGACAATGTTCGTTCTCGTAAACATTCCTGGGTTGCCTTGTTACTGTGGGTGAGCATGCTCAGCTGGGGTGTGTGACTGCTCCGTCACCTCTTGCTCACTGGGGTGTTTGCCTTCACAGCAGCAATAGTTTGAGTGTGTTTTCATGAAATCAGCCTGTGGCTTAAATGTGGTGCACCACCCGAGCCCCTTGTGCAATAGGGCTTCAGCACGGCTCAGCTGAAAAGAGGCAAACAAAGATGGAAGGGAACTGCATTTCTCACCCCAGCAGCAAACCAGTGCTGCAGATCCAGGACCAAACAGGTCACCTAGAGCTGCTTTTAGTCCTGTGAACTTGATCTCTCTCTGGGTCTTTGGTGATAGAGGTCCTCTAACAGAATGTGGCATCCAGCAGGAGAAGCCACAGATGTCAGGGCTTGCTCCACAAGGGAAGAACAGCCTTGTTGCTAGTTTTATAAAATAATATAGACAGTATGTTTTTTTATAAGTCTGTGTTCTCTTGGAGTGTGGATGGGTAGATACATTAATTATAGGTTAGATCTTGTGAGAATGGCAAAAGGACTGAGTGAAGAGTAAGTACCTCACCAGCTATCGCTCGTTCCTGATTTGCCAAGAAAAGAAGGAAAAAAGAAACTCCCAAATCCAACCCTCTGCTACTTAAAACTGGGATCTAACATGAGAGGATGGCAGTGAGAGTCTTCCATTTTTCTCCCTTCATGACTGCAGATAGCCCTGTCCTGCCCTGCTCTTCATGGGGATACAAGGAAGGGTGACACAAAGCAGAGAGCTCCCTTACTCATGGAATGCTGGAAAGGTTGGAAGGAACAGTGTTGCTTAGATTTGGGGTGAGGAAAAAGTATTCCAATTTACAAATGCGTACTTCAAATTCTTGGTTGTCTCTTGACTGATTTCATTACTACTCTGATGGACCAGAATCCTCATGAGGGTGATTATTCTGGGACAGGAAAGTTGAAATCAGTAAGATCAGGTTTGAAGCATTCTTGGACTGTCATGTAAGGTCCTTCCTAAAGAAGACACAGGTGGAGACAACTTTCCTATAACATGTGAGAATCATTATAGTGACTCCCAAAGGCTTCAGGAGTTTGTTTGAAAGGACCTGTAGTATGACAGGAATGTGTGTGAACCAGCTGGCTGACAAATTTCATGGTGACTAACTTGATTAAAACTATAAGTAGTAGGAAATTCTTCTGTCAGCTGCAGGTAGAAGCAGTTCCTTGTTCCTGGCCCTTGTAGTGATCCACCTGAGACTGAACTCCAGTAGAGTTGTTTATTTTCCACAGTTGATGATGGCAGAGAAACTGCAAAGTTGCTATAGACAAAATAGGCATGTGCCCCTCTAGCACTTTCACTGAAATTGCAGATTTAAGAGGGTGGTTGCACTCTAAACTAGACACCCTGCCCTGAATAACTGAGGTAGCAGTCCAGAACTCTTTAAAATGACTTATTTTTTACCAGAGACTCAGTGGTGTTGATTATAGCCTTTTCCCTAGAAACACTCTCAGAAAAAGATATAAGTAATCATTCAGCCAGACCTGGTCACACCCTCAGTGCTTGGCAGCTTCTGGTGTGTTTTTTTCCTGATAACACTCAGCCCCTGTCTTTCTAGCCTGATGTGCCTTATAGCAAGCTATGAGAGCATGTGTTTGAGTTACACATCTGTGGTTCTGATGCAGTTGGTTTAATTCTGAATTAAAGGATCAGCCTTTTTGAATAGCAAAGTAAATGACCAGTTCTAGTGATGGAGTCTGTCTGCAAAATGGCTCTGCCACATCGTGTGAAAGTAATGATAGAGTCATTTTACTTCAAGAGCTGAAGTTACAAGCAAAGGCTGAAGTCTGCCATGTGCAAGAAGCAGCAGACCACCACAAAACCCAGTCAAGCCACTTTTGTTACTTATTCTTAAGAAGCAAGATCCTCAGTAATGTACAATAACACACAGACCTTCTAGTCCACTGCCCCCCTCTTTTTGGGGGTGCAGGTGGGAGAGAAAAAATACAAAAGTGAGCCTTGGTGTGAAAGATCCCATTCCAGCATTTTAAATGCTCGTGTAGACTGGAAGTAGTTCCAGGAAAGGGGAAAACCAGACACACTGGCATTGAGAACTGCCCGTATGAGAAATGATCTTGAAACACAGTGGTGTGTTTGCCTGCTACCTAAGATTTATACTAAGGGGTGAGGAGGACTACAAAGTTGGAAAAGGGAAACTAGTAGGCTCTTATAAAATGGATCTAGATATTGTATGGGGTGTTACTGTTTGTGTAGTGCTTACTGACTATCCAGGGTGACTTTGGGGCTGGCTGGTGTGGGTAGACATTTCGCTGGGCCTACAGAGTTTTGCTTCCAAGCTTATCAACATACCACTTCTAGAAATAAACCTTAGGGCAGTTGGTGGAAATGCTAGGTTCAGTGACAGGTAAACAGTCTTTTGTGTCCTTGGCATTTCTGATCTTGTGTTAAGACTGTTAGAAATATCTTCATAGTATTAATTTTCTGTTCTGACAGCTGTTTAGACACAGGGAATGTCTGTTAAGAGCCTGACTGATTGTTCTGCTCTTGTGAGCTTTATTCCTGCAGTATTTTGCTTTGTGCTTCACTGCTGTGTCCTGTGTTAGGGTCAGTGGTGCCCTCATTGTGGTCTAGCATGAACAGTTCACGTGCCACAGGTTGGTGGACTTAGTACTTAGATATTAGGTATGTGCTCTGCAAGGCCAAAGCATTGAGTTTGTGCTTCAGAATCAATTAGCATTCGCTGGCCTTGTGAAAGAAAAGGGTCTTTTAAAAACAGAATTAGATCTGATGGGGTCTTTTAAACATAGGGAGCAGAACTGAGTGAGAACAGGGAATGGAGTCTTGTAAAGTGGGAGACTTCGAGACCAATGCAGGCTGCAGTATATTTGTATAAGAAAACAATATATGATAAATTGTGTGTTTTCAGAAAATGGAATTAAAAAAATGAACTAGTTGTTAGTTTTTGTAATGGGACATGAAGATGTGGTATTGGTGTTTATCACTTAACATACCAGGCAACACACCAGTGTCTGGTGATGGCCATTCCAAATCTGGATAGAGAAAATGCAGCCATTCTAATAAATGATAAAGCACAGCAAATGCATCCTTCTTTTTACTCTGACCAGTTCTTCGGGCAGTGATAGGGATGAAACAGTTTGTGTTGCTGAGGGGATCTGATGTCCTGATAAACACCAGCCTTTTACCCAGGGCCTGCAGCAGTGGCCGAGGGGAGCACAGCTCTGAGGCAAAGCCAGCTGAGGTGCAGTACGTGTGGACAACCCTGAGGCTGCCAATCTGATTCTTGGTTTGTTTGTTTGTTTTCTTTCAGATGGAAAGAATGGGAATGGATCCAAACAGCGTTATAATCGTAAAAGAGAAACTTCATATTCAAAAAAATGAGAACTTTTCCAGTCAGTCCCGTCGCTCCAATTCACAGAAAAGCAAAGCTTTTAACAAGATGCCCCCTCAAAGGGGAGGTAGTGGTGGAAGTGGCAAACTTTTTAGCTCTTGTAATGGTGGAAGACGAGATGAGGTGAGAATTGTAATGCCCTGCCTCCAAGGCCTTCTTTCTTGGGACGAGAGGATCACTCTGACCTGCCTAGATAGGTCTTCTGTGCTCAGCTCCTGGGCTGGGAAGGGAAGGAGCAATAAGAGGTGCTAACATCGCTGAGATGCCAGAGTGAGTGTGTGCAGATCAACTTGGCAACAACAGAAGAGGAGTGCTCTCTGCTCTGAGAGACTTGCAATTAAAAATACCCTTTGAGGAGTGGGTACCTAGACAGGCCGTGTACAGACCTCATGAAACAGAGGTCCTTCACGAAAATACCTAGTGATTCAGTTTCTAGCTTTTAAGTCTAAGGTGACTGTGTCTAACCACTTCACTGTACAAATTTGCATGTGATAGTGGTATTAGGAAAGTAATCCTATTAGCCTTGGTGACATTTAGGTGGAGTAAAGCCAGAACGAGGCTTTTATGCTGATGTGGGTTTAAATACTGTAGACTAATAATGGTTTTCATTGATACTCTGATTTTTCAGTTTCAGTGGATGAGCAACACTGCTCACCCAAATTGCTGACTCTGTCAACTTGCCTGCTGTCTCTGTTGAACTCTCATTCTCTGCTTCCTTATATGAAAACTAACCAAAACAAGTACAACCTGTGCAAACAGCATTAAGACTTGTATTACTGGCTGTCTGAAATACTATTGTCAGGATTTGATCAGCATTCTTCTGTTATTAACCTTGACTGCTAGGTTTCACCAGCTTTCACTTGTCCTTATGCAGGTTGTTTTTATGCTCTCCTGCTTTTGCTCAGTGTGGGGTAAGACCACTCAGTTCTAACTTTCAGGTTCTCATGCACTTCTAACGCTGCACTACTTGGTTTGCAGAACTGGAATGGGAGAAGGTGAGTGAGTGGGTGCTGCATATTTTGTACATAATCACCGGTGGGGTCTGGGTATCAACTTGTACTGGTGCTTTTGCAGTAAATTCTAGCTATTTCTAACAAGTGCTGTTGTCTCTTAGGTAGCAGAGGCTCGACGGGCAGAGTTCAGCCCTGCCCAATTCTCTGGTCCCAAGAAGATTAATCTGAACCACTTACTGAATTTCACTTTTGAACCCCGTGGCCAAGCAGGCCATTTTGATGGGAATGGACATGGCAACTGGGGGAAAAGGAACAAGTGGGGACATAAGCCTTTCAACAAGGAGCTCTTCCTACAGGCCAAGTGAGTGGAAGACCAGCAGGGCTCTTAGACTTCTACAGACACACTGAGCTGTGAGGGATGATCAGCCAGGGAATTTTTGACCTTGACTACTTGTATTGACTTTCCCAGAGTGAAGCTGTCTCTCCGTAGTGTTTCTAGTGGCAATGACCATACTTGAAAGGGATAAAAATACATCAAGTTGTTGTCTTTACCTATTTGTAAGGTATCTGATGGAGCGAGTCCTTTAGATACAAGCCAGCTAGTCTTCTGCTCTAATTTTCTGGCATCACTTGTGGGGTATAACACTCCACTTGGGAAGACCTGTGCAGTTCCCTTACAGAAGACAGTTGTTTTTTCCAAAAAGTGTGTTGAGATAGTAGGGGTAGCAGTTGCTGGATAAAAGCTAATCTGAATTTCTAAGTCCCAGAAGCATACCTAGTTGTTAAACTGCAGTTTATTTCACAGGCCCCTAGGGATGGAGTATAGCCCAGATGATGATCAGTATAGTAACCCAGCAGCAGAATTGCTTTTGACTGGAAATACTGGTCACTTTCACCAGGTTTTGAAGTGTGTTCAGTATTTGATCATGTTAAGGATAAGAAAAACTATTTTCAGCATCGATGCTTTTGATTTTTCCCTGGGTTTTTTTGGTGCCTTTTTGTTGTGAAGCCTATTCACAGGAACCCCAGTGGTTCCAGTTTTTCAACCATATTTTTTCCATTTGTGGTTTCCCTGCTTTTTAATAGATATCCAGTGGAGCTGGCTGTTCCATACATGTTTCTGGAAAACCACTCACTCTGGCTCATTCTGTAGTTAGTATGTGATGTTGTGTCTAACTGAAAATAGACACACCTGCATTCTGGAAATCTGCTTGTGAATCAAACTCTCTTGTTTTTTGTTAGTAGAGTTTACTGACTGCGTCCAGCAGTTTTCTGCTGAACAAAGAAGAAGCTCAGAGAATCCTATAGGATTGTTCTCAAAGAATTTTTAGAAACAACTGAGTGGATCATCTGTCTGTTTGCCTTTCCCCAGCTGCCAGTTTGTTGTCTCTGAAGAACAGGACTACACAGTCCACTTTGCTGATCCAGATACCTTGGTCAACTGGGACTTTGTGGAGCAAGTGGTCAGTTGTGATGGGCTAGATTTTTTTTATTATTCTTCTTAAGAAGCTCAACCTGTCTTTAACTGCCTCTTTATCTCTGTGATGTTACGTAAAACTCAGCTGTTTTTGAGTTGAGGCCTCTTCTGTCACTCCCACAATACTGGGAAAGATCTGTCATGGAATATATTATGAAATACTTTCATGACAGGAAAAGAGAAGTGCTAAAATCTATTAGGAAAATTAGCAGCTTCTTCTTGCTTTCGCAGATGGGAGCTCATCAAAAATAGTATCTGACATTCTGTAGACAGAGTCCTTGTGATCGAGATATTAACAGAAAACCTGGGCACAAGTCCATGGAAGAGGACTGGAGTGTAGAGTTTTGAAGAATTATTCTGTGCATAGGTGGTCCATCTTGCCTAGCAACAACATGAAAAATCTTTCAAGAACTGTGGTCAGAAGTTTGGGTTGCCTCAAGTAGAAACTTGTTATTGGGCAGGACTAGTCTTGGTATATGGTGTAGCTGGAGAGGAGGGAGGCTTGCTGTTACCTGGCCCTACAAGAGAGCTGAAAAGTCTGTGTGCTTGCGTGGCAGCTCTGTCTCTGCAACGTGCAGATGCTAACAAAGTGTCTGACTAAACTAGCATGTTCATGGAAATAGGTAAGTTCAGTCTCGCAGGTAAACAGGGCTGCACAAGTCTGCTTGTCTAAGGGAGGTGACAGAGCTCGTTTGCTGTCTTCTCAGGTGTCTGAATTGGGATGATGAAGATGCTGCTAACTCTTAGAGATGACAAATACATGATGGGAAACATGAGAAGAGTCACTTATTAAATGTCGTTAGAGTAGAAATACCAGATGGGTGGCTTTGAAGGTGCAGTCTGAAGGTGTCCTTAGTTCACACTATGAACACTTAATTAGTACTTAATTTCTTGGTAAATAAGCAGAGCCTAAAGAGCTGGAAGATTAGTATGTTAGAGTAGATCTTACAGTTGGCTTATTCTGTAGTACAGGAACTGATTTCCAAGACTAAAACTTGTACTATTCTTCTCATGTGCCATTTCAGAGAATCTGTAGCCATGAAGTGCCCTCCTGCCCAATATGTCTGTACCCACCAACCGCAGCCAAGATCACCCGCTGTGGGCATATCTTCTGTTGGGCATGTATCCTTCACTATCTCTCCTTGAGTGAAAAGACCTGGAGTAAATGTCCTATTTGTTATGGCTCTGTTCACAAGAAGGACCTCAAGAGGTGAGATTTGGTATTTAGTAAATGATGTATCTCTTTGTAATGTTATTTTTGCCCTACTAACTTCCTCCTTACGTTGCAGTGTTGTTGCCATGGAAACACGTCAGTATGCAATTGGTGATATCATTACAATGCAGCTGATGAGAAGAGAGAAGGGTGTTCTGACAGCACTGCCCAAATCTCAGTGGATGAACGTGGTGCAGCCTGTTTGCATCGGAGGTGAGTGGGTCTGAGCACTGGTGGCTGGCATCCTGCTCTGAGCTGGGACAAGGACTGGCATGGGGAGCATTTACCATGGCAACACCAGGTTGTCACCTTAAAATAAACCAGACTACAAAACATGGGGTTTAGCCCCTGAAAACCTTAATGACCACATATTAATAATAATCTTTCTACCCACACTTTTGGTCTTTGCACTGTAAACTCCTGCCTTCTCAATCACTGGTATTCATTTTATATGTTTTGTATCATACAGTCATCGGTGTGACTCTTGCTGCTTTTGTTGGCTCTTCAGTGTCCTTCACTTTTTTTTCCTCCTCGTTATAGCAAAAATAACTGTCTCTGTGTCTAAACTATTTCAAGGATGTAATCTTCAAGAAGGTTTTAATCATCTTCACTTACCAACTAAAATCTGTGAATGATATGGGAAAATAATCAAAGTTACTGCAAACCTATTCCAAACATCTGTTGCCTGACTTCTTCAGTTTTCTCCAGTCAAGTAATGTGACTAACACATCATCATTTTGTGACTAAAGAAATAATTTTACTTAACATTGCTGTTTTGTGGGCTGTCTTGGCTCACATAATTTTGCAGTCACATTTAGGAAAGGCTTCGTGCATTTAAGCTCTCTGTAAAAAGTCAAGTGTCCTAACACATGATGGGTAGCCAGCATGCAGCTCGTGTGCTTATATGTTCCTCAGTATTTGAAAGTGAAGGACTGTAAATCCTTTCATGAAACAATAAATAAATATGGCATTTGAGAGAATTCTAAACCCAGGAAGTTCTGCATTAACTTGGTGTTCTGCAGACAAGGTTGGACCCTTGGGGAGCAGTGAGCATAGCGACTGTACTAGTATGTGATGCTTGCTGTGAAGTTTATAGTTGAGATGACTGTCTAGTAACAAAGATTACTGCCTTTTGCTAAACTTGCAATTCTTTAGCTTACTATTTCTGCTGTGCTTCTTGTAAAAACCTCATAATATTTTTTGTATGGATTTTTAATACTTACAGGCTTACAAACTAGTTTGAGCCAAAACAGAGTTCACTTTTGCGGAGCTTTCTAGTTGTGATATTTTTGAGTACATAGAGGAAGAAGCTGCAGACTGCATTGTCTCAGGAAGTTTTGACCACACAAGGCTTCTGGAAGGTGATGCTTCCACAGCATGAAGTTTAGACTTTATTTTTTTTTGTTGTGTAGCAACTGAGTGGTGAAGTGGCAGATAAACTGTTGTGTGAGGGAAATGTGTGTATCAGAGCAGGTGTGTGGCACCAGCTCGTGTCATTGATGATATAATGGTCACATGTGGAGTCTGTATCAAACTCTTGCTACCCTGGGGTGGACTAACTCCCAAAATTGAGCAGTAATGAAACTTCAGAAGAAACAGCAGTCCAAACTGGTGCCTCTACAAGTGGATATTAATGATTTGGTGCTGCTTCTGTTCAGATGACCTGCACAGTCAGTATTCAAAGCTGCTTCTGGCATCCAGGGAGCAGGTCTTGCAGCTGGTGATTCTGGAGGAGAAAGCAGCATTACTAAAACAGTACGAGGAAGAGAAACACACCCCAGAGGCTTGCTTTATTGAGGCAGCTATCCAGGAACTGAAGGTGAGAACCTCTTTGGTGGTTTTTAGTAACTTTGAGTATGCTGGGTGTTCTGCATCTGTGTTCTGCTGCTAAAATGGTTATGTGTGATTATTCTGGTCTCCACGACGTACACACATGCAAGGTGGTGATGTTTGCTGCTAGAATAGCATTGTGAATCTTGGAAGAAACTACAGCCTTTGGACCCCAGGTCTCTGGCATGATGTTCAGGATAACAGAACAGAATACTGAATGGTATTCCTTCCGTAAATGTAGAGGAATTTTGCTTTCAAAGGAGAATGTGTTTCCCTTTCAGGTCCAGCAATTTCTGGGATAACTTTTATCAGCAAACCTGTAGAACATTTCTTTTCAAAGCCTTTAGGCATCTTACAATGGGTGTGCTCTCCAGTAACGGGAGAAGAGTTTACCTCAGTTCAAGGTTCACTCTTTGTCACAGTTGAATTATAGATCTAGGAGAACCTGAAGTATACGTCAAGGCTAAAAATAACTGTGGTGATAGTCTCCTGGCTTAAATAGCAAATTGAAACTTGTTCTTTTTGGATGGCTTGTAGGAGCGAGAAACAAGACTCTCTACTGACCAGGATAAAAAAAATGGTATTGCTGGAATCAGTGCAGCTGTGGAACAATTGGTCCTAGAAAGCTCCAAGGCTGTGGAGCCTGTAGTTCCTCAAGAAAAAAAGGTGGGTGACAGCTTTGCTCCGGCAGCTCTTGTTAATACTGACGCTGCGGTGCAAAGTGGCAGAATTATGGTGCACTGATGCCAAAGATTTTTGCAGAGATCTTTTGAAGGAGCAGATGTGGTACTAACTGTGGTTTCTGCTGTGATAGTGTGGTGTGGAATATCTCTCTGCATTTGATGAGGAGCTTGTGGAGCCTTGCTCAGATCTGGCAAGTCCCTTTTCACCTCCTGTGGAAGCAGAAGAGGCAGTGCTGGATGAAGAGGAAGTACCTGAGATGGACACCGTAGCAGAACCTGATATGAACATGACAGAAGAACCACATCCAGCAGAAACAAGCTACCAGGAATCTAAAGATACAACTAGCAGTGGACATCTTAGTCACTCTCCTTTTTACTATTTCTATCAAGGTCAGTGCAATGAAATCCTAGAAATATGGAGGCAGAGATTGGCATCCTTTTTGAGGAAGATGTTTGTCACTTTATTAGATGCAGCTAACCCCTGTGAAGTAGAAGTCCCACAGAAACTCAGAAGGGAGGGTTAATTTTATTACTGGAGAATGTACTGAGGTGGGGAGAAGGGTATTGAAAATGGACAAAGGACAAGTGATGGTATCTTATTTTATAGCGGAGGATGGACAGTGTATGTATCTTCACCCTGTGAATGTTCGATGCCTTGTTCGTGAATACGGCAGCTTGGAGAAGAGTCCAGAGAAGATCACTGCAGCTGTAGTGGAGATAACTGGCTACTCCATGACAGAGGTAGTTATTTTAGCTTCTTATTAATTAAGGTCCCTTGTTTTAGCAGATTGATCATTGTAGCAGACAGATGAGACTTGTTTCTCTTCAGTAACAAGAAATCATTACTATGATGGGTAGGCATGCTAATCTGTGCAAGGTGCAGTTAGTACCTTATGTTGCTTTTGGTAAGCAGGCTGCATTCTAGCTTTTTTTTTTTTTTTTTTTTAGAAGGCAGTAAGTTCTAGAAGTAAGAGAACTGCAAGCTGAAGATTGGTTTGTTTGTAAAGCTGTTTTGGAAAAAGTAAATTATTTTCTCATGTAAGATAGTAGCTTGAACTAGACTGATTATCATCTTAACCTGAAGAAGTGTTCTGCTTTGAATGGTGTGTGTTCTGTCTCCATAAGCTGTTCATCACTATGACAGCCTCTAGACCTTGTTGTGATGACACATGTGCTCTTTTATCAGGATATAAGACAGCGTCATCGTTACCTCTGTCACTTGCCCCTGACCTGCGAGTTCAGCATTTGTGAACTGGCTCTGAAGCCACCCATCATCTCCAAGGAAACTTTGGAGTTGTTTTCAGGTTGGTAGTGCCTTTCTAGTCACATATCCCTGAGGGTGAAGGGGAAGTCGTTCTTACCCCATAATGGCAGCAAAAAGAAGACACACAGCAGCTTTGCTCCTCTTGCACCAGCTGTCTGATGACTACTAGACAGAACAACCCCACTTCACTATTTTATAGACAACAATTATACAAAGAATAAAAAAGCCTGACTGCTTATGTTGTTCGTAAGCATGTTTTGTTACTGTGTTAGAACTGAATTCATTGTTCTCAAAGCTGGAGAAAACATTGCCTAAATCTTGGTGTGGCTTTTTTTTTATATCTGATGCTGTGCATTGCTCCTAGATGACCTTGAGAAGAGGAGACGTCTACGGCAGAAGAAAGCTCGTGATGAACGACGACGTGAACGCAGAATTGAGATGGAAGAAAACAAGAAACAGGGCAAATGTAAGTCTTGACTGAGCATAACTAGTGGCTTTCCAGTCATCTGTAGTTGCTGAGCTGATTCCTTGAGCTATAGGATGAGCTCTAAAGCCTTTAGTTTGCAGCGTGCACTTGGAGAAAGATTACAAGGTATTAGAAACAACGTCTGTGGAGTGAAAAATAAAAGCTGTTTTAGTTGGGATGTTAAATGATGTTATGCAATTGCTTCATACTTGCACGTTATGGGAGAGACAGAGGGCATTTGAGGGCACAGCTATCTCTGTGGTGTATATAGGCCTCAGGTTTCTTAGTTACTGTTTTTATAGTAATCACTATATGGAGTGAAAAGTGAAGAAAAAAGAATGCCTAGGAACTGCTTCCATCCAGCAGCAGGGCTTGTACTGGTCTCTGAAATAGAGGGTGGAAAGAACATTGAGTTGGCACCTCCTAGACTCCTGAAACAACTTGCATATTGACAGTCCTCCCCCACATTGTGTAGTGCTTTAATTTAAAACCTCTTTCTAGATCCAGAGGTCCATATTGCTTTGGAGAATCTGCAGCAGTTCCCTGCTTTTGCCTCTTGCCCTGGAGAAACTACCAGCATTGATCATCAGAGCTTCTGTCTGTCTCCTCTTGGCAGAAGCCCTGTGTTCCAGACAGGTGAGCATCTGGAAAAAACACATCGCATCTAACTCTTGATCGTTCTTTTGGGATCTGCTGCTCAGGTCTTCACACTAAACCCCTTAATACTGATAAAAAACTGCTTCTTTCCTAGATTGCCTAGGAGATCATACACAAAAGGCTGTCACGGCTAAGAAACAGTCTGGTCCTTTGTCTGCTTTTTGCTACCTCTGCTTCACAATACAAGATTTACTTGACAATATGAGATCTGCACTGTAATTACACCAACTTCTTAATCTTTGAGGCAGGAGAAAGGAAAAAAATTCCCCAAAAAGGGAAGAAAAGTGTGTATGCCAGGAAAATGCTACTGGCATTTTTTATTTATACCCTCTCCATCTTCCCCACCATGTTATACTAAAAGAAAACATAGTTGATGAGTACTCAGTTACATTGTTGTCCAGTGATGCTTTACCAAATGTTTTATCTTGCAGTTCATAAAAAATATGAAATAGAAACTACTCTTAAATTTTTTTCTCAAAACAAAAAAAATCCCTCCCCCCAAAAAACTCTCTACACATACCAAAATAAACAAACAAAAAATCCCCAAACTTTAAATTATGCTTAAATAAGGTTGAGTGACTTTGAGAGGTCTCACTGTGTGACTAATGGATGGAACTGATGAGATAAAAATGGTAGGTTGCATAAGATAATAAAACTTTCTTTCTGTTTCATCCTGATAAGCAACATAATGAGTGCCTCTGCTAAATGCAACAGGCTCTAATTATCTGCTGCTTTCTCTGTAGAGTCTATTCCAACTCCACTGTCACCTGCTGCCAGCCAGGTCAGCCCATTGCTCTGTGGGAGTTTAGAAGAAGAGTCTCCCTTCCCTTCGTTTGCCCAGGTAAGCCATGTAGCAAAGTAAATCCTGTCAGAATTACTTGTCTTAGTTGGGGATTAGTCCAAGAAAACAATTGCTTCCTCCACAAAAACAATGTGGGATACATTTTATGGAGACAGCACTGAGTGTTTGCAGGGGTTCTTAGGTTTTCTTGCCACTTAGGAGATATGCAGGATTGTTCTAGTACATGGGATTTAATCATATTTTACAACTCTTTTGTTAGATGTTGAGAGTTGGAAAGGCAAAACCAGAAACGTGGCCCAAACCTGCTCCAAAGACAAGAGGTAAGAAAATTTGGTATTACTTCTTCAAGTTCTTTACCATGCATCTAAATCTAAGAAATCTTGTAACGTCCCAAGAAACATCTGTAGTGTGGAGGGACATTTGCACTGCAAAAGTTTCATACAGCCTTCTGGTTCTCAAGACCCTTTCCTTCTCTCAGATGAGAGCACCCTGGCACTCCCTGTGCCAGTGGATAGTGATGGAGAAAGTGACAGCTCTGACCGCATCCCTGTGCCCAGCTTCCAGAATTCCTTCAGCCAAGCTATCGAGGCAGCCCTCCTGAAACTGGACAAACCATCCACAGCTGATCCTTTATCAGGTAAAGGGGGGGAGCCATGAACAATTTCTGAAGTGAAAAAGTTAAGTCTTTCCCCTTCTTCCTCTGGGAGAAGTAAAGAGCAGCAATTTTGGGAACTGAAAATTGGCTGCAGAACAGTTCTGAAAATTGTCAGGTTGTGGTTTCTGAACAACTTGTCCAGGGCTTCTGTTAGTTTAAAGCAGCTCTTAGTGGGAGCTGAGATGGTCTCCAACTAGCAAAGAATCTTGTTAGGACAAAGATGGCTTTTGAAAAACATGTTTGCCATGTCTCTGCTGGAGCTTAATTTAAGTTTTATCTCAAAGAAGTTCAGGTTATGCACTTTTAAACTAAAAATACCTGAGCTGCTGAACTACCACTTGAGTTTGACCAAAACATCAAGGTGAAATTTCAAATTAGGGAGTCTGAAACAAAATGAGATGAACTTTAAACCTCCAAGCCTGATATTGTTTGATAAAACTAATTTATAATGCTCAGTTCTGACGTTCAGTTTTGGCTTCTGTTTGGAGGAATAGTGGAGAGTTGGATGGGAGGGCCTGGGAGGTTCAGTGAAATTAAGTTTCTAGTGCTTCAGCTCCAGTGGTACTGGGTTTTGGACATGGATGAAAGCAATACTTGCCTGAGAGGCAAAGTGCTGCATGTTTGCAGTCCTAGGATCTGCAGTTGCAACACCAACTTTAGAATCACTTAGGCATGTTTGTAGGTGTGGTTTAGATGTGATGGAGTTTCCCTTCGTTTATCTGCAGTAACTTTTATGTTAAAATTAACTACCTGGTGCTCAGTGAGTTGATAGGAAGTGTCACGGGCCTGTGTAAGTAATTTAGGCTAGGGAAGACCATTTATCATTTCTGTGTGATTTTCCTGTTCCATGGGAAAAAATGACAGTATCATTTTAATTCTTCACAGAGGAAAAGGGAGGCAAGAAAAGAAAGAAACAGAAGCAGAAGCTGTTGTTCAGCACCTCTGTTGTTCACACAAAGTGATTCTGCTATTCAAGAGAAGTTTCCTCTCCTGGTTTTCTTTTCATTTTGCTTTGTTTTGCTGCTATAGTTTAAGTATTTAAATTTGAACAGATTAAACTTGTGTTTCCAGGGCTTCTGGGGGGTTCAGGAGGACACCATGGCTGTGTATGTTGAAGTAAGATCTTTTAATTCCAACTGCTTAATCAGGTTATACTGAAACAAAGTTTTGAAAGAAACAACACAGAGACAAATGAGCCAAGGCTTCTAGTCCGTGCCAAGTTAGTTCTTTTGTCTTCACAGCTGTGTGGCACTGCCTGAATACTGCAATATTACCTAAGTGAAGAGGCAGAGAGCCCTTATTTCCCTAGAAGTATTCATGGGCAGAAATCCACCCAACTGTGGCAGTAGTGCTGTTTCAGTAAAGCTGTCAAGCTGCTCTCTTGAGAAACTGGTTTCTGCTGCACTGGAAGTGGGCAAAACAGCTTCCTGGCTTTAGAGTGTTAGCTGCTATATCTGTTATTTTTCTAAAGAGCAAGAATTCCTCCTGTTCTCCTGGTTTGCAAAGATTTTAAAGCTGAGGTGAGTGTAAAGCAGAACTTGGCTACTTGGTTTTGAAGTGACTCTTGAATTTGTATTTCAAAATGCATACTGGCATTAGCAGAAGGAACCTCATGGCTTCTCAGTTGTTGAAATCTGTCTTAATGTGGGTGAGTGAGGCTGCTATTTATTTTTTTTTGTGCCACTTCAGGGGTACACATTCTTTGTAACCTGATTATGTAGAATAAACACTCCACCCTAGGGCTCTTGGTAGCTACCTGAATGATGTTTTGACATTGGCTGCTCTGGAACTTGAGGAACAACTGATAGCTGGAGTCTTTAGATAGCTTTTATCCCCAGTGAGAAACTGGGGTCTCTTGTACTGGGATAAGGGCCTGTATCTGCTTGGTTCTGTGAGGTAAGCTGATCTGCACTAAGCATTTCTGGCTATGGACATGCCTCTTCTGGACCCCTCCCTGCTCTTTCTTTGGGTGGTCACATTCTGCACTGCTTGTGGTTTGGTTTGAGCTAATGAGTTAAGTGGTGTGGATTTTGTTGAATAAAATGAACTCTAGGTGTAATGTACCAGTCAAGGCCAACAGTTGCAATAAATGGTATGCACATGCACTTACAGTACTGCACACTTCCTGGACTGTCATATCAGCACAGATTCAATTCTTACCTTCCTACTGACAGAATTTGTGCCAGGGAGCTGGCACTAACAGTGCCAGACTGAGGGGTGTCTGTTGTGATCTGCAGCCCCACCTGCACCACAGCTCTGCCTGCATTTGCACAGGCACAGAAAGTGGCTGTGCTCTCCCTTTGACACTGTGACTGGTCTGACCATGGAAGCTGTGTGCTTGAGACTCTGGAGTCAGGGATTCCTACACCACTGGTGAAGTCACTGCTTGGGTCCCTATTGAAATTGCTTATGTTGGTCACATTGATGCTTGATTGCAAAGTAATAGGCTCCATATTGTACAAGTGCTTCCTCGAGGCACTTCAGTGTGCACGTGGGAAGCTAGCACCAAAGAATGTACTTCACACACCAAGAAGGGGAGAGAGAGAATGCTTCAACTGCTACAGGAGGATAGAGGAACACTTGCAAAACATCCTTTGGAGCAGCTTGACTTCACGCTTGGTCACAATTAACTACACTTGATGGAAAGAGAGTGCAGCTTGTCAAGAGAGTGCAAAGAAACAAGATGCCTGAATGTGGAAATGCATCTTGCTGCTCATGCTTTACACGCACACTGGAAAATTATTGGTAAGGGCAGAGAAAGCAACTAAGAAAGAGTTAAGTATGTAGTTAACTGCACTCAGTGCTGTTGTTTCCTGTTTGTTAGTCACTTAAAGCCATGGAACAGGAGTGAATACTTAGTGTCTAACCAGCACCCATTGTGTTCTATTATCTCTACATGTTTATAATCAATTTTTCTTTGCATTGGGAAGAGAGACAGAAAAGCTGGAGCTGGTAACTCGCCTCCACACCTCACAGGCACTAGAACAGGGGAAGTGACATAGGCAAAGACTGTCCCCTCTGCAGGAGCAGTCTCCACAGGACAGCATGTCCAGGTTGTATCTTGGTTTCCTATGGATTCAGGAGATAATAACCAGCAATGCTACTTTCCTGTAACTGATCAGTGTAAACTTAATAAATATTTAAGCAGTACTTGTACCTATGAGTTTTATAATGGGTTGGATGGAGTTGAGCCTTACTGCCTTGCATTCCCTGTAACCTCTGCTCCTGTGTACACAACTGGTGCTTTTGTGACTCAAAACCAATGGATAGCCCATATGGATCACAGGTGCACTTAAGGTAAAAAACAGTAATATGTTAATGCTTTTCTCTGTACTAAGGGAATACAACTACAATCCTTCTCCATGCCAACTGCCTAAAGCTCACTTCTACCTCAGCGTGAAGATCACATTGAGCTGCTACACTCCTTAGAAGTGCAGGTGGTTTTGACTCCTGGAGTGAAACAGGCAAGTCACCTCCTTCATTAAAACAGTGGGGGTTTTACTTATTGTTTATTTAAATCCATTTAAGAACACTTGGAATGGGGGAGTGAAGTCTAACACGAACAGATGCGTCTTCTGTCCCCTGCTTTGCTTAACACTGAAGATAACTGGTAGCATCTTGATTACACAAGTACAGGACAGGGATGAACAGTAACTAGTAACCTTCACTCTGTCTCTGTGCCATCATCATCTTCCTCCTCATCACCACTTTGAGACTGCTCTTCTGCAAGGCCACAGCTTAACAAGGACTTGTGTACACACCGTCTTTCCTCTGCAATGAAAAGCAACAGGGTCATTACTTGATCCCTTCCCAAACACTGGAATATCCTCCACTTCTAAAGAAGGGAACATTTCTCACTTGAAGAATTCAGAAGTGGCCCAGTATGTCCTACAAAACCCCCAGGAATTGAGGCCAAGTTTTAGGAGAGCAGCTGGAGGAACTCACCTTCATTTGTACAGTTTTGCAACAACATCAGCAGCTGTCTTCTGTTATACTGAATTAGAAATTTCTGACATGTTCTTATAGTACCTGTAGGAGTCACAAGAACAATATGTAACAATCTACAAAACCAAGTGTTTCAGAGGTGCTACTGTATTTTCTGAAGATCATTGCATAAAGTGACCAAAGCCCCAGACAACAACTTTATTATTGTAAGTGCTATGGGGCTGTAGGCTTCATGTCCCTACTTTTGAGGTTCAGTGGTGGGATGGTAATTTCTAACGTGTAGTGCCCATTATTGGCCCCAAGTGGTTAATTTTCAGGACAAGGATGATACTACACTTTGAAAATATATTTTAAAAAGAAAATAATGTAAGATAGTGTTTGCTGCTCTGGTTTTGTGTTAAATGTGATGAAGATGCAAGGAGAATTAATGAGGGTTTCAACAAAGACGTGCTGGTGCATGTTTCTTAATTAGAGCTGCTCGAAGCTGCTCAGTTGGTGATGCAGAGCTGTGTCTGTCGCACCCACGGCAGTCAGACGAGGTTCTTCCACATTAACAGGCCTGCAGGGTACGATTAAGCCCCGCAGCCTCCCCCCCGGGCACCAGAGGCCCCGTACCCAGCCCCGGGACAGCTCACCTCCGACGTGCAGGGTGTTGAGGGCGCAGGGGTAGCGCTGGTTCCGGCTCTCCAGGTGCTTCACAAAGGGTAGCGCGGAGCAGAGCAGCTTGTGGGAGTCCTTGCGGCACCGCAGCAACACGGTCCCGGTGTAGGCGTTCAGGTACTTCACTGCGGGGACACACACGCACCGGTCAGCCTTTGCGGAGGAGCCCCCTCATCCCCCCGGGGGGCGGGGCGGCGCGTCTCGCCGGCACCTGTGAAGGAAATGGAGCAGCAGGCCAGGCCGTAGTCGCCGTGCACCCGCCCGATGGCGTCCCTGACAGCGACGCCCACCGCGCGGTCCTCGATACACTGCCGGCACCGCGGATCCTCCGAAACCACCTCGCACAGCACGTACCTGCGGGAGAGCGCGGAGTCAGCGCCGCGGGACCGGGAGGAACCCGAACCCACGGCGGCCCCTCCGGCCTCACCTGTTCTTGAAGCGAACCATGGCGGTGGCGGCGGCGCATCGGGACGGACGTTGCGCCTAGCCAATGAGCGAGGCGCTCCCGAGCACTGCAGCCAATCGCGGTCGTGCAGGGCGGGGGCAGAGGAAGGACTTTCCTGCCCCAAGCTCTAGCGTGGTCCCACTTCCTCCATCGGCCGGCTACGGGCGGTGCGCACGCGCACTGCCCCTCCCCTCCCCATCTCGCTGATGGGTCTGTTGGGGCGGCTCGCGCGGCGACCCCGCCGCCTTCCCGCGCCTTCCGCCTGGGGGCGCGCGCGGCTCGCCGCTTCCCTGAGGGGGCGGCCAGCCCACCGGCAGCCCTCGGTCCTGCCGAGCTTCCTCAAGTTCTAGTGCAGTTGGCATCAGCCCTTTTCGCTCTGCTGTTTCAATCCACCTCGCCTAAGTCCGCTTTGTCTAATGCCAAAAACTCTAAATGATGGAGACGGGACGGCCCACGCCCACACCGCTGCTTCGTCTGACTGGAGACGGAGCGGAAAGAGCCTGGGGGTAAGGACAGCCTGGTCTGAGGGCTTTAGTAGTGTTTAAAAACTCATAAAAACTGAGCTCCAGTAGTTACAGCTCCACACGCTCCGGGTGTGGGGCGTTTTGGCATGTGTACTGTCTAACAAATGATAACAGCTGAGAAAACTGCCAAGCAGAGCCACCTCTTAAAATAATTTCCGTAGTTGTTTTCAAAGCTGTGATCTCTGACAGGTGATCTGGGGAAGTAGGGAGTGCTCTGGTACAAGAATAAACCAAGTAGAGGGAAAGGTGGGGCTGAGGGAAAAGACGTGAGGTGGGCACCTGAATGTGAGGTGGGCACCTGAATGTGAGGAGGGAGCACCCAGTTAGGGCAGTGTATAACTCACAGAAGTACTTTCACCAAGGTCCCTGGAGCCACATCACACAGGAGGGCTGAAGCACTATAAATTAAGTGGGAACTCATTCCTAATTCAGAATGGAAACCTCTTCTTCAATGACCTTAATTCTAGACAAAGAAAACAATTATAAACCCAGTGGAAAGCCTGTCGTAGGTGATAAACTTCTGCCCTCTGAAATAGATGCCTGCTGTGCTGCTCTCTCCCCTTCTCTATTAACTCTTCTCTCCTTCACCTGTGATCACATTTTTGACTCATGTTTTCCTGAGAACTGCAGCGTATTAGTTGCCTGGGGAGAAAAAAGTACAAAGTCTAGTATGGACTTTCTAAGAGACCTTTTATTTTGGGCCATGATCACAGGAACTGGGGGAAGTTCGTCAGCTTCTGACACTGATGCAGAAAGAAGCATTTCCTCTGTGAGACAGACTGCATTGATCTTTGCTGTATTGCTTTGTGTTTTAATATCCAAACTGGGATCTAGCCGTCATCTGTTCCACTTGTCAATAGAGTGAGCTCCTAGGTGATTCGCTAATTTCACATTTTTGAGCAACATCAAACCAAATCCAATGGGTTTTCTTTGTGCAGTGAGGTCCTTTTTAGCCTCCCAGCATGCCTGCCAAGATGTATTTATTTGCCTGCTGCCCCTGTCTTTCTGGTGGCATCCTCCATCCTGCCCTCTGACTGGGCTCAGGTTGTCCTGTGCTGCTCTGGGTGCTTTCATTCGTGCCCTCTCTCGTTTCCTTCCCTTTGCAGCTGGGTGTCTGACAAGCAGACCATGCAAGTGCACTCTGCCCAGTAATCCAATAGGACATGTGCACTGTGCATGCTACAGGCTGGGCCCTGTACATAGCAAAGGCATCAGTTTTTGGTTCAGAAGGCTGATTAGCAGAGACATGGCGCAAAGAGTAGTGTTGTGAGAGAGCCCTACCCTGCTTAATTTCATGTAGGATATTGCCTTTAGTTCCCTGTTGTTGGTTTGGAGGAGGCACAGAACAGCCCTGAGCCACTACAGCTCCCTGTAGCAGAATGCCTGTTAGTACAAGCTGTGTGAGTCCAGTCAGACATTACAGTGTGCTGAGCTGGCAGCACAGGACTGAGAGGTTACAACATCTTCACATTTGTTTTCCCACCTCCTCTCTCCCATCCTCTGCCAGCTTTGCTGTATTGATTCCAGTGTCAGTGATTCAAGGAACTGTCGCAAGTGATGGTGAGTTATACAGTGAAGGTGGGAAAGAACTGTCTCCTAAGAAAAGATTGGAGAGAGAAAAAAATCAGAAAATGTTATTGAGATTGAAGGAGGGGGTTAAGGGAGCTGCCAAGAGGGAGGATAGATATCCCTCCTGCATGCTTGGAGAGACAATGTGGCCTCGGGATAGCTTATAAAATAGAAATTATGGAGGACAGAGTATCTGAGGACAGGGAGAAATAATGTGCACTGTCTGTACACATCAGAGACAATTTTAAAGCAATTTGAGAACTTTGGATAGAAGATTTCTCATCAGTGTGAGTGTTCATCAATGACTGTCCAATAAAGTGGTGATGCTGGGAAGGTGCAGGAGGAATACTGAGGTCTTTATCAGCTCGAGTTTGTTATGTGTGGTAGTGTGCATGTGGAGGGGTTATTCCCAATCAGTCCATGTTGGTTTTATTACCGTTTTAGTTTATGATTTGACATTTTACTACAGGCTTGAAGATCTCTCATTTTGGATTTATATGGCATTAATATTCTTCAGATCGTGGGTTAGATTGCATTTGTATTGTATAGAATTAACTGTGCTAATAAGCTGCAATAGACATTGTAATTAATGCATATGTTTTATTGTATGCAGCCAGCTCTTAGAGTCTGTATGTATTTGCTATAATTAAAATTATCAGCAAATGTGTTCACTGAAAAAATATACATCAGTTAGTGATTCCGTGCACTCCTTTTAAGTAGGATGTTTCCATTTTATAGATGAGGAACCCGAGGCACAGGGGGATTAAACAATTTGTTCATAGTAAATAGCTGTCAGTCTGGAGATACAGAGCAAAGACATAATGAGAGTAGAGGGACCCAGGGTATTAATGCATATTGTGTTGTAGTATAGGTTCTCTATGTTGCTTGTGCATAAAGCAGCCAAGTAATTACATTTTGGAGTAAAATTAGGATGCACTGGTACTCCACCCTTGTGATAGTACAATTTGATCTTTCCTGTGTAGCCAAAACCATTATTTTTGCTTCTACCTGGAAGCACAGAACTGAATTTGCCATCAGGTGTGGTGACAACTACATTTTGTTCCACCATATGCACGTTGCATCCCCAGATAACCCCACAGTTGAAAATAAAAACAATCTGGCTAAAATTAAAACTGCTTCTTAAATCCTCTGTCTGATATTGCCTGAAGCTTTTTGTTCAGTTTATCTTCACAAGGTCACTGAAACAGAAGAGTGCATTCTCTGAGCGTGTTAGCCTGGAGCCTTTCAAGCAGATGCTTTCATTTAACATTTGGGACGTTTTCCTTCTCCCTTCAGTCCCTTACTTTTTACTTTCCCATTTTCTGTATTTCTCTGCTACCCCCCTTTTGAGCTCAGGATCTCTCAGATCAATACATATAGGAATGAAAGCTCTCCTTTTTATCACCTGAACATGTAATCTCTAATTATAAGCTTTTTGGGCATCTAAGTTGTAATGGGCCAGAGACTGCCACAGGGGCCAGAGACTGCCAGATGTGCTGCCTGCAGCACTGCCCTCCTCTTTGCTGTCATTTTGACATGTGGAGTAATTGTCTTGCTAAACCATGTGTTTGAAGGAGATTCTGTTTATGTGTCTTCCAGTGGCTTGCAGTGTGATCTTGGACTACTCACAAGATCAAAATAGTAAATTCACATTCCTTTGATTATTTTTTTAACATTCAAAAACAAGGAACTTCAGATTAATAGTGACTGTGCTCTGAGAGACATCCCAAGTGTTGTAAGGTGAGCTCCCATTAAGATATCAAAAATTGGAAGCCATTTTGGGAGATTGAAGCTGGATTTAAAGATCTGATAAAGGGCACAAGTGTCTATGAGTTTGACACATGCTGTTGAGAATGAGCACAGAACCAGGAGTCTTCCCTTCCTGTGCAGCAAAAAACAGTGTTAGGAGAGCAGTGCAAAAATGTGTTCTGCCATGTGAGAAGCTGGCCCTAAACTTCTGAGCTTCATTTTCTCCTGCTCTGCAAATACTTTGTTCACAGATACGTTAAAAGAATAGTAAAATGTCCACTTGAATGTTGTTAATTACCAAATATAGTAAAACTGCTTCTATATACAAGAGATCTGTGGGCAGCACACTTCATTTGCAGCAAGCTGCTGCAAGAAGCATACAGCTGTTTCCAAACTAGTTAATTGAATTAAGGCAAAAATTAGGTATTTCTGCAGCCTCTTTCCTCTTTACTTTCTGCATTAGGGAACATAGACTAAATGGTAGGCCACATAAGTTACTATGTAATCTGCTGTGTAAAAAACCCCATACTTAATACTTCCTTAATGGGGATGTTAAGATGGATTAATTATTCTTTGTTCTGGTCTTTGAAGATAAAGGGTAATTACTATTAATTACATGTAATTGAAAAATTGCTCCTTCACAAAGAATCCAATAGCATTAGCGGGATTTTAAGTTCTTGCTACCTGGAGGGAGGCATACAACATTCCATAATGTTATGGCAAAGACTGCCATCAACTCAGGAATGGTCTCAGAGTCTTGCTCACTGTCCAGCCCGCACTTGAGACTTGGATTTTCGGAGATAACAGATCTCAGAGCATACTGGTGAGACAGAACAAAGTGTTTTGTGCTGTGCTGAATGGCACTTAAACAGAAGATAGAATTTGTACGGCTAGTTGTCATTGATGCTGCTGTAAGACTTTTCTTCCAGAAACCTCTGGAACAACCAGAGGTAAAACAAGGGAAAAGTATTAGAAACAAACAAGACAAAACCAAAACAAACCCCTGAGCTTGCTGATCTGGGAAGGAAGCTTTTGAAAAAAAGAAAAAAAACAACCTGTGACCCTTTTGTAACCAGTACATCACCTGTGGGTCAACACAGACAGTAGAGGTGAATAACAAAGAGTGGAGGATATATTGAAATACTTGAATTAAAGTGAAAAAGCAAAAAAAAAAAAAAGTTTACAAGGGCAGAGCACTTTCAGTTATAAAGATTAGTAGACTGGTTAGCCTGAGACCTAAAATTCCTAACTGCTCTTCTTATTTCTGTTGTTAATTAAAAATCCTAAAAATCCTGCATAACTTCCTTTGATGTCAGTGGGAGTTCCGTACCTTCATGTGCTTATAAGTCTGGCCCTTAAGCTCTCTAGGCCTCAGTTTCACTTTGACAAAATTAGGATAGTATTTTTCTACTTCAAAGAGTGTTACAAATAAATTATGGAGTTATTAAGCACTTAAATAATATAATAATTAAGATAATAGCAGCTTTTAGAGCATAAAAAGAGACTATCCCTGAGCTGCCTTCTTCACATATGAGTTAATGTAGGGCCTACTCTGACACAAAAATGATGTGCCTAGTGTTGCTTGTCTTTCAGATCACTGCTCTCTGCTTTTTCTTTCCCCTGAATTCCCAATGTGCAGATCAAGATAGGGTCCTGTTTTACAGTAAGATGTATCTGCTTGTTTTGCTATATACTGAACAGTCCTTTCTCTACGGGCTTTATGTGTAGCTCCAGCAGCCTAGAGCAGCATAGGATTGGAGATGTCTTCCACAGAGCACTTGTCTCCCTAATGAGGGAGGCAATGAAAAACATTTCCCAGTGCATCCATCACTCAGCAGTTGTGGCACTGAGGAGAGAGGACAGCCGCCCTGGAGCAACCTTACATGATCCGTGCCCGCTGCCGAGCGGCAGCAGCCGTGCAGGGAGGAGGAGGTGCTGTGGAGCTGCGCGGTGGGGTACGGCCGGGGCTCCCTCTGGGTCTCGGCTTGTACTGGTGTCGGCTTGGTGCAAAGAGAACGTCAGTCACTGCCTAGTTGGGCACACAGGTCTCAACTCTGCCTGGCCTACTCTGACAGGGACCTCCTCACCTGCCTGATCTTGCCTAGGTCCAATTTTAGCTGCAGCATTCCACTGCCCAGCACAGTAAGTGAAGGCCCCTCAAAAGCAGAGCAGGATGCTATCTATTTATGAGTGCAGATTAGGGTGAGTAGAATCAACAGCAGCTCTCTTTCTGCTGTGCTGACTGGGGGTGCTCACAAAGACCAGTAAGTACAAACAGGTTTCCAGAGGCAGGGATTGTTATAGATTGAAGAAGACAGAAAGCACTCGAAGCATCTGACCTATTCTGGGAACCTTGCTGGGGCTTTTTGCTTTTATTTTGTTCTTTTTGTTCTTTTTTTTTTTTAATCTAAATATGTGCTTGCACCTGACTCAAAGAGACTGTAAATATTTGTCACTTTTCCTAACTGTGTGCACCATAAAGACAGAATAAAAAATATCTTGCTGCGTTTTCTGGGCTGATCCTGCCAGTTGCCCTGAGGGCATGGCATGTTGAGCTGGCACTTAACTTCTGCCTACTTCTGGTTGGTCCCAAGCTAAAGCTCCTGGTGATGCACATAGCAACCTTCTTGCACTGCTTGATGGCATCTGCCACAGGGAGATGATGTGGGGGCAACTGACCCAGGGCATGTCGCTCAGGCCACCTCAGTAAAATTCCATAGTGCTCATGCTGGAATTCAAGCTGTTCTTGCTATATGACCTTCTCTGTCCCTGTTTCATACCTGCGATGCTTAAAAGATCATGTTTATCCTGCTGTAACATTAGTGACTTAATTAGAGCTGAATTTGGTCCTATTGCCTCTGAACATGAGCAGGTTCCATCAAGTCATCTAAAGGATCAGATCTGGTTTCTTCTGTCTCTCAGTACTGGTGGGATCTGGTTTCATTTTCCATCTTTCCTAAGGGAGCTCACTTTCCCCCACATTTCAGCATATGCCTGTTGTATGTCAGCAGCCCAGGCTGCCTGTGTCTCCATGCCAAGCCAGGTGCCACTCTTCCAGCCAGCAAGGGACAAGAAGGTACAGAGACAGAATGTGAAATGCATCAATAATTGGTGTTGTGGATGGGGTGTAGCTTAAAACCAGTACCTGCTTGTGGGTCAGGAAACTAAGATGGAGCCAGTTAAGTGTGATTTGTTTTTTCCACTGTGTAGGATGTGTAGAGGGAGCAAGATTTTCATCCTGTGGTGTCACACGAGCCAGTGTTTTTGCACAGCATGGCTTCTCTTTATTGACAGTATAACAGGCACCTAAGGGTAATAGCAAGATGGAGCACTGCTGATGACATAGCAGGGCTAGCAGAGGACGTGGTACTCCCAGCATCACAACTCAATGCCCAGTGCTGGCTGCATGACATCCCCATTTGTTTCTAAATATGCTGACATGGGAAATTTTCTACATGGGATGGTTAGTCTCCAGGAGATGGATTGATTCTTTTAACTTGGACTGTCTCTTCTCCATCCATCTCCCCACCCCAGCCACTTGGCCAAAACAAGACTCCCTCAGCTTTGCTTGTGGCAGAGGGACAGCTATTTAAGCAATAATTATGGAGTTCTTTTTTGTAAGATGTAGAATTTCTAAAAAGCATAAAATTATTATTTTGAGTGTTTATTAGGTTCTCCCAAAACATACACTGAATTTCAGCTCTCAACATTTTAATGTATATTGCTACATAGATTAACTTATTCCTTGAAAAAGCATATATTATTTCACTATTATTATGTTACCCAGTATTGTAAGATCAACATCTGTGAGTCAGATGACAGACATTAACAAAATAATTTAAAAATAATTTTATTTAATTAATTTACTTAAATTACACACACTGAGCTCTTTTATTTTTGGGACGTGCAGGTGTTTCTCTCTAAGTGTGGGGGCAAGCAACTTCATTAGTCTTTTAATAGTCTCTTAGTGTCAGAGACTGATGGTGTCACCTTAAATTGAAGCTCATTTTTCAATAAAAATGCAGCAGTTTATAGCATGCATACAGAGCTCCTGCTCCCATTCACATTCCCTCCTACTCTACCCTGTATTCTCCAACAGAAAGATACCGGTGACAAACACAGAAAACTGAAGGGCACGTACTAAATCTCCAGTTCAGTTCTTCAGTGTCTTTCACACATTACAGCTTTATAAAGGAGGTGATATTTAGAGGACAGGGTATAAGTGACTTTAGATTAAGTAATGGACTTAAGGACTGTCTTTCTGGCTGTCAGTGCTGTGTAACTGTGTCACCGATATCCAGCCTGATGTTTTGTTTATTATTATTCATAAGCTCCCATGCTGCACAGCAGTCACACTTCAGGCTGTGCCGTCTTGGGGATTATCACACTTGCGGGGTGGTTAAAGTCACTGCGCCTCGAGGCTTCTGCCTCTGAAAAGTGCCCAAGGCTAATCACTGTGAAATGTGATGCCTGTCATGTCTTCTTGTTCAAGTATGTGCGACAGGCCTGTCATTCACTAAAAGCCTTAACATCTGTTATTACATGGTAATCCTCACACATCAGGCTTCCAAATAAGAAACTGGTGGAGCCCAGCAAGGTATGGCTCAGCCTTAGTTTGCATAATTCCCAGAATGCAAGGCAACTTGCTCTCCCTTCTGAAATCATTAATAAGCAATAAGAATATTATATAAGCTGGCATCTTTTTTTAAACCACGATAATTTCAAATGCTATTATAATTAGGATGAAGATGAGAGTTTGAGCTGGAGGAGGGAACAGACAAAAGATTAAGCTGATCTCCACCATGACGTTTGATGGTGGCTTTGTCTGTTATATCCTAGTTTGGACAATTATGAATACATTCTAGGCACATGAAGAGGCAAATAGACAATTTATTTGAAAGTATTAATCCTTTTCATCCTGGAGTGTTATCTCGTGCCATAAATAGGATCACAGCTTTCCAGTCCACTTACATTCTGAATAACTGACCCTGTAGAAAGAGCATGAAAAGCAATACATGTTTGTCTTGTATCCTTATGGCTATTGACTCCATAGTGGGTCGGATAAAGCAGACAAAAATGTTCTGTTGCTGAGAAAATCTTTGTTTAAGCCAGAGGGACTGCTGGCTGGTTGTGAGCACAGTGCTATCACATTGCAAGAGACATGGCCTCTTAGGTAGTGGGTCACAAGCCATGGCAGATCAGATGTGGTATTTTCATGAAGAAAAGTTTAGTGTCTGGGTTTGGCAGGCAGGATTTGCTGGAGAAGGAAAACCAGGAGAAAGTATGGTTTAGAGATGTAACTAATAGGGCTGCTTTCTTTGGAATAGGGAAGATTTAAAAAGTCACTTGTCAAAATAATTTTCCCTCTAACGCTGCAGCAGCCCTCAGATCTGAGCATGTTCCTGATGTTCCCCCTCACTCACATGCACGAACACGGGGAGGCAGGCAGGAGGAGGCAGCTGCACTGACACACCATGGGTTTGCAAGAACACGATGGCAATTTAGCAGAATGATTAAAAGATTGCAAACATTTATTAATAGCTTTGCTGTTGCAGCAGCTCTGCCAGAGGAGGCTTGCTTCCTCAGAGATTCTCTTACCTCCTGCCCATTCCGTTCCAGAGCTCTAGAAATTGAAAAGTCAAGTTTGGACTCAGTTTCAATTTAAAACCACAGCTATGCACAGTACTGCAGACCACTTTATCCTGCTGCTCGAGGGAGAGGATGGGAGGAACTTGACTGTGAGAAGCAAATGAGAAGGTATGCAGGAAAAAAAGAAAGGATTTTTTAAAAATTTTTTTTAAATTTTTTCAGCTATTGCTTGGCCTTTCTTTTCTTCCATGTGCTCCTCTCCCTTTCTCTCATTGCTCTTCTGTACCAGCTCCTATTCCTTTCCCTTGAGACAGAGTGATTTTTTTGTTCAGTGCATTGGCACTAGATTCAGATGTGGGTCTACAGTGTCTTGTTTATACTCTAGAACAAAATCAGTGAAAGACAGGTATAAAAACAGTATTGGAGAAGATCTGCTGAAAGTTCTGCAGAGCAATTGAATTTCCTAACATGAGGACAATCAGTTGTTTTGTGATTCTCATGACTGTATCATTGTCTCTTCAGATTTTTTTACATTTAACATTGAGGAGACGGAGGAGGTGAAGGTTCAGAGCAAAAAAAGAAAAAGAGAAAAATTTTAAAAAAAAGGACAATTGGCTGAACAAAAAAATCACCTTATAATTCATGGCTGATCATGGTGAACAGCAGTAAACACTGCAAATGAGATGGGCAATTCTGATGTTTGAGTGCACAGTTCCTGAGACATTTTTTTTTACCACAGACCATAATATGGTGACTGACTGATATAAGTTTGCAAACGGAGGATTATTTATCCTATGCATATGGTGACCTCCTCCATATTCCCATCCACAGTGGAATAATCATTTGTTTTCACTTTTTTTAAAAAACTGAGTCCTAAGAGAAATTGAAATGTCTGGACAGCCTAAAAGGAATACATTTTTTCTGCTAAGCAACAATGACAGCAGATAGGAATGCTTGTGTCCCTGTCGTTATCTAAAATCCTGCTGGTAACTGGGTAGGCTGACAGTGTGCTACAACCATGGATTTTCCCATACAGCATGGCCAAGCAGCAGGATGTGCCTTTGGGCATCAGCAGCTGACTACTTGTGTTTAACATCTTAGTTCCATTGGAGAATTTTTCTTCTATACATACACACAGTTTAATCCTGCTACTTGACAATTAAAGAAAAATACCACTGCATCTACATGTCTGCTTAATGCAGCAGAATAGGCAGAAGGGAAAAAGAGATGGATCCAGTGGATCAGAAATGAGAAAAAATATAGTGGTGGAAGGATGCAGGAAGGAAAATGGAGTTGAATTATGAGTCTTGCATTATTCTGACCTGAACCTGCTTCAGGTTAATTTGGGTTTTTTTGAACTATTTCCCCTATTACTTGAAGTTTTCCATTAAAATATTTCCTTCATCAGTTTTCAAGTGAAGTGTCCATTTGGAACCTGACAAGCATGAATTTTTGTCTGTTGCAAGGGATGTTGCTTATGAAAAACATCTGACAAAAGTGTTCACTATGTGTACCAGGCTTTTCATGGGATGACCTGGGAAACTGCACAAGCTGAGTGAGAAGTATAAGTCCCTCAGAAAACCTACTCCCTTGGGATGTTTAAGGAAAGTCTGCATAAATTTCTGGAGAGTTTGGCAGGCAGCCTCTAGAGCCTTAAAAAGGCCTGCTTTTCTAGGGAATTAGTGTAATACTTTGAACAATCCTGGTCTAAAAGACAGACAACCCACCTGCAATTGTAGTCAATACCATGCATGCACTTGGGCTAATTGTTTCTTCCCTTTTTGTCTTTAGGAGCTAGAATTCTCTGTGCTCAGAGCAGCTGAAGAATGCCATAGATGAGGCTGAAACAGACCTGGGTGTTGGAGAGGTACCTGATTTCAGGTGAGAAAGGATATAGATAAGATCCTGCAAACACCAGTTCAACAGAAGGACCTACTTTCAGAGATATTTTGTCCCTTTCATTCCTTGACTATTACAAATGGCAGGCCTTTCCAGGTATTAGCAGCTATATAGCTTCAGATATATATATATATATATATAAAAAAAGTTCTCATCCTTTCCCAGCAGTAACAATTTCATTTGCATTGGTTTCATTATCTTTTACTTCGCTGTGTGTAATAGGAGGATGCCTTACAGTCTTGGGACAATCCAGACACCTGTTGGTGGAATTGTTTTGGGGTTTTTTGGTTGGTTTCCTTGGTTGGTTTGGTTTTTTTGTTTGTTTGTGGGTTGTTTTTTTTTGTGTCCTGAAGGGCTGTTTTGGGATGTGTTTGCCTTGACAAATAATTAAAGCAAGAAATTGTATTTTGTCAGTATTTCCCCTGCTCCCATCAGAGCCTCAACCCTCACTAAGACTCTTGCCTCCCATGTACCTAATTTTCTTTTTACTATTTTCTTACTCATTAATAAAAAATATATTGTACTACTTAAGTATGGGAACCCACATCCTCTCTGTTGTGGAATAGTCACTGTGGGCTTTGCTATTGGCATTCCCTCCCATTGTTAGGACAGATGCTCCCTCTGAGTACACTGGCTGTATCTCTTGAAGTAATTAGGATTGTATCTTTGCAAATGAGCAAAGAGTTTGTTTACATATGTATTGAGAGATCTCTATGTCTTGTATCTGGTTCTTGCTACTATGTCTGCATCCAAGCAGCAAGTTCTAGGACTACAGCTGTGGTTAAAATAACCTGCGTTGAGATTCAAATACAACAAACGACCGAAGTGTTAAGTTTCTGAATCGATAAGTACATTTATTGGTGACACTAAAAAATCCTAGAGTGCTAAGAAATTAATGAAATTCCAAGAGTTCACCTATTCCACCCTTCTCCCATCATTAAAGGACAACAGGGGTTTGACATTGTTACCAAGGCACTGATCTTTCTGATTTTCCTTCTTTGCCATCGTACAACACACAAGCTGGGGTACAGCCTGGAGACACAATTAGTCTGCAGTTGCACAACCTTTGTAGAACTTGGATTCCACAGAGAGGCTAAGGAATATAACAAATACATATCAATGTATCAGTAGCAATGTGGCTGGATCTTTTCTAATGGCAAAATTTAGAGATGAGAGAAAAGATGGTGATGAGCCTGTCCCTTCTGCACAGTGAAGAGTGAGGAGGTGAGGGTCTTCTGTTGTTACTGATATGGGGACATCTAAAGAGAAAACAGATATTCTTTATATCCTTGTTAGGAGACAGAGAAGAGGTAATAATGAGAAAAGAGAGAAGAAAAGAGGTGATAGCAGAAAGGAGAATTGTTGTGCCAGGTACTAGTAAGTAACTTTCTAAGTGCTGAGAAAAAGGACAGGGGGCTTTTCAAGGTTTAGGTTCTTCTATGGACGAAGTCCCTTCTGTTTGGGGGAAAAAAAAAATCAAAGATAAAATATCCCCAGACAACATAAATATAGAAATTATGAGGTTACACATGATGAACTTACAAAATTCTGAAGTAGGTCAGTTTTAAAACTATATGAAAACAAACTTACTGGCTTTTAACAGAATGTACTTTGTTTATTTGATGATTAATTAAAAACTGGAGGGAAAATGAAAAGGCAGCTCATGTAAAGCTACATCATCCTCTGCCTCCATTGAGACGATGCTGCATCACCTCTGCTGGTAACAAAACCTCTGCCAGGCTTCGGTGTTGTTTTGCATCACAGCATGACCTGAAAGCAAACACACCCTGTGCTGTCTCATGGTGCAGTGATGGAGGACACTTGCAGAGCTACAGGCACCATATAGCTGGGGACTGTGACTCTTGTCAGCACCACTGAATGCTGACAAATGGAGGGAAATGAAATATACTGCTCTGTTTATTCTGGGGGGATCTACATAAATCTTTCCATTTTTTTTGTTCCAATATCAGCTATGTCTGAATTTTATTTTTCAAGCTTCTACTTGCTAAGGTTTGGCTTCACCTGAAGTGTCAGATGTTCTTGATAGCCTGTCCTGTTGTCCAGAGCTTTCTTTCTCACACAAGGCTTGAGTGAGCCATGGGTCACAACCATTAAACTTAGTTTATGGAAAACATACCAGAATCACTTTGGTCACATTATCTTAAACTCTCAATTTGAAATAAATGTGGTACTAGGAGATTTCCTCACTTCCTATCTCCAGATCTTGTTTTGTTTGTTTTTTTAATAACAGACTTGCTTTCCAGACCTTGCTTTTGCTGTTCTTTGGCGTCAAGTTTGTATTTTCCCCCATACCTGTTATTATTTTTCCCCCTTTTAACCCAACATTGGTTTACATTATTTTCCCCACCATAAATACTTGCTCCCAACCCCTCCAATTGCTGCTAATCCCAGCAAATTGATATGCTTATCTTGACTAGGACTTGTGCATTATTTGCTTACATAAATGTTTATTCTGAAGTTCATGAAACACCAATCTTTATTGTCTTAGGCTTGAGAAAGGGCATGTTTCAGGAGAGCTCCATTTCCATCTGAATAAAGCCCACATGAACAAAGCAAAAAATCACTAGAACAACCTTTATTCTGTGCACCTGAAGTCCTATGCTAGTTCAGGAAATCACACAAGAGCACACTCTGCTTTCCTGCAACACGATTAAAAGCTGTCTACAGCTCTGTGCATTGTCTTGTTTAGAGAAGGATGCAGGTCCTGGGTGAGTTTCTTTCACAATGGAACAAGTCTGACTTGTTAAAATTCTCATCATCTTTCCTCATAGGAAATAGAGCTGTGCTTGGTTGCACTTTCTCCCCTAGAGGTGAGGCTTTGTCAGCTCACCTACTTGTTGCTGGGTCCATTCACTGAACAGCGTCACCAAGTCTTGGTAAGGGGAAGTTCTTTGTAAGTAGAATGAGAAGTTCATTTTCAGAGATCCGCTCAATTATTTCCGTAATAAACCAATTAATGGGTTAGAAGCTCCCGTTGAAAACCAAGGAGTCATGAATAATGGTGCGGACAGAGGGGGCTGAAGTGCCTGTGTTGGTTTCTCAACTCTCTCGATGGATTTTACATTATTCTTACTCACAAAGTGATGTGGCTTTTGGGTTCTTATGAGTAATGAGTAGAGATAGTTTGTTCAGTGCCCCTGTCCCCCAAGGCCACTGCCCTTTGAGAGGGAACAGTGTGTGCCACTGCTTTTGGCAGCCCTGCTCCCAACCTGACGCAGTCGGTTTGGGGGGGCCACGGAGCCGGCAGAGATGACTCATTCCGCCTCAGTGGCTCCTTGAGGAGCTGCAGGGAGAAGCTATTTATAACCAGACCTTTCAGGTTCAGTGCAGCAGCATCTTCAGCAGGAGGAGGGGTATAGAATGGGGATGGCACATGCGACTTCTCAGATATAGATCAACCCCCACCCCAATGTTGTAGCCATCAGCTGACTTCAGCTAGCCCTTTTTCCCAAGCCTTTTGCTCAGCTGTCTCAGTGCTCTGGTCCTGGTGTAGGATTCTGTTGATAACTCATCAGCTCCTCGAAGAGCAGGGAGACAACAGTGAATATCATCAGTGTGAAGAAAAGACAAACTTTTTCTACTGTAGCTGCTAAGCTGGCTTTTAGTGATTCTTTGAGCTCTGGCCATAGCATTGTCACCTTGTCTTTTCTTTGTCCATTTTTGCCCCTGACTTGCCATTAACATGAACTACTTTAAAGGGTGTTTTCAAACAGTCTTTTTCCTGCCAGCAAATCCCTTTTAAACCTCCTGAGGTTTCTCTTATATACAAGCTAACGCTATAATTTATAAAACTGTAGTTGTTTTTTCCAATCTTTCCATGGACTCATTTCATCTTTAGGTGCTTCCATCACTCCACATGTGAACCAGAGATAATGATACCCCCTGGGTTAAGCACAGTGTGATCTATAGCTATGAAACACCACCTAAGTGGTAGTATTATTACCAGAGAGAGTCACAGAACACTAGGAAAGCATATTACACTACAGTAGAGGACAGCATGTGTTACAGAAAATATTTACTACGAACACATACATCTTTGTATCTAGGTAACAGAGGCCTTTGTCTTGAAGCACATTAGCATACATTAAAATTATTGAATTTTATATTAAACTAAACTTCTTCAAGTTGTCTGTTCTCTTAAGTGGCTTTTGAATTCAAAGCCACACAGCACCAGGGATCCTGTTGCATGAATGCTTACCTTGTTCTTGCTCTTCCTCTGCCCTATCCTTAAACCAATTTGTGTGTCTGGTGGGCTGTTAGTTAGGTGGCTCCTTGGCTCCTGTTATTCTGTCTCTTCTTCCCATAGCTTAAATGCTGCATATTCAGCTCTTCATCTTCTCTTTTTCTTCTAATTATTTCTTGCTTCCCCTTTTTCATGCAGTAGACGCTTGGCTCCCCAATATATGACCAGTGTACAGTTTGGTGAGTATAAAGTCTCGGCACATTGTTAAGGCCATTTTGGTAGATATGTAGGATTCTTTGGTGTTCTTTCTCTTGATTGTCCTGTATCACTGTGCTATGGACCTAGGCATACTGGCTTTTTTTACAGTGGGTTGTGTTTATTATCTTCATACAGAAGCTGTACTATCAATAATTCTTGCCTTCAGTTCTGGCAACCAACTGAAGGGGAAGTCTACCCTGCATAAAACCAGTGTTATGATGATAATTTCTTTCTCAAAGTTTAGTTATATGACTGCAGAGATTTGTGAGTGTGAGTTTTACCTTAGGTGCTTCAGCTCATAATCTGGACTGGAGGTGGCCTCTGCACAGCAGCCCCAGCTCTCCCTAGCTGCTACATTATTTTCCTGAATCTCAGTCTCATTTTGGAAAAGCAGACCTCTAGCTCTTATGGTTGCAAATAAGCCTCTGAAACATCAACAAAATGTAGCTGGTACAGAGATATTTGTATTGGTATTGAGAAAGAGAGAGACCGTATTTCAGGGGCATGGAGTATAATTTTTTTTTTTTGAGTGGTCAACTAAGATGTGCAGTGATTATAACTATAATGTCAACTTTGCTCCTTGTGTCTTTCTGCAGCAAATTTTACACAGTGGATAAAGTGGTTCTTAGAGCTGTTGGTTTATCCTTTCAGCAGCTGCCTTGTCTTCCCTTTGGCGCCTTAGGCACCCATGAGTACATGGTAGGTAGTGCAGCCAACTTCCCTGTATGTCTCACCACTCCCCTTTGCCCAAAGCTTGTGACATTCTTGAGCAGACCCCTGGAAGGGGATCTCAAGGATGGGTGATGTGGCCAGAGAGCGCACAAGGAGATGCGTCCAGGTGTGGCTGCGTGAACCCAGAACTGAGAGGGCCAGGAGGGGAAACCAAGAGTGTGCATACATGTCAGAGACTGAAAGGATTTACCTCCCTGTATTTCCAATTGCTTGTTTTCCATCTGGGGAAAATCCCTTTTGACAGCCCGGGCGGTGAGCTTCTAATTCCTGTCTCCGGCTCATTTTTCACTTCAATCCCTCAGCGAACGGATTTTAATGCTTGATGGATTCAAACGAAATTATTTCCGTTCCTGTGGCTTTGCAAAAGCCTCTAGGGTGTGTGTGTGCGCACGCAGAGGAGGAGGGATGGGGCTTGTTTTTGTTACACTCCAGTAAGCCTCCTCTCCAAGGGAAGAGTATTTCATTTCTTCATTTAGGGCTTTCTTGCTGATGATTCCTCCTATGCTGTCCTCCTGGCTCTTGGGTCACAGCAGGATCCATAAAAGACTTGCTGTTCTGAGGGGTACAAGATGCAATGTACCAGATCAGTGCTTCTGCTCCAAGTGGGGATTCAAATAATATGATCAGACTGTGCTTCCAGGAATAGCACTGGATTGAGGGGAATAACTGTAGGAAAACTTTCATATTCCCCAGCTCTAGCTGGGAGACAACATCACAGGCAGAGATGGGGTTAGTGACTGAAGCGTTGTCTGGGTAATCAGCAGTCTCTAGCATTGACATCTCGTTTGAACATGTGTACAATTCACCCTACTGCTGTTGTAAAGCACAAGTATTGCTTTCTATTACAATTTCCAGCCTCTCTTGCCAGCAGAGATCACTATAGGGAACTGTGCAAGGGCTCCGCTTGCATAACATTCAGTAATCAGTCAGAATTTCAGCTGCTCAGCCACCATGTGCTTCTGCTGGGCTTTTCCCACAGAGTTCCTATCTCGGGGAGGCTAAATTATTTAAATGCTCAATATCTCACCCTTCTATCCAAGCCAAATCATCATCATCATAAAAATTAACAGAGCAATCATTCTATGATATGTGGCTCTAACAAATACAGCTATGCTGAAGATCCCCATTGTTCTCTGAAGGATTTGGAATGTGGCATGAAGTTGATGATGTCTCTCAATGTATAAAACTACTGTTGTTAGGGTGTGCTAAGCCCACTTGGTGATGCCATATCTAGATTAAGTTTTCAACTTATTATAACTGCTACCAAGCTGTCACTTGCTCAGGCAAGGAAAAAATCTTGCTCCTGGAGTTGGAAATGTATTGTGTGCTCCTCTTCAGCATACGCCTGTCTCCTAGGACAACCTCCTGTGTCTGCAGCCTCCTGTGAACATTTGTTTAGAGCTATTGATTTTCATCATAAATGTGTGTTTTGTCATGCATATAAAGCCAGTGGATCCAGGGACTAATAAAGTGTAGCATGCAAGTTTGTTCCATTTTACCTGTCTCTTTGTATTATTTCAAAATCCCTGTTTGTTAAACTTCAGCTTTTTTCAGTTTAAGTATTCTAATTCTCATTTTTTTTTTGTTTTGTTAAATACATTGTCTACAAGTGAGAAGCCCTGTTTTATCAGTGTGGTTTTCTAATACGTTGAATAAGAGACTATTAGCTTTATTATAAATACTCAAAGTTATACATAAGCATATGTTGAACTTTTAGTTGTAAATACAGTAATAGCATTTCAGGAACTATTTATTTACCTAGTTAAATATATTCTTGCTTGTTATGTATATGTATTATAAACATATATATTTTATTTCAACCTTTTAAATAATCTGCAAGCTTTTGAGCCAGGGACAGTAAACTGAAATGTTAATAAACATTGAACTTCATTAATAAAATCATGCAAGATAGAAGAGGACACTAATTTAAGAACCAGTAGATACCGACTAGCCTGAAAGCTTCAGCTAATTGTTAAAGCAATGGTACAGGCAAGTCTCCTTTTACATATCTTTAGATTGTAAAAAATGAATCTAATTGACATTTTCCAAAGGATCAATAAGAAATTGAATCAAAAGTGAGTCAAAAGAGTTCTTAAATTTCTATATTGTCTTTCTGCCAGAAAAATATGGAGATTTTACAGCAGAAGTAACTGATTCATTAACTGTGTGCTTTGTCACTACAGAAATGAAGTAGACAGATACTTGGTAAATGTGTTTTTAAAATGCTCTCTTGTTTCAGCCAATGTTCGGGATCACTTATGTGTTATTAATACTGTTTATTAATATTTTGGTTGAACATTTTCCTATGTCACCCCTGTTCTTTTCACCAAAGGCGTGAGTTGTGAATCCAGCTGAATACCCATTGGATTTACTTGCTGCAGATCAAATTATCTAATGTTAAATACATATTAGTATCTGACTGCACCAGTTTTATCAATAGCATTTGCTAATAACTGATAACTTATTTTAATACTGGTTTTCACCACCTTGTTGGAGTGAGGATAATGGAGAGTAGAAGTTTTCTGTAGTGACAGAAAACAGTGTCAGTACCACTGAGAAAGCATCATGTTGGGTTTTATCTTTCACTTAATGTGTCTTTTACTTAGTTGGTGACTCTGGGACCAATAAGCCTTTGTGCATTGGAAACTTAGAGATACAGCTGGCATCTTTCAGCTGGAAAATCAGAATCAAGCTTTTTTTTGCATTCCATGTTGTACCAACCTTCCTACATGTGCTGCCGTTTGCTCTATAGTCTAGGGCTTGCTGTGCCCTTGTCACAGTAAATAGTGCTTGTAGCCACTACCCTTAAATGTCTGGCAGTCTCCTATTTACTCATCTATCTAGTCTCTATAATCCTTTAATGGTTCCAAGCTGATCAGTGTAATCTCTGAATTTTACCTGGATATCCCTTGTTCCCTCTGTTGGGTTTTTTATTTATTTGTTGGTTTGTTTTGGTTTTTTTTAATTATTTTATAGCACATATGACTGCTTCTAGCCTCAGACTCACTTGTGTGCCATTATCCAATTTAATAAATGGTTCATTTCCTTTCCAGCTGATAGCATGCTCATTTGTCACTGTGATGCTGAGCTCTCCTCCTATGAACAGTTTACCTGAGGTAGCAATGCAGTGACCTTGTCCATGCCGTGCAAGCTCTGCTGCTGCTTGCAAGACTTGCCAAGCTGTTCCATGACATTTCTTGTGTCTTCTTGCATATGCCAAATATTTTCTTGGTCCATCTTGGTTGTCATAGTGCATGTATGATTCTACATTATTATATCTTTGAGCTTAATATGCTTTTCTCTCTCAGATCTCGTGTGGTATATTTTGTGTTTTCATTTTGTTTAGATCTGACTTGCACTTAATTCTGGACTGGATGTTTGCCATAGGGTGGTTCTTTGACCTTCTATCAGTCTTGAACATTTTGAGGGAAAACCAATTCCCTAATAAGAGTACAGACCATAATTTGAATTTTCAGCAAAAATCTCATGACAGACACCCCTTTGGAATCTTTGAAAAGGTAAGAATCAGCCAGGCACATGTATGTATTGAGTTCCACTTTCCTTTTTTATATTTGCCTGAAAAAAACCCCCAAAATCTTTAAATTTTGTTGTTATGTGAAGTACAGTATCTCACAATGTATATGGATTTCTAAGGGGTTTTCACTGCCAGAATTGACTGAAACTTCTTAAAACATTTCAAATGCATTAAAATTTAGAATTAAGAGAAATAAAGCTTCTGATTGTCTTCCTTTTTACTGGAATACATGACTTTTAGATAAACATAAATTTCTAGCACATACACATGCAATTTAGTATTTTCCCAACTGCCTTCTGTATTTCCAGACTTTCAGCTCTTCTGGGCATCTTGGTAGCTTCTTCTTTTCCATTAAAGTTACGCTCTTTGGCATCTTTTTACTCTGGATACCATATGGCATTCCTTAATCCCCCTCCACCCAAACTACTTTAAAAGTTATTCCTTACTAATGACACATTTCCAGCTGTCCCTGCTTAACAGAATGAAAGCTTTTGCCTTGTCCCTGTTCCTGAGCCTGGGCAACTGAACAATTTACAGTTGCCAGGTCTATGGCTTGGGACGGAACACGCTCCAGGTGCAGTCCCTGCTGTAGAAGGCACAGTGTGGGAATGGTACTTTGGCAGAGGGGTCAGTTTCCAGATTCTTCCCAAAGGAGGCTACCTCATAAGGAGCATATTCAGAATACAGTCGATCCTCTTTACCTGATTACAGTATATTACAAAATGATAATTCTGTAGAACACAATGAAAGTTATTGGAGTAATTATTCCCATGAGAGTCACAGGGAAATTATTCACCGAGAGTCTGTTCTCGGTGCTCTTCCCAGGAAAGCCAGCACAGCCGCGGGTGAGTTCATGAGCAGGGGCCCTTCCCCTCCTGTAGAGGGCACACCCACTGCCAGAGGGCACATTGCTGAGTGAGAGAAGCTCTAGGCTGCACCCTGTTTTCTTCTATTTTGCTGCTGTGGATTGCAGTCTCTGCATGAGTTGTTGGTGTTGCTGCTGCTGCTATTATTACTATTATTATTGATTATTGTTTATTATTATGATGATGTGACACTGCAGATCTATTCTTCTCCCTCCAAGATGCTATTTCTGCCAGAGCCTTTTCTGTCTTTGATCACAGCCAACAAGATGGCTTTAACGTTGTATATAGTCCCCTAGCCCACTGTGAAGTCCTAATTCTTCTAAGAGCTGCAGGTTTTCAGTTTAAGTCTTTTATTAATATTCCACCTTAATTGTGAAGCACTTCAGTGATATTCAGAAGCCTGTCTTATATAACAGCCTTATCCACACTTGAGTCCTTCAGAGCTGGAGTGTCAAGAAAAACCTCTGTTTGATCTGCCTAGTCAGTTATCAGTCCTCATACCTTTAATGCACAGACCCATTAGAAATTAACAATACATTTCAAATGTCTAAGCTCAGTCAATGTATATTTTTAAATATTTGATATTATTAGAAAGAGTATGACTTGCTGTCATGTACAGATTTAACTGATGTAGTTAGCAAAGTCTTTGTAAAGTCTTCTAGGAGCCTTGTTTGCAGCTCTAAATCACCTGGAAAGTGAAAGAAGTTATAGGAAATGGAGGGAACTAAGATACTTTCCAAAGTGCCAGTGCTGGTAAGATCCTACTATGCATTAGTTGTTTTTGAGCTGGGTAAATAGATGAGAGCACTTGGAAGCTGGGAATTGTTTCCTCACTGTGAATATCCCAGAAAGCTGCTGAGAAGGAAGAAAGAAGAGGCAACTTTACTCATCAATAGTAAGCCTTTCTCAAGTGTGGTTCCTAAGATTTTAACTCATTGCAGATTATGATCTCTTTTCCTCTTACACTGCTTCAGCTATTTCAGGCTATTGCCAGCTTTTCCCAAAGTTTATATATTTTACTAGGCGTGAACCTTAAAACTAACAAACTGGCATGTTTAGAATATGAACCTTTGTGTTTGCTTGTCTTAAGGAGACTTTCTTCAGGAGATTGGTTCAGCTTAGACACATTGTTCAGACTGAACAAGCTCAAAGAGTTAACAGCCATCCTAGCAAACTGATGCGGGAAACACAGTTTTAATAGAGTCTGATGTTATTAATAAGCAGATAAAGAAGAGATGTAGATTTGAGCTTCAGACAGTAAATATGAACCTCTTCTTAAATCCCACTTCAAAAGATCAAGAATGTACCAGCAAGTGCATTTAGAAATCACATCCAGAAACAGAAGATTTGTTTTCTCCAGCTTTCCTACATGCTGCATTAAATGATCCTTAGAAGCCCAAAACACTTTCTACTGTGTATCTGAACAGAAATTCTTAAACCCAAAGACCTGAGAACACCTTTGGAAACCAGGCATTACTGCCTGCACTTCACATGGAAAGAAACTAAGACATAGTGTGTTAAACCTCAAGACCCTGCAGGTTCTTTTCACTGTGGGAGAAGAGGTCAGAAGGTAGCATTCAGTGACTCAAACCAACTCCCAGGCAGTGAGAGTGGTCAGTAGCTCCTGCTTTCATACCCAGCTCCCTGCTCATCCACTAGTGTATGCTGCCTGCCTGAAAATGGCAAAGCTGATTTTTGCCACTACACAAGATAAAGCTACTCATTCCATGTGGGTTAATGTGATCCTTTAATAACTATTAAATAGAAATGCTTGTCTAGATGTTTATCAGGATTTGTTGGAAATTACTAAAAAGCTACATTATTCAATATAACTTGGTAACTGTTCTAATGAGGTGTTGTTAGATCAACTACCAAAATGTAGCACCAGGCATAAAAAGCACTTTGCAACTAACTTATTCATAGAATTGACAAATTATTTTATGCAAAAGTTAATTTAGGCAGAATGTAACTACCTAAGCTGTAATTTGTTCAGGACACCAGTTCTTTTATTAAATTCCTGCAAAAAAAAAAAGAAAAAATTAAAAATTTTCAAGATTAGGAATCCTCAGTGCCTTTGTTAAGGTTCTTGTGCTAATGACACAGGTAGCAGCATCTTGCCCCTGCTCCCTCTGCCAGCCTGCTGCCTGAGCAGGAAGATGGTAATACTTGCACAGGAATTCTGAGCAGCTCTGCTACCAAAACAAGGTGTCCTCCCTCCACTGGCCACATGTTCCTGACATGTTCTCTTGTGTCACTACTAGGGCTATAATTTTTCATCTGAAAGGAATTACTGGCTGCTAATAGAAACCTGACCATATTTTGCAACTCACACAGCTTCCTTTCTGGTTAGAAGCCAGATGTGCCAAACCCTCCCTCTCCCTGGAGATATCTTCTACCAGAACTGTACCGGTTATGTACCAGAATCAGTGTTCATTATATAAACTATTTGAGAGAGAGCAGCTCTATGGAAAGAGAACAGCTGCCCTGGAGATACTGAGTGATTCACTTCAGCTGATCCCAAATGAATTTCAACTCACTGTAGTTATTTCATACTCTTGCCTGTTTGTTGTATAACTGAGTTTATATTGTATAACTGAGTTTTTTCATGACAGTAGCTCATATTTTAGTTGGTGGTTGTGAAGAGTTCAAAGGATGAAAAGCAGCAGCTACTTTTATTCTGATTTTCCAGGTGCATCAGTAGTGGCAGAACAGAATATGAGGACTGATGTATCATAATCTTGACACATGTTAATACTTTTCCCATTGGAAAGTAACACTCTCCCAAAATATACAGGAGAGGTTTTCTTTTCCAGGAGACTGACCAGAGATCAGATTACCAGGCAATGAGAAAGCAATAGCAATTTATTCAGCCTCCTCCCCAGACTATTTCCAACCCAGACCACAAGTATCTGGCCTTCAGTGCTGCTCTTTCCCTCCCATTCCCTGAACTAATTCTTTAGGCAGATAATAACTTTTTTTTTTTAATCTGGCAAAGATTAAATGTTTCAAGTTGGGGAAAAAAAAAAGGCTTTTTACCTCATAATCAGCGTTCTTTTTAATGCAGCTGAAGAGTCCACCTGGCTTTAAAAAGCAGCCATAATCCTGTGGTCCAGATCATATTTCAGAAAGAGACCACTCCACCACATACATAAGTTTCTTGTCACTGTAAAACATCTGCATGGGCTCATGAAAAGCTTTGCTCTTATCTAGGAGAGCTCAGGTTATCTGAAAGTGGAAAATTATGAAGTGATTTAATTTTTTCCTTCATGTAGTAATTACTGCTCTCAATGTAAGCTGAAGACAAGCCAACCAATTGAGAATTCCTTTTCTATTTACTATTTGGCGCATTATCATTTTACGCCTCGAGACTGTGTCAAATGGAGAGAGGGAACACTGTCACTGTGAAAACCATGTCAGTTTTGCTTCAGTGATTTTTCAGAGTATTTTTTTTCCACAGCTTGTACTCAGATCTCCACTTCAATGTACTTCCTACCTGCCTTGTGGTTCACCTCTTGTACAGCAGTACCTTCTACATAGATGTAACTGTGAAGTTGGTTGTAGTTTGGCAACAGAGATGTCTGATATGAAAGAGGTGATGTTTGCCAGCCATGGGCACTAAAACTGCAAAGCTGAGCCAGCTGTATCAGCTTAATTAATTGCATTCCTAGCTGTGTGAACTGGAAGACTGAGAATCAAAAAGGGTGTTTGGGAAGGAGGTAGGGTGAGGAGTAATTCCAGGAAAATTATTTGCTTCTATTACATGCCTGGAGAAGGAAAGGTTGGGCCTCTTCTCAGGAGTCTGGCTAAAGCTGGGCCACACATGGTAGCTCAGGGAGCTCAGACATATTCGTCCTGTTGAGTAGCAGAGTTCCTGATGCATCTTCTTTCATACTGGTTTAATAAGCTAAGAAAGAGTTGAGGGCATCATCTCTGTGTGGTCTTCTGCTCTAACTGGCTTCTAGCATGCCCACAACATAGAGCTGTGGAGTCACACCAAGGTCTGTGCCCTCACAGAGCATCATAGTGAAAAGGTTTATTGCTTCCCCTTGGAAACACTACCCCTCTTCCACACTGATGACTGCTCTTATCTGTTTTCCCACTGCCAGCTCTGTGGGCTCAGCCTGGCCCTCTGGTGAGCCTGGTGTATTTACGTGATAATGTATGGGGATGAAAAAAAGTTTGGAGCTTCCAAACCCCCTTGCTTTCTAGCACTCCTCACTGAAGTAGGAGGCTAGATGCAG
This sequence comes from Hemiprocne comata, assembly GCA_020745705.1. Taxonomy (NCBI): domain Eukaryota; kingdom Metazoa; phylum Chordata; class Aves; order Apodiformes; family Apodidae; genus Hemiprocne; species Hemiprocne comata. Next base: position 10,992,220 of record CM036602.1, on the reverse strand, counting down.
ATGGATAAGGATTCCGAGATAAAAACCCAATAACAACCAAGAAGCTGTTATTGAGCAGGCATTCTTTATTGCAGCACTGGGAATATCTCCACCATAAGTGCTCTGATGAGTTAGCAAAACACCCCAACTAATACACACCAAAAACATACATATTCAGTTTTATGTCAGTGAGTTCCCAGAATTCTTTTACATAGTAATTTTATTTCCTGGAACTAGCTATCTTTGTAATTATGCATGCTCGAGGGTCTCCTGTGGGGGTCTTTGTTGATTCTAGTCCTTTGTCTTCTTTGTCTTGTCTCCCATCCTGGTCCTGTCTCTAGTCTCCTGCTGGTAGATCACCCAGCTGGGTCCAGAATCAACATGAATGTTGAATGTTGTCTGAGACAGGTCTTAGAAGATTTGATGTTATCACAACCTGCAGGATGCTTGGCATAACTGACACAAAGCACATTGTTTTGAAAGTTACCCATTCAGCTGACTTAGCACAGCAAAGTCATCATTTTAGTAAATTTCTATCAGAGAGCTTCACCTTTGTCCCTAAAAATTTTTTCACCCCCTTATCTCTCTGTCATCTTCCTTTTCTCCAACTGTGTTTTTCCTGTAATTTATACATTCCTCTTGTGGACTGTTATTTTTGTTCCATTCCCTTCATCCTCCTTTCCTATTCCTATGGGTTTATTACAGACTGCAGCCTTTCTCTGCTTACCATAGAAAACAGCAACTTCCAATGCATCTGCCAGTCTAGTCCTGGCAAATAGAAAGGGAAGTTCTCTGTTTGCAATCAAGATGCAAGTAATCAGGGTGCATTTGAGCACGGGGATTACAGCCAGAACAATAATGCCTTTGTAATGCTGTCGGGATTATTCCTCTCCTGTGGAGTAAAACCTGAAGAGCAATACCAAGTCTTCAAGCAAACAGAATCTCCAGCTGTCAGTGCTTTTGCTTCCTCTGGAGGCAGACACATGCCTGTCCAAATACAATATGCCAGAGACTGATACTTGGCATCTTTATGACTATTGAAACATGCCATGTTTCTGAAACCCTTTAAAAGTGATGGAAACATAGTGAAGGGAAAGGTGAGGCCATAAATTAGTTCATCTCTTATGGGACAGATTCCTGATTAGTATCCCAATTCTCAGCCAGTCCAGCTTAGATTTTACTGTACTTTGGCAGATTGTATGATATCACATTTACCCTAGATAGTGATGTTCTTGCAAATGCAGGTGAAAGAAATAATAAAGACTAAGAAACTAGCACCAAGAAAACTGCTTCAAAACTTTTATAGACTCTTTGGACCTTTCCATCAACAACTTGATGGAGACTTTTTTACAGGCAGTTCACACTCATTTCACTCTCAGACACCTTTTCTGGGCTGTTGTCTCTAACTGAAATTGAAATACATTCTTCCAAGTTCAGGGCAGGCAATGCAGCCCCTGTTTGTTTGAGTAGCGTTCTCAATTTTTTCCAAAAATTTTTTCCACATAAATGAAGCCAAAAAAGAATCTAACAAACCCTTCCCCCCCAAATGCTCATGGATTTGCTCACACACATGCTTTCTGATAGCACTTTTAAGGCAAGACAGGATTTTACACTTGCAGGCAGTGCTGTATTTGTCATTGCAAGCTGGAATTGGATCCACCTTCCCCCGCCGGCTCCAGGCTATTCACTTGCTCCAGAATCCTCTGGGTTTGGGGAAGGAAGCACAGCTCCCCTCTGGCTTGGCCTTTGACTGAATCACACGGGTAGTTTTGACTTAGCTCCATCTCGGGAGGCAGCAAGTGTGCACATAATGTAATCTAATTTTTGTGTCTTGAGGATTCAGGCCTGTCCTCTTTTGTGCTGCCAGATGGAAGAGGAGCCACGTTCTCTCTGAAGAGATGTCCCTGCACATCTCACCACTCAGTCGTGCTGGAATTATGTGCTTCTCTCTTCAGCCAGGCACTGTTGTTCCCTGGCATTTGGCTCCATAATAGCTAGCTCTTTAGTATGCAGTGGATGCTGCACAGCCACTGTGATCCCAAGATTGATTTGTCTAGAAAAGGAAATACATGAAGAACCTCCAAAATTAATTTGCGAGGAGGATGCGCTCCAGATACTCTGAGCAGCCGGGGTTTGTTACTAGCTGAAACCCAAATACAGGTGTCATGGACAGCCAGGTTTCTGGTTTGTGCTCTCAGTCTGTCCCGTTTCATAGTTTTTTCAGCTGCTGCTGCTGCTTTGTTGCTTGGTTCTGTAACATGGCCCCTGCCTGTGTTGTTAATGCCTCTGTTAGTCTAGCCATCTCTTGCCCCTATCCTGAAGTGGTCTCCAAAGTGATGAATCACGGGTACTAGTGATTCCACTCTCACTTACAAAGCATCTGCTCCACATTCTGCAGTGCTTGGTTGATAGATGCAAGGAGTTACAACCCACCTGTAGACAGCAGTGTCACTACAGTTCTCAGGAACAGCTCAAAAGACCCCAAGGAGGATGGGACCCTGGTGGTTAGGCTAGACAGGAATAAAATCTGTGTGAACTTCCTCACAGCAATGCCTTGTCAGCACCAGCTGCAACTCCAAAAATGGCAACTTCTCTAAGCAGCAGTATTACATCCTGACAGAATTAACTTCCCAGGACAGAGAGGTTCTGAGAAATGTTCATTTCAGCCTCCTGCTACCTCTGGGTTTCCTGGGAGCAGGAGCCCTGCAGCAGCCACTGTTCCAGCAATGCAGGTGCAGCAGGGAAAGCCAGGGCTTGTGTTCATCCAGCCATGAGCAGTGGTTCTGCACTGCTGACATCAAACAGGAGCAACCTGTTCTGAAAACAAAACAGCAACCCAAAAAGGTACCTTGGTTATAATTAGGAGCTGAGATGATGCTGCAGGTATAAACAGGAAATTGGAAATTGTTGCTCAATAAATATCCCCACCACAACCCCTTCAACCCCCATTTAGCCCTCATGACAGCTGCTGCCAAGCATCCAAAGCAGAAAAGGCACAGAGGGACCAGCCTCTTTTCCTCTCTGCCATCCTGAGGAGGGACAAAGGGCACCTTGTGCAGGAATTGCACAAGGCTGCTGCACATCTGGTGCTTATAGCACAGCTGAGGGCACAGAGCACACTGAGCCAAGGCTGCAGCGTAATTCTCTTTCTGTGGCAGCTTTGTCCTGACCAGCATGTGTGACTGTAGTGGTGGGGGCACAGCAGCACTGCTGCAATGGCACCCCGGGCTGCAGAGGGAAGTTGCACTTGGGTTGTTGGAGAGAAGACTGTGTCATCACATAGTAACTGCTGTGCATGTGCCAGCAAGAGCAGAGCGAGCATGAGTAAGCTTATTATGTGATAATCACACCTTCATGTTTCTGGGTACGTAAACTGCTGAGGTATCCAAGTCTGGTAGTGAGGCACAATCACTGTCTGAAGATGAGCAAGAAGGAGCCGGGCCCTTTCCTCATTGGGAACATATGTCTGATTTGACACCATTATCTTTTACTGTTTTTAAACAGAACATCATTATTGAACCACCTGTTGCCACTTAATTACCTGTGTTTGATTACAGAGATGTTAAATAATCAGCTTTTTAGGTACAAGCTCCCTCATTTTTAGATCCTTTTACGATGTTCCCTAAAAAATCTCTTATGTCCATTTCAAAGGCTAGATCAAAACTTCCCCTGTGGGCTATGTCAGGCAGTGGCTGAGCGCTGAGCCCTCTGTCCTGAACTTTGGGAGATCTGGGATTTGGATCAAGCCTTTGAATCCTCTCAGTTATAACGGCAAGACCTATAGGTGCTGACCTATAGAGCCGGTGTGCACCGTGGTCCCCGTTTCGGTAGGCTGAGCACCAGGGGCAGCGCCTTGGTGGGCCCCGGCCCCGCAGCGTGCTGGTCCCGGAGCTGGAGAGGAGGCTCCTTGTGAGGGGCAGGCGTGGTGCAGGTGGATCCAACCGCGGGACAGAGGTGGTCGCCTTCCCGGCTCTGCCCTCGGAGGCACCAACCTCCTTCCTGGGGAGATGCGGGAGCCTCAGGGGTCCGGCATCCCCTCCACCGCCCCCTGGACTCCGCACCGCCGCCGGGGGCGATGCTTCCGCGCCTCCGACCCGCCGCCGCGCCCGGGGGCTGCGGCCCCGCCGTCCCCCTCCCCGCCGGGCCCGGGACCACAGGGCCCTGCCCGCCCGCTGCCGCCCACACCCCCCAGGCGGCGTTGCTTCGGCTGCCGGCGCGCCCCGGCCTGAGCCGGCCCCCGGCGGGCGGAGGCCCCGGCTCACCTGGAGAGGCGGCGCGGGGGGAACCCCGGCGGGGGGACGGTGCCCGCCAGCCCCCGCCGAAGCGCCCCTTCCGCGGCCTTTGTCTGCGCTGTCACATGGGCCGCGGTGCGGGATTTAAGCGGGTCTCCGCAGGACATGCCGTGAGCGGCGCGCCGCAGCCCTGCCCGCAGCGGCAGCGCTCCGCCCGGCCGGGGATGCGGCTCTAGCGGCCCCGCGATGAGCGGCTCCTCCATGGCGAAGAGCGAGTCCCGCACTTCGCTGCTGAAGGCGACGGGGAGCCGGAGGGCAGCAGGCGGCCAGCCCCAGCCCCTCGGCAGCCGCGCCCGGGACGGCAGAGGACAAGGCGGGCAGGCGGGGAGGGAGCAGAGCCAGGAACCGCTCCCCGGGGAGCCCAGTGCCCGCAGGCCGCTCTGCCACCCAGGCGCCCGGGAGGACGGAGCGAGGGGCGCGGGGAAGCTGTCACATGGACGAGGGGAGAGCCAGCCGGAGCTGGCGGAAGGAGGTCCAAGGCGAGGCAGCGGCAAGGAACCAGTGCGGACATCCCGGCATCACCACCACCTCCTGCCGCACGCCAGCCACAGTCACCCCCAGGACCAGCATCAGCTCTCAGACAGGGATGGGGAGGAGGCAGAGGAGGACTTTTTCCTCAGTCACAGGCAGAGGTCCAGCAGAGAGTCCCTAAAGCTCTCAGAGGGCTCTTCACCTCTGTCCAAATCCAGCAGCAAGTACTCCACCAAGTCCAGCGGCAGCGATCGGTCGGTGGAAGCGGACCCCCTTTTCCACCAGCTGCACCCCATGCTCAGCTCGGTCTTTGGCCAGGTAAGGGGCAAAGCGCCTCTCGCCCCCTCCCTTCCTGCTGCCCCCCCTACCCCCTCCTCTTGCAGCTCACGGACCAGAGCCCCCCGCAGCGGTAAATGCACTGCTTCCTGGTCGCCCTGCCGAACTTCTCCCGGCGCTGCGGCACCGCCGGGGCGCTGCGGGGCCGGCCCCGAGGGGGGCTTCGCAGCGAGGAGGGGGCGCGGGTCGGGGCCGCCTGCAGCCCCCGGCCACCAACCCCCTCGGTCGTCCGTCCGCCTGCCCGCCGCGCCGGGCGCTGCTCTCGGGGGCGCTGGCGGGGACAGCGCCGGTGCTTTCCCTGCCGCCGGGGGAAGTTGTGGCTCTGCCTGCTAAGGGTGAGAGTCAGAGAAGCGGATTTTTAAAATGTATTTACTTATTAGATTCCATCTCTCTGGCTCCCCGCCTTGCTTTGCGCTATTTGTTTACATCTCCTTATGGTACGTTTCTGTACAGTCAGCATATGAATCATTTCTGATGGCAGAACCCGTCAGGAGAAGGTAGTGGGGAGAACGACAGAAAAAAAATCCTGACCCAATTCCGAAGCCTTCCCAGTCACTATGTTAGGATGGAACAGATGCTTTCAGTGTTTGCAAGCTCTTTTGGTACAAAGCTGTCGCTTTTAACTGCTTCTGGTAGTGAAATTATCCAACAGGGCTACCCTCAAAAAATGAAAAGGCAGAGGAAGACAGGCTCAAAATTTTCTTTTAAAGCCATTTAGGGATGTTACTGGGAGATGTAATCTCCAGGAAGATTAATGTGACTGCAATCTCCCAGAATCACAATTATAGATATAAGCCAGCAGCCTGGGCAGCTAAGTTCCAACCCTGGAAGTAATCTATTAAAACAGAATTGTGATTTTGGGGGTTTGTTGTTCTTGGTTGGATTTTTTGATGTATTTTTTTAAAGCAGGTTTCAGAAGCTTTGCAGGGTGCCTGTTCAAATTAAGATTATGGAGAGAATGAGAAGAATTTATGTAATTGGGTGGAAGGAGGTGATGCACTCATACCTGTTTAATCTGGTATGAGGAAGTGTTGTCTACTTCTGTCATCTTGACTCCTCCAGAGAAAAATCAAAGCGCATCTGTTCTCCTCAACAGTTCTGCATCCTCACTGACAGTCTGTTATTTATGAATGTTACGGCTGTGTTTAACTCAGAACAAGTATTACCCTCCCTTTGCCAATGGTGTTGCAGAAGTCTATATTAGAATTTTGTAGTAGTAATAAGGAAGGGCCTGGTGAGCGGCTTGGTGCTCTACCAGGTTACAAAAAGCAATATTCCAGCACCAGGCTTTGAAGTCCACAGGCTCAGCTCTGACTTGTGCTGTACCTGTAGTTCTGAGAAAAGGGAAGATGTATCTGAGACAAGATTTTAAGTCAATGGAGCTGTATGTCCCCAAAGTGTCAGAAACAGAAACAGATCTATGGCAAGGCTCCCACGCGAAGAAACCTCTCTGGTTTTGAACTCAATCCTTACCTGAATGGCATCTTTATTGTGCCTGATCTGCCGCTTGCCTTCCAGTGTCACAGGACACTTCTGAAAGCCATAAGCATAGCAAAATTTAATTGCACTAATGAACAATGCCTCTTACAAAAAAGAGACTGGCACAAGTCTAGTTTTCATCTTTTCACTGGGTACATTGCACCGGTGCTTATAAACAAACACCAACATCTCTCTTTTAGTGCATAATATTATTTAATCCCATTTCTCTCTGTATTCATCTCTCGCTTACTTTGTTTGAACTAACTATGAGAGGACGACCATGTAGTGGAGATTTTAGGACAGGCTTTTAGGGCTGTAGTAGGGCTGTACAGGGTATTTGTGTATACAGGAAGGGGAACTATAATGCAGGATACACAGCTGGTTACAAGAAGAGAGATGTGAAGATTTTTTGTAGTGATATAAACATTTTGGAATGAATAAAGGCCCAAGGATAAAAACTGTCATGGAACTGAATTATGAAAATTTTGTTTCTGTGAGTGAAGAAACAAATGATAGGCATTGTGTAAAAATGTGAGTGATATTTTGAGACAGGCAAGGACTTAAACCTACAGGAGCCCAAGTTACAGCCTGGGCTGAGGCAGGGTCATAAGCGCAGAAGTGTCCAGGATTACAGTGTAAGGCTGCAAGTGCTGTAACACCAGTCTGCTCCACACTGTAATTATAAGAGAGCAACAGCTCAGCAGACAATTTATTTAATACAAGAACTTCTCTCCAGCCCACACAGCCCACTGTGAAACAGTTAAAACAGTAATTTTGCAGTACATAGAAGGAGAGGAGCACAGTGAAGCATAGCCACACCAGCACAGCACGGTGGTCCAGCACCACCAGTGTATCTTGTCCCAGCTTTACAGATGTGCTACATCATCACCCTGTTCCACAGTGGTGCAGTGATGTGGTCACAAATGGAGACCCTACAGTGGTACAATCAGACACACAGAAAAGATTGCAGGGATGGCTTCTCAGAGGGTGTCATTATTGCCATAACAGCAAAAACGAGCAGCCCAGGACTACAAGGTTGTGTCTGAGGGAGACAGATTTGTAGCTGTGCAGAAAAAAAGACAGAGTGAAAGCAGAAGTGCTGTGTTTATATAACCAGCACAGCAATATAGTGCACTGTGGGTGTGTACACCAGGAGAATGCTAAGATACTGCCAGAATACAGGATGCAGTGATATTTTATTAATTAGGCTTCTGGTGCAGTAATGTTCTAATACAATAAAGCAATAATACCCTTTTAGGGCATTTTAACATTTTGTAATTGAGTGGTACATGAATTAACAAATGTGGGTAGTGTAATGACGTGTAAGTATAAGCTAGGATGTCATCTTAGTCTAATGACATATTTGCACACCGGGTCAGCAAGGCAGCAGCAGGCGAGCACTGTGCTGGGGAGTTTATGCTGAGCTACATGCAGTGCTGCACAGCACTGAGTGCCTGGGGAACACAGCCCTGGCAATGCGGTGGTGTGGTAACGCAGTCCCGTGGCAGAACAGAGATGTGATACTGGTGCCATGTGGTAGGAGTTTGGCAGTGCACGGGTGTGATAATTGTGTAGTGTTGTAGCCTGACAGAAGAGTTTAGCAGTCTAACGATGTAGTAATACAATATTCCAGATGGGAGCTATTCTATACAGCAGTGATTACTTATGGTGTGATATTAGCAAAGGGCTGTGCTGATCCAAGGCCACCATCCCGTTGTACCAGGAGGCAGCCAGTGAGGTGTTACCACTATGCTGCGGTTTGGGAAGCACAGCTGGGAGTTAGCATGAGGGCAACGCCACAGACTTACCTGCTGACAGAAGTGCAGTGAAAGGCTGGTTATATGATGCCTGTGGTAGTGGGACAGCAGTGTTTTAAAGTGGCCCTGCAGCGGGGGTAGCTCAGTGCACGCTGTGAGAGCAGTGCAGTGACTCACGGGTGTAGTTGGCAAGAGATGTATGTGTGAAAATGCAGCAAAGTGGGAAAGTGGCAAGAGAAGGGAGGGTGGGGAGGATGTTTCATTTAATTTTGGCCTGGTAGCAAGATAGTGCTGGAGTGGTCAAGTGGTAAAGGAGTGCAGTGGAGCAAAAAGGAGCATGCTCTCACCCCATCAGAGCACAATAGCATGATGGTCCTGTAGTGCCTCTACACAGTTTAGCAACAGCACAGTATCGAGCAGTTGCACGTCCATCTCAGCAGAGCAGCAGTGATCCCTCGGCAGCTGGGATGGCGGTGAGGTGGCAGCCTGGCAGCAGGACAGTTTATTAATGTGACAACAATAGCAACAGCAGCACAGAGACTGGGGCAGCAGTGCGGTGGCAGCAGGGATGGAGATGTAACAGTTCTGTGGCCGCAGGATCCCAGGGCAGCGGTGATGCAGCAGCACCTCCAGTGCAGAAGCAGCTTGGCACCGGGCTCACAGTACAGCGCTGTACAGGTACTATGGCACAGAAACCTGCCCATTCTCCTCACATAATTCCTCCTGTGCCACAGCTTTGACCTAGCTGGCATCTTTAAGAAGAGCTTTTTCCAGGCCTTTGCTATGCAATATTAATTTGCAAGCGATCCTGCGATGTGAGACCTGACCGTTTTCAGAGCCGTTTAGCTTTCACACCCTGCCTGACTGTTAAATTTTTCAGTGAAGTGTTTCCCCAACAGTTTTCTGTCAATTGCCTCTGGTAGCATGGGGATCAGAGGGGACAAACAATGCTGTAGGGAATCATTAAATATTTACTGGCTTCTGCTGTTAGCACTGTGGCCAAAGGGGCTTTTGTATTTCTATTTGTACAGGGAGTTAAAAGCCTCTCCTATCTGTACCGTCTCCTTTTCCTGCTTCAGTATCAGCATCCACATTACCATTAAAATAGGGAAGGGATCTTTCTGTATTTACGGTACAATTTTCCTCTTCTTGTCCTGCTCCATCTTCCTTTACTGATGGGCTTAATTTCTTTTTAACAGGTCTGAATGGACCTTACAGCAAACAAGGATGACAGAAGTGTCCCTGTTTTGGGATAGGATGTGTCCCTAGGCTGCTTGTGTGGGAAGCAGGTGTCTAGAACATTCTCCTCTAAACCAGGCAGGAGTGGGTATGGAAAAAGCACCTTGTCTAGCCTCTCGCCCTTCTGGTCTCATATGCAGGGTGACCTTGTTCCCTCCAATGGCTTTGGCTTCAGCTGACTCTAACAGGAGCTTTGCCCAAGAGCAGTCACTGCATCAGGGCCACACTTGGGGCTCTGCCGGTGGAGAGTTGGGGAGCCCTGCCCAGCCTGGCCAAGGTACAGTGGTTAATGGGTCAGTAATGGCAGTTCTCAGTTGCCCTCGTGTACTAGTGGGAGGCTGCAGCATGCTGGACTGCGCTGGAGCTGTGATGCCAGCAACAGAAACTTTCAGGTGTTGCACGGTGGGTTGGCAAAGGTGAAGGTGAAAGTCTGGGTCTGCAGGTGCTCGTGTGCGGTGTTGTACTGTGCTGTAGGGCAGGTGGCGCATCGGCGTGTCAGGGCTTGTGGTACACTGAGGGCAGGCTCTAACAGCTACTCAATTACCGTGTTAAATCGGAACAGTAATTTGGGTTGAGATTACTTGTGGCTTAAAAGGACCACCCGCCGTAGTGATGCTGACCCCGTTGCGTAGTCTTAGCTCGCTGGTGGGATGTGTGGGTGCACAGGTTGGGAGGGCAAAAAACCAGAAGAAACACCGTATCCTCCCACGGCTTTTTCTCCTCTTTTGACGGCACCTCTGAAGGCTTGTTGTGGCCCCAAAAAGGGACCTCAAAGGGCACGAAGCGGGAAGGGTGTCCCGCGGGCCGCAGGGGACCCTCCTGCAGCCGGCGATACCCTCCGAGCTGCTGCGGGGACCGGCCGGGGCGGCCCGTCGCACCCCTCTGCTCCTTCGCTGTCCCGCCCTGGGGCCAGCCGCGGGGCTCCCCTGGGACAGCGGGGCAGCAGCGGCTCGTTCCTGGTGCCCCGCGGCCCGGTCCCGTCCCTCCGCGCTCTTGGCCCCCGGACGCCCCCTGCCGGCCCGGCCCGCCCTTGCCCCGCTGTCCTGCCCGGGCGGCCCCTACCGAGCGCACAGCACCCCGAACCTGCCCGAGCCGCCGGGGCTTGGCCTTTCCGCCCGGTGCCTGGGCCGCCCGGTGGGTGTTTCAGAGCCGGGGGCAGCCCTGCGGTCCCCTTGGTATAGGTGAGGGTCGGTCTGGGCCTCCCGCTGATTGGCAGGTGTGTATTCACGGGGTCCGGGTACCTGTGTGGGGCTCCTACAGCCTGCATCCCTGCATGTGTTGGCACAGCCCATGTCCGTGCATATACCCTGACATAAAAAGCCTTCGTATAAACGTCTTGTCTGTAAACACACAGCCTGTATGCCTGCAGCCTCTGCTAAATGTTCTATGTGGCTATGCAACCACCTCTGAAAGTGCATGTACGTTCCTGTGCTTAAAATGATCATCATATTTGTACAACCCTGCCTGCTGACACCTGCCACGCTTCCCAAGGTACATCTCGTGTTTTCTATATGTAACAGACACAGGAAAACATTGTTCCTCTTGAGCACATCCACTCAGCTCCCTCCTTGCTCAGCTTGGAGAAAAAATTATCACTTTTATTGCTTGTAAAGAGCTTGAGGGATGGCAGCCAGACATACAGAATCACTGAGAGGCAAGCTTCTTGCCTGCAGTGGGTCTACCAACAAACACTGATCTTTGTCAGTGATTTACTTTTTAACAAATCTGTTTTAAAAGGATATGGAAAGACATTGAAATAAAACCAAGCTAAAAGAACATCCATTAAATGATGTTCATGAAATATACAGATCTACTGCACGGAAGTATACAAACCTTCTGGTTACATTCAGCTTATCTTTTGAGAGAAGAAAATCTTTCAATAATAAATTAATCATCATTTAAATGAGTCCACTGTGCATTCCATCAACCTGTATTGCCTTGATTTTTGTTTCATGCAATATTGGGTTTGAACAAAGTGTCAGGGAGGAGTTTAGCTTTAGATGTAGTGGCTGGGCTGCAGGTTTGTCAGCTGAATTAGCTGTGGTTCTTTGCAGCATCACAGCTTCAGTGACTGTTTTTCCCTGATGAGTCCATGAGTGGTATTGATTTCCAATAACAAGCAGCTAGATGGTGTGCATCCAGTAAAAGATGCCCAGCTAACTTTGGGCTCCCTTTCAATAATCCTCTGACATTCCTGTGACCTTAGAGAGCAACAGCAGTGCAAATGAACTTGAGTAATTCTCCAATTTCAATCAAATGCCCACTTAGAAATAATGACAAACAGCTATTGTAGCTTATATGGTCATATTTAGTTTTTTAGTAGCTTTCTGCACCAGCATAAGACCATGGACTTAGTTCTAGGTATGAATGAAGTCATTAGCAATATTCTAATGTTTCTTCCACCCATTTCTCCATGCAACCATCTTTGGAAAGGATATATAGCATTGCTTCATCCCACACGGATTAAATAAATTCTCTGCTTTTGGAAGGAAACAAGCAACCGTGTAACATTGTGAGGCATCATGTCTCAATGGCAGAAGGCAGGAAGTAGAAAACCATCAGCAACCCCTCTGTGTTCTGCTGAAATAATGCTAAAAGGGTTTAGGTACTTTGTGACCAGCTGTGTTGAGATACAGCCAGAGGTCTCATATTGGGATATGCAGTTTGAGTCTTCTAAAGGTGGTGTCAGATCCTTACTCAACATAGGAGTGAGGCAGACCTCTGTATTATGGTGGTGTATCTCGTGTAGTGCTGCAGGGTTGGAGTATTTCATATGTACTGGTTGCCAGGCCTCTGCTCACCTAATAATGAGCCACGGTTTCTGTGGCACCTCCGTGTGCCAGCCAAATACTCACCTCTTGTCCCTTTTACTTTGAAAGAGGTGAGGGAGCCAGGACAGAATTAGCTGCTTTTGCAGTACTCCCAGACGGGCAGAGAGTGATTCACAATTCTCATATTCCTGAGCAAAGAGAAGGGTCCATGTAAGGTTTATTTTAAATAATCCTTGTACTGTGCATGCATGGCAAATTGTCACAGCAGCTTCTGGGCTGTCAAGCTTGTATTTGTCTTTTTGTAGTCCCTTGATGATCTTGAAAGCAGAACATATCCACAACGTGTTCTGGCCAACACATCTCCAGTGCAGGGACTTGGATGGTCTAGTGCACAATACGTGGACCAGATATACATGGAAGGTGTCAGGAGATGGCACGTTCCCATCTCTTTTCATCTAAAGCAGAATAAAGCTAGCTAATTAACAGGCAAAGCTGTTCGAAACAGAAGTTGACAGTCCAGGCCTTGTTACCTTGAGAGGCATGGAAAATATCCTTGTCTTTTTAATAACCTTTCTGTTGTTTGTGATTGAGTATGATCCAATTGCTCTAATGGAGGAGAATATTATGCACAGCATGAGTCAGCAACACTTTCTTCCTGGAACAGCTGACAGCAAAGAAAGTTCCCAAAGTCTCTGCAGAAATATTCCTTTCCCCAGAGAAGGATTTGGACTGCATCCACCAATACCTGCTGGTGTTTCCCCTTGAGGTGGACCTGTACTTGTCCAACTGGAATATGAAACCATGCAAGGTTCATTTGTGGTCAGAAGACACAACTCAAAGTGCAGCAAAAGCGTTTGGGAGCCTGATGCAGAAGAAGAGAGGGAAGCCAGTCCCAAAAGTTCAGAGTGCCAGTGCATGTTCCAGCAGTCCAGAGCTTTGAAATGAGGCCCTCGACAGCACTGGCAAGGGGAGGATGTTAGCAATTCCAAATGCTTAGGCTCATCTGAGGTCATCCAGTAAACAAGACTGGGTTGTTTCTTGTAAAATACAGATCTATAGCCACCAGCTAGAGAGTGGTTGGGATCAGATTTGAAAGCTGCTAATCAATATGTCCACTCTTCACTCTGTGATAGCAAAAAATAGATCAAAACATTCTTACTCTGTTACGATAAATTAAATAAGTTGGCATGTTTTAAAATACTAAATCTTCAAAGCATGCAGTGGGCTCTTGGGTAAAACCATTAGTGAAAAGCTGCTAGGAATGAGTTTTCCCTGCTTGACTATATGCTTCCCTCATAAGCAATCCGAAGTATTGGATTGACATTTATTCTTTCTGTTGTGGCTCTTGGGTATTTGCTGCCACTGGATAAAGTTTCTGGCAACAACCAAGTGTTCAGCTATGGTAGGATCCAACATTTTCCTATGAAATGAGCATTTCTGCCAAAGGTGCCAGCCCAACGCACAACACTTTTGCTTTTTAAAGAATCCAGACATTCTAAACTACCTAAATCACCCCCAGTTCAATGCCAAGTCACCCAGCCTCCCCCCCTGCTCTGTGCTCAGGTCAGTCGATGTGCCAAACGCTTGTTTCCCATGAGCTGAGACCTTGCTCTGTGCCAAACCTCATCCACTGAGGTCTCTGCTCTCCACCTTGGACCTTAGGGGAGAGGAAGCAATGTGAGCATATAGGCAAGAGTCACATTACACGAAGTTCTTACTGATTTTTAGAAAGTTTACAATAGAGCCCCAGACCTTACAAGAACAGTGTGATTGCCACAAAGAACAGTGTGGGAAAACCAGTATACATGCATGTGCAGCCCTCCCACATGCACACTGACTACCCCAGATATAGGCATGCCCACAGATCAGCACCTACACACAAATGTTTTTGACACACTTATTCTCAGCATCCTGTTCTCTTACAGCAGCCTCAGTTGGAGGAAGGGAGAAAATATGTTCCTTCTAACCTAATCTTCTAATGACCCTTCTGCCAGTTCCACTGTCCTGCCTGTCTCTGAGCTGCCTGTGGTGGTGATGGGAGCAAGATCCCAATGTAGAGAGTGATTTTCCTTCTCAGAGGTCTGCAGGATCTGTCTGCTACATTGTGATGTGCTGCTCAGTTGCTCTTAAGAGATTCAAGGTAAATAAGGAGATAAGAAAATTGATTATGATTGTGTCTCTTGGGCCCCTTGCAGCTCTGCCAAAGTTCTTGCCGAGCTGAAGGACTGTGTACTGCAAACCTGGTGCAAGTGTGCTCCCATTGCCTCTTCCTTTCCTGGACTGCAAGTTCCCTGCTATGTCTGGCAGCAGATTTCATCCCTCTCCCTTTGCCCTGTGTGTTTCCCACAGCTGCCTGCAACTGCAGGGCAGAAAAGCAGGAGAGCAGGCAAACACAGCAGGGTGCCATGGTGGCTGGCTCAGAATGCTCCAGCACAAGCTAATATTTAGAGTGTCACTATCTCAACTTTTGTTGAGAGGCTTTTAGAGCTCTGTAAGACACACTCAACAGCCATCTTCAAAAGCTGTCCCGTGGCAGTCTGGGAGCTGTGATGGATTCTCCTGGCAGATGCCTGACTCCCTTGATCCCCCTCCCTGTCTCTGGGAGGATGAATGAGATGGGCACTTCTCCATTGCAGGGCATTCCTGGCCTCTGTGCTGCCTGTCAAGGGGAGATTCATTAGCAGCAGGATGGTGATACTCTCTCCTCTCTGCTCTGGAATTGGAGTAGTTTGTGTGGGGAAGGAACTCAGGCGCCTTGCTGGCTGTGTGGCAGCTTCTGCTCAAGGGAGACAAGGCACTTTGTCAACAAACAAGGGGCCTGGGGAATGGCTCCAGCTGACAGAGGACGTTATTAATGACCAGCACTTCTGGTGGATCAGCCTCCCATTAGCTGCTTTAAGAGAAGAGAGAGAAATAGAGCTAAAGAGCCTTGAGAGGAGCTGGGAGTTTCAGCATCCTTCTGCAAAGTGCCCTGCTGCAAGGCCCAGAGGTGGCACAGCCCCAAGGGGGTGACTGTATATTTCCCCAGTGTCAGGGGTCTTCAAACTGTGACAGCAGGAAACAGGCCTTGCTCAGGAACAGTTTCACTTCCCAGCCCACCATGGATGGACTTTGCTATGGAGATCTTCCAGACCAGATCTTCACTATCCCCTCTGTCCCTCTCAGTCAGTCCTGGGTACAAGCAGTGTCTTCCAGTATCTGCTACTGTAGCTTCTTGCTTTGGAGGGCTGGTGGACCTTTATGCAGCTCCTTCCCAGCCGATGCAGTGAGGAAGGCATTGAGGGGATCTGAGAGGAGGCTGTTCCACTGCCTTCACTTTTGGGAAGGGATTAGTATAAAGAAGAGCAAGAAAACACCCTCCCGCTTGGCCATGCACTTCTGGCTGCAACTGAAGAAGCTGTTTGCTCTTGTTATGGTTGGAATCCTACACTCATCTTCGCAGGTGGAAGAAGCCTTTAAACTCTAAAGCAACTGTTGATTCACCTTGCAATCATACTTAATTTGCCACAGCACCATTAGGGTGGAAGTAGATAAATCCCTGCTTTGTTCGGACACTGCTTGTTCATCCTTCTTTGTCCTACAGCCCTAAAGGTGCCAGAAGAGTGAGTCCTTGGCTCCTGCACAAAAAAACCCATGTGGTGCAACTACTCAGCCCATGGGTTAGGTCTTTGAACAGCTTTTTGTTTGGAACCACACTCACAAGGAAAGTTGTGAAATCTTTCAGCTGAACACCTGAGTGTCCAACCAGCTTGCTGCATAGGCAGCATGTACGATCTGTGTCATCTTGGTCTTCACTGTTCTTGAAGGAGGTAGCTCATCATGCCATGTCTTCTTATCACTGTGGAGATGTGGTGGCTTTATAGGTAAGGGTGCATTCACTATCCTCTTCAGATCCTATTGCCTGGGTGTGATGGTGAGTTTTTAATGCAATTTAAATCTCTTTTCAGACTGAATGCTCTTCAGCCTGAGATCAGAGGAAAATATACTGGGGACTCATCCCTTTTCTTTCACAGATTATTCTGTTACTACAACAGGCCTGAAGTCCAGAGTTCAGAGCTGGCTCTAGGTTTAGGAGCCTCTTATTTATTCCAGGACTCTGGTGCTTGGAAGTGGAATGGATGGATCTGACATCCAAATTCTTTGCTTCACATTATCTGACCTGGGCCTGTTCAGATTAGGATTCAAGTGTGAGCCTATCTTTGGCAGATTTGTGCAGGTAAACTGCCAGTTGATTTCTACTTGCAGAAAGCTGGAAAAACTTTATTGCAAAACTGGCTCAAGATCTCTCCCTTGTGGTTAAAAATTACTATCCTGGGGCTGAGAGTGTTGTGGGGTCCCTGGACTGCTACCTCCAGGCTTGCTTCCGCTGTGGCAGGAAGAGCATAGGGAACTTCTAGGTCTGCTGGTATTTATAAGCTGAAACAGATCCCACTCAGATAAATAGTCCATTTCTGCTCTGAAACAAGCTCTGGACTCAGCTTCAAGCCCCTAAGTGGATTGCCTTCTGGCCAGTCTAGCTCTCTGGTGATTGAAAAGCTGAGAGGAGTTAGAAGGGGGGTGAGTAGGGATGTGACAGGGGACCCAAACTAGCTGGATTCACTGAACTCATCACTGAAATCACTTCTTGCGGTGCCTCTGTTTTAATTCTCCCTGAATCAGCCCTCTCCCATGAGTGAAACAATCTTGCCTGCAGATTGAGGGGGGTGGGAGGGATTTGAACATTAATCTGATGTAGATTATACATCCGCCTCCCTCTCTCTCCCCTTCTCACTCTCTCTCTCCCTCTCCCTTTCTTTCTGTCTGTTTCTCTCCCCTCCCTCTCCTTCCTGCTTCATCTCTTCAAGAAAGTGAACATAAAGTAAAAACACGGAGAGAGAGAGGCAGAGAGAGAAAAAGCTCCCTGAAGAGGGAAGCCCCAGCAGCCAGTAGCTGTTTGGATTTGCCTGGTGCTGCCTTTCTTGCTTTGCTCCCAAGGAATACCTTTAATGGGATCAATTGCTTCAGTTCCTTTATAACCAAGGCCACCGGAAAGGCAGACTCAACATATTATGGGCAACTGTGTGAAGTCTCCACTGAGAAACCTCTCAAAAAAGGTATGTTCCCTGAATCAAAGTGCATTGTGCATTTCCAGCCCTGCTTCTTGGGAGGGGTGATGTTGTGGGCAGATGGGAATGGGAGGTGGGAGAAACACAGAGATGTGTATGAAAGGTTCAGCTCTCTTCACCAGACTTTTTTTGTAAGAGCTGCTCATGCAAGTGCAGCCATTGGAGCCTGGGATGTTGGGTGCCACTGCATGTGTGTAAATAAACGTGTGTGGATGCATGCACAGGAGCAGGCTTGTGTCCTGTCTGTGTGTGTGTGTATAGAGCTGGGTACATGGAAGCTGGTGCTGGTCAATGTGGACAGTGTGCTGGCACACACTGTCTGTATGGGCATCTGAATGTGTGTGTCTATGTGTGAGTTTGTGCATGTGCTTCAGTCAAGAGGTATTTTCATGAGTGCAGCCGTGTGTCGTTTCTGGAGGGACATTTATTCATGTACACGTGAATGGGCGTGTGTCTGTACATGTTCCCGTTGGCGTGTAACCTTGTGAGCCCACCTGAAG
The DNA here is from genome assembly GCA_020745705.1 of Hemiprocne comata. Taxonomy (NCBI): domain Eukaryota; kingdom Metazoa; phylum Chordata; class Aves; order Apodiformes; family Apodidae; genus Hemiprocne; species Hemiprocne comata. The sequence goes on along the minus strand of CM036602.1, from coordinate 10,974,291 downwards.
TGTGTGTGTGTCCTTAGCTTGTTATGTCTCTACATACACATGCTGAGGGGTGTGAGCAAGTGTGCACTGTTGGTTGTGAGGGTCTAGGGGGGAATTTGTATCACACACGTCTCCCTGCTTCTATGGTGCTGTGTATGTGTGTACCTGCTGGTGGATGTCCCCAGAGAAGTCTGTATGTAGAAATGCATGTATTTTAATGTATTTCCATCTTGCATATGCACACATCTGGTTTTGTTGGCGTGTGTTTGGGTACAGAAGCATGGTTTTCTCAGTGATCTGTTTGTCCATGCCTCTGTGAGTGGATACACTGGGCCCTGGCTGCGTGTTCGTGCATCATGCCACACGTCAGCACAGCCCATGTGTCTACATGCTTGGGCCCAGCTGGAGTTCATCTGCAAGCTGCCATGGGTGGTCTGTTAGGCTTCAACCTACGGTCTGCTCTGTGCTGAGGTTTTACAGTGTTCCCAGGACAAATTAGATTCAGGAACAACTGAGCTGTTAATGACAAAGATGAAATGGGAGTGACGTGCCCCAGAAATACTTCTTATTTGACTGAGGAAGGTCTTGCAACACTGTGTACCTGTCAGGCACACGGCTCGCCCTTAGATTTGCTGCAAATCTAATAACTCAGCAAAAAACTACGCAATTCACTCCTCATAAATGAAAAAGTTATGCTAAGCATCCAAAGTATTGCAATGAGGAGCTACCTCTGTGGAGACCTTGCTGACAGTGAAATGGCACTGCCATGAGGATGCTTCACCCAGGAGACCTCACCACCCAGGAAGGTTCCCCTGGCAGGGAGTTGTTAGGGAGAGGACCTCCCTAGCAGGGATTTTCTTTTGGACAGAGATTTGCCTCTTCTGTGTAGAAACAGTTTTCTTGTTATCTCAGCTGCTGTAAACAGAACCAGTAATGGCACAGAGCTGCTGCGGGGGAGCGGGGATACACAAGGACAGAATTCATCACCGAGCAGTTAGGCAATGCTGAGACCAGTCCCTAGGTCAAGGTGACCTTCAGGGAGAGCTAGGAGTAGTTGAGGTTTACCCAGATGTTGCACGTACAAAAAAACGACTTTGTTGCTCATAGGTCACCTCCAATTTGCAGTACAAGGAGCTGGCTGCAGCTGTTGTCAACATGATCAAGTCTGACGTGTGGCCAGGCTGCTTGCATCGAAATGGATTCAAGAACTTATAAGCTCTGTGTCATCAGTCTTTTAGGTAGTTTATACTTTCACTCCTAAAAGCTGCTTATAAATATGCACTTTGTGCCTAGTTAGAAGGCCTAGGATGGCAGGACTAAAAAGAGAACTTTGCAAAGCTGAATTAGACAATTTTGCAGACATTGCTCCAGCAAGCCATGAATTAAGGCCTTGGGCACTCATCCTGACAGATCCTGGGGCTCTGCCATTCTTTTGATCATGACACACATGATTATAGTGGAGACTTTGCAGATCATTCTTAACATTGCACAACTTCACTTAGCTGTTTTATGATCCTGGTCTGTTTTCTCAGATTTTACCTTGGGCAGACTGCTTTTGCTGAAACGGTAGAGGAGGGACTGTAGGCAACATGTGTGAAAGCTGCTCTTAGGTGACAGACTGAGCTCTTGAATACCTAATTTCAACCCAGAATTTGGGAGTCACTCCCAGGTACCGGCTGGCTTGGTCTGGGACTAGCTGACACGGGGGTACCTTGCCTGTTCCAGTGGCAATGCTCAGGCTTTGTCTCCTTGTCTGTTTTTGGCAGCTTCACTTCCCCACTGTCACAGAGTTCCCCCATGATCCCAGCAGCCACCCTGGCTGCCTTGCCCTCGGAGAGGCACTACTGTTGGGGTGAAGAGGCCCCTCTGGGCTAGTCACTCTGCAAAGTCCCTCTGACATGCAGGCAGGAATATGAGGTGAATCCTGTTGTGCTTCTGCTGTGCAGAAAGGGAAAGCTTTGGCATCCAGGTCTCTGGCTTTGCCTCCCCACACCCTCACTACAGACATCTCTGTATCAGCCCAGTCTCTTCACTCTGCACAGTTGGCTGGTCTCAGCCAGGAATGGTAGTGGTCCTTTGCTCGGGGAAGGGACAGGGAAAGTGTAAACTCCCCAATCTCATCCTGGCATTTTCCTTGTCACGCACACTGCTGTTTCACCTGTAAGGGGCAGCCAATTACCTGTATCACAGCTCTCTGGCTCTGCCAGGATGTAGGAGGAGTGTGGTGGAAGGACCTTGTGTTGATCCTTGCAGGAGAGACCTGGAGGGGTGCTGGGTGCTGGCAGAGGGAACATCGAATGCCATAAATCCTGCCTGCAGCGGCAGAGTGGGGCAGGGATCCCCTGTGGGGTCTTGCTAAGACATGCACCTTTTGTCCTGGCACTGCATCAGGTTGTCTGGTCAGGATCCTTGGTGGCCCTTTGGGAACTGTTTCATCAAACTGACAATCTCTATCCACACAGGAAAAGAAAGGGATGACCATTCTGTGGTACTGCTGTGTGGCTTGCCAGTAAATGCTATTGACTGGAAGGGTCAGCAAACAGGGATTAGGGGCTGTGGGGCCTTTGATCTTTCATGTGGCTTCAGTGGAATTAAACACAGGACTGATGTGGGCTATTTTAAGGGATTCATGTTATTCAGTATATTAAACTGGAAAATGTGCCAAGGAATAAAGCTGCTAATTTTGAAAATACATTCCACTGATACCATGAAGCTGTTCAGTTCAACACAGATGCCTTGACATTTAGCTGAGCTAGTAATATGCCATTTGTGGATGGATGCTCATCTTTCAGGTTTTTAAGGACAAGTGTCCCATGTGTCAGATTTAATCAGACAGATTTCTTCCCCATCCATGACGGCAACGAAAACTATTTTCTGCTTTATCATTTTCTTCCTCCATGGCTTGCTTTTTGAGTTGTTTTTGTTTTGATGCTTGATATTCATATGACATTATAGCTGAGCAGATTAGTGTAAGACTGCGTACAAAAATGTGAACTGCAAACCATGTGTGTGATATATTAGCACATGGCAGACATAGCAAGTAGATACAATAGACTCAGATAAGTGTGAATGGGGAGTGCATGTATTTCTGGTCTTTTAGCCTGGAAAAACACCTCAGGCTTTAAGGAAAGGGTTAATAGAGACAATGACAATTGTCAGACTTCTCTGATCACCCCTGGGAGCACTGTCTGTAAAAGTAGAATCATTCCTGAAGAGGAATCTGATGCATGATTAATGTTTATTCTATAAAATTAAGGGTCCTGTGGGTTGTGCTGGCTTTTTATAGCTGCATGGGAATATCAGGATAAGAGTTTTCTTGCAGAGCCAGGGAAATGCACTTCTATAAAAGGAAAGCAGTGCCTCCTTATAAAATCCAGTGCTGGATTCTGTTCTGGAGCCCTAGCTTAGCAGGACAGGTACACTTAGGAAAATGTGCAAATGCAAATGGACAAAAATGTTGTGCCCATGATCTGCACTTTGGGACTGTCAGTGATTAGAAGAGGCCAGTGCAGTAACTGCCTGAGACCCTGAGGATGTAACTAATTAGAAGTGGCATGGAGAGTGTGAGCCTGCAGTTGGCAGAGCCATCTGATGCTGTAAATGGCCTTCTAATAATAATATAAAGCATGTGCTGCTGTGTTGCTGAAATGTAACACAGAGCTGAACCTAAGGGAGGGTTTTTGTGCAGGCTCTGCCCAGTCTCCCCAGGATGCCCTGGCTGCACGGCCTTGCTGGCAGCTTGGCCCTGGGCACAGGCTGGCACAGGTACTGCTGGGGCAGGGCCTGCTCCTCCTTTGCAGCTCACTCAAGGGGTGGTTTAACTCTGAGGCTGATAGTGGGAGCGTGGCCCTCTGGGCTGTGTCTGGAGAGATGTGAGCAGTGCTGAGAGTTTGATGTCATTTCAAAGCAATATTCTCTGGGTTGGTTGTACTTCTGTCAGCCTTTGAAAGTGAACTCCTGGACTTACTGCTTCTGTACAAATCCTAATAGACCGGTGGGGGGACACAGCGTGGACCAGATGAAGGAAATTTAGCAGTAACTGCGAGGCGGTTCAGTAAAACTTCAGAGGAACGGCTGGGTGAGACAGGGAGGTAACATCCTCTGTTGTGTTGTTTGCTTGCTGCTCGTTGGCCGGGAAGATCCGCCATGAGGAGAAGACGTGCTATAAGGCTGTCCAGACGAGCGAAGAGGGGCCGTCGGCTTGCGAGTACCAGGGTCCACTCATGGTGCTGGCCCAGAACTGCGCCGTCATGCACAACCTGCTGGGGCCAGCATGCATCTTCCTGAGGAAGGGCTTCGCAGAAAACAGGCAGCCTGTACGTAAGTTACACCCAGCTGGGTGAGACACGCACAAAGCCACATGGATGTGAGCTGGGAATGCAGAGCTGCCCTCATGCTCCTTCTGCATGGAGCTCTGTAAGCTCCAGCCCTGGCTCTGGAGCATCCCAGCTCCAGCTCCAAGTGCAGATACAATCATAGGCAAATGTCTGACCCAAAGGATGTGCAGAGATATCCCCATGCCTAACCACTGAGAAACGAGAAGTCTAAAAATGCAGCAATGGAAGATAGATCCAAGCCTATGCTCAAGTAAGCATAATCAGATGGAGTCAGGAGCAGGACTTAGGACTTCAGGACTGACATAATTATGTGGACTCAGAAGGAGTCCAGTGTTCAAAGATGTTATTCCAGCAAGACATCCACATCTCATTCCCAGACACTCTGATTAGCATTTAAGGCCTAAATAGTCACTTAAATGCAGATCAGGGCATCCGTACTGGGAACAAGCTGGCCCCCAGAGATGCCCATATTTGATACCGTTCCTGTCAGCTCACAGTGAGCACACTAGTACCAGCAGAAATAAACATGCATCTGCCTCCTCACAGATACCCAAACACAGTCTCTTATACACTGTCGTACACAGCCTGACGCAGCAGCAATCCCAGCCAAATAAACCAAAGAACATCAGTCTGTCCTCATATTTGCAAATAGTGTCAGGCTACCAAATGCCCACACACACACAGAGATAAATAGCAAAAGCATTTCTCCATTCAGTCACACCTATTTGTACCTGTATGTTCATATGCATCTAATATATGCATTTATATGCAAACAATGTATTCAAAGGTATACACCCGGACATGTTACATATACATAAACACACCCCCCAGTATTGTATCTTTATAAGAAGTAAAACATGTTTTTGCACATAAACATTTGGTTCCTACAATAACATGAATTTAAAGATATGCATAAACATGATTAACAGACTTTTAATGGATACTTATGAGTGAATATGAGCATTGTCAGATGTTTACCCAGTGTGTTCCATATTCTTCTGGTGGAAGAAAACTCACCCTGATTACTTGAGTCAGACCTTTCTTGCCTTCCCTAAGAAATCCCTTACTGTGCATTGATACGGTTATTTATAGCTGTAGGAAACACTAAGATCTTTATTTCTGAAGCCTCTTCTTCAACCAACAATCCATGAAAGAGTCATTATTATTTGTCATTATTGATTAAAGGGCTTTTATTCTTTCTAACCTTCAGCCACTAAGTGACCACATATTCCTTGTACCAGTTCACTGAAACACAACACTCTCACACAAGCACACTTTGGCATGCACAGAGCTACCTGTTGTAAGAGATAGGTCCAGTTCCTTAGTGGAAGACTCACAGCTAGACAGGTGTCCAACCTGCTGAGGCCCTGGAAACTGAGAGTAGCCTCAGAAGTCTCCAAAATAGGATTAGTGATGTCTCTAACTACCCTGATGTAGAGTTAAGTGTATCTTATAAACAGCTTTACTTTTACTGATTCTCTAGACCAGGAGGATTTATTGTGCATAGAACAGAAATAAATGAGGGTAAGACCATTACATATAATGGACTCTCTGAGGGTCACCTCTGCTCTTATCTAGGATCTAAAGTCTCTGAACAGTTTTATTCCTCTTTCCATATGTTCTCCAAAAGCTTTAGAGTGATTCAGCACATTTCTTCGCAAGCAATTTTCCTCCTTTATAATTTTAGGAGATCTTATTTCAAATTTAAAACAGAAAACCTCTTCATGACGTTAGTTATCGCTTGAGTCAGATTTTTTGGAGGGACGTAAACCCTCCTCCTTTTGCATTCACAGTCTGTGGCTCTGATGGTAGAATCTGCATGTGAAAAGATATGCTCAGAGCCCTGCAAACGCAAATGCCTTGGTGTGCAAAATTAGAGCCGCTGCTGCAGCGCCTGGTTTCTGACATGTGTCAGTCGTGTCAGTTGCAATGTCGTCGTCAGGGAGCGAGGAGGAGGAGGGTCTTGTGACGGCTGCGCTGGAGGAAGGCCCAGGTCCTACCCCAGGCACTCTGACAGGACAGCAGTTCCCACGGGTGAGCCAGGCGCCCCTCGCTCCGTGGCGGTGCTGATCGCAGCCCTGCACCCGCTGCCGCGCCCAGCCCGCTGCCGGCACCGGCGTTGTCTCCAGGGGTTAGTGTTTGTGAACTCTGGAGGGAGGTGCACAAGGTGTTGGTAATGAGCAGGGGTGGTTTTCATCTGCTATTTTATCTAAGGCAGGAGGGAATTACTGCCTCCTGCATCCGGTCTAAGGAGTTTGAATTGTTTTATTACTTGGTGTTGATGAAAGCAGAACAAATGGGATGACATGTTTGAAAATACCAGGTCTGTGAAGGATGAAACGGCAGAGCCAGCACGCTCCAACAGTTCCATCCAGCACAGAGATGCCTCTGGGAAGGTTATGAGTGGCAAGCTGGTCATTTCTCTGGCACAGCCCACTTTTGCACAGACGTAAACCAGTGTGTGTCCTAGTTTGCTATGCACTCTGAGCAGCCACCATTAGTTTCCAGTGGAGCCTGTGGTTAAATAGCAAAGGATCATCCTTCCCAAACTGATTGAGGGAATTGTCTTCAGGGACATGTGGTGGGGCTGGAGGACACCTGGAAGGCAAGGAGAAACTCACCATGGTTGAGGGGAAAAGCCAAGAGTGAGACAACAAAAGAGATCACATTTCTGTTTCCAAATTTTCAGATGTTTTGGATTTGCCTGGAAGCCATGAGAGGAATTAGGGCATTTAAACCAGGAAGCAGTGCATTTCCATGCTTATCTTTTCTTCCTGGTGCAGTGCTGGAGTTTTCCTATACTCTTTTAAACCCTCCCCTTCTTCCAAGAAATTCATATTGGATCTTTGAAGTTGCAGTGTTTCCTGAACATGGTGAATCCTTGTCTTGTTTTGTTTGTACATTACCTTGATGATGTCTATGTTTTGTGTCTGCCTTCATGCCTGGTTTCAAAATGCTTGTGCAAGGAGTTGAGGCTGGGGGAATGGGGGAAGTTCCTACTTTTTTGTGGGGACTGACTGTAGGAGATGGCATTGGGATGTTGGTTGTGAGAGAGCTCGTGGCTGTATCTGTCCTGCCAGAAGGCAAGGATCAAGCAGTGATCCAAGCAGACGATGGTACAGAGTTGCTGGTTACAGGGACTGCTTCCAGCTGTTTTGATCTGGCTGTGTCAGCGGGAGCTGCAGTAGGAAATACAATCAGAGCTCTAGAGGAGATCATAACTGCTGCAGGGCCAGTCTCTGCTCCAGGACTTGGTGCTGGGGAATGATGTCAGAGCTTCATGAAGGTCGTAGTAAAATCAGGTGGGGAGGCCACACATATGGCTGTGCTGGCCCAGATCTCTTCTGTTTTAGAGGAGCACTTGTCATCCCCCTGTCCAGCAGATGAGATGGAGAGGGGCTTCCACAGGCAGATGTGCAGGCTGACACCCACCCCTCTTGGGGAGAAGAGCTGGGAAGCCTTGCTAGCTAGATGGTATTAAACATGTCATCACCTTCTTGTTTCTTCTCTCACCTTCTGACTTGTCCCAGAACTGTTTCCACCAACAAATGCTATTCTGAAACTATGTTTGTGGCAAGCTTTAACATACTATGTTCTTTTTGCAGGATAGAGAGCTGCGTCCAGAAGAAATTGAAGGTAAAACTTGTTGCTCCTTCTGTGTCACCTTTATCCCTGCCCAGTGAAAATCTGCTGGATGGCCCTTCCAGTTTGATCCCCATGGGGTAAAATAATTTGGAGCAAATCAAGCGAGACAATTACTGGAATAATTCCTGGCAACCCCAGCAAAAAAGAAATACGTAAAACTGTAAGAGTGCTGACTGTGAAGGAATTTGCATCCACTCCAGGTTCTTCAGGGTGGGAGGATAAGTAAAGCAATGGGATGTTAGCTGTCAGGGAACTGCTGTCCACCCCAGCTCCCACAAACTGTCCTAGAGCATTGAGACAATAGTAAGGCTCCAGGGAAGCTGTTCTATGTGCTAATCCCTACAACGAGTGCTATATCCTATAGTGCAGGGGTAAAAGCTGGGAACACTTACTACTTCCAGTTTCTTTAGGGAGTGTGGTTTAGAAACAATCAGTTTATGGCACTTGTAGTCCAAGAAAGCTTTCCTGTAAGGAAAAGGTCAGCAGTGTTGCTTAAGAGCTTAATGTTGCTCCAGCCATTGCCTCTTTGCAGGGAGATCTGCTGGGAAAATACAGAGTATCTTAGGGAGTCTGGCCTTATAAAGGGGCTGCTGATTCTGGGGTGGTTTCTTGGAAAAGGTATTTCAAGCTGTCACTGACAATATTGTTCTTTTTTGGATCCACTCCCACAGAATTAAGAGAAGCCTTTAAAGAGTTTGATAAAGACAAGGATGGGTTTATTAACTGCAGGGACCTGGGGAACTGCATGCGAACCATGGGCTACATGCCTACTGAGATGGAGCTAATAGAGCTCTCCCAGCAGATCAACATGAACCGTGAGTAATGTCCACCTAGCTGTGCCTCCCTGTTGCTGCTGTGCCTTGCATCACTGCCTCAGGCTCTTTAGGGCTCTCTCTGACTCCTGCTATCTCTTCTCCTTGGTTGCTTTTTTTTTACTCCCCTCTTCTTTTTTGTTCTTATTTTCGGTCCATATTATGTCCTGTTCATTTGTGGTCCCTTTGTTTCTTGCTTATCAGATAAAGGGACCGTGTGGACTGTGCTGTATAGCAGTGTGTGGAAAGGTTGTCCTTTGTGCTTATGCTGTCAGGTGTAAAACTGCCCTTGATGTGGGCAGGTAGACATCAGTGCACAGGTTGTGGATGCTGTCATATTGAAGCTGGTGTCAGATGATGTCAGACTGAAGAGCAAGCCTGGGAAGGTGGAGATGCTTTGGTCAGAGTGGGTGATGGATGGGCTGTTCCTTCTGCCGTGGGTGTTCATAGATTTGCTGTGTGCCTGGGGATGGGCTGTGAGTGAGCTGGGCAGTGTCAGATTGGGGCATCTGCTGGAGTCATGGAAAAATGTGACACTTCCAATTCACTGTAACTGTGTTTGTCCCCCATGTCTTTCACCATCATTTTTTGTTGCCTCTTGTCTGTGGCAGTGCAGGGTATTGCTCTCAGCCAGGATGGAAAAAGGATATTTAATGCACATTATTTCTGACACGTGATGGTGTAAAAAGGACAAGTTACTTGGTCAAGGGAAAGAAAACAGTTGTGACAGACGCAACCAGTCACGCACAAAAGCAGCTGATAACCCTGGCACGCAAGTGCTTAGGAATTTAAGAGTGTTACTGCCAGCTTTCAGATTGGGGACAAACAAGAAAAAGGACTAGTACAATGAATAAACAGTTGGACATATATTAGCCACTGCTGATGGAGCAAGGCTGCCCCTGCTGCAGGGCACTGCCCAGGCCATGCAGGAGCATTATGCTGTGCCCTTGCCGTGCCCTTTGGCACAGGCACAGCAGAGGCTGCTCCAAGCACTAGAGTGATCAAGCTTCTAATACCTAGTACGTGACTCCATAAGGATGTGACAGTCCACGGCAGCCTAGGGTGGAATAGCTTGGGCTCATTCTGCCTGGCCCACAATCCAGAAAATAGAGAGACAGTGTAAAACTACCTCTGCTTTTCCTTCCACTATGCTGCACCTTCTGTGCTTTGCTTTCTGGAGATGCAAGCCCTCTCTGGGGCACACAGAAGTGCAGAGTGAGTGCTGGTCTTAGCTAACATACGGAGTTCTTACACACAATCTTTCCTCTTCTCCCAAGTGGGTGGCCATGTGGATTTTGAAGATTTTGTTGAGCTGATGGGACCAAAGCTGCTAGCAGAAACTGCAGACATGATTGGTGTCAAAGAGCTCCGTGATGCCTTCAGAGAGGTGAGTGCTCCTTACCATGTGCCCCCCAGAAAGTTGAGCAACAGGAGACAGGGAAGAGAGAAGACCCACTGGGGAAGAGAAGAGGAGAAGGAAAGAGCAGCACAGTGCAAGACAGAGAGAAAGCCAAGAGAGACATGAAACAAGGGAGGAGCAGAGAAAGTCACTAAGATAAGGGAACTCTTGAGCCAAGGAAGAGGAAAGCTGGTGCAGAGAGAGCAGTTACAGGGGATTTCTGAGGAGAAAAGACAGACTGGATCCAAAAGGCACCCAAAGGAGTAGAAGGAGGGACACAAAACACTTGCAGGAAAAATAGAGCACTCAAGAGCAGGACAACACAAAATCCAACCCAGAGCAAGATCCATTTCCATTAACTGCATTTCCCCTGCTGGTATTTTTAATGTACTTGCAGTTTGACACCAATGGTGATGGGGAGATCAGCACCAGCGAGCTGCGAGAAGCCATGAAAAAGCTTCTGGGGCAGCAGGTGGGCCATCGGGACATTGAAGAAATCATCCGGGATGTGGATCTGAATGGAGATGGGCGTGTGGATTTTGAAGGTGAGAAAGGATGAACACTCCCTGTCCATCTGCTCTGGAATGAGTGAGAGTTTCAGCTCAGAGGTGGAAGCAGAAGGGAAGATTTGCATGCTTGGGGCCCCAGTATCTGAAGTATGGAGAAAAAAGCAAACAAGACTTTTTTTTTTAACCTAGTCAGCTGAGAAAAATGGAGAACATTGGCCCACACAGAGAATTTCTCAGATGAAGTGTTCATTTGTGCTGCATCTCATTTTCAGCTGGGTCTCCATAACTCTAGCATGGTAAGAGATATGCCCAGTCACAGTGAAGCAGATTCTGGTACACACATACTACGCCAGCATCTTTTTTATAGGGCATTTTCCTTTATATTAAATCTATTAGAAGAGCTGTGAAGAGGCTGGATTGGTTTGGAGAATGCATTGCACCGTCCATGTCCTCTGGCTCACCTTGTTATCTGGGTTTATAGAGAATCTCTTTCTCTGCCATTTTGGCAGAAGATGGTCACGAGCCAGATGTGCTCACCAGGACTGCAGATATCTGATCTAAAGGTGTCATATTAAATCCTAGAGATAATTAATTTCTTTTCCCACTTTTCATGACAGAAGGACTTGGAAAAATAAGAGTGGTTAGGCTACTATCCTAGCCATTAGCCATGACAGGAGCAATATTAATGGAGCTCAGGGTTTCTGGCAAGGGAAGCAGTTGATATCAGACAGCTAAGAGGATGTAAGAGCTGGAAGGTGTGACAGCATGGCAGACTGCTTGCTTTCCTAGTGCAAATCCAAACATAACTTTGCAGTAAGGGTGAATGAAGCACAGGAACTATTGAATTAAAAGAAAATTTACATAATTTTTTGGCTTAAAGGCATTCCTTGGTCTCGTGCATGACAAGGAGTCTCAGTTCTCAGGATTACTGAAGCTTCCGAGAGCTTTGAAAATGCTAAAAATTGTGAAGTGTCTCCCTAGAAAGTATCTGGTAGCTGCAGTTGTTCTAATGCACTGGCGGATTACATGACAGTAGTTCTCCTTGTTTCCCACAATTAAATTATGTTAGACAGCTAAAATACATGAAATGCTATCCCTGTATCATTTTCTCAGTGAGTTACTGCATTCGTTGTCAAGGACAGCTCCATCAATGGAAGAGGAGAAGTCAAGGGGGTAATTTCCACTGCCCTTCTCTTTGCAGAGTTATTAGTTCCTTGGCAATTCAAGTGCAGAATGAAAACACATTTATATTTGATGGCATTTACACTCAATTTGAACAATTGTAATTGACTTCACAAGCTGCAGAGTGGTGAAGAAATAGATCCAGGGTATCCTTACAGTAAACCTATATCTTTATAAACAAGAAGTCCAACAATGCTACAAAAATGCTGGTACCTACCAAAACACTAGTGCTGTCCCACACTGGTGTCTCTGTGAAGTGGCAAGCTTACTAAGAAATCACACTGTGCTCAGCTGTAGTGTTTCACAAGGAGTTGCTTGTGCAAACAAGACTGTACACTGGCTGTGAAGGAGTCCAAGGCAATTAATTGACCTGCTAGTGGGATCATGTCACCATATCTAAGGCAAGGATTAAAGCTCATTTTATGTGAGCTCTCCAGGGCCAGTCACAGAGCAGCATAGACCTGTTGGCAGCGTGTGGACTCACAGTTTCACCCTGGCTACATGCTATCTCCAGGGAATGAGAGCAGGGTTAGGGACCATGGATGCCTTCTGCTTCATGGATCTCTTTTCTCGTTGGTTGCAGAGTTTGTTCGCATGATGTCCCGTTGAAAACAGTTCTCAGCTAAAGAAGAATCGGCACCTTAGAGAGGGCAAAAGAGGACCTAGATGGAGCATCTAGCCCCGATGTTCCCACATGAAGGTTTATTGGCTGGCTGCAATTGGGACATTACAAGATGCTGCTGCTGCTCCTCCCTCATGGTGGTCCCCTCGCCCCTCCACCCTTTCACACTGTGAAAGACTTGCAACTTCCTACAACTGGAACCATTCCTTGGAAATGATTGCAGGAAACTGCAGAGCCAGGACTTGCCATGATGCTTTCATGGGATATTTGCAACTTCAGACTCCTCCTCCCCAGCTTTGTTCTCCCACCAGCTGCTGCAGAGCAAGAGCAGGAGAAACCCTCTTGGCCTGGTGGATGAGAGCAAAGCCGTTTGGACTGGTGGCAGCCTCAGGGCGTGCTCTGCACTTCTTGGTTTCCCTTGGTGAACTGTGTCTGTGTTTGCTGTCTGTGCGTGTGTGTCTATCTGTGTGGAATTATTTATGCATTCCTGTGGTTATGTTTACCAAGAGTAAATTAAAATACATGTCTTGCAGGGGAAAGCGATAAATATGCACGCTGAAATGATGTGGAGCCTGCATGTCCCTGTGAGAGGTGGTGGCTGGGCTGGGGAAGAAGGGCTGAGGCAGATGGACACCATGGTGTCTGTACCAGTGTCCAGAGCCAAGTCCTTGCTGCGGGAAGGAGAGTCACTGCTGGCCACTATGCCTGTGCAGGGCTCTGCATTCTCTCCTGCTGTCCTCATGGCAAAGGGGCCTGGAGGTGCCTCTTGGTGAGGGCAGTGTGGGGGGTCCCCACCTCCACATCCCCCTGCCTTGCAGGGGGGCAGGAGAGCGTCAAGGAGCAATGGGGAGGGCACAGAGGGAAGCTGGGTGGGAGGGGGATAGGCAGCAATAGCCAGCTCCCCCCTTTTCTGACCATTTCAAACACAACTGTGAGCATATGCACATTGGGGGCTGTGCTGTGGGAGCTGAACTGTAACACTGTTGGTGCTGAGGATTGGCTGGGAGCCTCCATGTGCAGCAGTGCCCTGCTCTCCAGCTTGTTCACACCCAAAAATGCTGCACACGTCTGCAGCGGTGACAACAGCAGCCTCTGGGCACTACCAGCTGCTTCCAGACACATGAGATGCTCATCCTCCTTCCCCTTTCCCCAAGATGCTCCCAACCTCCTGCTCCCTTCCTTTATTCTGCCAGACCTACAATTGTCAGGACTGATTTCTGCTTGGTTTCAAAGGACATCATCATTGCTGTGTGTTTCTCAGCATGACTAGGAGCTGTTCTCCTCTCAGTTGCCCCCTTACTCCAACTGGGAGATTAGAGACCAACATCCTCCTGCTTCGTCCATCTCGAATCTTTCACTTCCCAGGTTCCATTTCAGATTCTCAGGGTCCACAGCTCCATGTCCCAAAGGAGGATTTTCTCTGTGCTTTCCTGTTGCTGTGCCAACCAGTATAGCTTCGATGATGGCTGACATCCCTGCAATGGCAAAACTGTATTTCTACTGATACTTGTGTGTGTGTACTCGTGTTTGCACAGGTGTGTGCACTGGGAAAGGTTTGTGCTGGCATAAAAGCAGGGAGTAGTGCAGCTAGGTACCTGGGAGTGCAGCAGTACAGGAGTTTGTTTGCAAGTGGGCTTATGTAAACTATGTGTGTGTATCTATGGAGCTGGTCCAGTCTTAGTAACATGGGTGTGAGCCAAGAAATTGGAAAATGGATATTTAGAGATCTCCATATTTACTGGTACAGCAGCTGTACTGTGCTTAGGAGATGAGAGTGATAAACTGAACGGAGTCCAGAGTCCTGGTAAGTGATACTTAGGACAATACTGGGGAGGGAGAGACCTGTGCAGGCTTGTGTCTGCCATAGGGAGTGTTTGTACAAACGTGCTACACTTACAGTGGAGCCTGTTGAGGAAGAAGCGTATGAGTGTGTGCAGAGCAGGGCACTGCCCTGCTTGCCTGTGTGCAGCAGAGAGGCTGTGCCTGCCACAGGGACCGTTGGTGACGTGGGGCACACGCCTTGTGCCCTAGCCAGCACGCACAAGCCTGAGGGACAGTCAGTGGCAACAGGCACGGTGGCTGCCTCTGCCTGCTCCTTCCCGGGTCCTGCACCGAGCAGCTGCATCTTTTGCCCACAGTGGCAGATGGCAGGACATGGCCTTAATTTATTGTAAATTGTAAACCCACTTCTAGAGGCTGCAGTGATTCACAGCACAGCATCACAGCAGCTGGGGATGATCTCTGCAAACTGCTGCCATTTTCACTTGGGCTTTTCCCTGTGTTTGCACCATGGCAGAGCTGTGTTTGTCTTCCCAAGAAATGCAGGGATACTGGTGCTATGGGAAGGGCAGCAGCAGGCAGCTTTGTGTCATTGCAGAGGCAGTCCTGGAGCCACAGCTACTTCCAGGGAAAGCTGGGTCTCTACCAAATGATCTGTAGCTCTTTTCTGCCAGGTCTCACCATGATACAGTGAACAGGTCAGACAGGGGAGGTCTCCGAAGCATTAATTCTTTTTCCTTCCAGCAGAAGCTCTTGCTGGTTTTAACTTGCACAACAAACCCCAAATAATCCCAGGGAGTTTTACTATTTTCTTGTGCAGACAGAATCAGAGATTAAAGCTCCAATCTAAATAATCTAATTCCAGAGATAATCCTTTTGCTCTCATCTCCAGTCCAGTACCAGGGAGGCTTCCAAATGGCTCCACATGGCAGGGCAGAGCTCATCCCCTCTGGGCACCTGAGCCACATAGGCCCGTGTGGTTCAAGAGCTGGCCCAGGCAGTGGGGCTGGCTCACTTTGACTTCTTAGAAGTATCATTAGCCATGAGGTATGCTTCTGACCCACGTCTCCATTACTCTTTTTGGACATCCCAAATCCCAATCCCTTTTTCCTGCAGGAAATGGCTAATACTCAAAACATGTGCCCCACACCATTTGGGAATGATCAGGGCTGTAGACCAGGCAGGACTGACTCAAGACTAAGAGTCATTTTGTCACAGCTGCCAAGGGACAGGGAGAGATCAAGGATTGAGAAGACAGCCCTGAGCCTTTCACTTGTACGTTACTGGTGTAAATCCAGCTTGCATCAAGGGACTGGTGGCTCAGTGGATTAGTAACAGGACACAGAGCCTTTGGCATCTGGAGCACAAGCTGGCATCAAGTCGTTGGTCACAATTCAGTGAATCAGGGGCAACAGTGTAGGATATCATGGACGCAGGCCATCTCAGCATGTCTGCCATCCTCTGCCAGCAGCCGTGGCCAACCATGAGCCAGGGTGAACACTCCTGCACACAGATGAGCATGGCCACTATCCCTCCTCACTCACTGCTGCTCAGTTAATCCCTCTTGCTTCATGATGGGCTGCTGATTCTTGGGAAATAATCACCCAAGGTACTTACTAGAAGATGCTCTGGCTGTGAAGGCAGAGGAGGTATAAAAATGCTCAGTACTTTGCCTGCTAAAAAGGCTAAGTCCTCAGACAGAGGGGAAAGAGAGGGGTTGTCCCCTCTGTTCAAGCAGTGGAACTCTTCAAGTAAGCTCTTTCTTTTTAATGAAGAGTTGCCAATATTTTGCTGTGAGATGTGCAGGAGTCCTAGGAGCTCTTGACAGGGACCCCAGGCTTGGCACAGCCATGAGAGCCCCTGGTCACACTCCCCACAGCAGGGGATGAGCTAGGATAGGTCCCAGCTGCCCTTATACATGTCTAGGGCCAAAGAGGCCACTTGGCTGAGGGACCTGTCTTGGTCATACCTAAATGTTAGCTATCAAATCCCTTCATGTCTGAATTCCTGCTCATGGTCTGGCTGAGCAGTTTGATGCTGGGTTTGTAATGAAGTTGCCGTCAACAGCTGCACAGCCTCTGTGCCCACCGAGGCAGTGAGGGTCCCACCATGAGCCTCACACTCTCCAGCTCACCCAGAGACACAACAGGGTTTCAGCCAGGCTCTGCCCAGCCAATGCTTGGGTCCCCACTGCCATTTTGTGTGTGTGTCTGTGTGTGTGTCTGTGTGTGGGCACTGCTGACCCACGGCCAATGGAGCCAGTTGCTTCAGCCTTCTTGGACACTCAAGGGGCTTTTGGGGTCCTCAGCAGCACCTTTGCTGCCCTGGTGGGTCTCAGGACTGGATTTTCACCCATGGACATTGCTGTTCATAGCATCAACACTGCAGTCTCCTTGGCCTGTGGATGATTCACACCATTCCTCTTCGCACTTCACTCCTGTAACTCATGGCCGTAACTTGGTGACACACAAATTGTTTATGTGCTTTGAAGTTGTGCTCCTGACCCAAGCACATCTCGGTTTAAGCTGAGAAATCTTGAGAGATTATGGAGGATCATCTGTAATCAGTACAAATGAGATCTAACGAGGCTTCCCTTGGCCTTGCCAACTGGACAGCAATTGTTCTGGCCATGGCTGCTTGCACTCCTTTGCTAACTGAACTTGGGGGACACCCAACAGGTCACAAACACAGCAGAGGTATGGGAGATTAGTCTGGATTTGATCAATCACTGCCAGGGCCGGGCTGTGTAACGCTGAGACCATTTGCCAGGAACCAGCACGACATGGTTTAATCTGGAGACGTGCTAAGTGTGTGCGTTTTACACTGCTTTTCAGGATGTGGTTCCCTAAGCCACCTTGCAGCTTCAGGAAGCCCTTCCTGGCAGCAGTGCTGGTGTGGGAACTCAGCCATGTCTGCCCTGGCTTGGTTATACCACGATGTGACACCACCAGGGATGTGCTCTGGAGCCATTTCAACCTGGACTGAGCAGGTTAGGGAGCAGGGAGTGGGTGGTTACTGGCCCATCACTTCTCCAAGGCTGTGTCTAGTTAAGAGGCCTTTAGCAAATAACCTTTCTAATGCAGTTGGTGACCAAAGTGCAGACACAAGGCTTGGCTGCCATCTGAGGCTTTGAGGGACACCAACATGAGACAGAAGGGCACACATAGAGGCAAACATGAAGTTACTTGCTCCCCCCACTCCCCATGTAGTGAGAGTTTCATCCATCTCCATCTGTAATGTTTCACTCCAGTGCTCCCAAGACCTCACCAAGGTCCTCCAGAAAAAAACCAGGATCTTTTGTACTCCTCTAAAATGCAATACAGTGAGAACCCCCCCGGCAGTGTAAGGGTTCCCTCCCAGCCTGCCTCTTTTCGTTGGCTGTTTTACTGTTCAAGCAGATTATTGTGGTCCGAAGCTGTTGCACGTCACTGTCTCACCCCTGACCAGGCAGGCCGGTAGCTGCCTTTTCCCATACTCTAAGGCAGGGGCGAACGGGAAACAGCGGGTTTTGATGAAGCAGGGAATCGGTACCTGGAGTTGCTTTCGGAGCACGGCGGACACAAAACTATCGGGATATAACGAGGCGTCGTTCCCAATGGCAGCGGAGCTCCCACTCCTATGACTCCCCTCCCAGCCGCTTCCCCGAAAGCCACGGCCGTGCCCGACCCGGCCCTCCCTCCGCCCGCTGCCCGCGGGGCCCGGGCCGGTCCCGGAGCCGCTTCTCTCTGGTGCTGCGGCAACGCTGCCCGTTGCCTCGGCAACCCAGCGGCCTCCCCGCTTCCCGCCGCCGCCCCACAGTGCTTTGCGTTCCGGCCGCGCTGGAGCTCCCTGATTGGTCGGCAGCAGGGGGCGGGGCTCCTCTCTAGGCGTCCGGCGCTGAGGGTTGCTCGTCGGGCTGCGTCCGGGCTTTGGAGGCGCTGCTGGGAAGCCTAGTCACTCCCCGCCGCTCCTTCCTAGGGCAGCCGGTTCTGTCCTCGCTGCCCTCCCCGAGCGGGTGGTACCGGCCCTGGGCACTGCCGGTTCGCAGGGACCAACTCCTCGCCACGCTCCCGCCGACACGCCTCCGGGCGCACCGCGCCGCCGTCCCCTCGCCTCTCAACCGAGCCCTCTCAGCCGCTCCCGCCACCCATTGGCTCGGCGCGTTATGAATATGCAGATGAAGGCCCTCGGGCGCCTAATGGCAGGCGGAGAGATAATTAATATTCGCGTTGCGACGCGCGGATTGGCTGAGGCGCGCCCCGCCCCGGCAGCGGGGTAGGCTGCCCCCTGGCGGCGGCAGGAAGGGGCGGGCGCGGCGCCGGGAGCCCGAGATGGTGGGCGCCAGGGCGCGCGGGGCGCCGGTGCTGCTGCCACCTTCGTTGCTGCTGCTGTCGCTGCTGCTGCGGGGCGCGGCGGGCGGCCTCGCCGACAGCGTTGTCTGGGCCGTCAATGCGGGCGGCGATGCCCATGTGGACGTGAACGGCATCTACTTCCGCAAGGACCCGCTGGAGGGCCGCGTGGGCCGAGGTGAGGGCGGGGGACACGCCGGTGCCGCGCGGTCAGCCCGCCGGGGAGGTTATCGGGAGGGACGCCCCTGGGGCCCTCTCAGCTCCGTCGGGGGCAGCGGGGCCCTCCCGAGTCGGCGGGGGTCCGGGACCCGCGTTTTCCTGGCGCTGTCCCGCCTCCCCCGGCCCCGCCGCCGAGGGTCAGTGGGTCTCCCCGCAGGGCTGCGGCGGCCCGGGCAGGCCCGCAGGCGAGATATCCTCTCCCTCGACCTCCCGGGGGGCAGCGAGGGCCCGCGGGGAGCGCCGGCCCAGCCCCCGCACGGCACTTGTCACCTTCGGGACCCTGGCCACAGCCGTCCTCCCGCCGGGGGCTGCACCCCCGTCCCCGCGGCGGAGCGGCCCCTGGGCCCCGGTGGCGGCAGGATGAGCCCTGCGGGCTCCGGCCGGGTTTTCCCGGCCTCGGGCTGCGGGGTTGTGTAATGCCGGAGGGAAAATCGCTTCTCTAGGGTTGGAGTGGAATTTCGGCTGGAAAGGCGACGGGAGCGGTCAGGCTGCCAAACCGGCCGCATGCAGCCGCCTGGCTCCTCTTTTCCCATTTTCCACTGAAAGACCCCAGTTTCCACAGCAAGATGTGCCAGTTTGAAGCCCAGCCTGCCGTGCTCTCAGTGAAGTGAGGACACGCTTTGCCTGCTCTGCGCAGCAGAATCGCTCCCGGTGCGGTGTGATGCCTGTCAGCAGCAGCCCGGTCCCAGCAGGGAGAGGTGCTTGCAGGGAGCCCCGGTGCTGGGGCTGGGCAGGAGCAATACGCAGCAGGCTGGTCTGCTCCAGTCCTGGCAGGATGTTCAAGAGCAGGGCAGGGACAGAAGCAGAAGTAGAGGCAGATGGGATATGATCAGGTGCTGTAACTACTGAATCAGTAAAAGGTTCTGTCTGCCAGTGAGGAAGGAGAGAGAATTACTGTTTCACTTGCACTTGGGTTGCCTTCTCCTGCTTTCCCTGAAACACTCTAGTTGTATGAATTTTGCCTGTTTCTGATAATTGGTGTACCAAAACTTAGTTGCTCTGCGGACATATTGAAAAGTGAGCTGTGCTGAGCTACTCCTGTCAGTTACAAGTGAGTGGTGGAGGGCAGAGATGAGTGATCTTTTGACTTTTCTGTCTAACCTTCACTATTTCCATGTAGGATGGTGAGGATTGTCCTGTGCTATTATATTCAGCTAGGACTGCTATCACTCAGCCTGTGTGAGTGCCATCCCGAGTGGAGAGCCATTTGGGCATAATGGATACAGAGGATGTCACATTTAAGTAGTAATACCATTTGTTAGGTGTTTTTCACCCCCATGGAAGCTGGCACCCCTGTCACGCAAGGTGCACTGATTGCTTCCCTTCACAGACCTCTCGTGTGTGACTTGAAGGACAATGTCCTTGTAGAATTGAACAATTTATTTTTGAGCTAAGGAGAAAAAAGGGTCTTTTTTTGAGTATACTGCGACATATTTTTCCTTTGGGGAAAGCCTGTGGTGTCTCTGAACAGCAGGCTGTTCCAGTAATCCTGCTTCAACCAGCAGTGCCAGGCACAGCAGAGGAGACTTTACCCCTTTGAGCTCTCAGCTGCTTTTCCATCAATGGCTTTTTATTGCACCATTGTTACGCTTTACTCTGGTCTCCCCTCTGTGTATACAAGCATGTAATGGCTACAGCAGAAATATGTGGCTGACTGGGAGGAAACAACTTAGGGATAGTGTTTCTGGGCTGTACTGCCACTGGGCAAATTAAAACCCTTTTTTTTTTTTTTTTTCCCCCAAGCCTCAGTTAAGACGCTGTGCCCTAAAGGACAAAATGTGCTGATGGCAATTACAGAATAGCCAGGTGCCAAATAGGGTTGAGTCACATCATAATGCACACTGCTTGTCTGTGGATGAGCTGCCTCTCAGTGCTCCATGGAATCAAGCTCACTTCTGCACCTATGTCAACAGACCTTTGATATGCAGGTGACAGATCTCCCTCTCCCATTACCTTCTTGACTATTAAAGACCTTTCTTTATATGCAGGCTCTCCTCTAAGAGGAGGTGACTTCTGTGGAGTCTTGGGTTTGCTATCATTGTAATCTGAGGTAACTGGCCGGACATATTTGTGTGGGACGACAGGTTAAACTTTTCACCCTCTGTATTTCTGGTGATTAGAGTCTTCAGCCTTTGCGCCTGGGTTTGAGTGCTAAAGAGAAGCAGAAGATTGCCTGAGTAGCTGCGTGTGAAACAGTAGACTAAGAACTGGCATTAATTTCCTCTAGCTCCTTTGCATTGGCTCCATCTTTGGCAACATGCACCGGGTTAGTTCTTGCTTTGTCTTGGCCAATGCAGTGTCTGTTCCCATGGAAATGGGGGTGGAAGTGGCAAGTGTCAGCAGAGAACTTCACCTAGATCGACTTCTCCGGACTCAAGTGCCAGTGGGCACATGGTGTCCACAGTCTTCCCTCCTGCCCCAGCCTAGCTGTGGCATTACTCAATTTGGAGCTCTTGAGGCATGCATCAGTTTGTGTTTGTACAGTAAACCTGATGCAATAGAATGTCAAATCAGGTTAAGATCTGAGGGCTGCTATAGAGGTAGTGAAATAATGACTGAGAAGAGGCAAATTTTATTATTTCTGTTTTTTTCTCAGGTATTGTCCTGTTTGGGAATGTTGTTTGGGCCTTTCCCAGGGGCCTGTTCAGGTGCCTGCAGACAGTGCCCATTTCAGCTGGGTGACTGAGAACAGCAGCTGATGGTGCTGCTGGTGCTCTTGAGACCCTTGTGTGTCTTTCTTGCTTCCTTCTTCCTGTCTTCAAGCTAGCAGGTATTGCGTGGCTGTGGTGAGAAGAAAGGGTTTTGTAATATGTCAAATGGTTTTCACCCTTCTGCCATTCCCCAGGTGTTCATTTGAGGAGGCTGAGTCTCTATAACCTGATGCCATCAACTGCTAAGTTCAAATCTGTTGAATGAATGAGTTGAGTCAGTCCCACACTGTTTGGTTTTGTACTCAGAGTTCGTAATTTGAAAATGTTGTAAAAATATTCTAGGTGTTTTTCCTCTTTGAAGCAGGAGTCAACGGCCAAGTCCTTTGGCTCTGTGCCCTGCTTGTGAAACAGACTCTTCTTTCTGAAACTGTGCGAGTGAGTTTACTGTGTCTTAGACTGCAGCAAGTCCAGACCTGGTTTTCTACTGGACTTGGGTTCTGGGGCTTTGGCTGCCTCTGCTTCTGCTCCGGTAGTGCCTCCTCCTGGTCAGCGCAAGGACAGGAGACAGGTCTGACCAGGGCCTAAGTGCCACTTAGGGGGTTAAGCACCGAGGAGTAGATAAAGTGTCACTTCCATGTGCCTCAGAAATTAACCCTTGCTCTCACTGTTTTGTGCCTGAAACCCAGCTTCTGACTATGGTATGAAGCTGCCAATCTTGCGGTCCAATGCAGAAGATCAGATTCTGTACCAGACTGAGCGCTACAATGAGGAAACTTTTGGCTATGAAGTTCCCATCAAAGAGGAGGGTGACTATGTGCTGGTGTTGAAGTTTGCAGAGGTCTATTTTGCACAGTCACAACAGAAGGTAAGCAGCAACTACTTGCTTGTCTCTTTGATGTGAGTTCCTGGCTAGGACTGTGCATGTCCAGGTTGCTTCTGCTGCTTTGCATGCTGGAGAAAGGAGTGAAGTAAAACACTAATGGTTAACTTAGTTCCTGGAGCTCTCATGGGCTGTGAAATTTCGAGCTCCTTTCCAGATACACAGTTGGCCTGGAAAATTGCATTACAAAGTATTCAAACAAATGTGCAACTAAACATAACTAGCACTAGAATTTTATTATCTGTTTAGGCTGGGCTGGCTTTGAGAAGTGGTTTTGCCTTTTTGCTGAATGCTTGTTCCCTACCTCACAGCGTGCTTGTGCTGGAGGAAGTGTTACACAGATTGAATCAGGGAAGTGATCTGGGTTAAGTAACCTACTCAAGACAATTTTTACAAATGTAATAAGACTTGATACTGGTTCCCTGAAAGCACAGAGTTAAATTCAGCCCTCTTTATAGCTCCTTAGAGAAGAATAATCCTTGTCCACTTCTGAAATCCCTCATGTACAGATGTGGAAGAAGAATCACAAAGAACTTAAAGCCCTGTGATAAATTGGGAGAGAAATGTTTTAGTCTGGCTTTCCTCTGATTCCATCGACTTCTTTAGGGCCCTGTTCCTTAAGCACTGTGCTGCCTTCCTGCCAGTGAAGTATTTCAGGGAGCAGAACTGGTGGAGCTGGCTTACAGAATGGATGCAAAAAGCAGCCTCAGATTAAACTGAAGGGCTGAGGCAGCTTTGGTTCCTCTTCTTTCATGTGGTTCTGCTGGGATTCCCCAGGTGCTGAGTGAAGTTTGAGTCATTACAGCCTGAGGAGGACTTTCACTCTGAATTCACAGATGTGGTTAGCTGTTCAACATTTTACCTCCTTCAAACCCTGTGTACTTCACCAGCTTGTTTCCTCTTCTCTGCTGCAGGCTGTTAGTTAGAAATGGCTGAGCTCCCTAGGGTGTGGTGTGCCACAGCCACCCTGGGGTGGTACGAGCAGGTCTTCAGCCAGCAGGTGGAAGAAAGCTGTGAAAGAAAAGTATGAGTAAACCAGAATAAAATTGTGCTGTCCTCAGTTCTGAACAGCAGATGTAGGGGTTATTTTAAAAGCTGAAGACAGATTTCGGGATATTTGAAAGCAATATTAATGCTTCAGTGTCTTTACTTGGCTGCTTTTGGGCTTTGAATCCTTCCCAAGGGAGTGCAGCATGTGTGGTGGGACGGTGCCTGCTGCAAGGCTTTCTGGTCCTGGGTGTATAACAGAGACCTTTCCTGTTCTGTTCCCCTTTCAACTGTCACATGCCTGAATCTGTTCTGACACTCTGACATTTCTTCCACCCTGAAGGTGTTTGATGTTCGCTTGAATGGCCACGTGGTGGTGAAGGACTTGGACATTTTTGACAGAGTTGGACACAGCACAGCGCATGATGAAATCATTCCCATGAGTATCAAAAAGGGGAAACTGAGTGTCCAGGGAGAGGTCTCCACGTTCACAGGGAAGCTTCACATTGAGTTTGTAAAGGTAATGCACTTCTTCCCCAGCCATGTGATGCAGCTGTGTGCTGGGGGAGGAAAGGAGATGGTAGGCAGGGGGAGTATTTCTTGCTTCAGAGCTGCAGCACTGACTTCCTTCTTTTGCTTTCTCTAGGGCTACTATGACAATCCAAAAATCTGTGCCCTATACATCTTGCAAGGAACAGTGGAAGGTAAGCACAGTTTTTGAGCCAGAAGGCTCTTCCCTCTTGGAGAGCAGCCTGTTGCTTCTCAGACCATGAGATCATAGCTTTTGCTGACCCACCTCTGCCAAAACTGCTTCTCTCTCAGCAAGTTCCCACAGAGCGCAGTTGCAGAGAGAAGTAGGTGTGTAGTGTCCTCCTACTCCTCCAAGTGCACAAAGCTGCATCATTTTTGGAATAGGAAAAATCAGTTTGGTTCAGGACTTCCTGCGTACAGCATAGGGGAGAAAGGAACATGTCTGGTCCATCTTAGCTTATAGCTACAGGCACCAGCTGTAAATAAATTCCCTCTGGCCTTGGATGTGAGCAGCAGCCCTAGAGACAAGTACTTTATAGAGATCTTTTAGGTAGTAGTTAAGTGTTTCTTACCTGGAGCTTTGTTTTGCCTCCTCAGCTCGAGGACAAAGTAGTTCCTCTGGATAGCAGTGGGGAGTGCTAGTAAAGTCCTTGCCACACCCTGCGTGCTGAAGTTGGAGCCCCTCTAGCTCCTGAACAGGGCAGGTTCAGGGCTCCTCTCTGACCAAAGCATTGCTTTGCTTTATTACTGGCCAGGCTGCTCTGGCCATGGTGTTGATGTAGTGTCAGGTGCCTTGTGGCTGGTGTGCATGTTGGACTTGGAAGAGAGAGATGGAGTGGCTTGGGTGATTATCCAGGTTACATCTTGCTTCCTTCCAACCTTTTGTCTTGTCCAACAGATGTTCCAAAGCTGCAGCCACACCCGGGTCTGGAGAAAAAAGAAGATGATGATGATGAAGATGAATATGATGATGGCTCCAGTGTTAAAAAACAGGCAAATAAGAACCGGGTTCAGTCAGGCCCACGCACACCAAACCCCTATGCCTCGGACAACAGCAGCCTCATGTTTCCTATATTGGTGGCCTTTGGTGTCTTCATTCCTACCCTCTTCTGCCTCTGCCGATTGTGAGAGCAAGCCCCACAGAGCATCAGTCAAGGGGCTGGGAGGGAAGGAGTTGGACCAAACACAGTTGCTTTCAATTTCTCCATTATGTTCATAATTTAAGGAAAAAAAAAAAAAGATAAAAAAAAAAAGATGATTCATTTGGAATGAATAGCAGGTCCAGGTAAGAGGGAGCTTACCTTCCCCCTGCCAGCAAGCAGCGAGGCCCTCGCCTTCCCCTTCGCACCATGTGCAGCCTCCAGTCCTCCCTGAGGCATCCAAGAGTAAACTGAGTCCTGGCTCTCAGTGTATGGGGCTGTTGGAAGCTGATGCTAGCAGTCCTGGGCCAGGTCCCACCCTGGGAGAAAGCCATGTGCTGCAAGATCTCTGCCTTTGCTGGGTGGAATACAGTTCCTCAAGCAGGGAACCAGCTCCTGAAAACAGGCGTGGGTACACATTTTGTCCAGGAGCTTGGAAGTGTTGTGGTGCCATTGGGTGACTAACGACTATGGAGGATGGAGCCTGGCTCTGCGTCTCCCTGAATGTTGTGACACGATGTGTGGTACTTGCTGCATAAAGATACCAAGACTCCAGCTAGCTGCTCAGCCTCTGTGGAGACATTCCCCTCCTAAGAGTGCCAGCTGCACCAGGAGCAGAGGGATTTATCTGGCCCGATTTGCTGCACCAGTTGGGAGAGACTTTCCTAGTTTGGCAGTTGTAATGTTAGATCCATTGCAGAGGGATTCTGCTGTAGCCTGTGAAAGGCAGATGTTGTTAGCATCTGATCAGATGCACTTGTTTTCTGTATTGATTACGGCTTTTGTTTCCTTTGATTTCCTTTTCTTTTCAAAGGTTTAATTTTAAGCCCAGTTCCTTGTTTTGCCCTTTGTAGCAAGTGACCTCTTCTTTGGAAGAAGCCGAGAATTAGACGACCTAGAAAGGAGGTTCTGGACTTGTTCTTTGACCTTCTCAATGGTTAGCTTCCCTCCCTGCCCTGGGAATATGAACAACCTGTGCTGTAGGACAGAGCAAAGCAACCTGGCAGATGCTCCCTGTGAGCTTTCCTTCCCTGTTGCAGGGTCCAGGCCTGCCAGTGGTGGGAAGTGCAGTGGAGTTGGTGTCTTCAGTTAGCTCAGCCTTTTGTGTGTCAAGGCACTGTGGTGAAGGGGCAGATGTCCAACATGTCAGTACGTAGAGCAAGGTGGTTTGTTGCCCTCCAGAGATCTGGAAGTGAGCAGAATGCTGGGGACAAGGTCACCCTCTTTCCCTGGGGATATTTCTGCAGGAGGTTTCTGTTTCCACAGGCAGAGCCCATGCCAGCCTGACAGAGACTGAGCAGAGCAAAAGCCCTCGCTGTGCCTGCTTATCCAGAGCTGCAGGCCCTGAGGAGCTGCCTTCCCACCACCTTGGCCTCTGACAGGGTGAGCCTTTCTGGCTGGCAAGAGGGAGATGTTCTGTGTGCTTGGAGCAGGATCTGGCCCAGGCATGGTTGGGTCCTTGTGGATCAGCTTTGATCCTGGTGAGCTGTGCACTCAGAGAACACTTTGCCTCACCCTATCTCTGTTCTCAGAGGTACTCTCTCTTTACCTGGAGCAGCTGCACTGAGCAGTGTCCTCCTTGCTGCTGCTGCGGCTCCCTGGGCCTGAGTTTTCCGAGTGGTTGCTTTTGTGTTTGATCCCTTGCAGTGGCTCCGCCTGTCTGAAAAGGATCAGCAGAATTCCCTAGTTTCTGGAAAGGAAATCAAAGGAGCAGCCTCTCTGCTCTGCTCAAAAAGCCGAAGCCTTTACTTCTTCCAAACCCTCGAGCTGTCAGCTCCTCAGCTCCAGAACAGGGGCTGGGGCAGGTGACAAAGCACTGCTCTCTGCAGCAGTGGCACTGAGCTTTGCCCCTCTGATCACATACATCACTGCTATAGGCCTGACCCTAATTCTGTGAGCTAAAAAGCAAGCAGTAGGACTGTAATTACCTCCTCTCCAATTCCATGAGTGGTAACAGCCAGCTTGTGAGAAACAAGAGGGTCCCTGCCACACTGGAAGGAGAGGAAGCAGATCTTAAGAACAAACCTTAGGATGAAAGGGTGGTCAGCTTGAAGTTGTCTGCTTCGTCTCTTAGCTGCTGTTAAAATCCTAGTACTTAAAAAACTCGTATAAAATGAGCTCTGTTTTGTTTGGTGGAAGTGCCTGCAGAGATTCTCCAGCAGTTTTGGGGTTGCTTTAACTGGAGCATAGAGACATTTAGATCTTATCAATTTTGAGAAGCATAAACTGCTGATTTGTTAAGCAAAAACCTGAGCTTGAAAGTAGGCTTCTCCGTAAGCTCGTTTTCCTCCAGGCCTTTTATTTGAGCATCCTTGGAGCAAGGAATCACTCAGCTTCTTGTGGCTCACCCAGTAATCTCTGCACCTTGGATAGCATGAGAAAAAGGGTGTGCATTTAGATGTGCAAAAGTTGGAGACAAGACTTCTAGGATAGTTTATCCCTGCTTCTCCTGGCAGCCAGGCCACCAGTTTGGTGCCATTGTCTGCCCTAAAGCAAAGCTGTGCAAGGTGTGATCTGTTGTGTTCCAGTTGCTGGGTTCAGATGAGTTTGTCTTATTTGAATAAGAATAGGGAGGGGGAATAGTTCATCCTTCGTGGCTTCAATTTAGTTGTTTTGGCTCTGTTTTTATGCATCTCTGTCACTACAAAGCTGGTGTCTGGGTGGTTCTGGGGTTCCTGACCCTGTCATGGTGCTATGAGCAGTTTTCCCTGTTGATCCAGGTTTGCCTTGGAAGGAGCCGTCAAACCAAGTATGTGGGAACACCAGAGGATGGTAAGGGATAAGGAGTCAGCACCTTGCTGGGAATGGCATATTCAGGCTGGCCCCCCTTGTCATCTGTCTAGCATCTGCAAGCCAGCTAGATGGGTGTAATGAGGTACCTGGTCCTGACCAGGGAAAGGGAAAGTTTGGGTGGGCTGTAGCTTTCCAGCAGAGGTTTTTGAGGAAGTATCCAAGACAGTGTTTCACAGAGAGCAGAGGCAAGCCCGTTTGTGCTTTGGTGCATGCAGCCAGCAGCAGGCAGATGGGGTGTGTCCCCCTGTGCAGCCTATGGGGAGCTGGGTGAGAAGAGACCCTGGCTTGACTCATGGAGCAGTTTTGCAGAGAGGGAAGATAAAGCAATTTATTAAATCTTCCATTAATAAGGGGAAGATTACACATTGATCTTGTTTTGGCCCTGGATCCAGCCTCAGGGTAGTGGTTCCAAAGCCTATTTTAATTACCCCCTCATCAGCTCCTCCTTTTGTACCTTTAAGACAGGCCATTTTCCCTTCTGTGTGTGTGAATGAAACAACAGCTCTGACCCTTTTGAGTGTCCCATGTGGCAGTGAGCAGAAAGCAAAATTAATTCTTGTCTCTTTTTTGGTGCCTTTCTCACAGGCTTTGAATAAAAGTCTTATTTGAAGAAGCTTCTTTTTTTTTTTAAGGAGCTTCAGAGTTGTTTTTCTTTTCTCCTAAGGGGCAGGCATTCCCTGCCCTTGTGATCAGCTGGGGACTGTCTCACTGTCCCTGGGTGCCAGCTCTGGAGGCCACAGCTGAAGCAGAGAACTTTAAGCAAGTATCTTTGGTTCCAGCCCTGGAGGCCAATGGGAAAAAAAGCCCAGCAAGGCATAGAAGAACTGGAAGAGCTCCTTCAGGTCCAGTCTCCCCCAGAAATCTCCCAAAGGCAGGATGCAGACCTTCCAGACAGTCTGGTGCCTGTGTGTCTGCAGTTCAGGGCCGAGTGAGTCACGGCTGGGTCCTAGTAGCTGTGTGGTGTTTACAGCTTCTGTGTGCAGTGTGTGGCCTGGGGGTCCTGCCCCCCAACTCACCAAGGGCTTGCCCCACACCCTTTGGGTATGAACAGGGAGCAGAAACCCGTGCTTTGTTGCTTAGTCTTCCTTCTAAGTTGAAATGGGATTGCAACAGTCAGGGAAACAGACAGCCTGAACAGGCCTGTCTTGGATAGAAAACAGCAGGAGGAGGGAGATGACCAGCAGAGCAGCTTCAGCCCTTGATGTGAGACAGATTCTGAGCAGCTATGAAGTACCAGGTGTTTCAGGCTCTGGTGCTCAAATGTGGGAGAGATCATCTTGCTTCTTGCACTTATGTGGCAGGGAGGGAAATATCCTTGCTGAGAATCCAACAGAAGTGGGAGCTGGGCCAGCACTGAGCTAATTTACTTACTGGCTCTTCTGCATCTCCACAACAAATGCCAAAGTCTAATACAATGCAAGGATGCTTTTTTGAACGTCGGCCTGGTTCCACCAGTCTATCCTCACTGGCTAGTCTGAAATAGGCTCAGACAAGTATTCTTGATGGCACAAACACAACACCAGGCTGGAGCTGTGAAGGCTCAGAGACGTGATTACATGAACAGGCCTCCTGTGCTGCACCCCTGCTCCGCACGCTGCCCAGCGGGGCTGGGGCTCGTGCATTTCACCTTGGATCCCAAACGGATTTGTCCCAGGTGTATAGTAGCAAACACAGTGAAATGGTGCTGGGCTGGATGGGAGAGGTGAAAGCAGGTCCATGTCTTCCGGGACTCTGGCTTGCTCAGAGTTTATTGCTGTATATTAAATACTATTTTTGGAGATGGGGGGGGGGGGGGGGGAAGATGTGGGAGGGGAAGGGATGTGGCGGTGCTGTCCCCAGGCTGATCAGTGGGACGCTACTGCAGGTTATTGATAGGTTTTGATTTTTTTTCCCCAAAAAGTGCTTTATTAAAAAAAAAAGGAAAAAATAATCAACAAAACAGAAGTGCTTTCCTCCCTTCTAGAAACAGTGCTGGATGATTAGAAAATGTGAATAATCTTTTGCAAACATCAAAGGTCTCGGCTAAAGAGTTTGTGTGATGGAGATTTCAAGGCAAGGGGCGAAGTACAGCTTGAACCAGTTTGACTGGGGAGAGTGTGAATCTAGGAAATGTGGGATCTCTGCCCTGGAGTTGTTCCCAGTCACATGCAGTGAGGGTGTGCTTGCCTCTGCTACAATGGCTGTTCTGTCACACTAACAGCTCCTGAGCTAGAGCAGCATCTGGAAACTTGCTGCCAAGTGGGGGTCTTGATTTTTTTAATGGTTTATGGGGTTTTTGTGTGTTCAGGGCTTTCCCACTTGAGAAACAGCCAGGTTGGTTAAGCAGCCCCAGAGCAGAGGCAGAATTTGTGCTTTATGCCAGGAGGCAGTAGCCAGGACTGCAAGTTGCTGGGCAGGTGACAGTGATGTTTGGATCCCATGGTCGTAGCAGCTTTTAGCATTGGCAGATGGTCCCACTACTCTGTAGTGTCCGGCTGTGTAGGCTGGGCTGTGTGGAAGTGACCTGTGCTGCTGGCATTAAAGACATGTCACAGACTACTGGAAGCTGCAGGTCTAAGTTGTCTGTAAAGGCTAAACAGTGTGGGGGGAAATCTCCGTCTGTACTTGTCACCAGTACAAAGTTTTCCAGGAGGACTTTTTAATTTACTGTCCATTGCTCTGTGTTACAACAACTTGCAGTGACACTTTTTTTGTTTTGCAGCAAGCTTGGGCCCTGGGTGAAAAGCACAGATGCCTATTTCTGATTGCATTGGCTTTGCAGAGACTAGTTTGGGGGAAAGGATGGGTGTGGGGGTGGGTTATTTTATTTTTGGTACACAGTAGCGGTTTTATTTTTTAATTTCCCCAGGATGCTTGGTTGAGGGAATGTTCTGAAATCTACTGTCTGGCAGTTTTAACCAGCAGTGTGTTAAAGGAAAATAAACAAAATTATATTGTCACTTGGATGAGGTGGTCCCTCTTTTCTGGCGGGGGAGGAGCCCCCTCTGCCGTACTGCCCGCAGGGCTGACCGCACTGCAGGGGACTGCAGGCTGTGCCCAGATGCAGTTGAACATCCCACCACTGCTGCAGCCCGGAGCCTCCCCCTGCCGCTGCCTGTGTCCCGCACAGCTCCGCTGTTCTCTCGCCGGTTGTTTTGGGTGATTCAGTGCACGTTGAACGGTTCAACATCCTCTTAAAAGTGCTGATGTGGACCTCGTTGCTGCTTCCTGCTCGGATCAGGAAGACCAGAGATGTTATCTACCGTCTCAGGTTTTGCAGGCTGCCCCGATTTCAGCTTGAAATGGCGTCAGAGGCGGTTGGAAGGGGCTGTAGCTGGAGCCCAGAGAAAGTGGCACCTTCCTCTTCTAGGAGCCTGCTCTCGGGGGTAGAGGCACCTTGTACAGCCTGGATCCTTGGTCTGTCTGTTCTAGGGCACAGGCTAGAGGGACTGAACCGATGCACCGTGGAGGATTTGGGAGCACTGGCATGGGCAGGCTTGTTTGAAATAGCATTTGGTTGGCAGTAGCAGGCATATGCTGCTTATAAGCAGCAGCAAGCATCACTAACCACTGCTCTGTATCTG
Source organism: Hemiprocne comata (assembly GCA_020745705.1). Lineage (NCBI taxonomy): Eukaryota > Metazoa > Chordata > Aves > Apodiformes > Apodidae > Hemiprocne > Hemiprocne comata. The sequence goes on along the minus strand of CM036602.1, from coordinate 10,942,936 downwards.
CTTCCCGTCACCTTGAGCTTGTTGAATGTTGGCTGGAGTCTGAAAAGAGGATGTAAATGTTCTTGCTCCACTTCCCTGAATGGCTGGAGGTGACTCTTAGCAGCTCTTCAGTGCCTAATGCAGGCTGGGGGGCTGCCCCTCTTCTGGGAAGAAGTGTGTTGTTTCCTCGGTGTGATGCTCCCATGGGACCTCCCCAGTCCCTCCCGCCAGGCTCGGGAGACTCATCAGACATCTGCCACTGTCCCTTTGGTGTGTGCTCACGGGGGGCCCGGGGTGGGGGTGACAGTGGCACAGCTGGGAGTCTGGGAGAGCCTGGCAGGCAACAGGTACTCCTTGGCCAACCCTCCTCAGGGCACACAGTCCTGTCACTGTCCCTGCCCAGGTCTGGGTCCCAGCTCCCTAGGCATAGCAGCTGGGGTGTCCCCAGGCCAGGGCAGCAGTGGGGTGTGCACTCCATGGTATCCCCTTGCTGACACCTCGGTGGCTCGTGGCTGCTTCCTGAAAAGTGCTTGTCACCATTCCTTAAAAAGACGAGGGCTCTCTGGGGGACACCTGCTCTTTGTAATTACCCACTGTTCTGCGGGATTCTGGCCGTGATTTAATTAACGGGAGACCCGGGCACCCCTGCTGTGCCGCGAGGGGGTGATTTCCTGGCTTCCTGGGTGCTGCCGGCCCGGGGGCAGCAGGAGGGGTGCTGCTGGGGTAGAGGGTGCGTGGTTTTGTTTGGGTTCTGTATTTCTTTTCCCCAGGTAATTCCCAGCTCTTCTGCCCGGCTGCCATCCGCCCGCTGTGTCTATCCCCGGGAGGGAGGTGCCGCTACGCCGGGTGGGTGTTGGTGCCCGGGGCCTCACGGTGCCGGGGCTCTGCGGGCGGCGGGTCGCGACGCGCCTCCATGGTCCCCCCTCCCGCCACGAAGGCGGTGGGTCCGGCGTAGCTTCGGGACCGCCCCGCGTTGCCAGGCAGCGCCCCCGCCCTCTGACCCGCTGCGGCCCGCCCCTCGCTCCCATAGCTACCGAGGGAGGCGGCGGCCATCTTGGCGCGGCGGGGCGATGAGCGGCTCGAAGGCGAGGGCGGCGGCGGCGGCGGGGCCGGAGAAGAAGCCGCCGCCAGGGACTGGGGGGGCCCTTAGTCGCCTGCGGGGGCAGCGCGGTTCGGCCGACGCGGCGTCGCTGCCACCGTGGACTGAGTCCGAGCTGCTGGCGCTGGAGACGGTCCGGCCCGAGCACGTCCTGGGGCTGTGCCGGGTGACTGAGAGTGAGTGCGGGCCGGGGAGGGGGCGCCTGGCTCGGGGAGGGGGCGTTTGTCCGGGGCCCGGCTGGCCCCGCGGGCCCGGCAGAGCACGGCCCGGCGCTTCTCCATTAGTCCCGCTTGGGCCGTGGCGGAGGGGCTGTGGGGCCGGGCTGGCCGTGCCCCTTGGGCGGAGAAGGGCGGCGGGACTCCAGCGACCCGGTGAGTGCTGCCAGCCGGTGCCCCGGCATCGGAGGCGGCTGGGGAGTGTGCGCCTTGGCCGGTGCTGGCTGCAGCAGCGCGGTGTGCTCCTGCCGTCAGCTTTGTTCCAACTTCCAGAAAGTTTGGCATGGTTTGGGGTATTTTTGTTTTTGTTTTGTTTTGTGCTTTTTTTTCGTTTGTTGTGTTTTTTAAAATTTTTATTTGTTTTGTTTGTTTTTCTTCTGAGTTGCTCATCCCTGCTTTTCTGGCCCAGTCCCTTCCCTTTCTTGCTGTGCTACCTGGCACCTAGTGTGCCTTTGTTTCTTATAGCCTCAATTTTGCCTCGCTTTCCTGCAGCTTCTGCAAAATAACTTGCAGTATGTATCTTAATAGTCTGGGGCTAGCAAAATAAGAAGTTACTGTGGTAATTGCTCAGTGATATTTTGAAAAAAAAAGACACTGTATGTTTTCTTTTTTTTTTTTTAGATTATTTATGCAAACCTGAAGACAATATTTACAACATTGACTTCACAAGGTTTAAGATCCGGGACCTTGAAACTGGAACAGTGCTGTTTGAAATTGCAAAGCCATCTGCTTCAGGTATGTCATGCTAACATTAGAGGGAAGCTAGAGAGACCCAGGGAGCTGAGAAGTTGTGCTGCAGGACCCATGCAAATCAAGCAGAAAGGTCTTTGTGACTAAATTCTTCTCCTTTAAGCGTAGGACTGAGTTTACCTCTGCTGAGAAACTTGTTGTCATAAAAGTATGCAGTGATTATTGTGAGATTGGGAAGTACTGTCGACTGCAGGTCTTCCTTTGTTGGCTGGTTATGGTACAGTTTCTTTCATGTGCTTTGGCAATTGCACGGGGGGATATCCTGTGAGGTTGAGGGTGGTTTCAGCTCCAGAGCCACCAATGCTGTGCCACCTGCCATAGCAGATCTTTATTACTTAGTGTCAGTATGAGTCTCAGACCAACTGTTAAACTCCTTTAAGTTCTGTGCCACCTTTCAATTCAAGTCATAACCAGCTTGTCCTGATAACACTCGCTAGCCAGTATTACCTTAGGTGTATGGTGTTAGCAGAATAACTCAGAGCTGTTGTGTTTTGTAGAGCACAACAAAGAGGATGAAGATGACAGCAGTGAACTGGACGCGAGTGCAGGCCGCTTTGTTCGGTACCAGTTCACCCCAGCATTTCTCCGTCTTCGGACTGTCGGTGCAACGTGAGTATGAGTTCAGCGAAAGAAGGGAGAATCAGCTGTTTACAAAGTGACACTTGACAGTTTCTAACAAATCCGAGTCTAAAGACTACAGAGAACCCATCATACACTGCAAAAATCAAAGTCTCTCTGGAATATCTGTTGGATTCTTGTGTAGCCCTGGGATCAAGGCATTGTTTTTCCCAACGGGAAGAGAGTGTGTTGTTTTAACTGTATTTTCCTGCTTTTTGTGTGCAGAGTGGAATTCACAGTGGGAGAAAAGCCAGTATCAAACTTTCGCATGATTGAGAGGCATTACTTCAGAGATCGCTTGCTGAAGAACTTCGACTTTGATTTTGGCTTCTGCATCCCCAGTAGCAGGAACACATGTGAACACATCTATGAATTCCCTCAGCTCTCAGAAGACCTTAGTAAGTGTCTCCCCACAGTGAGTTGTGTTTTGCTTGTGTGTGTGCATATGCTCATTTTCTCCCTCTCTCTACTTGTGAAAGAAGTTGTGACTGGGATGAAGGGGAGAGGAATAGATACAGGTTCCTGGTTTAAGCTGTATGTAATCTTGACTGAACTACAGATTTGTGCTGCAAATTCTCTTTGAAAATGAAAGCCTAAGACAACCTGTATTGTCAAGTCACAGGCTGCAAGAACTGATCAGAGTCAGAAGGCTGACCTGCCTGATGCCTAACAGTGTAGCCCAGAAGATAACAAGACCCTGAAAAATCTTATCTTGCTAGCCACACATCTGTTTTCAGCACTTGCTTGTTATGGGCTGAGCCTCCTGCTTTGTAGCAGAGCTGTCTCTTCTCTGAGAGGTGTGTTTTTGAGCCGACCAAGATCTCTGCAAATATACATTGCACAGGGTGTGTTTGACCTCAGGGGGTGGATAGAGCAGGAGCATGTGGGCTTGCCCGTGGCTTCCTGGGTGCAGGAGGAGGTGCAGAGTTTGTACCCTGCCTGTGTACTTGTGGGGAGTGCCACTACTTTTTCATTTGCAGATTGTTACCTCTTTGCTTATAGATGTGATTGCTGCTCTGCTCTAGTGGTGGCTCTGACAGTTTCTAAGGTTGTCTTGTGTGAGATTGCTCCAGCCCCATTTGTTTGCTTTTGACAACATTTGTCCTGTGAGTAGGAAAAGCAGGAAGGGGCAGGCCAGAGCTTTTGAGCATGCTCAGCTGAGTGGCTTGCTTCTTTTACTCGGGTAGGGCAGGGAACCAGCCTGGTAAACCCAGCAAAGTGGCAGAGTCCTTTTTACTCTGTGTGCTGGCCAGTGCAGTGTGGCAGGCTCTCAAATGTAATTGAGCTTTCTCTTTCACAGTCCGTCTGATGGTTGAAAATCCATACGAGACCCGCTCAGACAGCTTTTACTTTGTGGACAACAAGTTGATTATGCACAACAAGGCTGACTATGCCTACAACGGAGGACAGTAATCATTCTGTGTCCGTTGGATGCTGTGATGCCGTTACCCGTTCCAGGAGAGGACTGGAGTTGCTGTCTCGTGCAACAAGGCTTCTTGCCAAACCTTTTCTCCTTGCATGAGGCTGAAAACATGAAGCAAAGATGACAGCTCGTGGAAGCAAAGGAAATCTCCCTGCAACACTTTTCTGATACTCAACGTATCCTGCCTCTCATTCTCTGTTTCTGATTACCTTCTGGTACCTTGCTTAGGTCATGGATCAGAGGCACCGTTAGAAAATTCTTGCTGTTACAGTCTTTATAGTTAGGTTGCACTTTTAGTGCCTCTGATGTTTCACCTCTTGGGTGACTGCCCTCTTTCAAGAGGTCAGATTGTTTGGGTAAGCTATTTCTTAGCAGGAAATTTTCCCCCTTCAAGTAGCCAGTGAAGCCCAAAGAGCAGATCTCTTCTTCAGTTGGATAGGTCATCTCTTTAGTGCACGGTGGTTTAGTTTGTAGTATAGCTGACCTTGCTTTTTAGGGTGCATCCCAATATTCTCTAGAGGGAAAGATAAAATAAGGGACTAATTCAACTTCTAAGCGGTGCAGGAACCTTCCTTCTGCCTCCAGGGGCCTGAGCTGCCCCTGAGAACAGCTTGATCTGTGTCTAGTCAGAGATTTCACTGGAGATACAAGATAGGGGAAAAAAGGGGCTTTATCCAGGTTGGTCATGGAGTCAGTCTGATAGCATTTCTGAGCTCTTGAGAGCAAAATGTTGAATTTTGGAGCTGAACGGTCAACCTTAGAGCTGGAGTTAATCTTGCTATATTTACCATTTCTTCTCCTTCCCTTTATGTAGGAATTTTGGCTCTTGATGGAGAATGTATTGCCTTTTAGGTTGACAGTGTATTATCAGTCTGGCTGGGGTGGAGGGGAGGCATTGGTCTAGTGGGGCTTAGACTTAAAAGAAATGTGGAAAATCATTTAAAAAACGTGTAGGAAGCAGAGCTTCCCAGGCTTCAATCTCTTCATACTTTTAAACCTGAATGATCTGTCAGAGGTGCTGGAAGGAGAGACACTGGCATTATCAGCTCATTTGCTTTGTTTCAGTTGAGGTATTAGTAGCTAAAAGCTTTCCAGGTCAAATCACTCATTGTTACAGAGTGGGATTCTTACAGCATGAGAATTGACATAGTTTTTTAGTTGAGCTCCCATCACTGCTTTGCCAATTTAGCTGCTTTTTTATGGTTTAGGAAGTTCTGCTGAGTTAGTGACTGCCAGACCAGAGGGTGTATTTCGCAGCTGGATTTGGGATCTGGCAATAGGAAGTAGCATCATGCAGAGGGAAGGGGAGACCCATGTCTTCCCAGCTCCAGACTATGCAAAATCTCAGCTAAAAAAAACATTTTCTGTCTTATTTCACTGGCTATCAAGACTGGCATGTTTCCTGTCCCCTCACTGGCCAGTTGTGTCTAGACTAGAGACATGTGCTGGTATTAGTTCCACTTGTTCCTTGAGACAGTTGAAATCCAACTCCTTGGTGGATACAGTTGGTTACCTGCTGTGTTAAGTAAGATCTGGCATAGTTTATGTTCTAGCAAGATAAAGTGCAGTGGGGATCACAGCCTGGAGCCAGTTCATGCATAGACAGCAATAGAAACCACTGCCCTCACAGATTAATGTTAACTTTGGCATAGAACATCAGCTGGTAAACAGTGAGAGTATGTGGGGTGGCAGCCCTGAAAGAATTTCCAGCTCTTGGGAATATACTTAATTACAATTAACCACAACAAATGACCTGTTCTGGGTAGAGTATTAATCTTGAGCCAACCACAACAAATGTCTTGGGAATGTGGAGGGGCAAGGTCTGCCTGGTTGAAAAATGAAGAACGAGTCTGCCACCATCAGTCCCCTCCAGCATCTCCAAAGGCACTTAGGCAATCTTGTTTATATCAAAATTAGTTAAAGCTGCTAAGGTGGAGCTTGAGATGTCTCTTGCAGTGGTTGTCTTCAGAAGGCCTTGTGCCATGATGGTGAGGTGGGAAACATTTGTTTTGATGGAATAACAGGTAGTAACTTGGGACAAGGCAGAACTGCCCAGAATTGTGGTTTTAATCCTGAAGTGTTCCGAGATGCTCAGGATAGTGTCTGAAGAACCTGCTAGTGATTCCCTGGGAAATTTTTAGCATATTGAGCTGAATTTGTATGTAGTATAAATCCAGGTGCCTTTTAAATGTTACTTTTCTCACATTTTCTGTATGAAGCAACCTCTTGCTTTTCTTAATAGTGAGGTGATTCCCATCTGTTTTCTATGTCACCGCATAAAGGTTCTTAAAAGGAAGATACTGTTGCCAGAATGGGCAACAGAAATTACTGTATGGACAGTTTCCAACTTGTGTGAGCCTCTGGCAGCAGCCAGTGAGCAGCTCTGCTCAGCCGGGGTGTGTGTAGGGCTGTGGGTGCCATCTATCAGCTGCTTGGCAGAACAGCTGGCAGCAGGAGACCACTGCCCGGTGTCAGTGAGGCATTTGGTGCTTACAGGAAGGTGGATTCTTGCCTTACCTCTGCCAGGAGTCATGAGGAAAAAGCATTGAAGCAGTTGCTTTCCCATCGGTGAATGTATCAGCTCTTCAGCAATAAGAAAAACTGGAGGAAAATCAGAAGGCTTGCAGGCAGCAGTAGCACCCCTCTGTTTCCAGCTGAATTTGTTTGCTTTGCTAGATTAGAAGGTCTTTGCCCAAAAAACATGCTGCAGGAAAAAAAAAGGCCTTACAAGAAGGCAATGCAGGACTGAAAAAGTTGATTGTAATCCAAAAAATCAGGGATTTCCAAACTCCTGTCCCCACTTTGGCCGTTTTCCTAAGATTCCTTTTCTCTTAGATGCTTTCTATAAAGTGTCTTCTCTATGTGGCAGGGATGATGTCTTTGGTAAATGTGGTTTAACAGAGCATCTTCCTTCTGGATTGTGTGCTCTGATGCTTTAATCATGGGTCAAATCTACCCATATCAGTGAGCTGGGAAGAAATTCCAATGGGATCTCATCCTTGTTGCATGGATGCTCCATCCTTGCTAGGTGCTGAACACGAGGTGCTTTCAGTGTTGGTTAAAGTGTGAGCAAGGGAAGAGGGATCTGCACAGACGGCTTTTCTCAGGTTGTGTGCTGAGTTGGAAAGAGAAAAGAGCTGGGATCATACTGTGTTCTGCTACAACAAAAAAAGGGACCAAACCCACAAACTCCTGATAAATATTTCCAGTATTTGTCCTTTTAGGACCAGGACCCCTTTTTCACATTGTTGAGGCAAGTGCTTTGGGTCCATGCAAGCCAGCTTCCCAGACAGCTATTTCCATGATTGACTGAGGGATACATATTGCACCTTGTGAAGGAAGGTCATCTCATGTTGTATGGACTGGGTACTTTTGTCCCTGTCCTGATTTTGGTAGGAAGTGTCTTCCTTTGTATATTTTCCTTAGGATTTTCAGTGTCTCTTGCTGCAGAGAAGCAGCAGCAGCCTCCACTCTGGTGCTTGAGGATGTTTATTCTGCTTATCTTGAGTGTTCAGGAAGAATAAAACAAGTGTTAAGGAGGCAGAAGTGAATGAGGAAGGTGGTGACGGTGAAGCAGAAAGGTCCAAACATGGTACCTACTTCTCAGCTCTGCTTCACGACATCCTCTTCAGCTGTTTCCCAGAGTTTGCCTTCTGCCCTGCTGTCCTGTCACATCAAGCCCTGTGCTCCCCCAGAGCGTGGCCCGGTGTGGGGTGCAGCCCTCGGACTCCAACCTGCCATCTCCCCCTAGCTGGACCGTGAGGACATGGCTGAGGGACGGCTGCCTGGCCGAGTCATCGCCTCTTTCTCTGCAGCACAGGCAATACAAGCACCAGCAAACGCCAGGATCTCCGGACTGTTACAGGACACGTATTTCTCTCTCTCACAGTGTGGCCTTTGGGCTCCCTGCTGTCCCTCCGGGCGCTCCTCATGTCATGGGGTCGGGGCCGTGGCAGCCGTGCTGGCCCTGCCCTTCAGTCCCGGGGTGGCCGGTTCCCTCTCTGGCTCCCGCGTGACGCTGTATTTGTATAAAGGTTATTTTGTCACCTGCACTAGTAATAAAGAACCCCCATTTTCGCACAGGCGGTGCCGGGTCGGGGGGGCGGGGTCTGAGCGGTGGCGCGCGGCGGTGGCGGTTCTGTGCCGCCAGGGGGTGCTGGCCGCGTGGCTGGCGCGTGCGCTGTTTCTTCGCTCCCGTCAGGCGGCGGGCATGGCGGCGGCGGCGTTACTGGCCCGGGGCGGTGAAGCGGCCAGGGGTGAGGGCGGCGGGCTCGGCCTCGGTCCGCAGCGGCTCCTCGGGGTTGTGGGGGCTGCGGGGCACGCGATGGGGGTGGGAAAGGGCCGCGGCCTGCGCCGGGAGGCAGCGGCCCTGTGTCCTTCAGGGCCTGAGGTGGGTCCCCTCAGCCGCGGTGGGGCGGTGACGCCCTTGAGCTGAGCCCCCGGCCCGCTTGTGCACCAGCTGCGGTCCCGCGACCCCGGTGACGGGGAAAAACACCCCTCCGGGAAGGCCCCCAGCCCCATTGCATGTGTCCCGCCTGGGAGCGGGCCCACCTGAGCCGGTTTCAACCCTCTCCCAGGCGTGAAGGGAAACAGGGGGGCTTAATTTCTTTCCTTTCAGCACTGGCCTTTGGGTGCCTCCGCCGACTGCACACAGTGTACCAGTCAGCGGAGCTGCCAGAAACACACCAGATGCTTCGTCAAACGTGCCGGGACTTCGCAGAAAAGGAGCTGATGCCTCTTGCAGCTCAGCTGGATAAGGAGCACCGCTTCCCAGCCGAGCAGGTGTGTTACAAGAGAGCTGTACTGGATGGTTTGGAGTCTGATTTCCCTCTGCTGCAGGGGCAGGACCACCTGGGCCTGAAACAAAATGTCCATTAAGCTCTGACTTAGCAGAAAATGGGAGTTTAGACCAACTGGTGGGAAAGTTCTTTGAGTTTGGAGGTTGTAATACCCACAGGACAGTTTGTGCTCATTACTGTTACTTGTGTATCTCTCTATCTGGCTCTAGCGCTATTGAATTTTCAGGTCTTCTACTGACTTTCCTGTGGGCTTTAATACAACTGACATAAAATCAGTGAAACACTTTTATAGCCTGCACATAACCATAAAAATGGTTTATAGTGAGGAAGCGTAAATGACCTGAGTGTATTTCAGATGGTGAAAAGAAGTGATCAGGAGATACGAGGTGCATGTAGGTTATTCTCTATGGCTGTGAAGAAACTGAGATTCCAGTCAAACCTGGGACTGCTTTTGTGGAAAGCAGACCAGACACAGCAGTATAGTCTCTGCTATGTTGAGCAGACTAACTCACTTGTTTCATTGCAATGAAATACGAAGATCTAGAAAGATAAATACTGTTACATTAGCTAAAAGGTCCAAGCAAGCACAGGCACAGCCATGCGGGTTTTGTCATATGCCTCTCTTTCTCTTAAGGAGAGAGTCATATGTTAAGGAAGAAAATACTGTCTTTTTTACTTCACTGTTCTTATCTGAGAATTTAACATTTGATTTTGACTCTTTTCAGATGGAGGTGTGTGTGAAAAATGTGAAGCGTTTATTAAGATAAAGCAACATACGTAGAACTTTTTGGTGTCTTTTGTTCATCCTCTGGATTTGATGTGCCAGACTAGTGTTTTGGATGCCCATAGAGGAGGGAAAATATTTGTTTAAAAATTCCTTTTGGTTCTGCTTAAAGCAAATAGAGGCTGGTAATACCCTTATTTCTGCAAGGCAAAAGCTTGACATGTTAAATATAAATGCAGAGGAAAGTTTGTTTTTTCTTATGTACATTGCCAAATGTTAAGAAGAAAAATAGAATGTGACAGTTGGTGCTCTGAAGAGCTTACAGTTAAGAAGCCAGGGGTCCAGCTGAGGAACTTGGGGTGGAATAATTTGGAATGTAACCAACAATTAAATTCTGTGGGAAGCAAGACCTAGCTTCAATGGGAATGAAAAATCACCTTCGTGCAAACTGTTCTGTGGGTCATTCATGCTGTAAAATTCTTTCCTTGTGCAGTCCTAGGCTGAAGCTCAGCAGCTCAGCAGGCTCAAAGGTAAAGTTCTAGTGGTTTTTATCAGTATCTCACTATTTCACTGTCAAAAGGCTCCCTCCTTCCTGGTACTGAAGAGAGCTCTTTCAATAAGCAAAAGCTTAGCAGCAGTGGCTGCGTCCAGCTCTTGTTCATTGGGACCTAGGGAAACTTAACCAGTTTGTACAGTCAGATTCCCATTTCACCAGGAGTTGTGTGCATCTTTTCCTCTGTGTGTAGCCCTGCTATGACCTGCCTTTGTCTCCATGTGTCTGTGTGTATTTGCTGGGACACTGGTGGTGCAGAGGATCTTACTTCTCTGTTCCCTCTGTGCAGGTGAAGAAGATGGGTGGCTTAGGGCTGCTGGCTATGGATGTGCCTGAGGAGTACAAAGGAGCAGGCCTTGACTACCTGGCCTATTCCATTGCCGTGGAGGAGATCAGCAGGGGCTGTGCATCCACGGGTGTCATTGTCAGCGTCAATAATGTAAGTGTCTCAGGTTGTGTGTGAGGGATGGGTGTGGATGGGCTGGCATTGGGGTTATTGAAGAGGGGTGTGTGGGAGGAATGGGATCTGTTCCTGTGATGGGTTCCGGTGTGCTGTAGAGCACTTGGATGTTAGGGAGTTACTGGATTTGTTGTACCTTTAAGAGCCACTAACTCAGCTCTCCATTCTTAAAGTCCCTGTATCTAGGGCCAATACTCAAGTTTGGCTCTGAGGAGCAGAAGCACAAGTGGATTGCGCCCTTCACCAGTGGAGAGAAAATTGGCTGTTTTGCCCTTAGTGAACCAGGTGATGTGACTGTTCCTGTTGCAAAGAACTTAGAGTAGCTTCTTTCCTTACTCAGGTTTAGAATGGACTTTAGATCTGTCAAACTGCATCAGTTTTCGGAAAGGTGGTTTTATAGCATTTCTGTGTAAATGAAGTCACAGTCTCTATGGTATCAACTGCCACCTCCATGGTCCGTGTTGAAAATATTCATCCCCTCCATGAGCAGAGCTCTGGAGATGGCCACATCTTAGACACATGGGCCTTTCCCCTTCCTGTTTTGGGCCCTCTGGGAGGGACAGTGCTGACACTACTGCAGTTACAGGAGGTGCTGTGAGCTGATGGTGGGGGTGCAGGCAGGGGGTGGGTCTGCACCCCAGGCTGCCACTGATGGGAGTTTTGTTTCCTGGTGCCTTGCTCAGGAAATGGCAGTGACGCAGGGGCGGCATCCACGGTGGCACGCCTGGATGGTGACGAGTGGGTTCTGAATGGCACCAAGGCCTGGATCACCAATGCCTGGGACGCTTCGGCCAGTGTGGTGTTTGCTACTACGGATAAATCTCTGAAGCACAAGGTGTGTTCATTTGGGTCAGTCAGGAAAAAGGGCCAGGAGTAGAGGAGTTGTGCAGGACAGACACTCTGAAAAGGCTCTGGGGACTCTATTTAGAGCTGTGCAGGCATTGAGCAGAGGAGGAGCTGATGTGTGCTGGCTTTGTTATGCCTCACCTCTCCCCTCCCTTCTCCTGGGACCTAGACATGTGGCTTCTATGAAAAATGTTTGGAAGAAGCCTGTTGACAGCTAAGTGGGAAGTTGGCACCATTCCTAAGAGTTTGGGTCTTGTTGCAGGGCATTAGTGCGTTCCTGGTTCCCATGCCAACTCCTGGGCTGTCACTAGGGAAGAAAGAAGACAAGCTGGGAATCCGAGCCTCTTCCACTGCCAACCTGATATTTGAGGACTGTCGGATACCTAAGGCAAACCTACTGGGGCAGCCAGGAATGGGCTTCAAAATTGCCATGGTAAGAGCTGGGATCAGGGTGCAACTGTGCTCGTGTAAAGTGCTAGTTCCCAAGCCTGCCATTTTCACAGCCATTTTCAGACTTAGGATCACTTTGGTGGGAACTGCTAGCACAAGCAGTTCTGCGTGACATTAAGCAGTTGACCCTTCTTGCCAACGTGGGAGAAATCATTCACAGAGTTTGATGGATAATTTACCATAGATTCTTGACAGCACTTTTATTGTAGACTTGATGGAGGTTCTCAGATGAAGGAACGCTGATGCCGCTGAGGTGGTGTGTCAGCAGGGATAGTGAGTGAACTGTAATTTTTCTCCTTTTCCAACCCTCTATTTCTCCAGTTTGTACCCCCAGATAAAGGGAAAACATGGCATTTTTCCCTAAATACTTAGACGAAAGCTGTCCTGGAGGCCCACGACAACCTCTGCATAATGTCTAAAGATGAAATCTGAGTTATGGCACATTTGTGACTTCTGAGGAGCCAGGCAGCTGTGGAACAGCAGGTTCCCTGCAGTGCTGCACTTCCCCCTTGGATGTGCTCATTGCTCTCTCTGGGGTGGGCAAAACACCATTTGTTGGTCTGGCTTTATGAAAATGGCTGAGCTCCATGGAGACCACAACTAAAAGAACCCACCAGTCACCAACCACTTTTTTTAAGATACTCAGCCCAGGACTGAGAAGATAGAGGTTTTTCTCACTTCTCTGTAAATTCTTCCTATGCATAGTGAGGCAAAAGCCTAATGGGCATGTGTTTGAGGTAAGTCAGATTATTGACTCAATGCACTAGTAATTTTGAAAATGTTTGCTTCAGTGCCTGTACTGATTAGGAGGGCAAAGAGGAAAACTGACCAGGTTTTCATCTTTTTTCCAGTTAAAGTAAAATCAGCTGTGCTGTGAGCCAGCCCCTTCCAGAGCAGGTGCTCTTCATTGTGCTGTTTCCCTTATTTTGCATCCCCTCTTTTCCAACCCTGCCAGAAGCAGTAGCTCTACTTTCTGCTTTCCTTCTTGTACCCCTGGCTTCTCTGCAGTGCCCAATACATTTTATAACTCTCTATTCCTGCATAACTGTGAATATTCTGAATCAAGGAGGCCTTACCAGAGGACACTAAGGGTTCAGCAGCTTCCCAGCGAGTGCAGATCTGCAGCTGTACTGCTTGTAAGTGTGACTTAACACACTTATTTTGTGTCTTCCGCAGCAAACTCTGGATGCAGGAAGGATTGGTATCGCCTCACAGGCTCTTGGCATAGCACAGGCAGCTCTGGACTGTGCTGTGGATTATGCTGAGAAGAGAATGGCCTTTGGGTCACCCATCACAAAGCTACAGGCAGTGCAGGTATGAGCTAGGTGGCTGGGGCAGCTCTGGACATTGCTTGTGGAAAGGTCATGCGGGCTCTTGGGCATGGCTTCAGGCAGGCAGTGCACATTGCACTGTCTGGCATAAACAGGGTAATAATTTTTGTTGTCAAACACTATTAAAACTGATTGGTTGGGATGGAGGTTCTTGTTTCTAGTAATACTGGCCTCCAGGGTAGGAGAGAGGGTGCCACCTGGAACAGAGGCTGTGTTTGTCATTGCAGTTCAAGCTAGCAGATATGGCTGTGGCCTTGGAGGGTGCACGCCTGCTGACCTGGAGAGCTGCTATGTTGAAAGACAACGGGAAGCCCTTCACAAAGGTATTTCCAACCTTGCATTTGTCTATCAGTGACAGCACAGGCCCAAGGCAAGAAAACCGTGCTAGTACAGCACAGCTGCACTTGGCGTGTGTCACTGTGTGACCCACCAGCAGATGCTGGACTGTGCTGTCTGTGTTCAGGCAGCCTGCTGAGCTCAGTCCTGGTTTTAGCCACAGAGGGAGGGGTGGCTGCTCTCAGCTGGCACCAATGATCAGGCCTGTCTCTCTGCACAGCTGGTCTGTGAGTGTTCTAGCTCCTTACACAGGTGAGGTGGTCCTTTATGTGATAGCTGCACCCTCAGTGATGTTTTTCTTCCCTGAAGGAAGCAGCGATGGCCAAGCTGGCTGCATCAGAAGCTGCAACAGCCATTGCTCACCAGGTAACTACTTCAGTTGCTGTTTCTGACATACAGCGTGCTGAAAGGGTGTTTGTGTTGTCATACAACGAATGCTTGGGGAAGGTGTAATGGACTTTATTAGAATTCTTTTTTTTAAAACAAACAAACCCTCTATGACAGAGACTGGTTAGCACAGCCATCTTCCTGGATTGGGATGGGGGTGGGGGGTGGTGGTAGGGGGAGGTGGGCAGCTGCCCCTGGCAGCTGTATTGTTAAAGTTGTCTTGTGCCTGCTTTGACACAGGGCAGTGTCAAAGTTTGGAGTGGGATCAGTGATGTTGGTGGGACCATGGGTGCAGTAGTCAGAACTAGTAGTAAGTTTGTGACATACATAGTGAGCAAATGAAGCAGGACCTCTGCTGTCTGCATTTATTTTCCCCTGTCCTTAACAAAAGTGCCTTAGCTGTACACAGATCACTAACCTCTGAAGCAATTACAGCTTTGTCTGGGACATCTGTATTGCTCATACCCAGCTCAAATCTTGTTTATTTCCATGCAAAATGGGCTGCAGTTTTCTGTCCCCAGGTGTCGTTCCCCAACCCTAATTATGCTTGCAGTGGGCTTAGCTCCTTTTAAGGTGGCTGTGGAAAACAAATTCCTTGACCCTCCTTCCTTTCTAACCTGCTGCCTTTGTTTCAGGCCATCCAGATCCTGGGTGGGATGGGCTATGTGACAGAGATGCCAGCAGAACGCCATTACCGTGACGCTCGCATCACTGAGATCTATGAGGGGACCAGTGAGATCCAAAGACTGGTGATAGCAGGTCAACTGCTGAAGGCCTACCGTGGCTGAGGAGGCTGCTTAGTGCAAGACACTGCCCTAGAGTGCCTTGAAACAGAGCACACCAGTGATTGAGTCTTGGCCCTCTCGAACAAGGCTAATGATGGAAGATTTCCTCACCAATGAGTAACTGACCCTCTTGTTAAAAATGTGCTGATTCTTCTTTGGACAAAGTATGGTGCTTGGAAGGCTGTATCTAGGTTAGTAAGTGATGGCTGTGTGTACAGGTGGGAGGAGGCACCCTGTCCTTGTAGGGGAGTGTAGGTCTCTTCCTAAACCAGAGTGTTGTTTTGGTTTGGCAGCAGCAAAAATGACTTCGCTGTTCAGTGAAGTCAGCAGCTATCCTTGCACACTTCCCCACAACTGCCTGTTTTGCAAGGATTTGTCACTACATGGTACTTGATGACCAGTGCCAGAGTTAGAGGCACTGAGACACTTGACCCCTGTGGCCTGGGGTCAAGGCTGCAGGTTACACTGCCTCTGCTGATCAGACTTCAATGAATTTCAGGTGTGGGATGCTCCCAGTTGGACACAGGCTGTGCTGAGGTAGTCCTTGCAGCAGTGCACGTTTCCCCACTTCCAGCAGGAGAGGAGCCAGGCAGGAGGATTCAGGTACTAACTATGCACAAAGGGAATGTTGTACAGGCTGTCTATGTAGATGTACAAACAAAGGCCAGGAAAACCCTCTCAGTCTTGGCCAGCAAAGCCCAGCAGCCTGCTTGCTCAGGCACTTACAAATGTAGGTGTGAAAGCAAAGGACAGAAAATCTGCAATGCCTGAGACTTGATTAAAAAAAACAACCAAACTACCAAAAACCCTCTGTTCCCAAAGCTGCTTTTACTGTATCAACAACTACCCAACAGGAAAGAGAGTGCATGAAGTGGCAGTAACAGCCTTTAATCTCTACATGTTTTGGGCAACAACTAGGCAATGAACAGATGACATCAAAAACCTTACCAGGAAGTGTTAGCAGTAGCACATATCCTCAGTCAGTTATCTTTGGCAAGAAATTAACTTGCAGAAGATTCAACAGCTGAAAGAAAAGCTCTAAACTCAGGAAAAGATGGAGAGGATTAAGACTACAGCCTGTGTGGCCTGCCCCCTTGTCCAAACGATGAGTACACTAAAGGTTATTTTACTGTGGTGCCATTTATTTAGATTTCTGTGGAGAGAAAAACCAAGAGGATTCTATTGCACATAAGAAAGCAGAGAAGACAAATAAAACCTGATTAATTTTTTTTAAAAGGACCACTAGTCCCCCCCTTTTTTTTTTTAACACAAATTGTCAAATCATTTAGAATATTTTCTTTTCCAGTCACGAGACAGAAGCGTAGACCAGCAGGGCCTGCACACACCAGTCAGACAGTGCTTTGAAGTGCAGTGGTGTTCATTCCAGCAATAGAAATAATGCCTTTGCAGAGTGCTAGAGGACAACTGCATATCAGAGCAAAGTCTTCAAGTCTTGAAATTCCTCCTTGCTCCTCTTACAAGCCTAAGGGTTAACAGAAACAGAGCCAGGCAGTGAATGCAACAGGAGTGTTTCTACTGGAAATCCATTCTAATGTCTGTGAATGTGTTGTAAATTATGGAGGCCCTCTAGGAGTGAGAGACACTTTCTAGCTTGATTTCAGCCATACCACTGCTGTGATGATTGCTGAAGACTGGTTTCTATGACTGTGTAGGAGGAAGTGGTACTATTTTACACTTAATTCTTGCAACCACACAGCTAGAACAGGAGCTGTAGGGCCACTAGCTGCAAGGAAGCGAGAACTTCAGAATGCAGAGTTCCTGTTCAGTGTTTATCTTCACTGACGTCGTATGCTGAGGTCCAGCTGACTCCCCAGTGACCCAGAGCAGTCAGTCATGCAGCTGCAGTTTCCCCTCGCGTCCTTTGGGTGCTGCTCTTAGCTCTGCTTTTCTGGACCGTCAGTGCTTTTAGCCTGCTCATCTTCAACATCACAACTCCTTCATCTACCAACTCTAAATGATTGCAGCTTCTCTTCTCCAGAGCAGAGTGAATCTGCTCCTTCACATGCACCGTGGCTGACCTAAGGGAGAGAATAGTCATGAAGGCCTCAGCTGCCAGAGAACACACCTGAAGACCCTACAAACTAGATGTACCAAATCCCCTGTGGACCTTCTGCAGAGAATATTGGGGGGGGGCAGCATCAAGTAACTGACTGATCTTGGGGGTGGGGGGGGCGCCCTGCTGCTGCTCCTGTGACCAGAGCCTGCTTTTGGGACTGCCTGGATCATGCACTGTGTGCCTCCTTATGTTTCTTGCTAGCTCTGCCATCAGTACAACAAGCTTTCCTGGCTTGCAACTGCATATTTGCTGAGTGCTGCACCTCTGCCATAGTCTGTATCAACTCGCACTGCACATCATCAAATTACAGAAAGGGTGGAGCTGGTAAAAAAAAACAAAACACTGGTTCAGCATGCCAGCCAGGTTTCTGAGCCTAGGAACATCTGAAGCTACTCCATTAGAGTTTCCTTTTGCTGTTACCTAAAAACATGCTTTAAGGGTGCGAAGTCTTTCAGACAAAAGCTTTCTAATACCTTCCTTGCTGCCACAGGTCCAGAGAGGGAGCAGTAACCTGTCCCACAGCACTGTTCACAGCAGTGCTTTGGGGCAGACATCACAGCTGTGCACAAAGCCTGCCTCAGAGCTCCAAGAGCAAAGACATGGCTTTTCTCAGCAAGATTCTAAGAGCTCACTCCTCGCTGCTGCTGGCTGAGAGAATTTTGACTGTAAAGCATGTATGTCTGCTCCTCAGGGCTGCTGCAGAAGAGAACTGCTGAAAGTGCAGAACACAAACAAGTTTTGCAGCATGAAACAGGGAGCTCTTACTGCGAGCCACACCCCCCCCGACAGCAGTAACCTGGCTAGGCATGGGTAGGGCCAGGTTTTCCTTTGAGAAAGGGTCTATTTACAGGGGAAGCCAAAAGGTTTTATTGGTTCGCAAACTCAGCCAACATTACAAAGTTGGGCCACTGAGCAGGGGGAAAAAAAAAAAATCAGGTCATACGTCAAGATGTAGGGCAGGAGGTAAGCCACAGCTACATTTTTCAAGGACATCTTTTTTGCCCTCAATGCTCCATGTGTACATAATACTGGTTATGAGGCAGACTATTGGGAATGAGGCAGGGGGGAATCCTAACTAGAATCCTTTCTTAGGAAACACAGAGTAAGCATGAGTTACTTCTCTTTCGTCTATAGATTTATCTATTTTATATTGTATGTAAAGCTCACAGTCTCTCCATGGGAGTTCCAAACAGACTAAAGGAAGAGCTGTTCTGTACTGTCACAGTTCAATGCACACAGGTGAGAAATACTTAACTCATCCTGGGGAACAAAGACATGAGCCACATCCTTCTTGGCCCATTCGCCACCAAGACTTAGGAGCTGCCTGGAGTCTGGATCACCTTCTGAAGCATCTGCCTTCCTTGAAGTACAGCAGGACAGGGCTCACAATCAATTTCACACCATTTTGAAAGATGCACCAGCTCAGCCTTCCAAGTTCAAGCAGTATTTAAAATGTTTTGCAAGACTCAGCTGAAATTGCTGTAGTATTGCTTTCACATCAGAATAGTCTCCTCTACTAGTCTTTCTGACTGTTAGCTAAGAAAAATAGGACAAATTATTTAAAATTGTTTTGCCTGAGTTGAGAGCCAGGCACACAGACCTGGCAACAGCCACACATTCAGGTTACGTTGGGGATCTTGGAAAGCATGAAAAATACAAAATTTGAAAGGCATCCTGAAGTAAAAATGCAAAGTAGCTATAGGAACAACAGGAAGAACACATCAAATAGAGGCAAAAAAAAAAAAGGTGGCAGGGTTTTAACTTGAATGAAAAATGCAATTTAGTACTGTTTAGCTAATTAGTTAATTTCAAATTCCACCCACTCGCTACTTGTATAAAAAGAAAAATATCTGGGAGC
Source organism: Hemiprocne comata (assembly GCA_020745705.1). Classification (NCBI taxonomy): domain Eukaryota; kingdom Metazoa; phylum Chordata; class Aves; order Apodiformes; family Apodidae; genus Hemiprocne; species Hemiprocne comata. Next base: position 10,924,246 of record CM036602.1, on the reverse strand, counting down.
CTTCCCTCCACTTCCCCCTCCAGGGAGGTCAGTGCTGAGCAGGGGAAGCCACCCAACTGTCAGCATGTTTCCTAATTGCTGCAGTGCCTTCTTCCCCTTCCCTCACAGCACATCCCGTACCTCCATGCTCAAGACAGGGAATGTTCATCTCAGCAAAAGGCTTATGAATGTCACACGGTGGCAGGGGCAGCACTGGCCACCCTGGTGTGCTCCTGAGTCTTCAGGCATCATGGTACAGCCCCACAGCCAGGCTGGGCACAGGTTTGACAGCTTCCCAGGTTGCTCCCAGCAAGCCAAGGCAGACACAGAATGACCAGCTTGCATTTCTGTTACACTTCACCCATACTGGCTGGCCAGACAACCCCAGGTCATTTCTGAACTCATCATATTTGCAAGACAAAGTGTGACCTTAGGGAAATTACAAAATACAAACAGTAGAATTTCTGAGCTGACTACTCTCAAAGACACAGCCAAAAATCAACTCCTGAGCTGTTAACAGGTTTGTACATTACAATTCTGGTCCCTGTCCTGGTATCTGCTGTAAACATGCTCTAGTCCATCACCGTTTTGCCAGTATATTTTTACCTTCCTATAAGAAGGCTTTTGTTAGTAAAAAAATATTACTTAAAAACACCTTTTTCTGACTACTTTTCAGAAGAAAGGGCTTGGCAGGCTCACTGCAGGACTTTGTGCCAAGTACTTTAAGGAGTTCAACAAAACATTAAACCAAGAAGGCATGAACAACTGTACTAGACCCAACAGGCACAGGGAACCCTGGGCCCTTGATGGCCTCTGGAAATCCAGATGACCCAAAGCAGCTTGTACAGGTTCACCCTCAATCCGAGAGGACGTGTAGTTGGCCTGGCTGAAGAAACAAGGACAAAAGGTGCATCTGCACAGAGAGGACCCAGCAGTTGAGTAGTGAGGTAGGAATCTGTTTCTAATACCCTGAATGCTGAGGTTGTTCTAGATGGGAGAGCTGTGGGATAAAGCTTTACAGCTTTAACTTAAACTGGGAGAATGCTTTTCCTTCTGCAAATGGTAATAGCATTGTAATGAGAACAGTTACACTTCAGTTAACCCCTGCAAAGCACCAGAATCCTTTACCTGCAGGTGGCAGCTGCTGTTGCACATTGAAGGGGCACCAAACACCTTTCAGTCCACTGTTGCTTACCTGGCAGGTGCAAGATTCCACCGGGGAAGCGGGGCAGTCAGCTCTGCAGCAGGCACGACCTGTGGGTTCAGAAACAAAGTGTTGCAGTTAAAGCTCAGTTTCCTACCTCAGTGTAAGTCAGAAGGTCACACAGTGTGCAGGAGGGCAATACAAAAGCTTATAAAGCTTATAAAAAAAGGCCAAGATTTTTTCTGGAAAGCTAAATCAATTCTCATTATGCGTTTGTCAGTTAGCACTTCTAGAACTTTTTTCAGGATCCTTTTTAAGTGCTGAAGATCATTCTTAGGCACGCTTTCCCAGCAAGGACTAAACAATGCCACTGCCAGAGAAAATCCTTTTATTTTATTCCCAAAAGCAGGAGGGAGCTGCCAGGAAGCCAGAAGCACCTGAGATGTGCATTACTATCAGATAGAAGTAGTAGCAAACTGGATCTAAAGATGCTATTCCATTGCTTGGAACCTCTGGGGGTGGAAAAAACAAAACAAAACAAACCCCACACCACAGAAAACTGCCTTTTTTCTTTCTCTAAATACTCTCCTCCATACTTTATTTGCCTGAAGTTTGAGGTATGTAGCTGAAAACTGACGCCTTCCTTTTGTACCAATCTGACTGCAAGTCTGGGACCTAACACCTGCTATGAATAGAAAAGGCAGATTTTTCATTAAAAAGTGACAGTTACCTGATGATGATCGTTGCAGGCACATGTTGGAGGAAATGCCTTCAACTGAGTGAAAGGTAGTAACTAGGGGGGGAAATGGAAAGTCGTCACAACATCCCCCCCTGCCACACCCACCCATGCACACTTGAAAAAATGTTAGAGCCTCCTGCGCCCAAGGGCTGTGCTGTTCCTTACTGTTTCTTTAGATGGTTTTCCTGTCTCAGATCTGTTACAGCCAGCTCAGAGGCATCAGCCCCATCAGCCCTTCTGCCTGGGAGCAGGGACAGACCTGCCTGAGAACAGAGGAAGATGTTAATTAATGACAGTACACACACATGGCTGGGTAAAGTTTTCTACTGCACTAAATACGCTCTTGTAACATCTGGAAGAGCAGACAAGATGAGATGTTTCACTGAAGGATCCTTACCCGTTGTAATGAAATTGTACCTCAGAGGAATGTTACTGTTCAGTCAGGTTCATTCTTAAACATTCCTGTTTTCCTTCCACTCAACTACCTCTTACCAACATCTACCCAACTAACAAGAGCTGTGAGCTTTCAGGAGAGTTCCCCAAACCTAATCTGGCAGAGTATTTTAAAGGACTAAGGTTCTAGTTACCTCAGCAGAGCCTTTCAGTCAATAAAATAACAGAACTGGAACTGCTGGTTTAAAAAAAAATAAAAAAAATATCACATTTTAACATGCTACAGGTACAAAACAGTCAACACAAACTCCAACCAGTCACGACAGTCAAGGACAGTTTTCTTTTTCTTTTTTCCTTTTTTTTTTTTTTTCTTATTTTTTCTCCAAGGGGCAGGGGCATGGAAAAAATACAGCACACTAATGGAACAAAATGCAAAAAATACAAAAAAATAGAAAATAGAAAAAATGTATTTACAAGTGATACATTACTATGATCAGAAAGCACAAAGACAATTGCTGCTATAATACATGCACTGGGTCAAGAAGAAACTACTAAAAACCTGCAAGGGAGCTGTTTGTAAAAAAAAGAAAATTTTTAAAAGGAAAAAAAAAGAAAAAAAAACCGAAAAAATACACCACCCCCCTTCCCTCCCCCCTCAGACAAACAGGGTTGGGTTTGAACTTTTTTCTTCCCTAGTTTGCTACATTGATCAAAATCAAACATCCCCTAAAGTCCATGAGTACAATCAGTACAAATACTACACTTGTTTTTTAAACTGCAGGTTCAGTTGTAGGAGGGGGGGAAAAACAGCAGCTCATTGTAGATCCATATACAAGAAAGCCATAGTAAACTGCTCTACATGCTAAAAATTACAGCAAGCCCCTGTCTGCTACACAGCATGATCTTAGCAGGTTTTCCTTTTTATTTATTCATATATATATCTATATGTGTGTATATATATATGTATAAAAATCGTGCCCTTTTTCACTGCAACATGACATCTGGGTGGAAATGTAACTTGTTACAACAAATTTTTATGTGTATACTGCAAGAAGTCACTCAATGTCTGTGGATTTAATAAGTAACCTCACACCACAGGAAATATTTAATAAATCAAAAAAACCCAATATTGTGACTGAAGACCTTCTGTCTCAGTTCTTTTCAAAACTGAAGTCCAGCAGGAAACTGGTCCCAATGTCCACGAGGGGTTCTCTGAAGAAGCTTCAGTTTGCTTAACCGTTGTTTCTTTTAGTGTTCACAAGTTTTTGAACGACTTCAAGCCGTTTTCAGTTTCAAGTCTGTCTCTTCCTCTCTCACAAAGGTAATAGTCTGGTACTAATCCATCCCAGTGAGGAAAAGAGGAAAGTGGCTGCAGCTGCACAAAGGGTCCCCAATTCCACATCTGCAGGGAGACACGGAGTCACACGGAGCTCCAAGATCTTAGCTTTTTTATCCTTTTCCTCCTTTTAATACTAAGTCCTTTCATACAAGTCCCATAACTGGTACCTTCCCAAGTACCAGCCAGTCCAGGTTTAGGAGACAACAAAGCCACAAGTTAAAGTGAAAAGGACCAAGGCAGAAGTTCAGGTCACTTTCTATCTGTTCCATCATACTTCCAGGAAACGGGAGCTGCTGGACTTGGAGTGGAAAGGCTCAGACCACATGCGACGTAGATCACCCTAGGCAGGAAAGCAGCAGAGGGACCATGTCCTCAGAAACTTTAAAGACCATTTACAATTCAGATTTAAAAATGCATATATAATTCCAAGCATGTCTTAAAGCAAATCTATTATTCAACTATTTTGCAAATTATAATAAAGACAGTTAAAAAAAAAAAAAAATCCTTTCCCTGTCAGGGCAGAATGTCTTATTTTGGTAGCAGCTGTACCTAAAATGGGTTTCTGATGGGAAGGAAATATTTATGCAGGTGGAAAATTCTGTCCTTCCTTATGCTCTGCTCTGCAGAATGCTAGATGAATGTTTCAACAACAGCCCTGTAGCAGGATATGTTACGTTTTAAGATTTCCGTTCACAACAAGTGACTGGAAAGAAGTATACAAGGATCTGCCCCTCCAATCTCTGTTCAGCCTTTGTGCATGCATTCTTTCATGGAAGAATGGAAACAAATTCCCTCCTTAAAACACCATTTAATATGTCAAAACCTGGTTAGTTTATAATTACTGGTACGTTATGTACATGAATTATCTTCTATTTTAGGAACTCCTCTCCTGGCCCTCCGTAATGGAAGATTGACCCCTACAGCAGCAGTACCTTAGTGCTGGGCCAGGGCAGTTCAGGACACACATCATCCTCAGAGAACTGCTGCCCAGTGCAAGAACACTGCACCTGCCTCCAGCTGACCCCAGAGCTTCCTGCTGGGAAGGTATAATCCCTTCTTACCTTTAAATAGGCCATGGTGAGGAGTGGCAATAAAGTAAATGGTACCAAATAGAGTAGGGCAGGCTGGGCTGCCCGGTGAATACGAGAAGCTACTGTTGCTGTTAACAGACCTGTAAAAGAAAAAAGTTACTATCTTTAGGTTGCATATGGATGTTCTAATAATTGAATCCACACGTGACTCCTTTCCTACCATTTTAAGAGATAGGCTGTGGAGAAGTTACTTATCTGTGCTTTGCTTTCCCTGGATACATTTGAAACAAACCAAAGAGTGAAAAGTTATTCTCTTTTAATATTGGGCTGTGTTAAGCCACTTGCTCCACTTTTGAATCCCGAAGACTAAGCTAAAAATAACTCAAACAAAACACAACAAAAGGTGAAGGGGAGGAAGTAGAATGCACCACACTGAAGTGCTACTCCAGTGCTGGTACCTCTTGAGACCGTCGGTCTGAGGCTCTTGTGTGAGAAACAGGGGGCTGAGAGGAAGGATTGTACACATCAGGAGTGATTTTCCTGGATACTTGCCCAAAGGGAATGAAGGGGGAAAGAGGACAGCAGGGGAGGAGGAAGGCTGTTGGTAGGAAATTATCTTCCCTTTTCATCCTCAGAATGACTGCAGGAGATCAGGATATGCACACCCATGTCCTAACCTTAGGGAAAAATCTATTTCATGTTAGGGAGGAGCATTCCAGTTGTGACTACTAATGATTTTCTGTATGTACTAAAATGTCACAGGATCATAAGCATTAACAGTAGAATACAAAAATGCAGGAATTATCTAGATGAACTATCTAGATGTACTTGTGCACAGCATAATCCATCTAGAAACTCCTGTATTTTTCCCTTAACCCAGGTATGAGCTATGACACCTTCTATGCTAGTAAAGCAAAGCATAAAAAGTTTCTAACAAAAATACACCAACAATCTTTTTCATTCTTTAAATAAAATACAATGAAAAAATAATCTTAAAAAGAAGACTGTAGGAGGGTTTTTCTCCCTAGACCATGCCAATGAAACCCAAAGAGAGGAGGATTAAAAAACAACATAACCAAGCGTTCTCTCAATGCCTCTTTACACTCGCTTTCATCATCTCTTAAACCTACTACAATAATCCCACTTCTGCTCACTAAGCAGCTATCCATATTAAACTAATTACTCACCTACAAAATATCCAATAAGTGTGCAGTGAAAGTAAGAGACCTTTTGCATCCGTCCAGAGATGTTCCCTGGTCCTGGGGCACCACAGGAATCGCTGTTGGCTTGCTTTTTGTAGTTATCGTAACGCAGGACAAAGCAGAGCAGAAGACCTGGCATCACAATATCTCCAATCCCCAGCATAGAGAAGTGGCTGCCTGTGGAACTAGAGAGGAACTGAAACTGGATTCACGTCCAAGACACAACATTACAAGCTCTATACACCTCCACTTTGGTTTTTAGCTTCATTTTGCACATCCCTTCTTTCTACTGGTGAACTTGTACATAAGTGGAAGCTAAATCCTGGCTACTGAAGATTTTTTCTTTCCATTAACTCAGTATTTCAATCTTCAGTCTCTTCTAAGCAGTGATGGGAGGTACTGCCTGACCATTTTATCAAACTGTTTGATTAACATTGATAGACACTGCACCTTCATTCCCATGTACATAGATCACCTCTACTACAAAGCAATGAGTTGATTTATGGACTCCGCAGATCTTTGGCCTCTTTAGACAAAACACAAAACTATAGTCTCACCAGATTCCCAAAAAGAGCCAATTGTTAAGGAGATTAAGAAACCAAAATTGTCCATTATCTTGAATCCAAGCTATTCTTCAGGAAAATAAAGCCAAATTAAATTATCACAAAGTTGATAAAATAAGCAATTCTGTTTTTATCGTTGCTGAAAATTAACTCCTAATCTCTGTAATTTCAGCATCCCAACATCTAAAGAAACAAGAATCAAGTAAATAAGCCAACATAACCTGCTGCATAACTGCTGACCCCTTGGAGCTTATTGCCCCACCAGGCCTACGCACATCTGGTTCAACACCTGAGACATCAAGGAACCCCTGCAGGAGAGACATGTGGAATCATCTCCCTCCAACACAGCACCTACTTGGTAAGCCGTCCTTGCTTGGATCAGTTTCTAACTCTTTCCCAGTCACTTGCAATTATGCAGTAATCAAGACTATTCTGATCTATAATAAACCTCACATCTTCTGCTGTTAAGCATTAGGTCATAAATCCTACAATATAACTCGTTAAACTGTGGAACTCACACATACGTTGAAAAGCATATCCTGTTCTGAACAGGCCACTTTTAACCTAATTAGGCTAATTTCTGCATGCTATGAGTCTGCAAATGCAAAGTGCCCAATCCTGACTACTCATTATGTATCTTTGTATCATGAAGAGGGAGTGACTCAACAAGGAACTAAGGTGATATTTTGCAATAAAATTAGTGCTACTGATAAGTACAGGGAGGGAAAATTTTTCTTACATAATACAGTAAAAGAACTGTTGATTTTACCTTGGAAATACAAGTTTACCAGGCAGCGACAGACGGGGAACATCTCTACCCACATTTGGTCCCAGGTGAAGTTTCCGGGATAAAACATCAAGGGGGTTATCAGCTGGTTGTGTGGCCACTTTCACCATAACATTGCTGTTAAAAATGTAGGCAGAAAAAAAGACCTATGGAGCAAGGAAATAATCAGAAATTAAAACCTGCAATTATATAGCAAATCAAAGCTACATGTTTTTCCTTTGCTTATTCAATAAAAGAAAGGATATCATCCAAATTTTCCATATACATACATTGTATATATGATAAGGCAAAATGTATTTCAAAAATTCAGATAAAGTTTTTTTTACACTATTAATGCTCAAGAATAACTGGAATATACTTTCTAATATCAAGAGATTAATCAATAGATAGAGATCCTTTGGTAAAGGATTAGTCTGGACTACAAGTAGGTGGTCCAAGACTACAAAGGCAGGTAACAGGATATTGAAAATATGAGAAAGCTTGAAAGCAGAGAAGAGGTAAGTACAATGCTCACTCACAATGGAGTGATGCAACACTTGGTTCAAACAGGCTCCTACACTACAGCTCATCACTCTGGGAAACTGACTGGCTGCCAGAGCTGTCAGCAAGCACTTCTACGAATCTGTGCTCAGCATTATGCAAAGGGAAAACAAAATATATTCTGTCTGGTTTCTTGTAAAAGTGTGGTAAGGTTATACGCCAGCCTTACTGGCTGTAAATCAGTTTGCATTCCTGTTTTGTGGATTGCAGAAGTCGGCATGTGTCGACTGTGCAAGTGTGGATAAGGCTTTGTGTTTACTTGGAAATGCTTGTTCTGATGTTCAGCCAGGCTTTCAAAATTGGAGGTCCGATTTCTTTTCTTAAATAATATGCCAAAGTTGAAATAATCCAAGCATGTTTCTGCTTCTGTCAGCTAATTAGCCTGGAAATCATTCTGTATCCTGCTGCAGACTTTAAGGTCTCAGGATGGAGCAATGAAGCTGATCTTCTGGCTTTGCCAGATTTCATCAACTTCATACTAGTACGTTTTATGTAAAAATGGCCCAAGGCCAATTACAAATCCAAAGGATAAAAATGGTTTTAGCAAAACCAAACAAAACACTTACCCAAAAGACATCATAAATTAGTAACCCAGAGAGTAGCAAGCAGGAAACCTTCAGGCTGGGCAGCCGAACAAAGGCTATCATTGCAACACACAGGCCCATAGCCAGAGCTACAAAATGCAAGCACATAATTAGTTCATTAAGAATAACAAAATGAAACAAAAATACCCAAGCCAATACCCTCCCCTGAACACCCCAAAGAAGTCTCTGTTTATACCTGTGCAGCACTGCATGCACTAGGTGACTGTCTGCTACTTCCAGATAGGGAAATTCTTCTTATCAGAGTTAAGTAAAGTCAAAATACATTCAGTAGCCAACTGCAACCCATGCCCCACTGAAGCAGAAATGCCTGTCCAGGCACAACTGCCCTTTCAATTCAACTTCCACTACCCACCACAAAGAAATGTTTCCATGTGTTGTGTCCTAGACACTCTGTCTCCCCTATACAACACTTGACTACCCAGATAAAAACAGAAGCAACAAGACAACTTTCAACTGTGTGCCCCAGACATAAACCTCTACTCTTACACTATTAGGAGGTTTTGTAGTAAATGCATGACATAATTAAATCCTTGACTCTTCACTCAGAAATATCATAGTTACATAACATGTTAGAACACAGTGTGACAAAAATCCACTCAAACTAATCCTCTGCTTAGGCAAGATTGTGGAAGACTGCTCAAACTCTATGATGTATCATCATTGAGGTGTACAGGGATTTCCCAGTAACAAGATCTATGTAAAAGCCCACCTATCAACAGGAAAAAAATACAGGCAGGTTTTCAGCCAGATCAGTAAGCTGAACAAGCTGCAGCTCAGATGTTCTGTTCCAAGGGGAATTTTGTTACAGTAGGAAACTATGATGTTACACTACAAAAAAATAATTCCCAGTCTTTACACTTGTGTGATTTCCTGCTTCTTTAAGCCTAGCCTTAGCTACCAAAGACACTCAACTGACAGTCACATATATTTCAACTGGTTCTAAGCAAATCCCTAAAGAGATACTTTAAAATAAAAAAACAAAGCAAAAAACCACTTTCCAAGTAAATCAGCTTTCACATAGAACATCAGCATATTTACAAGCAATAATGGAGCCCTGTTGGGACCAGATTTCACTTCGGTATGCAGACATTTGCAAACAAAATGTATTTCTCTAACATGGCACAGAATGTATAAAGTTACAACTCTATTTTGACCAACTGAAACTGCAGGGAAAACGGATTTATAACATATATATATGCTCACCAGCACAACTTAAACAGGCCAACATTTACAAGTTAACAGTATAAATACGCAACTCTAGAACTAGCTTAACACCTGCTTCTCACCAGAAAGATGTGGAGTTCTTCCATCAAAACACTAAGGAAGCATTTCCATGCAGGTTCAAGGGAGAAGGCTGCTTGCAGTGCCCGGGGGTCCCATCCCAGCAGCAACTCTGCCAAACCCACCACATCTTTTGAGAACTGACAAGTGTGGCACAACACTAAGTGTCACGGCTGCCAGTTTTCACAAAGTAATGGGATTACTCAGATTAAAATGTACCCCAAATCATGCTGCGTAACTGTAACTATCTATAAAATGTAAGCAAATTACTGAGGTTTAAAGAATTTGACACAGCAAAGCAGCAAGAAATGCATTCAGTAATTCAGTATAACCTTCAGTTACAGACTTCCTCTGGCAGAATAGCAAATACAAGGGAACAGTCTGTCTTAAATCAAAGAGGTTTCTCCAAAGCTGATATTAATAATAGCTCAAGCAAGGCTATATTTAGGAGAGGATTTCCAGGTTATAATTAAGTAGAAGTGGAAATATTTTAACCAGCATGAAGTTTTATCTATTTTTCACACACTCCATTTCTCTGTTGCTGAAACGAACACAGGCAGATGGGCAAGACACTTCCATCAAACTAAGCAAATACCAGGTAGGAAAGGAGATGGGAAGAATTCCTTTAGATGACAGTGAAATACACATGACAGTAATTATGCAGTTTTGCAACTGTTTTAAGAAATATTGGTAAATTTTAGAAACAGAAAAGAAGCAAGAATGCCTGAGAGCAAGTATGAGTAATACAGGCCAAAGTGCAGTCAAACCACCAACAGGATTCTCTGAGTCAGGGCCAGCTTCCTTTCCCAGTGAAAAAGTCCAGAAATCTCATGAGAAATAAAGTCACCCATATCAAAGCTCATGGATAGTGTTGACATACTAGATAAGGCAGATCTCCACTGAAATATACTCTAAATCATTAAAAAAAACTACAGAGAAAGGGGAAAAAAGGCAAAATAGCCACACAAACAGTAGCTCTAGATTGGAAGTACTGTGCAGTGAGTCCACAGAGCTGAATAGGAAAGAACTGAGAGTTAACCTTCAATTAACAGAACAAATTAACTTTGCATTCCCTGCAAGCATATTCCTTATGGAATAAGGATATTCTAAGGATATTCTGAAAATTAAGAATATTCTTGCATATGTGATTAGTCTCTCCAGACACAGTGCATTTTCCAACCTTACTGCACTGCTGTGCCCAGAACAGATGAACCCACCGAAGTTCTGGTGGTGCCCTGTCCAATTCACAAAGCTGGCAAGGCTTAAACTTCCCCCACAGGGTGATGTTTGGAAGAAACAGGTACTGAACCTCTCATCTAACCATGTTCCTGTAAGACTCTCAAAGTGTATTTTCAAGAGTGGGAGTAAGAACACAAGTCATGAAGTAGTCTCTGCTGATTGCCACAGCAGTTAAGGTCTGCAGCAGTTCCTGGGTTATCCGTGACCATCCAGTTCAGTCTGCAGCTACAGACAGACACTGCATACATCTGTAGCATTCCCACTGTACATCTCCAGCTATGCCCACTACTTAGGAGACCTTTTAACAAGCTTTACCAGGGGACAGTGACCATCCTTGATGATTCTGTCATCAAACAATTCACTCTGAGAAGTATGCATTTCAAGACCTATAAATGTACATCAGCACGTGCCAGAACAACCCCAGTTGTGACAGTATCTGCTCCTTCTATCCTGCAGAATGTCTCTGGCTTCAGAAACAGTTCAACCAACTTCTGTGCAGACAGGGGAACCGCAGTGTTTGAGCAATGAGGACTGTTCTGGCAGGAACTGCCTGTACCACGGTTTTGTAAGGACTGGAAATTAACAAGTATTTCCTCTCCTTCTTCTCACCTCTAAAGTAGAAATACTCTCTCATGAAAGGAGAATCAACTGCACAACAACAAACCATACACACAAAACCTGAGGTGTACTGTTGAGAAGCAACACCTGCCCTCCAGCCGCCGGCCCAGGCGATGCACGTTCACAACATGTGTTTCATTTTCTGCCGCCAGTGAAACACAAGATCATCCCCACAGGAGCGAGGAGGAGGAGCTAGATCACAGCACACCCAGCAGCTTGGCAGGCACTGCCGTAAAAGAAGTGCTCCACTTGCATATATTACTGAGCAGTACTTATTGCCCACATTTCCCTCAAAACAAGAGTAATTGAGGTCTGAAGTATTCAGTTACAGAGAAGCAAAAGGTAAAGGCAGAGATGAAGTGATCCCACTGGCAGCAGTGTAGTCCAAGGACTAAAACTGCAGAGTCCGTTTCCCTGATGAAGGCAAATAAATGCTGTTCCCTGTTCAATGTCACTGACAAATGTTGATTGAATTGGATTTGAACAAACAACAGGAGGCTTACCTATATAGCACAAGCTCCCTTAATATAAGCTACATAAAATACTCCAAAGCTAGACAGTATCAACACAATTCAGTAAATCATAAACAACCACCAAAAGAAATAAAACCCAGAAACTACAGTTCAGTACTCAGCAGATTCATTACCTCAAAGCCCACTATTTCAGACTGAAATATAACTATTTTGGGCTCACCAAAATAGTTATTAAGTAAATGCTTCTGTTGATATCTCAGTGTAGACAAGTCTTTTCAGATTTTGCCAAAATCCACACTTTACACTCCATTTAGCTTTGCAGCTACTGCAGATCAAAAATCACCCCTGGTTTAATGGTGAGCTACTCTGCTTAACATAAAGCAAACATAATTGCATTTTTAAATTTATTATCTGGGTACTTTAAAAGGTTTTCCCTAACATACAACAAGTATGAAAAGTAGGAACTTTTAAAGCAATAAAAATAATGCATGAAACATAATGCCTATATACAAAAGAAATAATCAAGGTGCCCTGAGAGGTTTTAGTGCTAAGGACTTTCTGCTGCTTGTCTCTCATTTAGGAGGAGCTGGAAAGCTGATGACATGTAAGTTTTCTGTGGCAACAAACAATTTGGGGGGCAGGTAATGTTGTCCCAGCTATTTTCCCCTTGAGCAATCACAACCTCAAGGTGCCATTTCATGAGATGTTCTAAGCCAATTTAGCTGCCTGACACTACTGAGAAACAGAGGTCCTGCTCCTGGCTACCTCTTTAGCCCTTTGGTATGATATCCTCTCCATCCTCTCAGATTCCATCATGCTGCCTCTTACCTTTTGCCAAATTTTGCACATACCTGACGGCACAATAATCCGATTCATCTCACTGCAGCAGTAGAAAAGTAGCCTGGCAAAAAAAGAGTACGCTGCCATTCTGGTGAGCTGAATCAGTCTACCATGTGATGAACTGAGTGCCAGAGCTGGCACAAGAGGTCTGGAAGGCAGGAAGGGAGGAGGAAAGCTCCTTTTTGGAAGAGTAAGCTGTGAATTCAGCTCTACCCGCATGAAAAAAATAAATAAATCACACCTTCAAGCCAACTGGATGCCTGCCAGCTTCACCCATCTCACCATCCTAACTGGCAAGCATCAAAGAGATCAAAGACTACCAGCTACTGTGAACTGTCTCACAACAAATTATTTGATCATCTGAACCAAAACCCAACAAGATGCACAGCAAAAATTAACCAGATTGTTAAGATCAAGTTATAATTCATAAACAACCACTGTCTCCACACGTCTTTAACGAAAACTGGCGATTCACCCTGTGCCACACAGGTGCAGAATATCTTCCATGAGTGTTCTGGCACTTCCTTGGAAGCTTTTACAAACCAGAAAAACAGGTGTCCCAGCCACTACTCTGGCATGTTCCTGACAGCAGTTGTTTTCAAAGAGTCTACCACACAATATTACAACTCAGCCAGTCATTAATATTAGCAAATTTCACCAATCATCACCAGGTGACTGGACATGTCAGAACAGGCACAAACCAGCAGTAAAATCCCTTCATTCACATACTCACCATCCATAAGGAGCCAGTGGCCAGTTAGGACCCAGATAAGGACAAGCATCACAGACAGAGAAAATGAGAGCAACTCAGCAGCAGTGAAACGCCCACAGCAGCCAAAGGAAATCCTAGGAACAACATATAAACATTAGCTTGAAGACTTTATGTTTCCATTTAAAGAACAGAAAATGGACACTGTTGGAACAAGGCTCAACTGCTGATGAAAGATGCCAAGAACAACTGAAGGGAAGTTCCTTTGCCACAAATAGGTACCAAAAGAGCAACAAAATAAAAGCTTTCCTTACGTTCCAGTAATATGTGTAAAGCCAGAACTACAGAGATGGAAACAAGCCTGCAAATCTTGGCAGCAATCTTGAAATAATTACCATGAATGCTATTTCCTAGTGCCACCGAAGAGAGTGCTTTTTGCTACACTAGTTTTCACCAGTGTAACTACAGTCTCTGAAAGACAGCATTAAAATCCACAGTCCAATGTTAACAAACAGTAAAATCTGAAACTCTGAGATTTCAGCCATAATAAGCCAAACTTCTTAAAAAAACACTGCTGGGAAATCTAGCAAGCCTGGTGCCATCTGCCATGGTACTACAGTTCCCAGGCTGGCAAGCCTGCATGACTTGCAGAAATTGTGCTTCCTAGTTTCAGAGTGGAAACACGGTGCTGGCACAAAAAATATGCACAAACATCAGCCCTGAAGCCCTGAGGTTAATGCTTGTAACCAAAGACTCTGTTTAAGAATTGTTATTAGAAGGAATAAAATACAACATACAAGAAGAGGAGCAAAAGATTTCTCAAGTCCTTACTTGTTTTGAGGTGAACAAGGCCGTGTTAAGTACTGGCACATCGGGAGCAGAAGGAAAGCAAAAGCTATTGTTGCAAGGACTAGAAAAAGAAGAAAAGGTAGTATTAGTACATTGAAACCTACTTTCTACAGTACACAAACAAGCCTCTCCAGTTTAAAAAAGCTCTTGCAACAATGTCCTATTATCATATGCTGCAGTATTATTGAAGCAAGAGCAACTAAATGCTCCAAGGTTTTCTGCAGACCTTATATTGTTAGTACCTTTCAAACTTCAATCAAAACAAAAGCTCTGAGGAATGCAACACCCCATTCCCAAACCTTAAAAAAAAAAGTCTTAAAGCTATTCATTATCATGTCAACAAGAAAAAGTCTTTGAAAATAACTTACTATAACCTGGTTGCAAGATTCTTTTAAAAAGCTTCAACATATGATGCAGACTAAGTCAGCATAATAAAGGATATTTTTTCCATTTTTTAACTCAGTGAGTTTTTTCCTCCATCTCACTCAAAACCCTTTATTCATTACTGAAACACAGCACAACTTAAATAACTTATATTCACTAGCTGCCAACTTAAATTTTTTAAATTATGAAGTGTTTTAAGTTTTTGAAAACAGGACAATAAAAGTACATAAATATCCAAATAGAGAATTTCCATAAACATTTTCTTTTTTAATAAGCATATTTATCCCACCCATGCATTTGTAAAAACATTTAGTAACTGCTGGTACTTATAATAATAATTTTCCCTTCTAGGTTTTTTTTTACTTTTTTACATGTGGCAACTCTGCACACGTTGAACTAGGAACCTTTTCAGATGTGCTTGGCCAAGAATGCTGCCCAGCAAAACCTGTTCCCTGCTGCCCCAAGCCCTACCAGCCTCGCTGCCTGCCTGCCCTGCTCCCTGCTCTGCCTCCACCATACCAGGACTAACCCTTCCTCATCCCAAACTGACCCTCTTTGCCCTTGGGATCTCTCCTTCCCCTTCCTCCCCTCCAGCTCTTCTCAGCAGGGAACCCTGTGCCTCCTCTCCTGGGATCCCCAACCACCACCACCCCAAAGCTGGGCTCATTCAAAGAGTAGAATCATTAAACTGTAATCGCACTCATACAGTGCCCACAAGTACCCACTCTCAAACTCATTCCTGCCTGTCCAGGCTGCCAGTCATAAATATCCTCTTCCCTCTAGTCTCAATACCTATTATTCAATTGGCAATCCTTTGGCTTAACTCCTGTCTGCAGGCAACGTGCCAGCTCTGCAGCTCTGACCTCTGCTCTGCAGCTGGTCCTGGCCTTGGCTGTTTGCTGTACCTACCCTTGCTCCTGACTCTTCCCTGAAAGACACATCTTTGAGGGAGGAAGATTTAAGAGGGCTTTAAGAAACCAGACATCAGCTGTGATTTAGAAATCCCCCCTATATCAGCCTCTAAAATCTATAAAAAGACAATGTAAAATAGCACTACCTGAGCTTCAGGGGACAGAGGGACCAAGTCCCCCAAATCCAGAAGGGATCTGCATCCTGCTGTACAGCCCCTAAGGAAGCTTTGCATTTTAGAGGTTCTGGGGTCAGTCCCCTGTGCTTAATGACACCCTCGGTGCCAGACCAATGAAAAGCACAAAAGTATCATGAAACCAGGCTCAAGAATTATGATACCCAAGTGCCCCGATCCAGACAGACTCAGTCCTCCTGAACCTGCAACAAGCCCCAACTGACACACTATTGTCTAATTACACACCACAAATGTGTGTTACAAATAAAGTTACAAATGTCAATTTGTCTTTTGTCATAAATCTTCCCTCTGAACATTTATATACCTAGAATATAGTTGAATTTCTCTGAAGTAATAGCTTTTTTTAATAGGAAAGAACATACATGTCACAGGTCAAAGTTCTAAAAGCAGTGTTCAACAGACCTCTACGGGGCTGTGTGCCTACAGAATCAGAGACTGGAGTCTCAAAACTCATGTCAAAAGCAGAAATTCAGGTTTCATCCATCAACGTCAGCCCTGTTAAAGAGGCTGGAGAGGCTGCATAGCTGAGGAGTTAAATCATGAAGAAAAAGCCTGCATTGCATATACATGAATTAGGAGAGGATGAGAGGTATTTAGGGGTTTAAAAATCTCCACAGACTCAGTGTGTGAACTAAGGAGTACAATTTTTAGAAGCTGCTGCATATTTGGAGCAGTAGGAAGAATCTTGCTAGCCAGAACAGCAGCTGGTCCCTTGAAGAACTGTAAAAAGGTCAAAAGGCCAAAATTTTCCAAAAATCAAAAGTCCTTGTATTTACTTAAATGAAAAAATGTAAAAAATAATAAACAGGATCAGAGGACTTATAATTTATTTGCAGACAACAGTTTCATTTTTGTTCTAAATTCAAGCAGTGCAAAAGAATAATACTCAAAATGCAAGTGAGACCAGAAGTACCCTCGAAACAAAGAAAAACTGCGTAACAGCAAAACCAAAAATTAAACTAGATAAAGAAGTCTCTGGATAGGAGCTCCAGAGTTATGCTGTGCTTCTGTAAAGTACCTGAGTTATGAAATACCATGTACAGCTCTGAGCACTGGTTTGTAAGTGAGTGAACTTCATGTAAAATAATACATCCAGCATCTTTCAAATCTCTGGCAATTTATAGTTCAGTAGCTTTAGCAAATCTCTAAGTGGAAAATGCTTCTCAAATAATACTTGTCACTTTATTAATATCTACAGAGACATATAAATACAACTGTGAAACCTGATGAGTTTTTTTTTAAATGTACTATGACATGTACTGTAGTTCTTATCAACAATTTTTAATTCTAGCCATGTTTTCTGTTCTGTTCCAATTCTTACAAAGACAGGAAAATTTAGTCACCTGCTGTGCATATTGTGAAGACAACTTGAACTGAATCAAAGAAGAAGAACATAACTAGGAGAGACACAGACGCTCCAATCGGCAGGAACAACGCCTGGGTGGAATCAATGGTTTGAATACCTGCAGGAGAAAGTAAGTGACATTTCACTTCTGCTATTTCCTACCACACACATATTGACAGCCAGTCCTCACCAACACAACTGAGGACTCTGACAATACATTCCATTTCAATGCTGGCACAGCAGACGTTCACTCCAAGATCCTCCTGCACTCTCATAACCAAGCAGAGCAGCCTGTGCAGAAACACTCCAGGGAAACTGCCTGGGTGTGTGCAGCACCAGCTCTGCTTTGCAGAATCCAACAACTGAAAGCTGAAATAAAATGGATGATACTTTTTCTTGTGCCACAGATAAAATGAACAACAAGTTACAAAAATTAGCAGTATTTAGGGATTAGTTATCAGATAGAAATTGTATATTTGCATCGTTTTACCCTGAGCAACATTAGTATGTTCAACAGAGCCTATGAAAGTTTTATTTAGCCTCTCAGCCCAAGATAAAAAGAGCCTGACCAACAGCAGAGCTGCAGACAGTGTCAGGCTGACCAAGCTCCTGCAAAGGGTGCCACTGCCTCAAATTCCACTTGGGTGAAGGCCACCGTGCACTTCAATGGTATCACTGATTGCAATCACCAGGTAACACCAAACCTAACAATAAAGGGCAGCTTTCAAAAACCACCCAAGTCATTTACCTGTTTATGAAACTACCAACTCAGTTTAACATGCACTACAGTCTTTTATGCTAAAAAACAACAAAAATTCGTGCTCACATTTTACAGCTGGAAGCCATTTTAAACTGAAATGATACTGAAGTATTTTATTCTGATTATTTCCCTCACCTCAACCATACAGTGTGACTACTAGGGGTATTAATAATGAGACAGGATATTTTTTACTATATTCTACCATGAGTTTTTAGAATTAACAAAACTGAGAAGGATAAGGCTTTGAACAGCCCACCTATCCCCACAAATTCTAATACTTAACCCATCTCTGCAGCTGTATTTACATTTGGTCATGAGTGGAGGGGGAAAGAAGCCATAAGCAGTAAACCAGTTTGAAGTACACGACATACTTGCAGAGCATTAAAATAAGAGGTAACATCTAGTGGTCACTTGATAAGAAGTATCCAAAATGTCTCTAATGAAAAATTAATACAAGACTCAGACCTAGTAATTAGACACTGCTGTATGAAGCAGGGTTTTACCAGTCCCAAGATGTTAAGGATAAGCTTTTAGATTATCAAGCAGAACATCTGTGCATATGTATGTACACACATATAGACACACACACACACAAGTAAATATACACACACATCCTGCCTGTGTGTGAGAACGTGTCTATTTTATTTTTTCTGTAGAAGAGTGGCAAGTTGTCTAAATAACAGGTTACCTACACAGCTCATAGTTACCAATGTATCCGAGTATGTCAAAAACTTCAAACACAGGTGAAATACACTGACTACAACTTAGTATCTGTCTAAGTATTTAACCATTTTCACTAATGAAAAGCTAACAGTGAGCATGGAAGCCCTGCCTCTTGCACTGTATGGTCATTTTTTAGTTCAGGTCATGGATCTGTTATTCTTAAACATAAGTAACACAGTAAATTTTTAAAATAGAAAGCAGAAGAATCCAGTCACTTGGCATTTCTGTTACTGAGGTCTGGTACAAAAGGGTAAAGTACAATATAGATAGTCAAGTGTTAGTGCAAAGAAATAGAAATTTCTGTGTTCTCATCTGTGACTTGGACCTACTTCTGCTTTGAGAAAGAGCATTTGTTCATATGCCCTTCAACTTCCCAAGGGAAAAAACAAACAAAACAAAAACCCAGAAATGACACACTACAAACCACCTTGGCAGATGGGAATTTGTGCCTGCAGTGTTAAATGTCAAAGTTCTTAATTTCATTTCTGATCATTTTGACAGCTAATCCCCTTAATGTGCTTATTCCCCAGCCCCAGACTGTCTACTCTTACTTCCCAGATGCCAAAAGCCTCAACTGTTCATTGCTGAATCACCAAGCACAGCAATCACTTTGCTCTGTGTTATCAGCAGAAACAGTGCTCTGACTACTATGTACATTCCCAGAGTCTGTATTTTAAAAAAAAGGCAAAAAAGCAAAAGACATACTACATCACATTAATTATTTTACAGTTTTTAAGCTGTTATTTCTTACTTTAAAAAAAAGCATTCAGGGTTTCATGCACAGGGTTGCTCATATCTCACTCTTGTCTTTTAAACTTGTGGGAACTATTCATTCTAGAGCCTGTTCTCAGAACATGGCCATATCAATGGCTATAAATGCACTTAGGTATGAATTTACTGGACATTGTGTACAACACCTTCCAGTCTAACTGTTCACGTACACGTTTTTACCTGCAAAACACTGCATCTCAAGTGGCCAAGCTGCCTGGAAGCTATTTATAGATTACAGAGGGGATAATCATCATGTAGGAGCTGACATGTTACACCCCTCTCTGAATAGATTGTGTGTAGACACATACTTTCTTTTCCATTACAAATGAGTTGCCCAAAGCCATGTAGACTTGTGGAACTGTAGACTTCACTTTCTGTATTGATAAAGCTGAATCATCCTTATATCCTTGTTAGCATCCCATGAGATCTCTCACTGCTCACAGGCTGGCTAATCTGTCCTAGTGATAGACTCCAGACAAAAAGAAATTACACTCCCTTATCATAAATGTGTGGTGTTTTGTTTTTTTTTTAAATTAAGCTGTTTCCATTTAGTGTAAAACCTGGCAAAGTGTGCAGCATGCACCTTCTATGCATTATGGGAATGTTACACTGATGTTTTAAATTTAGCTCCCATGGGCATGAACTAGCAGGATCAGTGCACAGCAAGAGGGTAACTGTGTAGACAGAACAGTTCCACTGTACCTGCTGGACCTACAACACATGTAGCTGAAACACACAGACAGATGAAGCAGAAGATGGAGCACATCGAGGTGAGGAAAGAAAGGTAAGGAGTACAGCTAACCCTTACTGTTATTGGTGCTGTTGCCGTTAAAAGACCCAGCTGTGCTGCTATTGTCTTTCTCTTTGTCTTGATTCTCAAAGTCCATGTTGAGAGACCTGCAGGAAACAAAACAAACGTAACAGGCCAGGTTTGAACTCCTATTTTGGCTCATCAGCTGCAGCTTCATTACCATGCTACCATAGCACCCTCTCCCTGAAAAAGCCCTTTAATGATGGTTATTAGAAAAAACACCGTATGTACCAGAAAATAAAAAATAAAATAAAATAAAATAAAATAAAATAAAATAAAATAAAATAAAATAAAATAAAATAAAATAAAATAAAATAAAATAAAATAAAATAAAATAAAATAAAATATGCTTTCAGTTACAGATGAGGCACTAAATCACTCAGATGATACAGTCAGTCTGAACTGGTACGAGTTAACAACCAACCACAACAAAGGTATTTAGCTGCATTACTGGGAAGTGTAGAACACGATGGAAATGCAATAAACGTTTCCATTCTCTGATGTATTTGAACTCTTTCCAAGTTCCCATTTTGATCCTTTTCATTCAAATTTAACTATTTGGTTTAATTTTTAAAACAATATTATTTCCTTCCTCTAAATCTTGTTATGAATAATGGCCAAAACTAGCTTAGAAGTGATTGTCTGCTGAATGTCTTGCTTCATTGAATGTTTTCAGCATATTTTACATACAGGCAGTACAGATGACTGGAGGAAGCTCTGAATAAATAGCACAAATAGATACAACGTAATTAACCCATAGGACATTACAACATTCCCCAATGTTCCCAGCTCAGCTGTCATTGACTCATCCTTTCATTTTGATACATACACTTGAAAAAAGTTCCCAAATAACACAGTCTTCTACCCCTTTTGCCACCATCTTTGACTTTAATGCACATTCTAGTATTTTAACAAATTTTGGCCTAACCTTCTGAAACGGGAATTTCACTTAAGGTCTGTTTTGGCCAGCAAACATTTCTATCATTAAATTCTACATAGTTTTTCATTAAAATACTAGGAATCAGGTTTACCATGATAGTTTCTCATTCTGATACATGCATGTTATCCATGATTTAGCTGCATGTTTATTTATTCAAATAAGCTATAAAGAACCACCAGAAGCACTGTGCAGCTCCCACTGTACAGCTCCTGTCTTAGGTCTGCACCAGCATCCCAGTATTTCAATACAACTTCTAGGTCAACAGGCATTAAACTCCTTTTCAAGTTGAGCTGTGAGTAACTTAGCTTTGCAAAGTAAACAAATTATATTAATTTATCAGACAAGTAAAAAATACACCACAACCTTCTCTACAATTCCCTAAGTATGAAAGTTCCCTGCTCACTTTATCCTATAGGTGCAAGGCACAGATGAGCAATTTTGTGCTGCACCTGAAATCAAGCACATGCAGGTCTATAGTATCAAGAGAGGTGTGGTGTGTTACAGAAAGAGGGCTTGAGCAGTTTCACTGCATAAAACAAAAACAACAAAAAGGCTCTTCGGGCAGAAAACTGGTTTCTTTCTTCTCTTCTGTTACCCAAGTGCCCCCAAAACAGGGGTATGAAATTAAGCAGCTTTTGGGCTCTGGCAAAGTACGAGGAAACTTCAACCTCAGACATAAAGTACTTCTATGCAGATGATGGATCATCAACTAAAAAGCTATCAAATATACAAGGACAATGGAGAACACTAAAGTTCTAATAAATTCATCTGTTCTTCTTAGTGTGTTCTAAAGATGTCTCTGCCCTGCACCTCATTTGGGATGCCTTATCTTTCATTCACACCTCCTTTTTCCCCACAATGCATTGTAACCTCATAATTTTCCTCTCAAGCTATAAAAATCCAAGAGGAGGCTGAGAGTCCTCCAGGATTTGATCCAAGGTTCATCCAGACAAGATAATTGTTTTCTCAGTACAGCATTTCAATCCTCTCTGAATTAATGCAGTTTAGCAAGAACTTCACACCATTGTTCTCCCAGTGGTATCAGACAACTCATCCTTTATGGGATGGCTATCAGCAAAGGAAGCTGGAGAGAAACAATTAGATCTACTGCTCATCAACAACTTCAGCCCCTCTACTTTCACTGCAATAGTGTCACAATTACAAAGTTAATACCTATAAACATCCCTATCGCAAAAGTAAGAATAAATTAAGAAATTACTTTCACTTAGCAGCACAGCTGCTGATCCAAGACAACTTTTGAATAATCTACAACTGGTTTATGATTTGGCTCTTCTCTCTGCTACATATTATCACTAACGTAATAAAAAAATTGAGAAGTGATCACTAAAATATCCTTCATTAAAACATGTTTCAAGAAATTTAAAAATTGTATTATAAAACACGATATACTCAAAACTCCTGGACTGTAAAGAAATCACAAGCTGAGAAACATTTGCCTTTTTTTTTTTTTCCCCAAGTTTCTGCTGGGCTTCCAGAGGCAACATTAAGCCAGCACCTCCCACTGGGCAATAAACTACACAGTTGTTTCTCCTGTAGGTCCTCACAGTTCAAGTTGGTAGGATTTCTAGCACAGTGTTCCAAAGCAACTTGGATCAGCCTCCCACAGGGAACCACTCAGTGTTACAGTCAGACCAAAGGATGAGTAAGCTGCTGGCACATGACTATCCTGAAAGTTCAGATTCAATGATGGATCACTTCCACTGCAGGAACACTTTAAGGAAACCATGCAGGAGAATATGGAGGAAGCATGAAAGCAAGTACATATCTGCAGAGCTGCTTGCAGATGCAGAAGTTCCTTCTTGCTCTACTTAGTGACGACAGTCACCCATCTTAACAGCCCAGGGACTATGAGAATTGTGGGTTCCCACAGCACTGCCAGATTTCAATTGCTCTAAATAAAACATTACAATCAGAAATCAGTCATTGACCTGAGACTGTCAAATTCAACCAAATCTCACTGCATATTATAGGCAGCCTAGAACATGTTGTGTGCTGTAACATTGCTATGGTCGCTTATAACCGTTCCTGTGAGATTAAAAGATAAGTTCCAATCTAGACCTGGAGTGGGAATAAGAACAGGGGAAACAACAGCAGAAAGTGCATGTAAAAATGTTTTTGCTGCCTATATGGTGTAAGAATACCTGAGTCCCATGCCTTTGATAAGAAGATCTCACCTTCAGCAGGTGTTTTCCATGCACCCACTTGGTGTGCACATGCAGACAACCTTTGTAACATTCCATGAGAAGGTTCCACCCTGCTGGCGCTGTGGCTGTAGGTGCTTATGAACTCTTAACACAGCCTTTTCTTTTCACTGTGAAATATGTGCCCTGATTTCTGAAAATGTCAAGCCATAAAGGACACAATTTGAATTTTTTCTATGTTCACATGTAGGTATCCAAAGCCTAGAGACAGAAGATACCAGTTTCATCCCATGCTTCTTGGTTTGGTTTAAAAGCAAATACTTGAACAGGTAGATTCTGGGTTAAATCTGGCTTTACATAAGCTGACAGACCATGTCTGGGTATGTGATGGGATAGAAGAAGATTTAGCTGTTACCTGCCTCCAAAATAACCCCAACATGTAACACACAGAGAAGCCCTAGCACAAGAATAGGTGGTTGTCTTGGAAGAACCTGTAGAAAACAACCTGTTCCAAACCAAGCTCACTCACCTCTTTAAAAACCCATAACTAACACGTACACTTTGCATGCTCCAGCTTACAACTTGTAACAGTTTAAAGGATTACAGCTGCCCCTTTGGCAGTCAATAATAAAGGTATCAAGTTCAAGGACTGAGAGAATGTCAGAATGTATATGGGAAAGATGTTCAGAAGGCCTTAAAGCTAGAACTCCTGACCCAGCACAAATGCAGGAAGGAAATGCTCGTTCATACACAGTAAGGGACACAGGAACTCAACTCTTCAAGCTGTGCTTCGTTCTGGATGCAGACTTCATCCATGAGCTGTCAGACATTCTTCTGAGTATCTCAAGGGTTTGGGTTTTTTTGGTTTGGTTTTTGACAAACGCTGCTTGTAAGAATAGTAACAGTGGACCAAGGCTTTCCTTTGTTCCCCTGAAACCTCCTGAATTAGATTAGATCCACCACACACATGCATTTTATCCTAATGACTCACCCACCCAATTCTTTCTGATCCTATTACTGCACTCCTGTTTAAGTCACTTGCCACCAATACCACAGTAACTCTTTTTGCTTCTTTTGAGACTGAACATCAGAAACCAAACCCACTTTCTGCAACATGAAGGTTAGCTAAGGCATGCTGTTTTCTTATCTTATGACAGCTCCATTTGAGATGAACCACTCACATCTTGGTGAAGACATCATTGTCATTTGAGCACGAGCTCTCTAAGCCATAACTTTCATCTTCCTGGCAAGTCACTTTTCTCAGAAAATCCACCCACTTTGCCAGAAGTTTTGATTTTACTACTTTCGGAATTTCCAGATTAATATAATTTTGCAATTTACTACCACACCTGAATTTCTTAAGTGACTTAATTGTATGTACCACTATATAATTCTCTGTAAAAAAACTGCTTTTGAGCTCACTTGCAGACCTAACAGAATGGGAGTTTGTCAAAGTCACCATCATAATGGCAGGTTTCAGCTCAGACATCTGCTAAAGAAACTGCATCTAGGAATTCATTAGGAAATTAACTGTAAAACTGTGGGACCCCATATCAGTCTGTAATAGCTTGCATCTTAGGGTCTTCAGGATACATGTGAAAAAGTGGACTGAACAGGGCATTTTCTCAACAGATTTATATCCATCACCATACCACCACTTCATCCAGTAAGTTAGATTGCTCTGAAGTTTGCAGTCCTTGCTCCATGAGCAGTTTTAAATGCCAGACATAGGACAAGATGGTAAAAGAGCATGTGTAGATAGGAACAGGATGGCAAACAGCAGGGGAAAATTTATAAGAGCAAGGAGCTCTGAGAAGAGCAGGTAATTTAAGTTCAAGCACTCCTGCTGTTTTATATTGCATTATGTTTTCACAATTGAGCTTTAATAAATACTAGGGCTTCTTACAGCCAGATGCAGTTACTTCTTACACAAGTAAAAAGCACCTATTTTAGTACAAATTTACATAAATTCAAATAGTTAAAAATTGAATTAGTCCCTCAACTATATGCTAGACCGACTCAAAACCTGAAGAAAAAAGCTAAGCAAATACAACCTTTCATTTATATTTTATTTTTATCACCTCTAGATTTTATTTTCTTTAAGCCTTCTATTTTAATTCCATCAGCAGTGCTGTTACCTAATACTTGCTAGCAACAACAGACAGTTTTACCAAAAACTGGCTCTTTCACTATATGACTTTATTAACTTATGATGGCAATTTAACACTTATCCTTACAGCTGCAACTTACATCATCTGTATGACCCTGGCCATCATCTATTTCAGGGATACTCATAGGGTTCAAAGACTTCACAGTGCATGTATGGCCTTTTATCATAGACTTCTTAAATGAAGCAATGTTCTTTGAGAAACAGAAAGAAAAACATGCTGTACTTAAAGTTTGAAGAAAATGGTACTTTCATGCTGTGATTAATTATTTTTTAATGTGTCAGTATGAACCTCACTCTGTAGGTGCCACTACAGTAAAACAAACTGTGTAGTACAAGATCCAAGTCCAAAGGGACAACTGTTTTCTCTCTAGACTATACTCCAGTCTCCTAATGTGATTTTTAAAGTCAAATGTATCCTGCAGCAGTTCTCAGACACTTTGCTGGGATCAGCACTGTCTGTGTTCCCTCCTTCTTTCCCGTGCTGTTCCTCACACTCAAGTGAACAGCACCAGGACTTGGGAATCTCTGTTTTACAGGACTTGTTTACAACCACAGTGACAACACGCTGAATCGACTGGCTCTGAAATGTTATATAGAAAGTTCTACTATCAATAACATTCAATTCCTGCCTCTCTGTCCTTTTATACCCTCCAAACCACAACTTTACAGAGCTGTCTTCAAGGACTAACTTCTACGTTATCTTACACGTCCTTGTAACTTGACATGCAATTGTGTCTCTCAGAAACCCCAGCAAGCTGCTTTTTCTTCTTTTTCCATTTCCTTTTTGGAAGCAAGAAGTATTTCATTTACATTAGCCATCAGTCTCGTAAAGATACAATGAAACAAAAG
Organism: Hemiprocne comata; assembly: GCA_020745705.1. NCBI lineage: Eukaryota > Metazoa > Chordata > Aves > Apodiformes > Apodidae > Hemiprocne > Hemiprocne comata. Next base: position 10,897,895 of record CM036602.1, on the reverse strand, counting down.
GCATAAACTGCATTCAGTCAGTTGCCGTGTTTTCACTTGAAAAAGAAAAATTCTCCAGCACCTTAAAGCAAAATCTTACCTGAAACTGCCGTAGACTATGAGGAGAATGGAAATCAGGAAGGTAGACACTTGACTGGAATCCACAAGGGAATATGCCCTGGAATTAGGAAAAAGAAAGTGGGTGTGTCAATACAAGTGTCCATTTCTCCAGTGCCATTTGCTAATTCTTTTTCTTATTACAATACAAATAGAGAACTGGATGACAAATCTTTATGGCAGCTCTCTCCAAAATTCTCACATCTAGGAATATAAAACCAGTAGCTTGTAAATTCACTTTTTATATTCAAGACCACAGCATGCAAAACCTGCACAACCTCCACAGGACAATTCAAAAGCCTTGTGGTAATTTATTCTGAACTCACTGCAGTCAGGTTTTTTTCCCCTCAAACACATTAAAACTGCTTCAATTGCAACTAATGCAACCTTGCATGTAAATAACACTAACCTGTTTTCTGTATGACTTCTCACATCTTAACTGATAAAAGTTAAGTTGCACCATAGCAGTCAAGGTTCACTTAGTTCAGGGAAAAAGAAGAAAAAAAAACCCAAAACAAACTCCAAACCTCACAACAAACTGCAATATGTATTTATTAAACCACACATAATTACTTCCCTTTTACATCTTGCAGACCACTTGATACAGGATTCTCAATAGACATTTCAGCAGGAGACTTAAAAACCAGATTTAGATGGATTTCCTGATGCAACATACCTTTGTGTTTAAAGCACTAAAAAATAAACATTAGTATTTGCTGAACTTTTTCCCGTCCCTGACAGATCAAACCCTACTCTGTAGCTTACACTGAAACCTCTTCTGCTCCAGCCATGGGGACCAAAGGCAACCTCAGCAGGTTCCCAGCTGAGAGCCAGCTGGAGAGTGGGGCTGATGCACCAGAAGAGAGAACCTTTAAGGGGGACCCTTGAAGAATCAACCAGCAAGAAGACAACAGGTCACAAGTCAAGAGAAATGATCACTGCCAAACCTGAGCCCTCGTGAAGCCGTGTTTCAAACCCTGCCAACAGTTTTGGGAAGCCCAAAGGAGAAAACAACTGACACAGTGGAGTGAGCCAAGCAGAGGGACACCGTGCTGGCTGGGGACAACAGACATGGAGAGGCTCTGGGGGTCACACTACAACTCGCAACAGTTTTTCCACAACTTGTGCTAAAGTAATGGAAAAGGAAAAGAATACTGCCCGATGTTAATTGTGTTTGTCTTATCCTACAAAAAAGATGATAAAACATTTCTGAAAACCAAACACAAAGCCTAATTTCAGTGAGCCAGTGGATATGGAACAAAGATAATGGAATTACATGATGGCTACAAATTAAATATCGCTAAACAAATAAAAACTAAAGATACAAGACAGTTACAGAATCACTCATCCCATTCCCAATTTAAAAGCAATTTAGAGAATATTACCAAATTTACTATATAATTACCAAAATCACTAGACAGACACTTAAAAATACTTTTAAAAATATATAAACACAAATGTGAACCTTGTACTATGGAAATCCAGTGTTAAACATCACTGAAAAACAGACTACCTCTTTTAGATTAAATTCTATACTTGTGGAATAAGCTTTTAAGAAATGAGAAACTCCTTTGGTTAATTACCATAAATAACTTCAACACAGCCCCACACTAGAAGTGAAAAACAACTGTCATATTTGCTCATAAAGTTGGCCAACACATAAAGACGCTCTTGAAGCTATATATATATATATATTTTCCCCCCCCAGTCATGTTTGGCCTTTAGTTTCCAGGCTGTGGAACAGAGTTCTCAAAAGCATCCATGCAGATCAATCTACAGGACTGCAAATACATGCAGTATGTAAGGAAGCACCTGCAATTGGTGTCTATATAAACGCTGTTCAGGCTCTACACAGCACAGCTCACAGCAGACTATTTTTAGCCAATGATTACAGCTAAGCACACACCACAAAGAAACAGCTTAAGGATCAGCATATTAGTTTTATGTCCTGTTACTAGCTTCAATTTCAGAGAGAAGCATTGGCTCACCCATCCTTGAGCCAAAGGGAAAGGGATACTTTGTATCCTGTTTGGATTTGAGAATAAATAGTGGAATTCATCTATTAAAAGAATATTCGGGAACTCCCGTTTTATAAGAAAAGCAAAATGATTGAATGGAATGCCAACTGAGATTAAACATGTCCAGGGTTATTGCACTAAAATTTATTAACTGATGTTCATAAAATTGTATCTTCATAAATTGGCAAACACTTTTGAGATGAACAATGTTTTCTATATAATTAATCATTCAATGACAACCTTGGAAGCTATGATAATTAAAATGCCATTTCATCATCATTACTAAACATTAGTCAAAACAAGGCTGCAAATGTTAGAAAGATTTATAAACCAGATAAAATAAGGATGATACACAGATCCTGGGGCAGCTCTGTGCAGTATTAAAAGCTGAGGAAAGAAACTGCATACATACAAACCCCTTCTAAACGATGATCTAATAGACCATCCCTACTGCCAGACTGCAGTAATGATCAGGACAGTGCTCTGCTGATTCCATGCAAGGGAGGAATGAGAATTAAAGTCCTTCCATCCCACACAAGAAAAGTGCAATAGTGTAATTATAAACTCATGGCAGACCTGTGGGGTTTCCTGACTTCTCCACACAGAGATCTTACAGCAGGACATCCTAAAACCCTCAGTGTTGCTATCACACTGATGCTGAGGGGAAACTAGCAAACAGGGCCAGGGAGAAACAGTCACACTTTCCCTCTTCCTGAGGCAGCTGGAAAAAGAGCAATGCAAAACACACGCAGTATGACTAAGAGTAACTGGATGCAGGAATCGTGTAAGCAGCTCCAGCATGTCCAGTTTCCATCCCAAGTTTCCAACACAAGTAGCCCAAAGACAAACTTTGAGAATAACTTTATAATGCTGCAGCAAATCTCATCGTCATAAGAAGCCTGCATCTTTTTAACATATCACTTCCATACGTTTTATAAGCTACTGCACAAAACCTGCAAACAGAATTGCTTCCTGAAATCCTAACCACTGGACATTGCATTAAGAGACTAAAAACTCTTGATCCCAAATAAACACTTTCTAATGCATTAATCCAGACTAGAGATGAGGAAATGACAGCATCCCATGAAAGGATCAAGAAGTAAGACTATTTCAAAGTTTTTAGTATTACTCTAAATGCCAGACAGTGATCTGCAAACCCATTTGTATCTTTAACTGAAATGTAAATGACATTCTGCAAGTCCAGCAGAGCCCATATGCAGACAACTGGCTTCTCCTGTAACCATATTTCATGTATGCAAGAGTGCACTGTGCCACAGCCAAACCTGGCCTCAGTCCTGCCTTCTTCTGAAATGGGATCAGCCAAAACAAAAACAAAAGCCCACCCTAATGGCATTTCTCAGAAGGTGAAGTAGACTTTGTTGAGTCACATGTAACCAGCCTTCCACTGCACATCTAAAAACAAAACTATCTTCTTTCTACCAAGTACTTTTGTCAAATATTTTATGCACAGACAATGCCTGTCATAAGCCCATGTATAGTTGTCCTTTGACTTAAATACTGATTTTAGAAGCAATTCTCAGTACTTGCTCCATGGCAATCCATGAAGAAAAGATTGTTATTCTTCATTCTCATTCTGAAAACTCATACTGGATGGATGAGGCCAGGCTAGAGTGCTGTCTTTTGAGGGACTTACTTTAGTGCAGTCCCTCTCTGTGTTATGTTACAAGAGCAACTACCAGCCCATTCCTAAACTCCAGTATATATGCACAACACTGCTAAAAACACAAATACACCAAGTATTTTCTCAGGGAAGTACATTTTTTAGGATTCTTACTCTACCACACCTGAAATTCAACATCCATGTAAGAAAGTTGGTTTAGAAGTAAGTTATTTAATGAGGCTATCAGGCAGAAACTGAAACTAATAACTAGACCCAAGCACTTTATAAAACCAATCACACCAATGGCTTACTTTTCTCTGTAAGCTCCTTTTCTCAGCCAGCCAGTGAGAGGTAACTTCCCCAACGGCTTCTCTACAACTTGAGATCTCTCTGAACCTGCATCTTGACAGGGCTGAGATCAATTTTAGCAAATTCTCTGCCATTAGGCATCTATTTCTGGCAGCTTCATGAGCAAGTGCTTACAACACAGAGCCAGCTGAGGCATGCCAAGACAGAGACACAGCCAGCACTGTTCTATAACATACTCTGTGTGTCAGCCCTACAGCTATACAGTGAAAGTATTGTCCAGACAACAATCCAAGCAGCGAGCTCTCCAGCCTGGCACAGACTGCTCCATGGGCCTTTACCTACAGAACAATTCCAGGGATGCCCAGCCACTGTGACACACCACCACTTCCACGCCTCCCAAACAGTAACGCTGCAAAATACACCACCCCAGTCACAGCTGGCGTTCCAAGCAGCACTCTCCCTTCTTCTGGGAAAAAATGAATAACTTCTGTATTCCCAAGGGAACAGAGACCCGCTTCATTCCCAGCTAGAGAAGATGGTAACCAGCTATGGAAGGTTGCAACAACAGTAATGGCATTCCATTAGAGACACTTGCAACTGCATTAGACACTTGTCTCTGTTTCAGTAACTGCAGGTCAAGTTCTCTTTTCCCTTGTCACAACAGGTCCAAGCCCACCTGTCTTTGTGAACATTCACCCTATAGGGCCACTGCTATCTGCCTGCTTATAAATTTCTATAAAACCCTCTCTTTTAGCCCTACTGTTTTCCTCTTATTTACTTACTTTTTAATTTCTCTGTTTTTGTTATTTCTTCTGCACTTCTATTCAAGAAAATCACCCAGACAACGCAAGCACTGGTTTTCATGCTTCAGCTCTTCCTTCTCACCAAAGATAAGCAGTTTCTTGAGCAGAGTCTCAACAGTCCTTCCAAACCAGCAGAAGGAGCCCCTTAGGCAAAGCCTGGTACTTCTTTTTGCCCTCCAGGCTGAGCTGTAAGTATCTGCAACTCACTGTGTTCAATGCAGACCCAGTGAACAACAGAACTCGGAACCAAACTTACCTCCCGATGACAGCGCAGAGCATTCCCTCTGCATCACCTACTTGCCATGGACCAGTCTGAAATGACCACAAGCCAACACTGCCATTAACAAAAGCAACTTCTCACCTTTTGCCACCCACCTATTCTCTTTCTTCTTTCTGTGCCAGTACAACCATTTGTAAAACCACATGGAAAACTAGATTTGGGACCTGTCTGCTTGAATAATAATGGAGAATGAATGGGAAGGTTTCTCAAGTGATTCAGATTCCTGATCTGGCCTGTTTCTGGGCATAAAATCAAAATGGAAAGACTCTTCAGTGGCAGCATTGGCTTAAGTACCCCAAAACTATTGCCTAAGAGACAAGGGAAGTTTTATGTAATTGAAAGAAAAACCTGTTTCTGCTTGCACCAGATGCCTACTAACTATATGATCAAAGAAATTCAGCCCCTCAATGTTTCAGTAGCAAATAACACTCCCCTGACTTCCCGGTACAAGAGAAATTATTGTGAAGAATCCTGTCGAGGGGGAACTGAGAAGCCTGTGCACTGAAGTCTCCACAGCAATGCACGCTGAAGGCCTCGGACATGAATCATTCTTGTACAAAAGCTGCTACAACAGCAGCAAGATAAACTCTCCCTGCATCTGCTGTACATCTACAAGAATGCAAACATTAGAGCAACAAATAAATCACATCAACTTGAAAAGTGCAGTTGATGAACTAACATCAATGAAGTTCACACAAAGAGAGGAGGTTGCATTTCATCAGGTATTTTTCTTTATCAGTGACCAATGTATTAAGGAAAATAAAACTCTAAAAGGAAGGGAAGCATGCTAGATAAGCCATGGTGAGGATGGATTAAAATAAAGGAGCTTTCACTTTGCTGCATGGGACCAAATCTACAACTTGCAGACTTCTTGCACAGAATCACAGAAATTCACACTGACAGGAATGTAACCAGATTATTTAATCCACATAGTTATAATTTGATCTTACTTTGGTGAAAGGCAATCAATCAGTCATGACAGATGTTTACCTCACCTGTTGGTCAAAACACTCGGTGAAATTAGAGGACTTTCCTTGGCATCTGAATGTAAATCTTTCTGACTACAATTTTAGACCATACATTTTCTCCTATACAAAGAGTCCTTCAAAACTCATGGGGAGCCTCATACCAGAGATAACTGAGGTAAACTGGATCCACATGTGAATTCACTTGCATATTTCAGTTTCTGAAAGATGTGGCTGCTTGAGAAGTGACCAAGACTTCAAATACTCTTCAGCCCACATTAAAAGCCATTACTATTTTTTTTAATCTATATGGTGCCCTTCATCTACACTTCAAATATCACTTTTATTATCAAATGACCACTGCCTCCTCAACAAGGTAACAGACAATAATGCATGCCCACCAAAACATGTATCCCACCTTCCCAATTTCCATTATCTTCAAAAGAAAACTCCTCAAAAGTAGGTACTAGCATTGGAAGGGTGACAAGGAAGCATCTCCTTCCCTGCCCTGTTACTCATCATTCCTTTTCAGATCTTGCTGAGTGCACACATTCATTTGAGGGTCCTGTCTCAGCAGACAGTCAATTCTTTCAAAGGAAAACATAAAAAAACAAAAACAACACACAAACACAAACACAAACCCCAACAGTTAACTTCTGCTGGAAATCTGGTGTTAAATGTCAAAATCAAGCATGGAGAAAGGTCCTACCTTCCCCTCCTCCAAGATTTTAATACATTTCAAAAGCTTGTTAGTGTGTTTATTCCAACAGTGATTGCTATCGCCATAGAAAAACAGCAAGTCAAGAAATACTAGTTGGTAAATCCAAGGCAAGTTTAAGAATATTTTGCAGCTCACTTCCCCTGCCCCACCCCTGTGTTTTTGAGCTCTGCTGTAGGCAGAAACCAACATTCCCTGCAATGACCCCACGCATCTGTGTTCTTTTGATCATGCAAGATTAAGCCACTCCTGAGGAAAATGTTTTCCTGACTCGCTCTCTTACACTTTCCAAACATGCTACTATTTTATTCCTCAAAAGAAGTAAAAAGAAGTGTGAGAGAATACAGTGATCAGGACAATTTCTTGCTAAGAGCAATTCATTTTTGATGCTACAGTGCAAGGCATTTGTGAACTATCACTGTAGCATCCTTTATTAAGATAAACAAATCAAACTCAAGGACTGCAGAGCACAGCCCTAGGGCACATGGAAGAAGAGCACTACCATGTACACAGAGATCAATTACAGTTAATTGTGTAAATACTCACTTTGGTTGGGGGGCAGACTCACTCTCTAGGTAAAACCAATACTGCTTTTTTCTTTTACTGGACTCCAGGTCAAGGGTGTAACTAAAAAGCCTCTTTCAACTGCCTTACATGTGCAAGATATATACATATTTAAGAGCCTCCATTAGGCCTGCTGCCAAACCAAAGTTAAATCTGAGTGTAACAGTTAAAGGTGTAATTTTAAGCGTGAAGGCATGGCACCCACAGCTGTAAACATCTCCACACTATTCCATTCTTTAGTGTGATTCATAGGAAAAACAAGCAAATTGCTATGGCTTCACTTGTGTTAAAGGAATAGCTTGTTTTCTAAAGTAAGTTTACAATTTCATCTCATTGTCACGTGCAGATAAGGTCTGAGTAATTTATGGAAACATGGATCGTACCAGAAAAAAACTTCAAGCAACTCTAAAGTGGAATAAATAAATAAATAAATAGAGATGTCCTATTTTCCTATGCAGACTTGGTTAGGGCTCAGGCAGCATTTCAAAGTTGTAACCAGAGAATAATTCTACTGTTTATCAGACAGAGGTCTCAGAACAACATTTTCACACTATGAGATACCATATCTATCTATATAGATAAACATACACACATATCCAATTTAAAAGCCCAATTACCTCTTCTATGCTTTCCAGAAAGCTGCTTTCTTAAAACTATCCCCCCAACGCAAATTCTAAGCTCACAACTAAACTGCTAAGAGAGAACACTCCTCTGAGCTGACTCTGAGATGAAATTGAAGTATATGTCCAGTAAGGGACCAGGAGACAATCTTGCAAAAAAATAAAAAATATATATATAAAAAAATTCTGTTAATAACATTATCTGAGCTACTCTTTTGGTTCACCCCGCTGAGTGCCAACAGAACAAAGAATTACATGTTTCACAGCATTTAAGAGTCACAATAACTGGAAGATTTCCAGCTTTCCCATTCAGCCTGGAACACACACTCCCTCCCCGGCAGGAACAGCAGCACAACTCCAGTGCCTGCAGGGAAGCACAGAAGCACCTTGCTCAGTCAAAGCACCATTATTCCCAACCAAGACAGAACAGCGTCCCTGAACCCAACAGCATAATCAGCTCCTGACCTCCCACCACTCTTCTGGAGCCACACTGAACAGGATACTCAGGAGAAAAATTTGCAATCAGTGAAAATTACATCTTCAGATAACTTGTACTGGACACACATACCTGTCTGAGTATTAAGGAGACAGAACCAAAAGAAATATCCAAAAATATATCCAATGTGTTTCACATAGCTGGAACAGAAAATACAGGCTTTTTGATTTCATACTATCCATTCGTAGACTGAATGGGAGCCTGGATACAGAATTTTCACCTCTTACATAAACACAAAAATAGATTCACTTTTTTGAGGTTCATTGTTGTATTAAGGAGGTTTGGTTAGTTGATTTGGTTTGGGCTGGAGTTTTTACTCTAAACAAACAAAAAAAGACCTGGGAACCTCCCCTTCTTTCTTTCTTTCTCAAAGAATCAAAGAAAGAAAGAAAACACCAGATACCATAAAAACCAGTATGCTTTTACTGCCAAATATATGTCACCACCAGCCAAGGAATCCTTTGCAGTAGAAAACTGTATCACAAGTATACAAAAAGGCTTTTTTTTTTTTTTTATGTGAACAGAATATCCATACAATAATGCCTGCAATGATGGATTCACATGGAAGAAAAGTTAGTAGCTATAATTTCAACAAGTTAAACTGAAAAAGAATATATGGAAAAACACATTTAATATCAAAACACAGAGCCTGTTAGTAGTGAATGTTTTACTCAACTTTGTATTTTAATTGTGCCATGTTTATTTTAACTGAGCTGCTGCAGATCAGCTAACTTGTTCCAGAATGCTGGCATCCCACTACAGCCCAGCCCAGCACACTGCTGAGCCAAGGCACAGCCCTGGTTTTACTTTTTAAAACAAGTACTACTTTTATCCCTTCTTGACAAATAAATCTAAAAGACTCCAGCTTAAGATGGGGTTTGCCTATGCTGGTTTGAAAATCAAAACTCTGAGGCAAGAGAGACTAGCAGGCCAGCCCTCCACTGTCAATTTTAGTCATCTAAAGTTAGCTCACCTCAGACTTCAGCAGCATTATTAGGGCTCTGCCAACAAAACCACCTCCGTTTTCAAACATTTGCCATTACAATTAGCTTGTTTTTTGCTAATAAAACTTATTTTATTCATGGGCAGGAAAAGAAGAAAGAGCTGGAAAAATTACCCCAGCAAACAAGCAAGGTGACCTGGCAAATGACTGCTTCTATGAAGTGAGTTTTCATCCAGGCCAGCAGCTGCACTATTACCAGGTGTGACAGACAAAAGGAGCCAACATGTGGCCAGGGGCAAGATGGGACTAAGACCCTTCCAGGAGCTTTACTGGAAACAATACAAATTAAACAAAACTGTTTCCCTCTAACTAACCTTCTACGCAAGTTAGCACTGGTTTAAGTTAGTTTTCAAAACAGATCACAGGTACTGTAGTTGCTGCCATCTCTGACATCTCAGAGGATTTTGTGCTGTTTCAGTCCTTCCAGACTGGCTGTCACTACTAATCTCCACAGCTGCAGCATGCAGCAGGATCCACCTCTTGACAACTGCAGTGAAGTTATCTGTCCCCAAGAGCCCTTTGAGCACCTGTGCACTTTTATAACCCCCAGCTCTCTGGATGCTTTGCTACAGATGCATGCTCCTACCACAGCACATCATCTTGAGGCACGGGCCATCCCTTAACAAGACTGTCAAGTAAACCCCATTAACATGTAAAACCTCATTAACATGTAATATTAGGGTGTGCAGGGAGGTACAAGAAGTAGCCCTACTGCATTTGCAAGGGCCAAACTATTGGTATGTTAAAAACATGTTTCATGAAAATGAACGAAAGAGGTAAGAATCATTTGCTGAACTAAGTAGAGCAGTTGTCTGGTCTGTAATTGTCTTCATAGTTTATAAATTTAAAGCAGACTGCAGTGTACTGCAGAGGACAGATTCAAGGTTTGCTGTAGTACCATATAAATTGCCAAACAAAAATGAGACTATAATGCTTTTGTGGAAGAATTAAGATCAGCAAATATCAGAACAAGATGCAAACATATAACCATGAAAATATACATTAAAATATGTGTAAGACATCTGACAAAGCAAGGATGTTGCTGCTTAGCTGCGAGAACAAACTAACCACACAGGAAGACTTTCCTCATCTGAAAAACAGTTTCCACCTTACACAAAGAATCAAGAGGAGGATGGGAAGGAGGGAGAAGAGAGGAGGTCAAATCAAGATCTGTTATGCACAATCCTCTCTCACCAGAGCCACAAGCATATTTCTTTATGGAAATTCTGAGATTCCAGCAGACCAGTGAACTCTGCAAAGGTCAGTCCAATATTTAGCCTACTCCAAAGCTTTGCTGAAACAGCTCTTCCATCTAAATTGCCACTTTCAACAGTATGAATTTTCCAAAAATAACTCTTTTTACATCAGAAAAAAAGGGTGTGGTTACTGTAATTTAAATCTACAGAATACCACTGTGCAAGCTGTCTACAGTTTTATGCCAGACAGTTTCATCGTGATCCAAACAACACTGTGCTTTCAGGAAGGGCCTTTTGGAAATGTCAGTGGTTATCCTTGGCACAGGAAAGTTTTCTGCAATTTTGACAGTTAAGACCTTCTTGGGTTATAAAGGAATTGGTTTATATCCCAAGTCATGCATGCAACCCAGAGTTTGCAATCACTTGGCAGTACAGTTCTGCCTTAGACACAAGACTGCTCAGTGCTAGGTTTAATTTTATGGCACTTATTCTAGTTAGAGAAAGAAGACAAAAACTTCCCCAAAGTCTTCACTTTAGGCTCCCATCTATGTTTTGATCTCTGTGAGCCTTTTCCTACTTAAAAGAAAAGCTCACTGACTGTAATAATCTAAAAGGATGCATTTCCTGCTTGAAGAACGAGGGGAGTCTCTGCACAAGAATCCCCCGTTCAGCAGCAAAGCCCTGTCCAAGCCCTGCAGGGAGATTCCCACAACCCCAGAGGCACAGCTGCCCAGGGAGCAGCCACAGCAGGCTGGGTGTGAGCCCAGTGTGGGTGCTCTGCTCTCACAGGAGCAGGAAGGCCTGTGCTGGGCAGGGTCAGACGCAAAGGCAGGGAAAATGCTGACAAGCAATTTATATTATGACTCAACATTGTTAATACAGCCACTACAGCACAAGTTATTACTTTCAGCCAACAGCACCTCCAAGGACTCTAAACCGTAACTGAAAGTTGTCCCAGCTGATGAAATGCAGCAGTTTTCATTATTTGGAATGAAACATCTGTGTCCCAGTCTTCACTGCTGCTCCATCTAGACCTGGAAGACAGTGGTGAGCAAGTATCTCATCACTGTCTCACAATTAAGAGATTCATACTGACTTTGCAAGCTATTGCCAAACAATTAACATACAACCACTGACAATAATATGTCCTGTAAAAGTGTCTTGCACACACACACACAATTTATGTTTTCACTAAAAGAAAAACAAAACCAAGAACCCACCAAACCCCCCAAAAGCAGCCTTCTCTCCCACATATTCCCACAGCACCAAAACAATCTCAGGTCATACTGGACATACGAGTACTTTAAAATTGTGCCACACAGACTTTAAGTTTTTCTAAATTTAGAAAAGTGGGGGACAGTGAGTCTTCAGCTCCACACTAGTTCATCTCAAGAACAACAAAACACTTCTCAGGCCTGTGTAGACTGAAAGCTCTACAACAGTTTCAGATTACTTTGGCAGACACACACACAAAAGTCAAACACCTAAGATGAACTGTTCTATTCTCCAAACATACAAATATGATCAAAAGACACATTGACAGAAGCAGAAAGTATCATGGTTATTCCTGATAATAGAAGAAAAAGTGCTAGAGGGCAAAAAATGAGTTGAAAGTGAGTCAAGAAATGACCAGCAGTTGAACCCAGAAAACGTAAAGTATGTCTAATTTCTTCATTGAATCAGAAGCACTGACTGAAAATAACACCCCTTCTACTTTCTAATATAAATGAAAAGAAAGGAGTTTAAAACATTAAAAAAAAAACAAAAACCCCAAAACCCAAACCTTATATGTAATTAGAAGGAAAAGCTTTAAGTAAAATCTCACACCAGGTTTTCTGTACTACTGTAACAATAACATTTCATGGTTCCAGTACTTTATTTGTAGAAGAATAATGCACTGCTGTTCACAAAACCAGAAGTATAATTCTAAAGAATCAAACTGCAACATGTTTTGCTTTTTAGAAAGCAAATGCAAGGAAACTTCTTTACAAAGGGTAAACTCCTTTAAACAGGCAAAAAACCTCAAGCATCGAATATCATTAGGCTCTACATTACTGGTATGTGCTGCTGAATAGATCCCATCCAGAGAAAAGGCACAAAGCTGTACCTGAACACACAATTCCCATGATCCCAGTTCAGTTACAACTGAGGGGGTGGAGTAGGGAAATGAAGCTTAAAACTGGGATTTTGCTCCTGCTCTGATGCAAGGCATTGACTCCCTATTAGCTTGAGTTAAAATTCTCACACCCACAAGCACACCGCACACTCCACAGACTCTTAATCAAAGGGAAAGAATGGCTACTTCACTTCACACAGAAAGAAAACAGAAACAAGTGAATCAGAGCACGACGTGTATTGTGACAGGAAGAAAATGTCTTAGCATGAAGCACCAAAATGATACACTACAAAGAAACACAAACACTCGATGCAGCATGTCTCCACGTACCTGTGCCAAAGGCTTGGTGACTTAGGGTAGTGTGAAGCCAGGAAACAACTTCAGCTTGAATTGTTTGCATGGCACTAAATGCATATCAACAGACTATCATGCAATTAACTTGTTAAAACTGCATATGATTCAGAACAGAAGTCAATTAAGGTTTTACATTATGAGCACTATGATTTTCCCATACTACTGAGCCTACTAATATGAGGTATTTTGGATAGACACTTCCATAGTCACATTTTTCCTGAGGTCTTCTCTTCATTTCTCTTCTTTTTAATCCTATTTTGTAAGAGCACACAATAAATACAGCAGAAGGAGAGAGGACTATTATAGGGGAAGGCGGGCACTGGTATTTAAGTGTGAATTTAGCTTTAGTGTGAGCAGAAGTATCAGCCTGTCACTGGAAAGAGTGCAGAAAAGAGCTTCTAAGACATCTAGGAGAGATAAGAACTGAGTTTATTTAGCCTAGAAAAAGACACTGTAAGGGGAGAAGCCAGCACACAGGCAAAAGGAAACGCCAAATGGGGGAAAACTATGAGATTAAAATGACCTAAAACTGTGTTACTAGCAAAAGGGCAATTCACATTCTTTCCCAACACCAAGCACTAAACTGATCCATTTTTTTGGTCTTTTTTTTCCCTCTGAAATCCAAGTTTGTTTTCAGCTTAACACCTCCACAGCCACATGAAGGCTGGTGACAGCACAAGAGATGGCAGTTCTTCCACTTCCATGCACTGTGCTTTCAGTGGGAGGTGGGGGCAAAACCCAAACAATGCACAAAAACAGACAGACTTGTTCCAAACATATTATCCAGCACGTTCTTTTCAGCCCTGAGAAACAAGTAAAAGAAGGAGAACGTGTCCTACTGCTCTTTTGTACTCATTCTAAACAGAAGTTAAATGAAATGATAATGCTGAGGCAGATGATTACAGACACCTCACACGCTGAGCCTCGGAATGTTGCCAGGTTTATTAGCTGCAAACTTTGACAACAGCAGCTGTCATGGCTTCAATATTGCACCACATAAACATTCTGGACAAACTGAAGTATATATGGCCTCTTGTACAGGACCAAGTGACGTTTGTATTTGACCAGTATCAAATTATGCCCAACTGAAAATCTAACTAGTTATATCAGAGATACTATAGTGATTTCATTATGTACCATCCTTCTACAAACACAGAACTGAAACACACACCAAATCCAATGTCAGACAACGCAGAGGGTGCGTCTGCAGTATTTCCACAAGCCCAGGGGTAAACAGGTTCAAAAGCTACTAGAAATCCCAAATGAAATAAAAAATATTTTTACTGGTCAAAATGTTTGCCTTTTAAAAAGCAAACTTCTATGTAAAGGCATCAAAATAACACGACACAGGAAGGGAAGTTCTCTCCTATTCACAGGACACCCATTACTTCGGAATGGTCATCCTAAATATACAACTGACACACCGTAGCAAAAGGACCCAAGATGGTCTAACTTCACACCTCCCTCTTTAGTGTAACTTTTTATTCCATTAATTCAAGTTGCACTCCTTTAAAGGGTGGTGTATGCTAGATAAACTGAACACATCAGAGCACTGATCCACTTCTAAAAAAAAAGTCTTTACTTAGGTATTCATTAAATATTACAGCAGAGTCAGATTAAATCTTCAGCAGAACTCTAACCCAGACAGAAGTCCAATCCAGCAGTGCCAGGAGCAGCCACATCAGATTTTTCAGGTGTTATTAAAAATCATTACACTTCCAACCACATGGACAGAAAATAAAACTCAAACACAGGTCAGACTAACTTCTTTTTTTCCCATCTTTAACAGAATTGCTTTGAAAAGTGAGGACTGACACTTCTGTATGAATCCTGAAGCCCACTGAAACACCAGTATCTAGTTTTTACAATAACTTAAAACTAATTTCTGCAAGGATTAGGGAATTGACAGCTGAATACTTCTAGGACAAATACAGAACTACTGGGCTTGATAGAGATGTCCATGTACCAGCAGGCTCAGAATGACTTAATATATGCCTGGCATCTAAGAATTACTGTGAAACAAACACTATGTGGTTTTGAAGACATGCTGCTCATGCTATAGGAGAGGACTCAGCTTTCCAGGAAATTTTACATGCTGGAAGGCTAAATGTTGATCCTTCAGCATCTATTTCCATTCACACTTTCATGTAAAGTGAGTGATCAGATTTGAGCATTTCAAATGAACAAATTAAGTCTTTTCAACTCAGCAACAGCCTATGCTATCATAATGCACACAACTAAAATCAAACCGTTATTTGTGGAGAGGAGCAATCTCTGTTTAGACCAGCTAATATACAACTGCAGAGATGTCAGCTTTTCAAGACATAAATATGAGAGGTTTCTAAATCCTCATGGGATACATAAAACACCTATCTATCAGTTAAAAAAAAAAAAGTCTCTCACCACAAATACAATTGCCATCATATCACCAGTACTAGAAAATCAGTATAGTAACTAAAATTTGGCAATCTTACGTTTTCCTGCTTGAGGGAAAAAAGTGTAGAGCAAATGATAGTAAAAATGGACTAAGAAAATGAAAAGGGAATGCTGCAGTTGTCCAAGCATCACCTGGAAACTGGGAAGGGAAGGGAAGAACCCTCAGCTGGAAATGCCATTTTTCATCAATCAATATTGCTGAAATTTAGAATTTCAAAACACATTAGCATATTTGCACAAGACTATTGTTGCAGCCCTCCAAGTTCCAAGCTAGGCAGCCAGGATGCATTTTTACAGCAGTATTCTGTATAATCCAGGCTGTAAGACAGCTCATGTAAAACATAAGCCTAGCTCTGTACAAAGTTATTTCAGTTAAACACATTTAATTCATTTAACATTCAGAACTTTGTTGAGGTTCTTTCCATACACAAACATTGTGTAAGGTTGTATGTAATGGTTTTAAGGTATCCTAAGTTTTCTTCCCCAAATCCTACATGTATCTAACATTTTTGTTTTCTGAATCCAGAAAACTGTTTATCAACCAACAGAGAACACTTTTTTACTAATTAACCTTTCTCAACCAAACATCTACTTTTTTTTTCAGCCAGAATGCAAACACCCGGAGTCTTGGAAACATCACAAACTTAGTTCTTATGTCCCCCAGAACCATTCCTTCCTTTCTAGTTTGACACCTCTGCCTGGTTTCATCCCTGCTCTGTTCATCCCACGTCTCAAAGCCAACTACAAAAATACTGCAGAGGTAAATCCTCCCAATATCCTCCTGTAATCCTCAGAGTTACTTTAAGCAACAGACCAGTCTGAAAATACCAGAGTCCCCTGGAAAGCCAGAGGTTACACTCCGTTGTGCTGCATTTATATGTGTGCTGATATTTCTTGCTCAGGAACAAAATGCTTTCCTGGAAAAGGTTTTGTAGTCAACATCCAGACATTTAACCTTCCTAAAAATAATCGAGTTCACCCTTGGAATGATCTAATCCCAGAGCACCCCACAAACAAAAGCACTCGGAGCAGAACTAGAGGAAGAGAAACTCAACTCCAACAAAAGTTAAACTCAGAAAAAACACGGGGCCAGGATGACAAAGCTGCCTCAAACATATTCCCATTTTTTACGTATTACACATAAACAACCTGCTAAATTTAGACATAAATCACATTCAGTTTGTCACTTGGATTCCCATAACTCAAAACTATATGCGATTTTGAGTCCATAACAATATTAAACTGCCATTTCACTTGCACAGTATTGTTCAGATTTGAATATACAGTGTTGAACAAAGTAAAACTGACAATTCTTAAATGTTGCTTCATCATCCTTAATATTTTATTTGAAAACTACTTTTTGCTAAGAAGGAAAGTACAGTTAAGGATGTAGCTACCAAAAATTTTAAGCTGTTTTTAAAACACTATTTCATTACTGCTTGGTGTTTGGGGAACTTTTCAAGTTAAGATTTTATGCATAAGCAACTGCATCTTGTATTTTTGAAATACAAACAAGAGAAAATTATCTTAATCAATGTGTAAGTGATAAACTTTCACCAGCCATGCATAAAGCTGAAAATCAAATACTACAATCACAGACAGAAAAGCAAATGAAATACATTTAATTCACAGACGTCAGTTCCAAAAGTTCACAGAATGCAGAAGAAATGTGCTGCTGCTTCCAGACTTTCAAAAAGTAATTTTAATATTTGAAGTTAATAAGTAACATCTAGCTGGAAAAAAACTCATGCTCTGTGTGGTAAATTATTAGGAAAAAAAACTGAAAAACACACCTGGGCTCCAATTCATCCCAAGATAGGGAAAAAACCCACCACCACACTCTGGTAAGTTATTTCAGCCAACATACAAGTACCAACACCTACTATCCAGACATTTAACTGTCCCTTTTGCACAGCTGCTACTGTGTGAAAATATCAAAACCCTCTGGTTGAAAAAGAGGAAGGAGCTTTGGGATTTATACCTATTAAATATTATTCTTCCCCAGGTTCCAACAGTGAAGATCCAGGTATCTGCCCGAGGCTTACATCAGAGATCCCAGACCAGATTTCTGTCCAGCCCAGAAGGATGCTGTTCCAGGGATGGACTAAAGCACGCCTAGAGGAGCTGCCCCAACTGCAGGCAGGAACCACAGCTGAAGTCAAGTCCCATGTCACCCTCAGGCTTCTCTGTCTTCCACTCGGGAAACGAGCAGAGCCTGATGACAAGGCATAAACTGCTCTGACACTTCACAGGGAGAGAAGTGCAGGATTAAGCAGTTTAAAATCAAAACAGCACAGAGTTTAAGACATTTTTCCTGTCAGTTTAACTTCCTATATTTTCATTTTAAGAAAGTTCTAAATCAAGGTATCTGAAATGTAAGAAAAAGCAAATAAATATGTAAAAGGAACTAAGCTGGGCAACAACTTAATGTGAGAAAGTAATAAAAACATGACAGATGTGATTTCTAGATAAAAAAAATGAAGAAAACTTTTCTTTATTCAAGCCTTACCATTGGTTTGTCCAAATGTTTTCCTCTAATCTCTCCAGAAATTACTACAACAGTGTAACTCTTGGAAAGCACATTTTCAACCACAAACCCGGTCTAAAGATACTAAACACAGGCAGAGCTGTGCTCCCAGCACACATCTGAGGGCCAGGGCTCCCACCCACTCGTGATGCTGCAGGAGATGCTCAGGAGACTGCACTGGTGCCAGTCAGGGTGAAGGTTTCAGACAGACACCTCTGCAGATGAATGGGAACACTTCCCTTTTTTTTCCCCCCAACTGTTGAGCTCTCTACATATATGTTTGAGATATTCAGTTAAATGGTGGTGTAGCAAACATACAGAGGTTACTGGAGTCCTCCTGCCATGGGCACCTGAAGCATGTAACCTGCAAGACCACCCTCCCTATGCAGTCAGTGCAGAGAGACACACTGCTGCTGAGGGGCTGCAATTACCCTCTGGTCTCTCCATTCAGTTTGGCTATTTATGCAGTCCCAAATTTGGAGTTTAAAATTAACACTATGTGAATAACAACCCCATAATTTCTGAAACATATATGAGTAAGAATTCAATTAATCACCATAAATTTTGTTTAATAGCTGGTCTTTTCTTTCTCTGACAACTTACTGGGACAGTAAGAAACATGGAATGACACCAGTATGATTATGGAAAACTACATACAAAACACAAATACAGCCCAAAATACTTTTCACCCAGTGTAGCTGATGATTAAGTGAGTCTTCATTCTTTTCTCTTTTAACAGCTCCACTATGTTCACCCAAGCAACCCCGTGGGAAACCACAGACAGCACTAAATACTGGGAGCTCTCTGGAAGGCAAATGCTGGATGTGAACAGGAATGTGATGACAAAGAGTTTGCTCTAGGCTTCTTTCACGTTTTAGAAAGCCAATTTGCTTATCAGTTCCTTTTAGCAGAGGAATGACATCGATTCCGGAGACATAATCATCTATCTACATGAAATCTTGTTTCACATAACAGGAAGTATCAACCACAGTGTCTGCTCTCCCAGGAATGGAGGACAAATACCAACTCACACAGATCCTTGGCAAGGGAAAACAGTATATTTTATTAAGAAGACAGACTAGAAAAGCACTTTCTCTTTAACATAAGGCATCTTGTTTTCCCCTGCAGTAGGTATGCAATGGCAGCACTACCCAGTCACAGACATGGTGCAGTATCAACTACCACAATGGAGACATCCTTCACTCTAATGTCATCGGCAATGATGATTTTCATCTTTTTGTATTAAACATTAATTACTAATAAGTTTTTCTGAAGACAGGAAAGAGTATACAAATTAACCACCACAATTCAGACAAGATGGAATTGAATTCCTATGATTTATGACAAGAGGAAAAGAGGCAGAAGTAGCACATCTGGCTTGCGATATGCAGTCACAGTGTTTAACCCATACCTTAATTAGGCCTCCTAATTCCTCTTTGAACTCTTTTGGATTGATTACCTACTTCCCAGACCGTGCAATGGCTCCCCATTCATTTCACCATTACAAAGATGTCTCCTTTTGGTTTCTTAGACCTGTGTAAGACCCTGCTAAGCACGGGACTGCCACTGCTCAGACCTAGGCAATGCCCGGGCCCTCAGCACTGAACTGAGGGGTCTCTCTGAATGACTTTCTAGTGGAACACAAATAAGAGTTTGGGACACATTGTTTCTCCTAATCAAATCCCTCTATATGCACCAGACAAAGCCAGGATCCTCAAAATACATGGCTCTTCCTTTCTACCTTCTGTAGACAGATACCATCAAGCAGAAGATGATATCCTTCCATTTGTAAACTGTGAGCTCCCTTAGCAAGAACTCCTATAAATTTGTGAGACACAAACTGGGAGCATAAGTAGGTTGTATTCTTTCCCTGCCCATCTTTCTGTGCAATTCTAACAGTGCCCCAATTAGCAGCATGAATGATTTGCCATGGTAATAGGGAAATAGTGGCAATAGTGAAAAACTCCTTTATCAAACACAACACAGCTACATGAATGCTATGATCCTCCTCACGGTGAGCAATGAGAAATGTAAGCAACTGAGTCTGGGAATGTCCAGGCACATCCATGACAGTTACCTTACTTAATGCTCAGACAATTGTCACAAGCAAGTTATGCCAAACCAGTGGTGTCTGCAGCATTTGATTACAGACTCCCCATTCCATAGCATCAGCCATTCCATAGAACTATGAATTCAAACAACTATGAATTCAAACAACTATGAATTCAAACAACTATGAATTCATAAAGCAAATTAAAAACAGTCCAAGTGAATGCCTCAAAGCATAGAAGCTCTTCCTAAAGTTTGTGTAATCCATTTATTTAGTCTAAAACTTAGGTTTCCTGCTTCCAGAATCATTCTTCCTCCAGACCAGTTTGGAATAGTCAAGTGACACTACCAGAGACAGCTCAAGTTTCTGGCATCTTAAAGCAGAGGATGTTCTAGAACAGAAATATTTATTTTTATAATTAGCAAACAAACCAAACAATCTGAAGTGTCAGAATAAACAAGCCAGAAAAAGCATCACAAAATTGCCCAGAGCTAACTGTCCAAACCAACAACTTCACTAACTAGTTAACATGGAATTTCTTTTTAAGCAGAGTCCTTTAACAGTTAATATTGGGATTATGTTGCTAAGACTAATGACTGGTAACACTGCTTATGTTTTCTCAGAGACAGTAACAAGCCCAAGACATGATATAACAGAACTATTTTCAACTCCAGCACAGCAATGCAAAGCTGCTGCTTAGACAAAATGCGGGCCTGATGGCTACAGCACACACTGAATGGAAGATCCAGGTTCAGGAGCACACACTGGCTCCTAACTCCCATTTAAACTCTAGGGATGGAATATGTCTTAGTGTGAAAATGACACTTGGTACAGAACACAACAACTTATTAATAAGCAAAGCAGGTAACTGATTACCCTGCCATTAAACTGCTTGAGATCTGACTGACTTCCAGTTCTCTCCTCACGTCACAAAAGCAACAACACAGATCTTAAATCCGACCAACACAGCTATGTTAAGGCCTTCTCAGCTGCTCTCTTTTCTGTTTAAGACAGTTTTTGTTACTTTTCCAGCTGGGAAAGCACAGCTTGGCTAAGGCAGCAGGGAGGTTTTGTAGCTGATCTAAAAGGAGGAATCAGGAACCACACCACTAATCACGTGGGAGCAGAAATCCAACACATTCCTTGAACCTTACCCCATACACCTTCACATTCACGTGATCTTTCCTCTTGGGAAGAGGGGAACCCAACACAGGTATCACCTCCCTACTTGCAAAATGAAAAGCAAGTTCTAGTAGACCACTAGTACACTTATACCATAATATGAAGATCTGAAATAATTACTTTTGTGATGAATATTGCAAATGGGCAAATGGTATTACAGAGTTGTGTAGCATTTTTATTACCAAAACAAGAAAAAAAGAAAAAAAAGCTCAGTTACAAACATGGGAAAAAATTTGAGGAGGCCCTGCCCTTGAAGAAAACATCCACTCATCATTGACTTCTAAAAATATCTCAACATACTATGTACCAAACACACTTTTACTTACAAAGCATCTACTACTCAAAGCAGTATTTGTGTCCCAAATCAGAATTTCTATGAATTTCTATTAGGGAGCATTTTGCAGTCACTGTCCTCAGGTGTCCACAACTTTAAGAAAAACCTAAATGCTTGATTTTACAGTGTTGAATAACTTGCATTGAAAGGCACCATACTTTCCAAGAATTATGAATTCACATAATTCCTAAACCTATTTTTAAATTATTCATTTTTTCCTCTCTCTTGCATAAATTGCCAGCAAATGGATTAATAAGCCAGAGAAATAGTTGGAACTCTTCAGATGATTGGGGGCATTATTCAGTGTCCAGAGGGGTCAGAAGATTCTGTTATCTCACTTCAACAAAGAGGTTTAAATTTTGAAAGACTATGGCACTGCAGCCTTTCCAAATTAGTCATATAGATCCTATTAATAAATTGCTATGGAGTTCTGGAATCCTCTTCATCCAAAGCTATCCCTTTTCTAGGCAGTATCAAGATACAGGATATTCAACAGCAAGTCTCCTAATAGCACAGAAAAATCCCATTACAAAAAAACCTTCCAATAGTTGAACTATAAACAGCAAATTCAAGGCTACTATTTGTAACAAGGGATAACAAATTTTCACACTTCACCACAGTGAAAAGAAATTATATTAGTGCCTTCCAGAACTGAAGCAATAAACTATCGGAACAAGGTTCCAGAAAATTGAGTCTTCAACTTAAGAAAACATGTCCTGTCTTCCAGTAATGCAATTCAGGCTCATCCTGGACAGTGTCAAGTCATCCAGGTCCAGATAAGGCATTTTTCTGAGTAAAGTTGCTCGAGATAAACACCCCGTATTACCCAAGGACCAGACTCAAGATCCAGGGCTCAGTTCATCTCCAGTGCAGCTCAGCCCAGGCACATCATCCCAGCCATATTTATCAACATTTAATCATATGCAACATATTGTGGCTGTCACAGTGCCAGGCAAGCAGTTAAAAAGGGCAATGGAAAAACAAAACAGATTAATTATGTGTCAGAAAGAGGACTCTCAGGATGTGCACGGAAATTCCTCTACATGTTAGTCTGCAATACCCTGCAAGAGAAATCCCAGCACCAAGGGCAGACCCCACACCAGCACTGCTGTGCCAAGTGTCCTTCAGCCCTTTCAGCAACTGCAGGATTTGCACGGCCACAGTGGCCAGACAGACACCTGCCAAGGGGTCTCAACTGGGTGAGCTGAAGTGACTGCTCAGTCTGCTCCACCAAAAACCAACCAGGCAGGCCTCAGCTGAAAAGCACGAGTAATCCGGCTCTGGAGACAGGACAGGTTTTATTGCCTCTGAGGACCTAAAAAACTACTTCACCTTGAAAATCATATTGTAAAGCACTGTAAGACTAATGTGTTATGATTCTGGCAGCTTTGCCTGGGACAGGAAACAATACAGTGAGCAAAAAGAATACTTAAAGACAATAAATCTTAACAAATCTATAATCTGACTTCTTACGGGATGCAGAGTGGCAGGTACCAGACTAAATAAAAAATGTCCAGACCAAAGTATCTCCACCCAAAGCAATACAAATAACACAGAGAAGTAGTACTGTAGGTTTCCTAACCAGCACACAGAGGAATACCACTACCCAGTGCTATGTGTGATCTCATCCAGAAGCCAAAACCAGAAGCTTAAGTTGATCCTCTTCTCTGTATACAGTTTCACTCAAGACACATACATAATACTAGAGAGCCCATCTTGAGTGGCCTAATTCACTAAGTATTACCTAAAAACATTCTGTGCATATTTTTCCTTAATTTATTTGCCTTGTGGCCAACTCTATTCTCTACCAGCAGGCTCTCACTCTCTGCCTGCTCCTTGTCTTTCATGGGCATCCCAAGGTTCTAAGGACAGCTTTCACTCCAGGAAAGCAAAGTGCCCCAGAGCACTATAAAGTCTGTGCCCAGTTCTGGACTTCCACTAACTTTGTTCCATCTGGAGTATAATACTAGAGTCAAGACCTAATAAAAGGTGTTTATTCACATTCATAAGGTTTTTGTTCTGTAAGTGACAGAGCTGACCATGCAGAGCAGAACTGTGATAGCAGAGTGTGCTGCAAATCCCCTTTTTGGCAAGTTGCTGCCTCCTTCTAAAGGAAACGCAACACCTGAAGCTCCACAGTGGTTCAAAGATGGAGAAAGTTCAAGAATACTTTTACTAGAAATAAGAGTTTATCTGTGAGACATGGGTGTTTTGGCAATGAGTGCTACAGAAAAGGTTAACATGCACATCCACAGGCACTGCTGGGAAGAATTAATTAAATTAAATCCTAGAATAGGTCCCAGGAAGATATCCTAGCAGAAACCCCAGGGTCTCTACCTTTTCCAAAAACTAGGCATCAACACAGCTGCCCAAACTGATGGAAGAACACTTATGAAAGAATGTACAAAGACACTACAAAACCCTCTTGGGTATGGAGGACACTGATCTGAATGCTGCATTGCTTCCTACACAAAATGCAGCTTTCCATCCCAGTTTAAATTTTATTTTTCTCTCATTTTGAGGCTTAACTTCTGCAATTCCCATACTTAAGCTACAAATATGCAGAATACCTTGATTGTCTCTAATGTTTGTTTTAAAGGTATCAAAATGTAGTAGGCTCTTTAATGAGGAAAGTTTGTTTGTTTTCACCACTAAAGTCAGAAAAGAGGATGTTATCTCTATTGACTCTACTGTTTACTTAAAAAACAAAAACAAAACCACACCTCCTACCTCCGACACTTAGGCCAGTATTTTATTGGTTATGTGCTTGGAAATCCAAACTCCTTTTAGCAATGTATTCAGAAGTCAGATCCAAAAATAAAACTAATGACTAACAGTTTAATCAAAGCATTTAACAACCAAGCTTTATAATCAACAAGCCAAAACCAAAGTCAAATTGATCAATACGACCCTGTCATACAGAAAGAGCAGCTCTGAGTGCCATTGCTGGGCTGACGTACACGCACAGTATAGGATTATGATATGCACTTCATGACATACCTGGGTAGAATTAAACACTATTTTCATCAAAATTCCATTAAAGGATGAGTTAACACCATCAGCACCAAACTATGAATCTTCAGTGACAATGTTAAAAGAACATTTCTGTATGAGTCAAAGCTAGAGAGCAGCCAGTCTGTCCAGCCAGATTTAAGCAGCTTCCATCACGCCAGGTCCGTATCACGACAAATTAATGTTGTCAGATGATGGCTGGTTAGATTTTTAAGTGAATGTGACTAACCAAAACTGCACAAAGTGAAGAGAGGGGATTCAGCTTGCATGAAACTACAAAATACAGCCCATCAAAAGAGGCACCCTGGTTTTGCTACCTCCACTTAAGAGAGAGGCAAACTCAAAGAAAGGTCTGGACAGTAAGCAATGTGGGCACATTACAGCTAAACATACCACAATAAACACAGAGAAGAGAAGCTGCCCTGGGACAGAGTGGGCAGGGGCTGCTCTCTGCCTCACACCCTGCCTGCAAGGGAAGCTCGGTTCATTGATACACTTGGGCATCAGGCTCAAGGTAGCAGGTTCAGTTCCAGGTGCAAAAAACAGGCAGCAGAAGGACAGATGGAGACTGTTTTCAACAAATTCTAGCCTAAATATCTAAAAACCTTTGGTTTTGGCAACAACAAAAAGTAGAAATGTTCTTCAGAGAGGGTGCTTTGGGAATCTTATGAAATTCTTCCAGTAAAGCACCCTGCAGAGAAGTATTTCTGTTTTATGGCACACGCTTTTCATCTTTTTATTTAGCTTTAAGGTAGCTCTTTTTTATGTTCCATCTGCAAAAACATAAAAAAAAAAAAGGAGAAAGATAACTAGATGGAAAACTAACATTGGGGTTCTTGTAAGGCATTTAAATATGATGAAGAGGTTCTTTCTGTTCTGTACCATCTGTAACTGCTTACAGCTGCATCTGCTTTAGAAGTCGTCAAGTTAGCAGAAATTAAAAAAAAAAAAAGTCCACCAGCTCTCCACTATCTAACTTTAAAGTTTCCTTTTTCAAGAGTGAGAAAAAAAGCTCTTTAAACTATTTTCAACATAAAGCTTAATTAGATTCCACTCTTCATCTTCAAAACCCTGCATAGATCATAATATTCCCCATGAGAGCTTTCAGCTCTTTGTGATAACTTTTCAGAGCAGCTATTCAAGTGAAGGTACAGGATCAGCCACCTCAAGAAAAGAGCTCACACAGCAGATCATGTTTCCTCCAGCAAACAGACCATCAACCTGAACTTCTAAAAAGGACCAGAATGACCTTGCACCACCAAACCTAGAAAGCAAGCCACAGACAAACCTCACCTCGCCAGTCTGCAATACAGGCTACAGAAATCCATACAATCCAGCTCTATTTGCTCTCTCTGCCTCCTGCTATTTCACCAACCTCACCTTTAGCTAACAGCCACCTGGAAAAATGGACTTCCCATTGACTAAATAAGTCAAGTCATGCTACACCTATTTTATCTTGCCAAATGGGTCTGACACAGATGATGGAGAGATAAATCACAACTGTACCCTCGGAAGTCGTAAATTTATACTAGCAAAAGTAGTCCTTGGTATAACAACACACCATTCAGCTTTGGTGTCATCCATCCAATGTATCTGTACCAACAGCTACTTGATCCTAATTATGATTATGCAGAATTCACTGTTGAATTTCTAACCACTGCAGAAGTTCCTATATCAATTTAAATCGAGTTTTAAATTGGAGCCATCTATCCAGCAGAAGGGCAGGCAGACTGCTCAGTGCCACAAACACCAGAACCAACCAGCAGCAAAGAGAGCCATAGCTCAGCTGCTGCCTTCACTCTGACCTGCCCACAGCACCTCTGCAGAGCCCAACTTCTGTGATTCTGTGGAACACTATCAACTCTCAACATTTCTACTGATCTCTGTAACTTCTGCCAAACTTTAAAAACTATTCAAAATTATGTATCATTGCCAATTTATTAGAAGTTATCTTCTGGGTAGTTACCAGAGGAACAAAAGGACTTTTTAAAGATACCTCTGCAAAACCAGCAGAGTCCATAGGAATGAAGAAGTAAATTGTGGCAAACAGAAAAGCACTGACCAGGTAGAACTAATTGATAACACCAAAGCACCAGAGGGGGCTCAGCTTTAAAAGCCAGTAGTTCACAAGTCACAGCACATTTGGTTTTTTTCTTTTAGCAGCTGGACTGAAGAATAATCTAGATTCAAACCTATTCCTGCGGGCTAGTTTGCCAACTTGTTCCTGAAGCTAGAGATCATGTGTGTGAACAGAGGGTGTCTCCTCCTGCTTCCCCCACACCACCTCTGTTGTGCAGGAATGTGGCTAAGGTGTAAAAATGGAAGAGAATAATTTCACTGTCTTGAGCTGCATGGGAAAATACTTTGTTGGGTCTAAAGCCTATGAACTAGCTACAGGGAGTAAAGCAAGAACATCCAGACCTGACAGACACAGAAGAAAATACCATTTTCTAAAGGAAGGAGAGAAAAAACAAGAGTCAAACACAATCATTTTCCTTTCAGATGCCTCTGGTTAGGAAAAATGCTACCATATACAAACTGTAAAATTTTACTGTATCTCTCCAACTTCTGTGTCAACAATTTCAGTAATTAATAAGGGAGGCATCTCAGGCATAAGACTGTGCGACACAGAAAAATTTTCTTAGTGTGTTCACCTCTACTTCAGGACACCAGCTGTGATGATTTTAAAGAACCTCTGTTCTGACATCCTGAAAAAGAAAGTCACTCTATCCTTAAACCCTGATCCCACACAAGCAGAGCATAAGCACAGTCTCATTTAATGTATTATTTTGAATACTTGTTGTCATAGGATATTAAAAATGTTTTCATTGATTAGTTATCAGTTGCAGAATATCCTTCCAAAAAGACAGCAGAGCATTCTTACTTTCTGACACCCCTGTCTACACCATGCCACTTAATGTGGCATACAGATATGGAGGTTACCCAAGGGAATTTGGGACCTGGGGCTTAGACCTGGCCCTAAAAAGAAATACTCAACAGAATCTAATAATGAAGATGACAACTCAACAGGTATACAATTAATCAGTTCCAGGATAATCTCATCATGGTGGTTCTGGTGGAGACAAAAACACTTAATGTATCATTAGAGCTGAGTTTCTGTAGGGATGGCACAAGAGCAGAACCCTGGTCTGGCAGATCAGAGTACTTCCAGCACAGACACCCCCTGTGAAAGATGCAGGAGACAGTATCATCAGTGTCAATCAGCATCCTTGGAAGAAATAAAGAGGAAAAAAGGGGATCAGGAAGTGTTGCAATGACACATATGCTCCATTTATCTTACTAAATCATCACCTTTCAAAGTCAGTTTGATTGCCTGGATCCAGTTCAGCTAGCACACTAGCTTGTGTTTCACTTCACTCAACCCACATAACTGGCTGAATCATTTCAAAATTTTATCTTAATCATTTACACCAAAGCAGCACAGTACCAAAAAGCAAATGTGCACAATGATTATTTTTTTCTGCCAATTCCAGCCTTGCTTCTTCCTGGAAACTTTACTCAGATGTCACCGGAATGAAACGAGACTGTCCAAATGGCTTGTGTCAATTATTTGCTTTTAGAGTATATTATAATGCTTAGAGTAATCATAAAATGTCAAAGGGCAATAAAGATTACAACAAAGCTGGCACTTATGCCAGAGATGTTGATACATCATGTTACCCAAATAATGAAATAAAAAAAAACAACCAACCAGAACCTGGTTTGCTCTTCTTCCAAACTTTAGGAAATCAGAATCACTGCATTTAAAAAAGCATGACATATTTCGAAGTACTTCTAGTAGGAAGGTTTCATAAGTACACATTTTTGGCACTGTGTTTCAGTGACAAGCAATTATTGACAGAGATTTCAGCACCTGAATCCAATATGTAAAACTGTGGTATTCAGCAAAACACATCTAATCTGAGAAAAACTTATTATCTCCAAATAATTGGGCCTGTCTGATGGTCCACACACAAGTCCTCAAATTCCAACAGCATCAGGTTGCTTAACTCATACCAAAATACCAAAGAGCACAAAATAAGCCATCACTTTATTGAATCACATCCTTCAATAAAAGAAAGATGCTCTCAGATTCCTCGAGCCTGACACTGAACACAAGAAAAGGGGGATCCACACACCTGACAGCTCACTCACCTAGGACACAGGAAATCATATTCAGGTCTACCTCTGTTTGTGGGAATTCAGACTTTCATCTCCAGAAAATCAGCCTGAACTAACCCCACAGACTACAGCCCCTTCAGTCTTCAGAATGACATTTTTACCAAGGCAGGAAGTGGAGCCTAGGTCTCTGCCCATCCCAAATGAGTATTTTGACCATTAAGGCAGAAAAGCAGGCCTGCTTCCTGGCCCAGTAAATATTTAGAGTATTCTATATGAAGTGAAACAGATTTAAATGGACACACAAAGCTCAGCCTCTGAATAACACATAGTTTGGTGATGAGAGCACTCCCCTGGAAGGTGGGAGATGCAAGGTCAGAAACCCTGGGGGATGGAACTGATCTCCTATATCCTGGCAGAGTTCTCTAATCACTGGGTTAAAAGGAAGGAACCATTGACTTCTGCTACCACAACGTCCTGAAAAGGCTAACAGCAGAACCAACAGAAATCTTTATTAAAATAGGTACTGCACACTAGCTCCAAGAAAACACTGATTTATGTTCTTCACTTTAAAATTTTTCTTACACAATTATTAATATATTAGTAAGTACAGCCTTTGCATTGAAGCAGGAATTTTTTTCCCTTTGCTAATCAGTCATTATATATATATATATATATGTACATTCAAGTAACTACAAACTTCAACTAGCCCTGTGCTCTTTGCCTTATTTGTCTTTCAGTCCAGTGCTGTAGACAGAGTCCCTGCCTACATGACACACTGTCTGAGATAGCAAAGGCGAGAGGGAGGGCAACAAGTGAAGTGAGACTGGTACTGAAAGACAAACATATTAACTATAAACCTGATATTGTCAAATTTACTGAGGTTTAAGTCACTTTTCTGATGCCAGATACTCACATACATTCATACTATGACATCTTTGCCCTCAGGAGGCTTCTAACACTCACCAAAATGGAATGTGGCTGGTAATTTCAGTTCCTGAAAAATGTAAGATTAAAGGGCAAACTCCATGTTTGTAGGCCAAGCTTTCACAAAATATTTTAGACAGTAAACACAACAGAATTTAATCCATATGGTTTGCAATCTGTCACCTAAAAAGTGCAATTCTTTAAAAACTCAGGTGAATTATTTGTTTTGCTCTGTTGTAAGCTGCCCCCCATCCTCAAAACACCTTAAACAGTCAGTTAAGGTCTCTCAACCTAAACTGAGCAAAGCCAGTAAAAAAAATATTGAATTTAATGCAAAAAATTATTTTACTAGTACTTGACAAGTTCTGTCAACAAGCTGTAGCTTCTCTTATTCCCTGCTCTCCACATACAAATCTAATCCAGCCAACTAAGACTTAAAAGCACTACCCCAGTCTTCTGGATGAGACTGTATTTGAATTCATGGCATTAAATGCTTAAATGCAATGAAAGCGAATTCTCAAACCTCTGAATCTAGAAAGACTTTCAACACCAACTAATTTGAATTCTCTCAGGAGCAAAGACAGCATTGTACATTTACACATATTCCAGAGCCCAGTAGCTTTATCGATTACTCTGACACATCATTAGACTTAATTTCCACACCCTTTGCATTACATAGAGGTTTCTAAATATACCA
Source organism: Hemiprocne comata (assembly GCA_020745705.1). NCBI lineage: Eukaryota > Metazoa > Chordata > Aves > Apodiformes > Apodidae > Hemiprocne > Hemiprocne comata. The sequence continues at coordinate 10,867,452 of CM036602.1, read as the reverse complement.
CCATTTCACTCATCAAACGCTTGATGTCTAATACAAGACTCACTCTGCTGATTAAAACATTTAAGAGGGAGTTCAGTTGTTTTTAAGATTAGTGACTCAATACAGCGTCTTCTTTTTCTGTTCTTAGCTTACCCTCCCAGACTGCCTCCTAATCACCACCCTGACAAGACACGCATGCGTTGCAACCCATATTATTCGTATATAATGCTCTGGGAAAGGAAAAAATTAAAATATATTTGGTTTTGGTGTAGAAATCTCCTTCTCTCAACATACGAAGGAAGCTGTGAAAATCTTTTGTGCATTCAAAGGGCAAAAAAAGAACAAAGCAATCTCTATTGCAGACTGGGCAGCAGTAAAAAGGGAGGGGGCGTTCCATCAGGCCTTGAAAAACACTGAACACCTACTAGCTGAAGATAAACAAGATTCACATGCTGCTGTGCCCTCTCAATAGGATCCAGAGCAAAAAATCTCACCACAAGGTGCTGGAAATTAAGGAAAGACCAAGAACTTCATGAAGCCATGATCTGCTGCTTCCATATTCATCTTGTAATACTTCCAACAGCTTGGTGCCTAAAGATAGAATCCTTGGCATTTGCTAACCTCTTACTCACTCATGTATACATTGGTGATGGGCAAACATCTCTTCCCCTCTCTGTTGTAGCAGGAACTTGTGTTCTTACCCAGTCCCCTTTCCTTGCTGGAGTACAGACAGGAAGCAAAGGCAAAACAGGTATTCCACAACCTCTTTCCACTCCCAATCCATTCCTCTCTCCAAAAAATAATTTCAGCTCTCATTTAATCTAGAAAATCCTGAGCAACCTTGTGATGCAGCAGTCGTGCTCCTGTGTGGCTCCCAGACTGGAGTAACAGCAGCACAACACACAGCACTCATCCCTTCCTTCTGTTACTGTGGGTACTGGACAGAGAAAGTTTCTCTGCTCACTACTGACAAGCATTTTATTCAAACACTCTTCTTTAAAAAAGTGCATATGCTTTGAAAGACCATCTCCATCTGGCACTTATCCCATATTTCACATTAAAATTAGGTTTTTTTCAGGATGATAGTAATCAGTTTCACCAGGAAAATTCTCAGTACATCCTCCTTTCAATATCTAGATAAAAGAAAGTAACTGCAATCAATTTCCTTTGGTAATTAAAAGAAAAATGTAAACTCATATTTAAATCTCAGATTTGTATTTACAAAACAATAAATAAAGCAAATCAATAATTACTTTTAATCTCTTTAAAATACCATCATAACTGAGATGTCAATCACTGAAAAAAGCCCTATTTTGCTTAAACATTTGACAACACTGATATCCAGTAATCCCAGCTTCTAGGTACATTTTTACAAGGTATTTCTAACACATCTGAGACAATTTAAAAAAAAAACAAACCCAAATCTTTATTATATCTTATGAAGCTACAGCAACTCTCTGATGTATGTTGATAGTTATGCACAAAAAGAGGCGCAGTCAAGCCTTACACTCCTGGACAAAAAGGAAGCACTGCTGGGGTCAGGAACCAACTCATATCTGTACCAAAAAAGGTAGGTGAAAGGCTCTCTCATGATGTCAAATTACATTATGTCAAATAAGGTACCTGCACAGCAGCTAGACATTGCAGCAAGGAACACAGAAAGCACTCATTCTGAATGTTCTGCAACAGAGAAAAAGGACCAGGTCCAGCAAACAGGCAGGATGCGACCTGCCAGCTTCCAAACTGTGCTGCTGCACTGATTGCTGGACACAATTCTGTACAACTCTTCTGTTCAGAGGTACCGGTTTCCTCAGTGGACAATGTGTGCATTTTTCCTAAAAGCACTAAAGCTGTAGCCAATTTTATACTGGGCTGCATTACCATAATTAAAAATAAACAATCGCAAGATCGTTGCTAGAACTGTAAGTAATTGAACACGCATCCACAGAGAAGAGCACATTAGTTATAGGACTCAGTCTGAAACTGGGTTTCTGCCCTTCCCACAGCTCCCAGACAATGCTGATCATGGGTCAAAATGCAAAGTGACAGAAACCTTGAAAACCTGAGGGTTCTACATCAGTGAATACATCACAAAAGCAGACACACAAAAATACAGACCCAAAATCACAGTGTTTTGAGACGTAAGCTTTATATCCTCATTCTGTTACAAACCCAAGACTGTGAGAAAGAACCACTGTTCTTGTGATCCACCTAGCAAGCAGTGAAGAATCACTTAAATCCCAACTTCACTCCCCAAAAACACGCAACCTAAAGAAGAGTTAATCTTCCCAGCCACTGTCAAGAACCTTCCCCTTAGAATACTATGGCAAAGACATCCAAAAATGCAAGGAAGTTAAAGATCAAAATAATGTACAACTGATATTTTGTTCCATTTTTGTAAAAAAAGCTTGACATATCCCAGAATAATTTATGAATTTATTATTTCATTCTGCAATTAAAATACAGCAAGAGAAGAGCTCACTAGACACACCTAATTGAACTACATTAAGCTGCCGAAATCTGCACCAACATTCACATACTGTAACAACATACAGTTAATCCTTTAAGTCAAAGAAGTTGTCTTTTTGCTGTTGCTTTGAAGCAGAGCATACCACTGCCTGAAATAAGCTCATGGAACACAATAAGAACATCTAAAAAGCAGAAGACCAACAAGTATATTGGTTTTTGATGGAGAAGTGACAGAAGATGGGAGAAGGGGCTGCCAAAGCCTCAACATGTGGCAGAACAGAAAGCCCCACCAGGTTCCAAGTTTTGAAAAACTAACAGGAAAGATTTCCAGAACCATTAAATTCCTTCTCCACATTCAGCAGACACCAAGGTAAAAGCTGAGATTTAACGCCTTTTTTAATAAGGATGTCATAACTTTTTTTAAAAAAATCTGAGAAACAACTCGGGATGATATCACTAGAATGGATTTAAAATGCAGTAGGAGTACCACAATTAAATTGCTGCAGTGGCCAGGTCAATAGAGCTGATGCAGGTAAACTACGTGAGGTATTTTGGTTGTGATTCGTGACAATACAAAAAAAAACACAACAGAATTACATTAAGAAACCAAACTTGATCCACTGCCAGCTAGGCCCGAGACAGTGTCAGGACACAGAAAAAAATGCCCTCTACTTTCATTTGCTACACTTCATGTCTTCCCACAGGAACTGGTCTCTTCCTCCTCATTCTATTTCCTGTACACAGACCCAGCCTATTGTCACTAGGTGAAAACACACACACATGCCACCGATTTACCAGCCAGCCTACACCGACACAAATCTCCCTTTAGGCAGGGATTACCTGCCGCCTCACAGACGTGAGAGCAGGCACTGGCCCCACTCCGGGCCCGGCGGATGGCGGGGTACCAGCTCCAGCCCTGCAGAGATCCAGCTCACCTAAGGAGCCCTCAGGACAGAGAAGGATGACAGCCGCACTATGCTCTCCGCGACCCTCTCCCACTCCCCGGCTGCCAGCGGAGGGGATCCTCACAGACCAAGCCACCCCGGTCCCTCACTCACACGACGTCCCCGCTCCCTCCCCCTAATCCCTCCTGCTCAGCCGCGCTTAAACCTCCGGCCACAGCCCCTCGGCCGGCAGCTCCCTTTCAGCCCCAGCCCCCACAGCAGCCGGCAGTCCCGCGGCGCCGGCCCCCCGCATCGCCCCCCCACACCCGCGCCCCCCTCAGGATCCCGTCCCCGCGGCGGGGACCCGTTCGTCCCCAGGCCGTCCGGGAGGAAGACAGGCCGGAACACTCCCCTGCGGCCGACCCGGCCCTGGCCGGGGCCGCTCCCCCCTCCCCGCGGCCCGCAGCGCCTCAGCCCCGCGACTCACCAGGAGTAGGTCTGCTCCGCCATGGCTGCGGCTGGGCGGCCGGCCGGCTCGGCTGTGCGGGGCGGCCAGGCCCCGGGCTCCTCCTCCGCCTCCTCCTCCGCCTCCTCCTCCGCCTGGCAGGCTCCGGGGCTCAGTGGCGGCCCCGCTGCGGCTCGCGGCCCAACATGGCGGCGGCTGTGAGGAGGGAGGGGAGCGAAGGGGGGGTCCCCGCCCGGGCGGGGAGTGGATGGTGGAGAGGGCGATGGTGGTGGCGGAGGCTCAGCAGCCGCGACGCAGGGCCGCGCTGGGGCGCCTGCGACGGCTGGGCCTCATGGCCGGCGAGGCGGCGGCGGCGAGGGGCGGGGCGGGGGCGGGGAGGCGGCGGGCACCGGGCGGCCAGGCCAGGCGGCGCCGCGTCCCCGCGCTCGCGCTCGCGCACGACGGGAGGCGGGGCCGGGCCGGGGGCGGGCGGTGCGCGAGGTCACGTGCCCACAACACGCTCACGTGCCGCCGCCGCCGGCCGCGCGCGGGCGCTGTGAGCGAAGGAGGAGGAGGCGGAGGCGGAGGCGGCGCTGGTTGTCGGGCCCGGCCGCGCCTCGAGCCGCCGCTCAGGCGCAGCCCCGCGGGCGGGCGCGGAGAGACGATCCGCAGCGGGAGCCCCGTGGCTCCTTGCGCGTCGGCGCCTTGAGGAACGATCGGGCGGGCCGGCCGGCCGGAGCTTTCCCCGCCAGTAAAAGCTGAGGGCGAGCTCCGGGTGCGTTTGTAGAGCTTCTCCGATCTGCAGGCGGGCAAGCACAGCTCCAGAACCGGCCGGTCCTTTGCAGCGAGCAGCAGGAGATGCCGCGTCCCTCAACCCCCCGCTCTGGGCAGCACCGGGCTCCCCGGGCCTCGCCCGGCCTCCCGCCTGCCTCGGCAGCGCCCCGCGGGGCAGCACCGGCTGAACAGGACAGCGAGCCGGGTCCAGGGGCTGCGCTTTTGGGTGAAAAATCCCGCACGGGTGAAGCGTCCGCTCCTGCGGGCAAGTCCCACCCGGGAGCCGAGCTGGGGCAGAGCGCTGCCGGCTTAGACATCCCCGGGCCGGCGGGGTGCCGAGGGAGGGCGAGCGGGGCTCGGGGGACTCGCTCCGGTCGGGGCGCTGCTCCGCCGGGAAAGCGGCTGCTGGCTCCTGCTATCCCGCAGGAATGTGTGACTGCCCAGGGACGGCTCTGGACTGCTGCTGTGGTGGGTTTTCCTTATGAAGTAGGTAGGGTTAGTTGGTAAATGCAAAGTTCAGGTAGGATAATTCATAAATTCCAGTGTTTAAATTCACAGTGTGTTCCTGGAGATTGCTATGTCTTTGAATGTGTTATCTTTTAAACAAAGCAAGTGAAATAAGTACGATTAAATGCTCAAAATATTTTTTAAGGAGGGAAAATAACTTTCAAGATACTTTGACCAAATAACGTTATTCATGTTACTACCAATTCAAACTGTGCAAGTCCCAGGGCAGAGGAACTGGCAGCTGTTGATACCACCTTGTCTCTCTCCTCCCTGGGTTCTTTGGTGCTGCTGCCAAATCTTCAGTCCTTGATTATGGTTCTGCCAAAGCAGAACTAGTGCCGTGGGTTTGCTCACTTGAGTAACCCTGACCTCCTGTTACTTCACTTGTAGCAATTTGTGCGAGTGGGGCTTTGTGGTGTTCAGAACTATTGTTCCAGCCCAGCTGTGCAGCCTCATTCATTGTTCCTTTTGGTGTGGGAGGGAGAAGAGCCAGTTTTCATGTACAGTTGGAGGTGATGTAACTGCATTAAATATAAACAGAAGAACAATGCCCAGGTCTGGTAAAAATAGATATCTGTTTTAAGAAAAACAAACCACCATGGAGAAATTCTATGCCTTAATGTAATTTTGCTACAATTTAAAAAAAATTAATGGGACATTCTCATTGCATCTACAGAGACACCCGATGCCTCTATAATGGCATTTGGAGCCCTCTCTAGTTTATTTATATTAGTGGATTGAATAAATTACGTCCATCTTGTTTATTCTCTTAAATGGAAAAGAACCTTGGCTGGTGTGTAGTCACGACACAGAATTAAGAGTAAGGAATGGCTCATTTCTTCTCAGCTCTGTTACCAGTTGGCTGTGTAACCTTGGGTGGCTCACTTATCTCTGCTAGCTTGGTTCCTTCATCCATAAGGAGGAAACTGCAGTATGTTCCAGCCTCCTGAAGGCTGGGAGCACTGCAGGAGGAGGAGGCTGCACATGCAAGTGGGCTTACTTGGTCTTGGCAGTACAAATGCCTGGGATTCTGGTGCTTCACTTAAACTCTGCTTTTAGTACGATAGTGCTGGACTTTGAAGGTTTCTACCCCCTGTGTGTCTGTCATTATGGATTGAAAACCAGTGATGTGGGTGGTTGTTACACGTCAGCATCCAAATCCTCTTTGCTTTTGACAGCCCTTTGGCCTTGTGGACAGGAATGAGCTTAGAGCTCCTGACATAATCAGCACTCTACCCACTTACTAAAATCTGCTCAAGAATCGGATTTATCAACAGTGAGGTGGAAATACTCAAAGTACTGTGACTGACTAGCTTACTGGGATCCCTGCTGGGGTCAGTCATGGCAGCCAGGTGTACTGTCTCATCCAGCTCAGGCTGGGCTACCTTGAAAAACTTTCTCCCCTATTTGACCATATAGCTCTTTTCCCTCCAACTTGTACCCCATGTGCAGTACTGGTGCCCATCCCAGCAGGTGGGGAAAGCTTTGGTGGATATGATGCAAGGAGAGAGGAGTGAGTCGTGCTCAAATCTTGAGCTGTGGGGTAGACAGCCTAACTGGTCAGCTTTGGTGGAAATACTGGTGTTCCCACACACATGCCCTGTTACAAATTGCTCAGCATCTGGGTAGGACTTGCACAATGGAGAAGTTCCCTGCCTTTATTCTCCCTCAGCACAGCAGAAAAATCTACAGTAACAATTACAAGATGGACAAATAATTTGGAATCTTCCCTCTGCTGTGGTGCAATCCCAGTGTCTCTGGGATGCCTGTTTATTCTACTCTTTTCACTGATTATGATAAAGGTAAGAGGAAAAACAAACCTCTCCATCCTTTTGAATCAATGCAGGGAAAGAGAAATCAGTGCTTCAGTCTTGTCTTAGTACTAAAGAGCTTTTCTTAACTTATTTTCTATTCCTGAGAATAGGATGTAAAACTGATATTGGTAACTATTAAATGATATCCCTGCTTTGTGTCCTTATTGAAATAGCTTCCAATTTCTCAGTCTTGCAAAATTTCCAGCACATTAATTTGGCATAAATGATTTATAGTTGATGAGCAATTAAACTATGAATTTTTTCAGCATCTCAGGCTTTGTGATTAGACTCCTAAATTATTTCACAAGCTTGCTCTATCATTACAGGATAGTTGTGGGATGAATTCACGGGAGAAATTCATCTCTCCTTGCAGACCCAGCATCTGCTCTCACAGCAAATTGGAGCACTGCTTGCATTCCCCAGATAATTTTCTCAGCATATCTTTTGTACAGTCTTTCTTTGGACCTGCAAGAGAGCTTTACTCTGAATTTCAGTGATGGTTTACTCTGACATTACAAAGTCCTTCCAAAATACCTGTTCTGTCTGGATCCTTTGATGTAGACTGATGCATTACTTAGACCTGTCAAGGTATTTCAAAACTAGCAGTAAACAAAAATAAGGTGTTGTGTTCTTTTTATGTTTGGAAGGGTGGCTCCCAGAGGCAAGTGTGGTGGAGAAAAATCAGATTAAAGTACTGGCTACAAAGAGTCCTTACCTCCAGCTTGCTTAAATGTCATTTGATGACATTTAGCTAACCATGTCTTGATTCTGCTGTAATGGAGGTGGAAAGAGAACCAGAATAACTTCATGTAGACACTTCACCTTTCAGAAAGGGATGTGACAGGTATAGTCATCAACCCTGCTTGGGTTTGCGAGCAACAAATAGCATGGAAATGAGCAGAAAGGGAAGGCAAAACCAAAATTTAAAAAACCAGGTTTTTACAGTATAGCTCAGAGCTTTGCTAGGCTCTTCTGCTTGTAAGATTCTTGTGGCAGTCCCCTCGATAAAAATAATTAGAATGTGAACTGACCAGTAAGCGTGACACGATTCTCTTCACTACCACCTAGTGGGAAACTCCTTCATTAACTGAACTCCAGAGCTGCTCCTGCTCTCCAATCTCATCCTCACCCTGATGGTAGAAACAGTGAGTAAGTGAAGGGGGAAACAGATGGATGACCATGAAGAAGGATGCAGTCCTGCTTCCCCACCCAGGAAAAGGAATGTAGAGAGACCACCTATAATTTAAACCCATCGTGCCCTATGGCATTATCACACCACACCTCCTAGTTCTGCATCCAGGCTAGTTCTTAATGGTTGTTACACCTTAGCCTCAGTTTCACTGAGGCTCCCAAAGCTTAACTAATGTTGCCTTTGGAGATAAAACATTTCTTCTGAATGCAACTGACTCCTGCAAACAGTGGTGAGAAGAAACTTGGTAAGTTAACTCCAGTGTCTCAGTCAAAGGTAACCAGTTCTGGTTGTTCTGCTTCTGGTTGTACTACTGAAAACAGGGAAGGAGGCACCACAAAAAACCCCACCAGTTTCCTTCTCTGTAAAATCACATTTTCTATTATACTCACATATTGGCAATAAACACTACTAAATTAAAATGCAAATAGGTATATATTTGGAACATTAAAACAGTGCATTTAAGTGAGTCCTTTCCTACTGAGATGCCTGGGGTTTGTCCAAATAACTGAAATCCAACCCTCTGAAAACAACATATAAATCACAATTATCTCAGATTCTTCACACTTCCATGTGCCATTTGGGACTAAGCTCCCAATGCACAAATAATCATCACTGTTGGTACTTGTGTAGCTTTCTTTTCCCCAACCACAGAAATAAGAGTGAACACTGTAATAATAGCTCTCACATTTCAAGGAAGGGATGATGTTAATATCATTCAGGCCAATAAAGCATTTAACAGTCTCAGCAGGAAGAACAGTAAAATGGTAAAGAATTATTAAAATAACCATTTATTTGTTTCTTTTGCCAATGGAAATTTTATCACTGTATTCATGGAACTATACAGGCTCCCCCTACTAGCTCTTTCATCATAAATATATTTAGGGTTTTTTTCCTTCTCTCTATGCTCCTTGAAGCCACATTAGATTGCCTTTATGCCAGCAAATTATTGTATTTTTCCACTATGTACACTTAATAATGGATATAACAATGGAAACATCAGAAGTTAAAATGGTGTTGCTACAAAAAGTCAGACTTTGGGAGTCTATTCTGCCTTTCACTCTGTTCACAGGACTCTGCTGTCCATTACTTTGGTTTTGCCCTTGTGTAATAAGCAGAACACAGACCAGTAAGTCTCATATAATACTAACATTCCTATTGTGTACCCATTTACACTTTCATGCATTTATTCTCAGTGTTAAGTAATCTACAGTTCAACTCCTTTATCACGTGTAGTAGTGAAGGTTTTACATGGGAAGCATTAATCAAGACAATTATTTACCAATAAAACAGAATTCCATTAGAGACATCATTGCCTGGAAGGATATTGGAGAATTCCAGAAACCCAGTTTTATAGGATAGCTGTCACACAGTGTTACCAGACCATCTGTTCCTTCGGGAGAAAATAAATTCATAAAAGAAAATGCACAGAAGTTGTATCTTAGTTTACACAGGACAAGGTTGAACGTATTTAAACATCTTTATTAAGGTTGCCATTAAAATAAAATTTAATTTATTGTGATTACTAATGGATCTGTCTCCTCAATCTGCATCCAAACTGATTTGTTAATGTAGCATAGTTTGCACACCTGCTATTAAGCTGAAGAGTTTAGTGTTGTAAAGCTGCTTATGTCTTGTTAGCGAAGCACTGAATTTGAGGGGCCTCAACCACCAAAACCAAATCCTTTTCTTTCAAAGATCTATCCTCAAGGCAAAATCCCCAAGTGCAATTCAGCTGCAGAAGAATGTGGTCTGGATTATGGCACTCTACAATTTAGCTCTTACTCTACTACTAGAACTATAATCTAGCTGGTTAATCTTTGCAGCTTCCACCCCTGACCTTTGCTATTCTTAGTACCTCACAACTGCATATTGTGGCACTTGTAATAATCTAAGAAATACAATCCTGCAACCCTTAGTGCCAGGGTATAAAATAGGGGTGCTGGTTAATTCACTTCCTGCTTCCCAAGTGTTCAGTCGGAGTGCCAGGAATTTACAGCATCTAAGAAACACTGAAAGGCTCACTGATTTTCCTGCACTGAGACTCTGGAATACTGAATGGAATGCTGAATCATTCACTAGCACAGGCTGGCAGGTTACAGTGAAGGTAAAGATGACAGTGTCAAAGTTTACTTCTCCTTTTGTTACTTCTCCAGGCTCCTCCAGTTTAAAATGGACAATTCTAATAGACCAAGGGAAAAATTCCATCAGGATAAAGCAATAGAGAATATTTACCTCCTTGGTATTTGAAAGGTTTCCATATTCATCTAAGGATTCTCCACATGGCATCCAATTGCAGCATTCAGTGAGATCCTAACATAACAGAAATGAACATCTGTTTTATGGACTTCAAAGTTCACTGGTTGTAAGACAGGCTGTTTTGAAAGCCTTTGCAGCTGAAGATCTTCAAGGCAAGCAGAAGCAACAGCAACAGGACTTCTGGGTGCATAAAGAATCCTTGAAGGCACACAATATACACAGATAATTTGTTGCTATGTTTTCTTCACCATTTCCCTTCACAAATATTGCTGTTCTTTGTCTAAACTTAATGGTCTGTGTCCCCACCCCCCTTTAAGCATTCAACAGGTACATATACTTACAGAACACAGATTGCACAATCTTTTTTAGATAAGAACAATGGTACTACTTTCCATCTTAGTTTAGGTAAAAGAAATCACAATGCCAAAGACAGACCCAAGTAAATAACAGTATGACAGAATCTTCTCAGTCATATATTGCAGGAGACCCACAATCTGTTGTCCCTCTTTGCAAAGTCCTTGAGTTATAAGGACACATCATGCAGAAACTACACGTCATGGTTGGATACTGTAATTACAATTGACAATTGCTGTTATCAGCCAGTATTGTTAGCATGTCCAACTAGGGGAGGGGAAATTAGGGAAACTAATAAAAATATAAAATGCATGGAAATTGTATCAAAACATTAATAAAACAATGCCAAAAAAGCTCACTATGCTTTAAACACTCTTTATTAAGAGTATGGAAAAAGCAAAATCTTTAGAAACTGAAGATGTCTTTTTACATTAATGTTCATATGAAAATTTCTTACATTAAATGTTTTTACGTGGCATCCAAATCATTACTTCTTTCTAGCCACGCAAAGAGAGTCTTCTGTATCCACCTGAGCTTTTTTAACTCACTACAGTGAGGGGACCTGGTGCTCTGGGTGCAGCCACCACCTGAAACAAAAGCTCACAGTTAACCACGGTCCTGGTGTAAAGAGTCAGCCCTGCAGCTCCTGGAGGAAGGAGGGGGTCCAGTCTGCAAAGGAGCTCTGTCCTTTAGCTGCTGACTTGGCATGTTGTCACATGAGCCTGGAGAGCATGGCTAATGGTGCCCACAAAGGGAAAAGAGGGGCCAAGGTCACTCTGCAGCATTGTCTTGGGACAGTTCGGACACTGTTGGAGTCTTATTTAGGCTCCTCCTAGCTTGGGCTTGATGGGAGTGTAAAAAGAGAGACAAGTAGCTGCTCTGGGGAAACCTCCACTGAGACAATAGTTTTAAATCCATCTCCTGTTGATAACACAAGAGGAATCATTTGCATGAGATGCTCATGAATCATCAAGTCCACACGTGCATACCAAGTTATTCCCTGATTTAGCCACTCAAAGTAGATCACAGAATCAACCTGGTTGGAAAAGACCTCAAAGATCATCAAGTCCAACCATAACCTAAATCCACCCACCATAACCTTTATCTACCCATTCAATGCTCAAATCATGTCCCTAAGCACCTCATCTATATTTCTTTTAAACACTTCCAGGGATGGTGACTCCACCACCTCCCTGGGCAGCCTGTTCCATTGTCCAACGACTCTTCCAGTTAAGAAATTCTTTCTAATATCCAGCCTAAACCTCCCCTGGCACAACTTCTGGCCATTCCCTCTTGTCTGTCATTATTCACTGGAAAGAAGAGACCAACTCTCACCTCCCTACAACCTCCTTTCAGGTAGTTGTAGAGAGCAATGAGGCCACCCCTCAGCCTCCTCTTCTTCAAACTAAACAACCCTGAAACAAAACTGATAGACTCAGTTAAATATTTTCAGACCAGAAAAGACAATCTAGTCATAAGGACTCCCTAAGAATGGCACTAAATTACTCCAGCTGAGCCAGGAAGCGTGTTTTATGAAGTCACCCAACAGGTGGGAGCAAAACCTTACAGCAGGGCTGGTATGAAGAGGGGCTGGAGGTAGATGATCCATGGGAACCACAAGCCTGCCCAGAGCACTTCTCAGAAGCAGCAGAGTAATTGATGATAGAGCAGGGACTTTCAGCATGAACCAACACCCAGGACTGCTCCTTGCTATATCCTTAAAGCACAAGTTCAGTGGCCCAAGCCCTGTAATCCCCAAAATTATATGGGTACACTGTTCCTGCTCATCAATTAAGCAATAAACAAGTTATAATGGAGGTACTAGTATTTGCATATCAAGACACCCAGCAAGCCAAAGCCAGAAGTGAAAAAGTGATTTAACACTTGATGCTTTGCCACAGAAGTCAACTGGAGCTCCAGAACATCCTGCAAGTCTTGGGAACACTGATACACACCCAGTGGTCACACTTCTCTGCTGGGTGGTTGCACAAAGGCTAGTGAAGCTGCCAGTAGAGCTTTCTTTCAGCCCAAAGCCTTTGGCAGGGGCTGAGTCTGGCTGAACCTCATCATTGCCAGAGCTCTGAGTGGCTCTGCAACCTTTCAACAGCAGCACCTTCTCCTGAACCATGCACAGCAAAGCACACCTCTTCCTTATGGCTACTCACCACCTGCCTTCTCTAAAACTAATGCAGCCAGAAATAAGCCACATTTCTCCATCCTAATCTTCCTAGTTTTCGTTCCGTAGCTTATTTTTCCATGCTGCAGACCTTCCACCCCTTCATTTTACTCTCCTTCTCTCTGCTGCTTCCCTCCCTTTCCCCCTCCCCCTGCTTTCTCTCCCTCTGCACTTTGTGAACTGCTGCTGCAGTGCTGAAGTCCAAAGTTCAGTAACTTGCTAAGCACACAGATAAATATGAACCTTGGAGAATTTACATTGCTCCAATGTAAACAGATAGCCAAGGGTCCCTTTATCAGCACTGGCTCAGGACAGTCGTGGGGGGTCTGAAGTGGCTCAATTTTGTATTTTGTTTTTTTTTTTGGGGGGGCGTAAAGGCGGGAGGCTGTGCTGTGCCCACTCTCCTGACAGTCGGGCGTGTTACCTCAGGAACATGGTGTAGGGAAGCTGGAAGCAGGATAACCCGAAATTCAAATCCAAGAGACACCAGCCTGAAGACCATGGTCTCGAAGCTGAGTCATCTTCAAGTGGAGCTGCTGGGAGCACTGCTGGAGTCCGGGCTAACCAAGGAGACCCTGATCAAGGCGCTGAGCGAAGTGGAACCCTACATGCTCCAGAGTGAAAGTCAGCGTGCTATCAATGCCCTCCAGACAGAGAAAGGGGAACCCTGCCCCGACATCCCCAACCTCCCCAACGGAATGGGGGAGTCCAGGTTATCGGAAGATGAAACCTCTGATGACGGGGAGGAATTTACCCCTCCAATAATGAAGGAGCTGGAAAACTTGAGCCCTGAGGAGGCGCTCACCAGAAGGCTGTGGTGGAAAGACTATTACAGTAAGAACAGATTTGCTACTCCTCTTTGCTGCTTTCTTGCAACTCTTCCCTCTAAATCTCTTTTCCTTTCACCTTCTGCTCAGTGTCCCTGGTAATCCCAGTTGATCTAGCTGCACAGAGACAAGCTCCATCCATGCCAGGGTTAGCAGCCTCCCAAAACACTCCCCAAATTCTTGATAAATGCTCAAATCTTCCTTTTTATCTCACTTTAAATGTATAAAGGGAGCCATGGAGCCTGATTACATATTTGAAGTGCTCATATCATTCGGCTTCAGAATAGACTGAGGCCTTTACAACTTGCATCTCTCTGTTAAGTTTTTAGGATTTAAATTTTTAATAGGATTCACAATTTCAGTCATCAGGAAAGAAAAAAATAAAGAAGAAACCTGGTCACTCGGAACTGATGCTATATTTGCCTGAGGATATATGGTAAAGTGAAGTTGTAATGTTCCCCTGCTATATTTATGGAGATTAATATTGTTATTTTCAATGGGTTTTGCTACAGATTATTGGTCAAAGACAAACCAAGATAACTCGTTTTTCACATTCTTGTGAGTGCAAAGTTCTCCTGACTTCAGTGGGGATATTTCTTGTAGAAAAGAGCACGCATCAAATATATGCAGAGGTTAAAACCTGGGCAGAACACTGCTTCTGCCATCCACTGCCTGTCACAACTACCAAGTACCTATGCAGCAACGACAGGTTTCACTGCCACACAAATTTGCCTTTGCATAAAACTATTTTTGAGATCAGAAGACAGGAAAAGTTCCCTGAACCAATAAGCCTCATAATAGACTCAAAGAAACACTCACCAAGATTCAAATTTGGGATTCTGGCTGAGATACAATTCCCGTGAGCAGTGTAAGAGGTTTGTCCAAGAAAGGATCAGGTCCATCCTACCTATCATACCAGAAACAGATTCTTGCCCATCTGTTTTGGGGGTACTTTGAAAAGTCAAGCTGACAGACAAAAAGATGCAGCAATATCTGCACTTAAAATCTTCACTAAAGCTAAAATCCATCTAGAGAATTTCTCAGGCTTTCTGATCATTCCCATTTGTATGCAAAGAAAATTAACATAAAGTGTAACACCAAGAAAAAAGCCTCAAATCCCAACCACTAAAGGTGAGAGCTAAAAAAACCCCATGACAAGAGGTAGCATTCACTGTAAATACTTTGGAGAAGAAAGCTCCCTGACAGATCGGGAGTTGATGACTCTGCAGCACCTAATGGAGGAAAATTCCCTGGATCAGCTCTTACCTGGGTGGGGAAAGCATTCCCAATAATTCAGTCTTCTTTCTGGCCCAGTAAGTCTCTCTCATCTCTTCCCCACTTCCAGCTCTGTCATATCTTTTAGTCTCCTCTGTTGCCTTTACCTCTTTCCTATTCTTTTTACATATTTCCCTTCTCTCCTCACTTTGGTCTCTACTGCTATTCCTCCCATTTTTTTGCCTTCTTGGCCAATTCTCTCTCTTGCTTCCACTTTTTTCTTCCCCTCATCCTTGTCTCCTTCTCATCTTCCTGAGTCTGCGTACAGGTCTTGGGGTAGTTTGAGCCCAGTGGCACCGGGCGGGCCCAGGCTAGTTACTAATTATCCAATGGCTTTATTATTTCTCTTTTGTCTTATAAATTTATAGATGAAAAGACCCTGATAAGCTTTTTGATCATTAACTTCTGATGGTTTATCAAGTATCTCTCCAGAAAGGAAGCCATGGAAGCTGAAGACGAGCAGCTGGCTTTGTCCCTTTTTCTGTAATGAATGGGTGCACCAGGACTGAGGTGCCATCCACTGTGATCTAAGAACAGACACACGGATGGAGGGAATTCCTTCCTGCCACCCTCACTTCAGCATGAATTCTGGTTTCTGATCCTCCTTGCCTTTCTAGGGGCTTGCTGCCTATCTCCCCTGTGCTTACTACCCTGTCTCAGCACAACAGTCTTTCTCTTGAAGACTTATGGTATTAATGCTTTCTGTTGAACAGTTTCACATCTCTCTAGACAGTCAGTTGAGTAGCATTCCCATTTCACAAATGGGAACTGAGGTATAGAGAGATTCTGTGATCTACCTAAAACCCTAAGATAGCACAGGGAGGACTGGGCAAGAACCAGGATCTCCTACGCCTTGTACCAGGTCTAAATTGCAAAGTCTTGTTCTGAAACTTTGCAGTTTTCTTTCATCAATCCCCTGTACCACAGGACAGAGCAATTCACTTCTGCTGTTGAGGACAGTGTGAAGGGGACTAGAAGCCTCGGTTTCAGCAAAAAATTATGAGGGTACTTACAGAGGAATGTAATAGTTCAAAATTAGTCAAGGTAAAATTAAAATAGTAGGAAGTCTGTATTGACATGCTGCAAGCTTCTGGCCAAAGATTAAAAAAAAAAAGCAACTGTATGTCTGAGAATCTATTCAAAGCATCTGAACCAGTATCGGGTTGATAACACGTAAGTGGTTGTTACCTACTAAGAAACTTTTTTTAAGAACAAAACTTGCCATTCATAGATGTCTAAAGGCAATCAATGTCCTTAAAATAGTATTATCAGTATTGTAAGACAGGTTAGAATAGTCTGTAATAGGAGTTACTCCTAGGAATAGATAAAAGGAAGGCAGGCAGGAATCTCCATGCCCAGTAAAACTTAAATGCTTGCAAAGCTATTTCAGCATCTACGCAAGGATTTCAAATCCAGAAGCCAAATGGAGGCACTTCTGCATTTGGCAGAAGTCTCTTTGGGAATTATTTGCAATTTCTGTTCTAATACTGTAGACCACATTTTAAATGAGATTTACTTGTGGGTAACAGTGATACAAGAAAGTCTTTGTGGTAACTGCAGCCATTACTTATAAAGTACAATCAGGAAAGTGTCCCTTGCTAGGCTTTCCAGGAGCTGGAAAGGAAATGACAGCACCAAGAGACTGAATATGTCCTCACAGGTCCACTTAAGTTGAAACCATTTGGAAAGTACTAGTTAAAGCTGAGTAAAACAGGATGTAGCCAAGATACACCCACATGACTGAGTGCACCTGTGGGCATTGAATAGATTTTTGCCTCTACAGAAAAAAGCCTCCTGATAAAGTCAGTTCAGACAAAGGTTTCTCTGGTGAGCAATTAACATGGTTTCCCTTCTGTCCCTCAGTCTGTCTCACTGATCTTCCATAGATTTACAGTTTGAATAACAACATTCTTTACAGAGCACTCCACACAGAAAAGGAATTGCATCTATGATCAAGAATAAATAGCCCACTAGGGAGATGGAGCTGTGTGGAGTAATTCCCAGATATTCCCCAGAGCAGAAGGCAAGTGAGAGGCTACCCTGGGGGAAGGGACAGATCATACTACCGCAGGTACAGCAAATGGAGCAACAACTCACCTGTAGGGCAAGGGGTGAAATTACATTAGGAAAGAGAGAAATTGAGATAAGCAAGAGATTTCCTCTGGAGGCAGGGATAAAAGCGTGTTTTCCATGAGGAAAAAAGAAAACAAAGATGTCATGATAAAGGTTCAGTCTTTTTCCCTTATAAACGGTGTCCTAGAAGGGCTCTAGCTGGGGAATCTGGAGATGAAACTGCCACACCCCTTTTATTTCCACATATAAGCCAAGATGAGGCAACCCAGGCCAAGTTCAATGGAAAGGAACCCTGCCGGGATGGTCTTACCTTCCCTGCTCTCTGCCTAGCCCCGCTCCAGGCTGTGCACTGACATCAGGCTCCACAGGAAAGGCCCAGAGGATGGTCCTGAGTACTTCACAGCTCTGAACCTCTGTTTAAGCAAGGTCTGGTCCAAAGCAGCAATTCAGAACCCACCTCGAGGAAGTGAAGCTTCTCTTGCCTGAGGATCTGAGAAAAGGGAAGGAGGAAAGGAGGGAGAGAGAGAATGAGGAAGAGGAGGGGAAAGGAATAAACGAAAGAGAAAAGTCAGGAAGAGTGAAGGAGGGAGAAGGTCCCCTGAATGTTACATCTCCAGCTCTCTGGAATGGGTTTTCTTTAATGCTAACAACTTGATATTTACTTTCCATTTAAATTTGAGATGTTGCTATAAATTATCAACCAGCCTCTTGTTCCCTTTGAGTTTATAACTAACTACCTGGGTTACTTATTGTTCAGGTAACAAAAGGGAGGTGAAAACGCCCTTAAAAAGTGACCTCAGAACTAAGAAAATGGGAAGCTGGCTTGGAGAGAGGACCCAGGCCTCTGTGGTTGAGATGAGCCAGGGAGAAGGGCTATGCTCAGATGGCAAGAAGCAATTGACAGCAGGAGAGCAAGACTTGGGAAGAAGGAAGCAAAACGGTGTGAGAAGAATTTGGAGACAGAGATTAGATGATGGAGAACAAGAGAGGAATGGGGAGACAGCTTGCATTTGGGGAGAAAGGGAAGCTAAAAAGCAGAAAACAGGCTTAGAGATTGAGAAAGACGTCTTGAGCAAGGCAGACCCATTTCTGCAGTTTTGACTCACTGAAGCAATTGAGATTTTAGTGAAACTACAACCATGACAACTAGGTTTAGGGTGAAATCCTACCCTTTGAGAGTCAATTATGGTCTTACCACCAGTGAAAGAGTGAAGGTTTCAACATACAATGTCTTAGTGAACAGTGAAGGCTCTACAGGTGGAACTATGTATTTGGGCAATGGTTCATGTGAGGGTTCAGCTGCCCACCTGCCATCACCTGCTCTGTGATGTAGCCTCGAGCCAAAAGGAATTGCTCCATTGACACTGCAGCCTGTGCTTTGGCAATGTACAGAGTAGCTAGGATTTCATACAACTGTCCTATGAAATCATCATGTACTAAGATTCCCCTACACTCTTTTGCCTCACAAAGCTCTCTGTCTCAAAAGAATATAGAAAACCCAAAGGGCTTTGACCATTGTGAAAAGAAACTCAGACACTTCCTACTTTATTTCTACCACAAAGAAGTCAGGATCTCAACAGCGGAAACAAAAGTAGCTCATGATTGGGGTGCAGGAAGGATATCAACATGTAACAGAGGCTTCCATCAGTGATAACATAGTTCTTCCTCTTCCCATCTGAGCCAGAACTCAAATCTGAGATGAGAGGTTGCAAGTCTGAGCCTTTTCTCCTTTGTATAGGAACTTGTGTAATGAATTCAGGGTACAGGTGCTGGCTAGACCATCACAATTACAAATGGAGGAGACTGGTCCTTGGTTTGGACAGCAGGAGAAGAAAAAACACAAAACTCAGAGGAAAGAAAATATTTCAGAAGTTCAGATCAAACTGAGGCTTTTTGAAAAACAAGGGTGATTAATGCAAGAAGTCAGAAAACAGAAACCTTTAAATCAAGCATCCAGTTGTAAAAGAGAAACAGATGTTCCCATTTTAAGAAAGCAGGTCCTTCAGAAAGCTGTAACTGACACTGCTTCTGTCACACTTTAACTGCAGTGGAGCTTGCTCCTTGGACTATCCAGCCACTGGGAGAGAGGCTGCAGGGGAACAGAGATAAGGGTGTTTGTACTGAGAGAACAGGTGTGGACTTTGTCCTCCTTATCACTTTGCAGCCTCTGGCAACCTCCTGAGTCAACAAAGCAATGAACAGCAGCTTGTTGCCTGTTGCTCAGAGCTGTGTGCTCTTGTGACAGTTTCTGCACAATCCTATGTACCTTTTTCCCCTGCATTGCTCATTGATGCTGTGTTGGATGTGTCACCAGTGTATTTCTACAGCATACAAACTATTTCCACCAGCCATGTCACACAGAAAATGCAGAAAGATGCTCTTTGTTAAAATGGAACCAGAGGTTTTTCTGTAGAGAGGCTCCTGCACTGTTTGTATCTGGACTGCCTCGTTCCACATCTTTATTTCTACTGTGATTTTCAGCTCTGGTGAAATTAGTACACACAAAGAAGTCAGAGTCATGTTTTCTCTATTTTCCTTAGGAACCTTTATGGGTATTCTAATTGGAGATCCTAAAAATCACAGACTCACATTCATTATGAAATCCTGAATCAGATTAGCTTTGAGTTTTGTGACTAGGTCTCAAATAGGTCTATTCCTTCAGTTGTTACCCCAAAAGAGAGTGGCAACAGGAGGAATTAGTGGTTGGCCTGGTGTTCCTTATTGCATTTAGAAGCTTTGAGTGGATCTGGATGTGTCTGAATTACATGTGGCAGATGTGCAAGAACATAATCCTGGATGGCTTGGTGTATACACAGGCCTACACACCTGTCACATCACAATATAATGAAAGCCTGTTTCAGTTTCCTGAATCATTGCAAGGCAACCCAACCTGAACCAGAATCAGGGCACAGAGCTATGTTCAGCCTAATATCACAATTAATTTGTCTTGGAAAATTAAATAGACCTACCCAAAGTACCCATGCCTTTAAGAAGAGGGGGATAGAGAAAGAAAAGTTATGTAGGGAAAAGGAAGAGAGGTCAACTCTGAAAGAGATCCATAGTCATAGAACATCCAACTGAATACTGAAATGCAACATCACTTCCCTCCTTGTACCATTTCTCACTAGCAGCAAAAATGCATTACATTCACATTACTTTCCAGCAGAAAGGTCCACACCTTGCTCACATCACTGGTCAGCACTTTGTCACTTAGAGATGACAATTGCTAGACAGAACAGCCCAAAACCTTGTGTACAAATGAGCACAAACAGTAAAGACTGGGGATGTACTGGGAAAATTCCCTTGATAAGGAGTCCACTTCCAAGGGGAGATCAAAGTACATAGAGAGTACAGTTTAAAGGAAGATAGAAATGAAGTGCAAAAGATGTAGCACTAATACTTGGCAGTTTTAACCCTGAATGCAGAGTCAAAACTGAACAAGGTACCACACTGAGAAACAGCTTTCCCTTTTGCAGGCAGTTAACACTCCAGCCTCACCAAAAGCAATGGTGATGACTGACATGCAAGGTGCACCTCAGGAAGTACTGGTGCACTTCCTTGCAATCCAAGTCTGCTGAGTCCAGGTGTTAGATCCCTCTCTTCTGAGAAGTGTTTTCTGCTCCCTCCAGAGAGGATCCCTGGCGAGTAGCCAAGATGGTGAAATCCTACCTCCAGCAGCACAACATCCCTCAGCGTGAGGTGGTGGACACTACTGGTCTGAACCAATCTCACCTCTCACAACACCTCAACAAGGGCACTCCCATGAAGACCCAAAAAAGGGCAGCCCTCTACACCTGGTACGTCCGCAAGCAGCGAGAGGTGGCCCAGCGTAAGTATGGCAACAACTGTTCTCCTGTCTCAGTTTCAGAAAGGCCTCTGCTCTCCCGTGCTAATCCTTAATCCCTATTTTTATCAAGTGAAAATGGAAGGAAAAGCCACGTTTAGCAGAAGCTTAGAGAAGTCTGGGTCACTATTCAGTGGTGAGGTGAACTGAACAGCACATGGGAAAACACCCCCTTGTGAAGCAGCCTGCAGTCACCCACCCCACCCTTAGAGAAACTAATACTCTGCATTTGCAATTGGAGTTGTCTCAGCCTTAGACTAAAGCAGTGTAGTGGATATGACAGAGAGAATTTCTGCCCAAGAACTATGCTTCTGCAATTTCAGCTAAAGCAACAGTTCCTGTAGCTGCAAAAAGGAGCAGGTTGCTGCATTCACTGCAAAGAACTACTGTGGGCTATCACCTCGTGCCCTCTAGGCCCCTTAAGTACAGGCACCCACTGGGAACCCATGCCTGCAGCATGCACTTCCACATTCATAGGCCTGTCTGGAATCTGTCTTATTTAGTTTTGTTTTGGTGAATTGCAAGTAAAATGAGACATTTGGCCTTTGGCTGGTTTTGGAAAGCAGGACTCCAGTTGTGCTTACTCTAAACTCTGCTGCATTTGCTTTCAATACTCCAAGGTGGAAGCAGAAATGCAATGCATGCAAGAGAAAGGACAGGTAAATACAGCCCTGCATGGAACATCTTATCAGTTTTTGCAGATTATGGAACTTTATTTCCACCCCATTTAGATTCAACCCTCTGTCTGGTAGGAGATAGTCTCCAAGGCTAAGCTCCATTGGGCCTGCTAGGCACCCAAAGAGACCAAAATATTGGAAATGCTTCCAGAAAGCAAATTCCCTTGCCCCTTTGTGCCTGCAGAATTCACACATGCTGGTCAGGGTATCCTGACAGAGGAGCCCATGGGAGATGACCTGCCCACCAAGAAGGGAAGAAGAAACCGCTTTAAGTGGGGTCCTGCCTCACAACAGATCCTGTTCCAAGCCTATGAGAGACAGAAAAACCCCAGCAAAGAAGAGAGAGAGGCACTGGTGGAAGAGTGCAACAGGTAAAGATGGGTGCCTTTGGAAGAGGGGGACAGCAGGGCCTCTCTGTGCTCTTGGTGTTTGCTAGCACCTGAGAGGCAGGCTAACAGCACAGCAGTGGATGTCACCACTGACACCAGCCACGTTTGAAGGAAATGCCACAGCTGAGCATTCACTGTCCACGGAGGATCAGTGATGCCTCATGTCTTGCTCTACCTTACACACAGTGTGCCAGACCACAGCCCCTTCAGGGCTGCACACTGTCTCTGTCCCCCTGACTCAGCCCAGCTCAGCAAGGCTCTTCTTGTGCTTTCCCCCACAGAGCAGAGTGTATCCAGAGAGGTGTCTCCCCATCTCAGGCCCAGGGACTGGGCTCAAACCTGGTGACAGAGGTCAGAGTTTACAACTGGTTTGCCAACCGCAGGAAGGAGGAGGCTTTCCGGCACAAGCTGGCCATGGACACCTTCAGCGGGCCACAGCCCACCTCTGCCCCTCCTCTACCTCCTCACAACTCTTCCTCCCTCCAGCCACCACCTGCTCTCTCACCCAGCAAAGTTCATGGTAAGAAACAATTGGAGGGAAATCTGAAAAAGACACCAGTGAACCAACCCAGACTCAGACACCAAAACTATCTTTCATGTCCAGCCCTTTAGGAGGTGAATCTACAGGCAGAAAAAGCAGACCTGCTACAAGGCAAGCTACTGGTGACAAAGAGACCATGTCTCCAAGTGAGCAGAGTAGCTAGAATAGCAAGGGTGGCAAAGTTCAATAACAAAACTTTCAGCCCAATCTCCTCCCTTAGTCTGTGACATCCTGCACTCCCTCATGGCTGGCACAGTAATCCCTTTCAAGGAGCCATCCACTGGCTGCCATCACAAGTGGATTCTGTATCCTTTCACTCATGTGTGCCTCCTACTCTTTCCAAAACACATCAGCACCATCAGACTCTGTCACTGAGCTTTCAGGCATCAGGAAATATCATTCTCCATCCAAAAAGAGCAGAGCTTTTCCAGCTTCATAAGCCAGAGCTGGTAATTGTTCTCACTCTGGGAAGAAATGATCTTGCCAAGACTCTCTCCTCTCTACACCTATATGCAGAGGGGTTTCTAGCAAACCCTGCTCGCTCCCTGCAGTGCACACATAACCTAAAGCCAGTATTTGAGGAAGAGGCTGTGCTACATTACAGAGGAAAGCCAGGGCAGGGTGGCAGGAATGCCTGTTCTCCTGGTTTCCCTACTACCCACCTTGACTCTGCCTTGAACATCTAAAGGTGCCTGTAAAGGAAACTGAATTTTGCACCTGCCAATGTTTCTCAGTTTCTCCTTTCTCCGTTCTGACAATCAGTTTTCCCTCCTGTTGTGATGCAGGAGTGAGGTACAACCAGCAGCCAGCCAGCGAGGCAGAGTCCCCCAGCAGCAACCACCATGGGAACAGCTCAATGGTGACCACCCAAACCATCCTGCATCAGGTTTCTCCCCCTGGACTGGAGCCCAGCCAGAACCTACTGAGCACAGACACTAAGCTGGTAAGTGATGTATACTTAAGTTCTGGTGACAGGAGGACATCAGGTCCTCTGCCTGTGGTCACAATATGGACTATTTGGAAGTAGTTTTTCCTAGAGTACTCATAGAACCACTTTATTCTAGAGATACTACATAGCTAACTTTGCACTTACCGTGTAACATGAGTAGTCCTGAGATTCATGTGCTCTCTAGACTGCTGGTGAGGGCAGGTATTACAGCATGAAAGCAGAAGTATAGCCATTGCCTTAAAATTGATCAAAACAGTCTATGCTGAAAAAAGAGAGCTCAAGCTGAGACATTATTTCCTTCTTCCCAGGAAACCCTGTTCTCCTTTCCCCAATTTGATTCTCATCATGTCACCTCCAACTGTCATTTGAGCTTTACACATCAAGATAGTTGATCAGACATCAGTGGGATCAACAGAACAGAGACCTGTACTTACTGTAAAAATTAAGCCCAGCAGCCTGTATGCAGCACATACCACAGAGACATGTACTGGATGTCCAGATTACAGCAACCTGCTTTCTCAAAGCAAATTTCCTTTTGAGATTTGACTGCACCTTTTCCCACACAATTAGTAGTGAAGCTCTAGAACTACATATTCATATTCAGTTTGCACAGGCTCCCTTGCTTACAGGGCAACAGTTGGCAGAAGTTTGCATTAATGCACAGTGGCCTGAGGTGAAGTTAAGTTCACTATAAACTGGTATGGATTTAAATCTTGTGAGTCACTCACTTTGCTGGCTTTCTGGTCTCTTCCTGAAGAAAAAAATCTTTCATGAGGTGCTGAAAATCTTCTACAGCTGTCTTCTAAAATTGGTATCAAGGTGATTTGTCCCATCTTGGTGGCATGCTTACTCTTACTAAAGATTCCTTACAGCTGTTTGAGGGGAGAGAAAAAAAAAAAGCATTGAACTTTCTCTATCAGATGAATTA
Organism: Hemiprocne comata; assembly: GCA_020745705.1. Classification (NCBI taxonomy): domain Eukaryota; kingdom Metazoa; phylum Chordata; class Aves; order Apodiformes; family Apodidae; genus Hemiprocne; species Hemiprocne comata. The sequence continues at coordinate 10,843,099 of CM036602.1, read as the reverse complement.
TTAGAAAGCTATTTTGCTGTTCCACCAATACTCCAACCACAGGTCTCCAGAGGGCCATGCAAACTCAAAACCCCATGAGAGCATAGACACAGGTTATATGGATCATTTTAGAGGCTGAGAACAGTCAAGTTAATACATTTCTCAGTGACTCAAGGACAGATTGAATCAGCAAGATACCTAAGCAGAGAACAGTCCTGTTTTATCTAAAAAGTACATTTCCCCTCCAACAGCAGGGAACTGCCAGGTAATGTGGCCTGAGGAACATACTGTGTGAGAAAAAGGTCTAAGGAAACTTTTCAGCAAGTCCAAAATTGCAGTCTGAAAGCTACTGGCCACTAAAAGACACTTGCTGGGAGAATGGGAAATTACAGGCATTTCTCAAGGGAAAAGGTGAACAAGAAAAGAGGAACTCCTGGATTCTGTGCTGAACTCTGCAGCTAACATTACTATGTAAAAATCACCTAAGCCTCTTAATTTCTCTGAGCATCATCTTCTTCTACAGTCAGAAAAATAAACTTTCCCCATAGAGAATGCAAGGGACTAAGCTCACACTTGTTTTTAAAGCCCTTATGATTTCTTAAATACCAAAGAACTAGAACAGCAGGGATTTACTCTTAGTGTTTCAGCAGCTGACCTTTGCCAGTTAATTTGCACAGGGAAACTGCAGACAAGCCAATGTGAAGTCTCTCTAGTTAGTGAGTGGCCAAAGCCTTCTCAAAGGAGAAGGATGTTCCTCACAGCTTTGGGACTTGCCACACTCAACCTTCTGCAGATGGTATTTTCATGGTCCCTGTTTCACACAGGTCTCAGCTTCTGGAGGAACTCTCCCTCCTGTCAGCACCCTGACTGCTTTGCACAGCCTAGAGCAAAATCCACACCCACTGAGCCAGCAAACTCAGAACCTCATCATGGCATCACTGCCAGGTGTAATGGCAATTGGAGCTGGCGAGACCTCATCCTTAGCACCAGCATTCACCAACACAGGTGCCTCCACCCTGGTGATAGGTGAGTAGTGTTCTGTAACAACTCTGCTTACCAGGATTCTGATAAAGAACTACCTGTAACTGTTAGAATTACCTGCCTCATTTTCAGAGACAAAAGTACTAAGTTGGCAGTGATACAAACCTGGAGAAATTGTCACAAACACTAAGAATCTTCAGCAGCACTACTCACAGCTGCCACTGGAATCAAGGGGCAGATGTTCCTTATTCATGTTAGAATTAAGTTACACACAAACCCACATCTTAAGAGCAACAGACTTCTGCAATCTATTCCTATGCCAATGTTTTGTTTTGCTGCTCTGCATCTTCCCAAATATAAATGTAATAGTTCCTTAAAACTATGAAAATTGGAGCATGTTCATGGTACTTGAAAGACAAAATATCCTGTTCTACTTCCTGCAAAGAGCAGCATATGCCTTCGGAAATGACAGCAATAGCTACTATTTTTTTTATATTTTTCACTTTGACAGCTTTTCTGGACTTGCATGAGATTTCATTTCAAGACTAGTCTACTGCCAAAGTGCATCTCATTAGTTAAAGGAAAATAAAATGTATACTCTCCTTTTACACTTTCTTCCAAGGAAGAAAGAGGCCGTATGTTGTTCCATGATGACAGCTGTGGACTAGTTTCCATTCCCTCATTTATACTCAAGATCATTATATGGATTCTAATTTTGTGCAAACAAAAAAAATATTGAGAGTGATGGAGGCACTTGCCAGTTTACAGTACAGGGTCTGGACAGCCATGGGAAATGAGTAGGAAAGTGTGAAACCTTCTACCTTTCTCACTGGTCTAAAACTCCTAATTTGGCAGCCCAAGCAAAATGAGCTTAAACTCTGTTCCCCATGGCTGGGCAGCTATAGCATAATTGTCTCTGTTGCCAACAGCTTCATAAAAAAATAAAATGAACAGGACATGAGGTGATGCTCTGAGTTTACTTCTGAGCAAGGCCTCCCCAGTGGAACTCTGTATCAGGTTATCACTAAAACTGGAAAGTGGCCTATACTGGTACACAAGGATGTGCACAGAGCAAACACTGGGAGTCAGAGGCAGTTTTAGGGTACCTGGCTGCATTGTACATTTTGCACACTTCCACTTTGCTTACACAGGCATGAAACATATTCATATCCACAGATAACAAAAGGAACACCTGAAAAGCAGGATCTGAAATCACCCTACAGCAACAGGCCTGCCACGATGACTATTTCAGATGCCCCTACTGCAGAGCAGCCACACTCCTCCCATACTGTGTGACACTGCTGTCATCAGTCCTTGTTTTTCAGGCCTGGCCTCAACCCAGCCCCAGAGTGTACCTGTCATAAACAGCATGGGGAGCAGCCTCACTACCCTGCAGCCCGTCCAGTTCTCCCAGCAACTGCACCCATCCTACCAGCAGCCCCTCATGCAGCAGGTCCAGAGCCACATCAACCAGAGCCCCTTCATGGCTACCATGGCCCAGATACAGAGCCCTCACGGTAAGAACATGAACTCATTTGCCCAAGCAAACCAAAAAATAAAGGCTCTGTTCTGGAGCACTTGCTGGGTCCTGGGACTTGCAGCACTCCATTTCCCTCTTCTATTATTGTTGTTTCATTATGAAATTATTTTTCTCTTGCATTCATCTCCCTGTCCCTCCACTCCCACTGTTTCAGAGACAGGCAGCAGGTCCATGTGCATGAGAACAACTCAGCCAAACTAGTCTCAGCAAAGCTCCAGCATTCACATGATCTTGTTTTCTTTCATGCACAGCTCTCTACGGCCCCAAGTCTGAAGTGGCCCAATACACACATACAGGCCTCTTACCACAAACCATGGTGATAACAGATACAGCCAATCTCAGTGCCCTGACCAACCTGACACCAACTAAACAGGTAACAGCCTTTAGCACATGCCTTTGTTCCCCCACCTTAGAACTGCACCAGTCTGCAGGTGGCTCCTTGCTTGTCAAAGAGTTTTTGGATGTGTGGTCTATGCCATCCCAGCAGGATGATCTTTCTTATCTCCTCACCTTCCTGGTACCAGCTGCAATACTGGAGGCATTAGAGCAAGTGCTTCACTGCATAATGAAGGAGGATTTAATCTCCTTGGACACAGCACCTGGTCACGCTTCTCTCATGCCTGTTAGAAGGGATGTAGAAACCAGCCACTGTTAACTTTCTTTTCTCTAGGCATTCACATCTGACTCAGAGACTCACACAGAGTCTGGGATGCATACACCAGTGTCACAGGCACCAACGATACATCTCCAGAACCAAGATACAACCATCCAGCACCTTCAGCCAGGCCCTCGCCTCACCTCAAGCCCCGCTGGTAAGAGCAGCAGCCACCATTATCTTAAACCATGTGTTGCTTGTTTCTCTTGCCAACACTGTAAAAGCCATACAGAAAATGGTAACTGGGGCTCACCATTCTCCAGGAGGGCTCTACCAGTGTCTTGGGGGGGTTTGAAAAGCTGGCACAAGGAAAAGATTCAGAGCACAGGCTGTGCAGGCTGTGTAAGGTCAGACTGTGGAAACTGGACTCTTCTTCAGAATCTAGAGGAAAATATCCTTTAAAATATTGATAAAAATCAGTGACCATGCATAGTCAATCCTGCAGGCAGTTTTCAGGCTTGAAAAGCCCAAGACTCCCTCATGAAGCAACTCCAGTTGGATCTTCCCAGTTCTAAGAGAAGAACTAAGACATTAACAATTAATTAGAATCCTCACATCTGAACTCCCTGATGCCATGAATGCTTTCAGGCTAGCTTAGTCCTTGAGCTAGGTATAGAAAGAGGAGTCATGCCCCTGTGCCAGGAGGTTTTAGTCATGCTGGAAATGCAAGGTTGTGCACATATGATAAGGAGACTGCAGTGAAAATTTGTACTTAACTTCTGCCTGTGCCTTTGACAGTGTCCTCCAGCAGCCTGGTGCTGTACCAAAGCTCCGACTCCACCAACAGCCACGGTCAGCTGCTGCCATCCACTCACAATGTCATCGAGACCTTCATCTCCACACAGATGGCATCCTCCACTCAGTAATCCAGACAGCTAGCTCAAGGGTGACTGCCACGACCAACCTGTCAGGTGCCACTCCAACTGTGTTTGCCATCACTGTCACCACTGCCTTCCACGGGAAGGAAAGGCTGCTGTGCTCAGCTGACCTCCAGCCCCTGCTGCCTCCTATAAATCCCTTGCTCAGCTGCCTCCGGGAGGGAAGAGGTCTCAGGCTCAAGACAGAAGCTGTGGAAAGATGATGCTGGCACTGCTAAAATCCACTGCCCTCAAAAAAACCAAGCAAACCCAAACCCCACAAGCCAGCCTAGAATGACCAGACATCCCTTTGTGGCTGCCCAAGAAGGGATCTCACCAGGACAAGGATCTGAATGCAATTTGGCAAAAATGCCAGAGCACAGGTGGGACTTTCATTCTGCTCAGCCTTCACCAAGCTGGGTCTGTACAAACCTGCCACCACCACACTAAGCCATGCAGGAAAGAGCAAAGCTGAGCAGCCAAAGAAGGGACACCCTCTTTAAAGCACTTCACCTCCTTTGCTTTAAAGAAGCTCCAATGAGAACTATGAGAAATAACAGTATCTTGGAGGCAAGAGTGAGAGAACCTGGTTCCTGACTGCAATGAAAATCACCACGAAACAGATTCAGGAATGGCTTGGCACAAACCTGTCAGCATGGGATCACTGACTACATGCTACAAATCCTTTAATTCACTACAAAAATACCAAACATTCTCAGTTAAAAATGACCTGCTCTAAAATCATGCTATCCTAGAGGAAATGGTTTGGTTATTTTTGATATAGCTCTGCTTTGTTTTAAATGCAGAAATTAAAAGTTTAACAGCAGCAAGGAGATTCCAGTTCTCTGCATTCACCACGTGGATTCTCATCTTGTGCATCTTGCTGAACAAGCCCAGGGGTGGCATTGCCACCACTGCCTGACACTGCACAGCACCTTGGAGGGTCCCATCCTCCACACAGAGCAGCAGTTCCTTTAGCTGCATCTCTATAAAGATGCATTCCTTTTACAGAACAGGGTTCATTCTCAGCTTCCCTATAGGCTAGATTCTGTAGTTCTTGAAATGCAAATGATTACGCTGGGGTCTAAGAGTCTTACGAGCACTAAGTGAAGGATTTAGCCCTACAGATCTACTTACAATTCCTTTTCTAATTATTCCTCTCTTCTCCATTTACTCTCAACCTTCACATCACTGATATGGGGCACCAGCCAGACACAAAAAAAGCCCTAACTGACAAATTTTTGTCATTGTGGCCAAAACAGAGCTATTCTTTCAACTGTGAAATGGATGAAAATCCTTGTTTCTAGAAAATGCTCGAGACCCTTAAAAGGTTAAGATATAAAGGGAGAATTAAAAAAGAAAAAGCCCAACAGCAAACTCTTCAGTTATCATATCTAGAAATTTCAAAATTACACATGTCCATTACAGTTTGTATTGATATGATCTTCCTCTTGATACTATGAACCCTCAGAGTCTAATTTCAGTAACAAGGTTCTCTGAGGAATTTTATCATAGAATTGTTTCCTAATCTCCCATGTGCATCATTTGTAAATACATAAACTTCCAGTTAGCATAAATCATCATAAAACAAGTCAAAAGACAATTTTTAGACCATTATGCATTTGAAGCCCCAGGTGCTAGCTTCAGTACACTTAAGTTTTAACTGGCCATAAGACAAGTAAATTCTGCTGGCACATTCACTTAGATTACAAGCTAATTTTCTACTTAGCCTTTCAATTTTTTGGATGCCAAATGTGTTTTTTTGATTAAAAACCAGCAAGGATCTTAGTGAAGAAAACATCTTGGGTTTTCCCACACTTAAAGAGCAATGGTTCACTATTTCAGTTTCTCTAGTCTGGCCTTCTGGTCTCCTGAATAGGGCAAATGAGTCAGAGCTACTGAAACCCAACAACCTAAGAAACAGAAAGGGAGTATTTATCCAGTAACAGGTCATCTCCTGAAATATTTGAGCTGAAGTATAATTGGACTGAGTGCCACACTGAAAACTACCAAAACCCACTGCATTTCATAGAGACAAAAGTAATCCTCAATGAAAATAAGTCCTCCCTACAGCAATCATAGCATTAATCACCAAGCAACTAAAAAGCCATCTTCAGCCATCGTTACCCCCACTGGGTGAGCCATCTGAAAACAGCAAGAAAGCCACTGCTGTACAAAACCTGCCAAATTAAATTAAATAAGACTGATAGTGTAGTAGAATTTAATAGCAACAAATGCCATAAAAGAACTATACATCAAAAAAATTCAAAGGACACAACTTGAACAGAACTACCTATTGATAACAACTCCCAAATAAGGTCACTGCACACTGTTTATATGCAGGGGCCCAGGAGAGGTGCAGATTACAGAGGGATTAGTAACATGGCAGGTCTCAACAACAGATTGTTATGATGATCACAGGAATAAAAATAAGGGGCCCCTGATACCTGACAGGATGCTTTTGATAAATGAGTCTCCCACAGGCTGGAGTTATTCTTAGTAGGCATCTTAGAAGGCAAAGAGGAAAAGGAGTCCATCACCTGTTGCCATGTAAACCAAATTCAATTAATCATACACTCTCTCCAGGACACAAGACTGGGATTACTGATGTGAAGGAACAGAGCAGGAGGGCTGCAGCTATGATTATATCCCTCTGTCACCAAGTCTGTGTGCAGCAGTTAATCCTTCTACCCTAGCTCTGCATAACCAGCAGCATAGATGACTGCTGGGCCAGGAGAACAACATTCCCTTCCCCAAGGGACACTAACCACACAAGAAGTCACTTAATTAGACTCTCAGGCCATTGAGCTTTTAGAACAGAAGCTTTGCCAATTAATTTTCCCTCATCTGCAACAACTCTTTTGGTAGGTTTTTTTTTTTTTCAGCATCCTTTATCCATCATAATCACCTGTCATTTTCAGAGCAAAAATCTTCATTCTCTTTTTTTCTTCTTTTTCTTCTTCACAGCTGCTGGCACCACTGAGTTCTCTGTATGACTGCTGTCCTGTCTTTCATACTGTCCATTTGCAGACACCGACCATGGCAAATCTCTGTTGATTTGGTCACACTCTGCTGGGTCTATTATTTTCTCTTGAATTTTATTCTCTCCCCTAATTTTCTTTTTCTTCTTTTTTTTATGGCTGTGCTCTACATAACCCTGACTCTGATCCCAGCTGGAATCCTGGAACAGTGCAGGAAAAGCACTTTGCTTCAGAATGTCTGTGGCTGACACAGCAGCCTCCTGGTACCTTTGCCACTCTTGGTCACTGTCCGTGTCACTGGAGAGGTAACACAAGGGAAGGAAATGATGTTATTTTTGCCTTCAATACACCCAAAACACAAACAGAAGAGTGACCTGAGATGAGAACACCTGATAAACACCCAGTAGCTCTGGGACTCCTGTACAAGTTAGCATTTAACCAGTTCGAAGGCTGAGGTGTTCTTTACACAAAGATTTCTAATTCCCCAGCACTAAAAAAAACAAACACAAAAACACCCCCAAAAAACAAACAACAAAAATCTGCTCTAGTCAAACACAGGAGTCATAAATACACCCTTCTCAAGCTCTCCAGCTTCCTATTCCCTTGCAAGAGTCCCAGCTGCCTCTGAAATGTGGGATGCAAAAGTACTTCAGGAGCAAAGTAGCTGACAACACTTCACCTGGAGCTGGATGGCTGTCTCCTCCTTCTTGCAGGGCAAGGCTCTGATTTCCCACAGTCTCCCGGGACAGAGGAAGAGAAGAGGCGAAAACCTAAAACATGTAAAAGGGAATTTTAGCCCCAATATAACACAGAGGTGAAAGCAATCAACAGCAATCTCCCTGGGAAACCTCACTGCTGTTACTGTATTGCTATAGCTCTTGACAGCAATTATTTGGGACTGCCTGAGAGGAGTTAGGGCATGGAGATCACAGCTTCAAAGTAACAGCCTTTACAGGCTCTTAACAGGAATTAATCTATTGCAAATGCTTATTAGTCAGCTGGGTGTACAAAGGGCAACAGACTGGATCCATCCCACCCACCCTCATTTAACTAATAATGTCATAAAGCAGCCAGAATGGCTGTTACTAGAACTCACCATCCTCTCCAGAGTCAGACTGTTGCACAGACATTTGTGAAGGTCCTGATGAGCCCTTCAAGACAGTGATGAAACTAAACAGAAAACCTCGGTCAGACCTTAAGATTTATGCAAACTGAGCTAGAATGCCACTAGAATGACTTAAAAGCAGCGTTTCTAAAGACAACTCTAAACACAAGAAATTCTAGTTCTCCAGGGCCATATTTACACAATAAAGATACTGGCAGCCCCATCACAGGCACACTGCCACCACAACCCTCAATCGGGTGTTGCTTTAGGTTGTAAGAATAAATAAAAGATTCTCACGCCAGCCTTTAAATGATGGAAGTGCCAAGGCACCCAAATCCTACTTTCTTCCCCAAAACCCATTCAGCACAGAGGCAAATGGAAACAGGCAGTGCTGCACAGGGAGCCTTTACCACAGGGGCACAGCACATGGGCCAGGTTAGTTCACAAAATATTGGAAGTTTGCCTGAAATACAAGAATGAAGGAGATAAGAGAAACAACTCCTCTTCAGTATCCAGGTTGTGCTCAGATCTTGAATGTCCTGGGGTTAGCCCACAAAAGCACCAGTGTACTTGACCCAGAGAACAAACATTTTTAGTATGGCTTGCCAATACCTGTCCAGCATTGCTCCTAGTTTCTTGGCAACATGTGCTCTGAATTCTGGGGTTGTCTGTAGCTCATTTCCATCCTCATCGTGACCATTCACCTCACGCCTGTTCAAAATGAGAGTAACAATTATCTCTTTGAAGGCCAGTAACACCTGGTGCTCTTGCCCAAACACGAGATAATGGACTGTAAAATCTCCTACCCTCAAGTCATCAATTCATACTTGGTAGGGAAGACTGCTAAGACAGAACACAGCTTGGTAGTAACAATTCAGTTCCCAAGAGAGATCTAAACATTCTTTAGCTATGTCCATCATCATTAGTAATTGGATTAATTTTCTCCCTACAAAAGCAAATAAACTTTATCAGGACATCCCTTCTCCTGCATGTAGTTCCTGTTCATGTTGCCACAAAATCTGTCCCAGGAGAGAGGATTTTATTAAGTTTCCTGGCTGACAGCCTTTGGAGCTGAGCCTACAGAAGTGCTGCAAGCTTGGGAAGGCCAGCAGCACCTCCAGGTGTTGCTTCCCAGATGAGTGCTTGGTTTTGCAATTGCAACATTTGTTGAATAATTATTTTTATATGTAACTGTACTAATTCCTTCATGAGACACTTGCAGAGCTGGGGGTTTCCAACACTTTGGAACTAATGCTGTAACTGACAGCAGCAGTAAGTTTTCAACTTCTATATTCCCCTGCTGCATAAGGGATCAGAAATGTACTTAAAAAACCTATTAGTTTTTTTCAGATTGAAACACCATTTCAGAGAGCAGTTGGGACTACTTCCTAAAACAGAACAAGCACTTCAAGTAGGAAATATCACAAGGCATTAACTGTAAGTAGCACAATACAATATGCATTATTTTTTCTTCAGTGAAATGTAAGTCTGAAACCAGAAGCAAAAATACCTTAGGCTGGGCTGAGCAGGCTGTAACCGGTCCTTTTTAAAGCCACCTGACAAAGGAAAAAGTACAGGCAAGTTCAAAAAACCTGTGACAAGGATCTCCTTAATCCCCCTTCTGGCACATGATTTTATAGCATAAGAATCGTGCCCTAAAGACAATCCACGCCCACCTTGGGGGGAAAACACTTATGAGGGGAAACTTCCCATCGGCCAGGCCGTAGCAGATACCCTGCCCGAGTAAGGGGCTCTGGCCCCGGCAGGAGGCCGCGCATCACCAGAGCACAGCCGGGCCGAGCCCCGCTCCCAGAGCCCCGCTCCCTGGGCTCCCCTGGGCGCCCGCGGCTCCCGAAGCGATCCGGCTCTGACACCAGCACCCCGCCAGAGAGCTGCCCGCGCCTGATCAGCCGTCCCCCGTGACAGCGCCGGGGCAGAAGGAGCTGCGGAGGGGCCCGGCCCACACCGGGCAGCACACGCCGCCGCTGCGGCGGGAAAGCAGAGCCTAGCTGGCCGCCGACCCTCACCGCCGCGCGGCTCTGCCCGCGCAGCGCAGTCCCAGGCAGCCTCCCGGAACCGCGCTGCCGCCTCGCCGCTGCTGTCCGAGTCGGTGTCGGTGTCCAGGCCCGAGCTGCCCTTGGGCGCCGCCATCTTGAAGGCGCGACAGGCGCGGGGCACGCTGGGCGCTGTAGTCCAGCCGGGCGGCCGCGGGGCACGCTGGGCGCTGTAGTCCTCCAGGGCAGCCTCCGACAAGATGTCCGCCACCCAAGGGCGGCCATGGGAGCTCCAGGTCTCTCCGAAAGCGGTGGCTTCACTTCTCCATGAAAGACCCCGTATCTCTTTCGTGTTTGTAGACGAAGAGAGAATCATTGAATCATTTGGGTTGGGAAAGACCTTTAAGATCATCAAGTCTAACCTTTAACCCTACTCTATCACGTTCACTCCTAAACTATATCCCCAAGCACCACATCTATACGACTTTTAAGCACTTCCAGGGATGGTGACTCAACCTCTTCTCTGAGCAGCCTGTTCCAATGTCTGACAACCCTTACAGAAAAAAAAGTTTCCCGATGTCCAGCCTGAACCTCCCCTGGTGGAGCTTTAGGCTGTTCCCTCTCATCACTATTTACTTGTGAGAAGAGACCAGCCCCTATGTCTCTACAACACCTTTTCAGACAGTTGTAGAGAGTGATAAGGTCTCCCCCTCAGCCTCCTTTTCTTCAGACGAAACCACTCCAGTTGCCTCAGCCACTCCTCATAAGACTTGTTCTCTGCGCCCTTCACCAGCCTGGTTGGTCTTCCGTGCACCCGCTCCAGCACCTCAATGTCTTTCTTGTATTGAGGGGCCCAAAACTGAACAACTTTTTTGTCCATATACAAGGAATGACAAGTTCCAAGGATAACAAACTGACCTCCAAAAAGGCATTAGATCTTTAACTCAAAAAAGCTGAAGATTGGATAGGTGATGTTCTCCTTAAAGCTCTTAACCAACTCACCCTGGAGGATGTTTCATTTTGGTTAAACAACACTCTTCTGGCCATTTCCCTCTAACAGGCTGTTAGAGGCACAGGGATTTCTAGAACAGATTGCAACCGTGTTTCAGCTCGATTATTTGCCTTCACAGATGTCAAGCACCAGATGCTTCAAAGCATGTTTTACTCAAGCAGATCAGGCAAAGTTCAGTGTGCTTATGGGCCTACTCCTTGAAATATGGCAGTTTCCAGAGATACAATCCAGAAAAAAAGAACAAAAAAAATCAGAAGAAAACATGTCATGTACCAGAAATAGCTGTTTGGTGTGGTATTGCAAACAGAAAAGTGAAATGAGCAGCAGTTCTTGGAAGTGGATCTTGCCATCAAAAAGGCAATCTTGCAAAGAAAGGCAAAAGGCCACAGACAGGAACTCTTTTGCGTGGGAATTTCAAGGAAGGAAGAATGTTCCCAAATGTGATTTAATACTGAGTTGAGGTACCAATGGGTTGAAAATATAAGTAAACCAGGGAGAATTGATGAGCAAAATACCAACAAGAGGTTCCAGGACTTGGATTCTTGATATATGTATGACTTTTGTAATTAAGAATTTTAGGAGGGGGTTTGTGTGTACCATAAATATCAACATTATGTTTGACGATCTTGTGACTTAGATAATGCAAAAGTGAATAAATTGAAGTGATTTATTCTCATGCACACCATGAGAATGAACTGGTAACCAGTGCACGAGGCTTTTCAAAGTCTTAGCAATTACTGGCTACCAGCTGCACTGAAGAATGGTACATGTATCACCAGTAGAATACACATCATATAAATGATATTTCAATCCCCATTATGCACATGACATATAGCTCTTTGAAAGCTGATTTCTTAGCTTTGGTAAGAAAAGTATTATCTTGCATCACTTATTATTGCTATTCAATGTAACTGTTCTTTGCCAATGGGAGTAAATCTGTATATATATAATCTCCAACTAACCTACTGTTTTAAATAAGTCTTTTCCCCTCCTATTAACCTTAGCTGTAAACAAGATTAAAATTTTCATTCTACTCTTGTAGGCCACCCTTTCCATTCATCCAATCTTATCAATTGCCTGTCTCTGGACTTTTTTTCATTTTAAAAAGAAAACACTTGCCAGAAGTGGAACAGGAATAGTGTAAATAAGTCATTATAGAAATGCATCACAATATCATTACATGCTTCTGAGACTTAAAACATAAATAAAACACGATCACTGAGCAGTGACAATATTCCCTGGCTATGTTGTCTGTGCCAGTCACTGTATTTCTTTTTAGATTGCTTTAGTTATTGTATGATACCCAAACAATAAAGACTGTTCTGAACATTACTCATTCCCATTACTATAATGCCAGAAATCAACCTTTTTTACTTTTTATACTGATATTCTTTTCACTGTAGACATACATGGTGATTAGTCTAAGTTGCTCCAAATTTCAGAAGCTCATCTTTGTTTTAATCAGCATCTGGAGGACACCATTTATACCTTTGGGGCCTTGTTAACTTCTACTTAATCTGATACTACACTGATATGTCAAATTTTTGCTTGAATGCTGAAGCTGTGTCAAACTGTGCTGTTTTACTGTCTTGTTGAAAATAAGATAGCCTGCTTTGTTAGACATTTTCACTGACAGAAAACACGCTGCTGGTGTGGGCAGGACAGCTTTTCAACATGTGTCCTGATACCATAAACCCTATCATTTTCAGATACTATCTTAATCTTCACCTTAACTACAAATTTTCCAGCTTCATGTATCAACCTGCATGGCAATTCCAGCAGGGCTGCTGGACAACCCCTTTGACCTGTGTTTCACCAAGCCTGCATGGTACTGAAAGCTGTAAAAAGGCTCAGTACAGCTGGGTTTTTACATTGCTAAACAGTTCCTGGCTTGCACATTCAACCCTTCACACCAGAGCTGTGTAGTCTCAGGCCACCTCAATCAGTAGACAGGCCTCACAGTATTCTTGGTGTCTTTCTAACAGGCTCCCTTGGCACTAACCCTCCTCCACTTCTTACCTTAATTATTCCCTTGTAAGACTTGCCCTTAGTGGAAGGCCTTGGTTTAGGACTCACCCATTCTCCACTGTACAAAACAAGCACTTTGCACTATCTTCTGCCTCCGTGTCCTCAGAGCAAGGACTCTCCATCACTGTGATTTCTCACAGCTATGTAAATACCTTTATAGAGGTCTGTTCCCATCCTGGGGATGCTCCTTTGCTCACATCCTAGTTTTCTGCACACACATTTGAACAATTTGTTTCCCTCAAAGCTGTTGCCTTCCTTCTTTCCCTGCTTGGGCCGAACATTTGCTGTTGTTGAGAATATGAAGCTTTTGCTCTTTTCAGAGGCAGGTGTTTGCACGTGGCCCCCGCAATACCTCAGGATGATCAGGCAGGAAAACTGCAATAGAAACAGAGCCGAAAGTCACCGGGATCCCGCAGAGAGGGTACGGGGGTGGTGACAGCACGGCCTGAACGCAGCCGCCAGCCCGGGCCGTTCGCATCCCGGTTCCCTCCGCATCCCGGTTCCCTCGCTGAGGTAACCGGTGGGGTGGGTCTGAAAGGGCAGCCCGGCAGCGCTAACCGCCGCCTGCCCGGCAACCCCGCCACCCCCCACGGGATACATCGGCTCGGCCCGAGGCGCTGCCGCTCCGTTTCTACGGAGCCGCCCCGGGCAGGCGGAACGCGGCCCCGCGGCCCGGCGCGGCAGCGGGGAGGCCGGTCCCTTCCGCCGGGGCCGGGCTTCCGGGCGATCAGGTGACGGCGGCCGCTGACAGGGGAGCGGCTCCGCGGCCCGGGGCTGCCGCGGGGGAGCAGCGAGACCCGCCGGTGAGCCGAGCCGAGCGGATCCCGGCTAGTGGCAGGGGGTGGAGGGAGCCGAGGCCGGGCGGCGGCTTCGAGGCACGAAAGGAACGGGCCGGGGCTGAGCTGTGCTGGGGGCCGCTGGAAGGCCGGAGCCGCCTGCGCCCGTTTGAAACGAACGACGCGGGTGCGGAGGCGCCGCGGGAGCCTCGGCCAGCCCGGCTCCGGTCCTGGTGCCGCAGCCGCGGTCCGCCCCGGCAGGCCCGGTGTGTGCAGGCCGTCGCTGCCGGAGCCCCGGCCCGGGCTTCGCCGCGGAGCGCAGGGCCTGGCGCCGCCTGCGAGGGTTTTTCGCCGAAATCCCCGTTTTTCGGGGCCCACTGCTGCCCGGCCCCCCGCTCTCTGCGGCGGAGCTGAAACCCGGTGCGAGGAGAAGAGCCTGTTTCGCGTTAGGTAAATGTCTGGCTCTAGGTATGGTCGCAAATCTTTAGTTTCTGGTACATGCCATTATTATTTTTTCTGTTGGGAACTGCTTATTACTTCTTAAACCACGTCATAACTCGTCTATTTCATTTTATTTTTACATTTTGCTGCTAACCTGGTTAGCCACATAAAGGGCATTTAACCTTTACATAACACTTCAAACCAGGAAAATGCTCAGGCAGTATTACCCAACTTGCATCAGATTTCTTTTTTTTTTTTTCCTTTGGACTTTATGAGGTAAGAGGATAAGATCTTTGTCAAAAGATTTGTGCAACATTTTCTCAGAGTCTCTATTATACATTTACAGAATGGTTAAAAAATCCCAAAACTTTAAACACTTGCTTTTTTTGGATAGTTTGTAACAGCGTCTTTGATTTGTGAGGTACGTTGAATCCTTGGGGTTGCCAAGACAGCCTTTCAGCAGGGCTCTTATCCTGACAGCAGCAACACAGACATATGTTGGAGAATCCCAATTAATGAAATGAGGCCAGGCAAGGGCACGTGTGTCTGTAAGGCAAATGGCTGCTTTTGCAAGACCAAGTGGTCATAGCAGCTTGCATGTTGGGAACACTTCATGGTAATGCTAAAAAGCAGGTGCATGATGCTGTATGAAGTACAGGAAGGGAAAATATTAACTCAGAAAATGTTTCTGAGGTGTTAAAATGTAACATGTTTGGGGGACAGAATAGAGTGAAGAGGTAGTGAGAGATAAATGTGTATTTAATGATTAACAGTAGGACTTCAAAATGACTGTCAAGAAGTAAATGTTCTTTGTTCTAGACACTGTCAACACTTATCAACTAAGGTTACCTGTTAGTTTTACTTGAAGTCCAGGCAACTGTAATAGGTTGAGAATCAGATTTTTGTTAAACTTATGAGTGGGTATATTTATATAAACTCTGAGAAATATTTTATTTTTAGATTTAAATAGAATTTCTAATGTTTATAAAATTTGTCATCTGTGTCTGAAAATGATATTGTCACTGTAATGATAAGAAAAGTAACCTGACAAGTTTTCCTTTTGATTTAAAGAGCGGGAGGTTCAGAAACTAAATCAGAACTTGTTTCAGAAACAAACCAGATTTGGATTCTTTTAGTAATCATAGATAAAGTAAGGTTCATTAGGAAAGATATAGGAAAAAGTGTCTCTCTAGTGGAATTTTGCATCCAGCAATGCTCTTTTTATTTCATCGTTATGTGCTAGATAACACAAGGAGGAATAAACTTTGAGGTTCACCAAGAAACTAGCCAGAGTCTCATATCCTCACCAGAAATTCTTCTAATTGCTCATGAAAGAGGATTAAAAAGTAAATACTTTAAGCATCCTAATGTTGTAGTGCTGTAAATGTGTATTCTACAACTGTTTCATACAGATGACATTAGCTTCTAATTTATATTCCCTCTCTGTCTTTCTCAGGTTGAATTATTGTTCACCCTGCTGTGTTTCCAATGGATATTTTTGTATGCTTTCGCTCATGGTGGAAACTCTCCCTGTGTGTCTCAAAGTGTTTCTCTTGTATTGTTAGAGTCAGGTCAGTGTACTTTGGCAAATGCAGTAATTTTTCATTTGCTGAGTTCAGAAACGTGATCATTTATGGTTGCCGTTGGGCTTGCATTTTCCTGGTGTGCAGTTTCTCCCACTAGATTTATAGATTTTGTTTTTAGAGTATTTGAGTAAAATTGATTTCTTATTGCCTGTTGGTGAGACTTATACACAGTATTTACACACAGTACATAGACCTTACCAGTCTCCTGGGCTTACTTCCTTCATGGAGCTCCTCTACTGTCAGTTGTCAAGCTTTTCAGGTCCCCATAGCCATCTGCTTCTTGGAGGTCCAGTTCACCAGCTCTTTCAGCCATGCTTAATCTTTACACAACTCAGTGGGATTTGTGCTGGATCCCTAAATATGTATCTTCATTTCCATGTCATCTTCATGCTCCACCAAACTTCTTTTATTTAGGAAGACTACTTGAAAATGGGTTGTTTCTTAACCATTCATCTGTTGTCACAATTGATTCATGGATGTAGTAAATGTCAGCAGTTCAGTCAGTTTCAGAGAGCAACCTGTTGGGATATCATAGGGGTCATGAGTTAAAAGTAAGCAGCTAATATAAACATTTTTACTTATCAAAGATACTGTTTTCTTGTAAATATCTAGAGAGCAAAGAAGCAAGAAAGAAAAAAGATGAAATCTTTGGAATGTTGCAGTTAAATCACAGCTGATTTTAATATCCTTTCACAAGTTCTGTTTGCTACTCATCATGTGTCTAGGGTTGATTTGGAGACCTGATGTAAAAGACGAGAGTTTAGCAAACCTGGACTGGCATCTAGAAATTGTGTCACTTAACCTCAGAAGTCCTGTTATATCCCAGTGTACTCACTGTCTTCCTTCTGAACTCTAAATCAAAATGAAAATGGGGTTGGTTTGGCCTGTTGTGTTGGAAGTTTTTTGTTTGGGGTTGTGTTTTTTTTTTGGCTTGTGGTTTGGTGGTTTTTGGTTTTTTTCCCCCTCAAAAGTTTTGTCGTAGAGTTAAGTAGTTCAAGTGGCATTTTAACAATTTTGAGCTTGTTCTACACTTGGAACAAGTTGAATTTGCAGTTAAACTTCACAGGCTATGCTCACGAGTGACACAATGTATGATTACCAAATGTAGGTTTAGTCACTGGATGCTGTTTCATGCTTGCTTCTTTGCCTGTGTGCAGCGTGGTTTGCAGATGCACAGACCCCAACAATCCTTGTTGGAGACCTAGTTATGTTCAATAGTATTCCACGGCCAGGAGCAAATGTTTTGAGAAGGCTTTTCAGGATAACATTTATCATTTTTAATGCTGTTTTTTGATATATTTTTGATATTTGAAATTGGTTATATCTAATAGGTCATCAGGCCAAATAAGCCTATGAAGAAATAATTAGGAGAGTGTCCCAGTACAGACTAAGGAATGTCCTTCTTCTAGGAGAACAGATTCAGTGCCTGTTGCATTACATCATTTTGATCTTTCTTCTGTCTCAGTCATCTTTATTCCATTACATGACTGATATTCCTACGGATTTCTCTGTCATCTTTCTTCATAACTTAATGATTTATTTCTTTTTCATGGGTACTAAAAGCTAAGGGTTTTTTAAGTAGGTGTTTGTGAAGATTCAGATTTTATCTTTTTGATGAGTCTCCAGATTACTGGTGTTAAATACACAGAATGTAATTTGGAAAAAAAAGGACCTTTTTTCCCACATTGGTTTTAGGGACACACAAATTCATTTATTTGCCTCTTCTACATGTTTTCCTTCTGTTATATGCGAAGATAGAAGAGCCAGACATTTCTTGTGCCCGTGCTATAAAATTATGCTAGTGTTTCTTACAGTGTGTTAAACTCCTTAGTTTTAAGGTTTTAATGATGTTGATATTAATTCCCATCAAATATATAGGTTCAAGTTGGTAAGTTTTCAGGCATTAGACTACTGAGCAAGATAGGCTGAAGATTCTGGTAGAAAGGACGTGTGAAAAATCCAGGTGTCTTTAGTGTACAGTTTGTGGGCTGGCAGCATTTCCATCTGCCTTGAACTAACAGGAATTTTAATTTTGTACAATGAGCTGTGTTGCTGCTGAGAGCAAATGAAGTCATGGTGTGAAATGCTAAGAGTCAGCAGTGCTGAAGCAATGTATGTTGAAGTACAGCATCTGTGAATGCAAAGCTGCCCTTCTGGGACACTCTGCAAAATGATGTAACAGTGAAAAAGCTCTGCAAAAATCTATTTCACTTGCTGTTAAGTGAGTGTATTCACTGCAAAACCTTCATGAGGCTTGAGTGTGATGCTTTCTTGACTGTGCAGTGGGATTGTATTGTAGGAAAAAAGCTGTTGACAATCACAGCTAGAGATACTGAGGTTTTATTTTGCTGCCCTGCACCTGTGCTTCAGCACTGCTACAAAGGGGGAACACTAAGGAGAGCCCTTAATGCTTGGGGGGTAAGTTTGCAAATAAATTAGCTTCTTAAAAATTCAGGTTGACTTTTTAAAATGCTTAACTGTTTGTACACTTGCAAAAAGTTCATATAGTCACCTCTTCATTTCTCACAACCTTATCTAAGTATTCATATCCCTGCAGCACCAATATGATGTTAAGAGTCTCATGAAAAACACAGTGCAGTAGTTTAAACAATTTTGTCCTGGTTAATTAATTTCTGTAACTGCTGAAACTCTCTTAGTTCTTGGCTTACAAATCTTGTACTGGTAAAAGTATTTGTTTCTGGAAATGTAAATGCTTTGTGCTGAGTCTCACAGTTTTAGGTACTGTGGAATTTGCATATCAAGGAATTAGAATGTAGAAGTCGTTTCTATTAAAATAAAATGAATTGTGTTCTTTGGTAAATATGATGATGTTAGAGAGGTAGAAGCATGTAAGTAAAATTAAAGCACATTAAAGAAAAATTTTAGTACCTCTGCATTACTACTAGATAAGAAATAGTTGATAGTTTGAAAGTACTAGAAATGTTTGGCAGTCATATCAACACACTGCTATGACAGCAGCAATATACTGCTGAGGAGACAAATCAAAATAAGCCACTTTTGCTTGTCATTATTATAGTTAATATTCCAAACTAATGAACATTGAACTTCAAACTGTGTTAAGTCAGTCTGTCCAAACTGCAGTTTGTTTCTTGATTAAATCCTATTTCAGACTACACTCATAGTTACAACTTGCCTTGAATTTTTAGAAGAGCTGATGTGTGACCGGGTGAGCTCCTTCTTTTCCTATAACTCATGACATTTATGAGGAAACATGATGGTTTTGTCTTGGCTGTGGATCTCAGTTCCTTATCAGTAACTTAAAAATACAGGTCACATAATCAACCAGGTCACACTACAGGACTTTAAAGTAGCTTAGCATCTAAAAAAAGATCTCTCTTGGCTATGTTAAACTAAAACCATCAACAATAGGATTCAAGTGCTGCTTAGACAAATCACTACCAGATTGGGACAGGACAAGAATGCAATGTTATCATGCCAATAAGTTGTTTTGGTTTGTTGTTTTTTTTTCCTTTCTCACTGCTAGGCTTCCAACAGGAACATTTTCTTGACCTTGTGTCTGGGTGACTCTTGAGGATGGCAAGCAAAGGACCCACAACTTCTACATCAACAAAGAACTCTAGTACTGGAGGGACCAGTGGCAGCAGTAGCAGTAATGGTGCTGGGGACAATACTAATCAGGACAACACTTTTGAATGTAACATCTGTTTAGATACTGCCAAGGATGCAGTTATCAGCTTGTGTGGACATCTCTTCTGGTAGGTACTCAACCCCCCCCCAGATAAACCAGAACACTGTGTACCTCTGATCACATCAAAGCCTATGATTTTCATAGTCCTAGATGTCAAATAAAATGTATTGTATAAAATGAGTAAGGACCATGTTTTGGTTTAGGAGCAGTTGGTTTTGCTCCTCAACTGTTTTCCTTTCCTTACGTTCCAGGGAGTCAGTTTCTTGCATCTTAAACTTCCTGTACTTCTAGATTATTTTGTAAAAGCAAACAAACAAGCTGCCCTGCACAGACAGTTCACTGATACTGCTTGGTTATGTGTGTTATTTGTGCTGTCTGGTCTAGCATAGATATCTTGTTCAGACCTAAATTCCTTTCTAAATTGTGCATACCTAAACCTGCATCTGAAACTAGGTTCCAGAGGCCAAACTGTAGTTTTCATACTTCCTACAAGCTTGATCTTTTTTTTTCCTTTGAAACCATGAAAAAAAAAAAAAAGTAACAAGCTTTTCCATCTGGTCTATTTCTCCTTTCCCATGGTATTGCAGTAGTAATACTAACTCTTCAGCTCTTTGATCTGACTTGGGAATGTATTGCACAAATATAGAAAGCATGCAGCATCTCTTATTTGGATAACTTGGTCTAAAATATACTATTTCTTGACTGTTAAGAAGTTATTAAGGATTGACATGGTCAAGAGAGGCTTAAGAGAACGTTTCTTTTTTGTGTAAATGTATGTAACATCTGAAAATCCAGGTTTTTATTCTAGGAGGAGATGGAAAATCTCTTGCTGATGGCACGTTAAGATAAAATTGGATTAAATTACTTCACACAAGGATTTGGAAGAATGGAACCTTAAAAAATAGCATGCATCTTGTCTGAATACTTTTGTCAAGACCACTTTGAAAGCAAATGGCTGCTTAGCAGTTTTATCCCTGTGGAGAACATAGCTTTGCTTGTTTATCTTTGACCTTTTTTAAGTTGCCATATGAATTCAATCTTAAGAGTAGTTCTGTATAATGGGAATTTCTCTGCCCTGAACAGCTGGGTCTGATCTCAATAGCTGACCCTGCTCTGAGCATCAGGTTGGACTAAAAGCCACCTGATGTACTGTCCACCGTGAGTTATTCCATGATTCTGTGAATGTGGCTGATGTTTTAGCTACATATCCCTTGCGTGACTTATTTCAAGATCCTGAAGTCTCATTACTAACATATTCCTCATTTGCATCTTAGTTCAGGGATATCTTTTCATGGTATCAGAAGAGAAAATCAGTACAGTAAACACTGAGATTAATTAAGCCTCTGTATGGGCCTGTGGTGTAGAGGAGGACCCAGGAATCAAAGGTGATATGCAGAGAATCACGTTAGCAACTTAGTTAGATTTCATAACCTGAAAAGACCAGTGGAGATGGGGCTTGGGCTGTGCTTCCAAAAATTATTTTAATGGGAGGTTATGGAACTGGCCCAGCTGGATTCCAGGATTCTGTTGTCTCCAAGCTGCGCTATCTGTGGTACACTTAATACTTTTGTTGGATCGAGTTGTCAGTAACTAATTCTATTTTCCCCTCTTTTTCTGCTCTGTGAACAAATTGTCCTGGGAATGCTCACAGTTGGCCTTGTTTACACCAGGTAAGACAGGTTTCCTTTTACTTTGTCTTTCATCAGCTCCTGTTGCTCAATAAAGCCCTTGGTTCTCTGGAGTATCCCCCTCTTTTCAACTGCGGTCCTTTCTCTCCAGGGCAATCACAACCTGCTAATGCAACTCCATGTGCAACACCCTGCAATGTGCTCTTTTCAGCAGAATCAAAACTTAGACTCTACTCCACTTGCCTCCCACTTTGGAATTTCTTAAACACTAAGTGTTCCCACTTTTGGTAGGAGAATTACTGTCAGCAGTTCGTAGGGGTTTAGTCTGCAGGGCTAAGTGCTGAGCATAATTCTTTTTGCATATGTAGTGTTTTACATTGTGGTACCATTATAGAAAAGATAGATGAAAAGAGGTTTTCCTACACCAGCCCTGGGCCAATTCAGGACTGTTGCCACTGTTCATTTCTTCATATATTATTCCAGTCCAGTTCTGACTGTGTGCACATCAGTAAGTGGATCATACCAGAACAGCCAAAATGCCAAATCCACTTTGGAGACTGCTTGACACTTACTAAAATGTTTTGCTCTGTGGCTTTCTGAGAAATTGCCAAAGTCTCTCTGCCTGGCTGCAGATGAGGTTTGCATGTTGTTGTTTTCATGGTCTTTTACTACTTTTCTTGTAATTTTCTTTCTTTTAGTGGCTAGAGACCAGACCAAACAGACAAGTGTGTCCTGTATGCAAAGCAGGAATCAGTCGGGATAAAGTTATTCCTCTGTATGGAAGAGGTAGCACTGGGCAACAGGACCCCAGGTAAGAAACTTAAATACAACTATTTTTGAATGGAAACTAAAGAATGAAACTTTAGTGTAAGGTCTTAAGGTGAAATTATGGAAGTGCTGGATTCACAATTTAAATACTTATGCAAAAGACAGATAGAACTGGCATTTCTGCCCAATATTTCTGGCTTTTCCAGGGCCTGGGTTTGCACACCTTATTTCTTGTTCAACTGGCAATTTATTTTAATTTGAACTGGGTGTTAATTATCAGTTACAAGTGACAGGTTGCAATGAATGTTACCTGACTGGAGAAGCTTATATAAAATGTTGATGCCCTCAGTTTCTAGCCTTTGCAATGGGACTTTGTTATTCTTAAGTGCAGTATCTGAATTCAGCCACGTGATGCTGAAGGCTCATCAGCTGGGTCATCTACCTCCAGCTCTGCTGTAGTGTGGCCCTGTGAGAGCTGCTCTCTGTTTGCTCTGTCTTGTGAGCCAGGCTATTGCAGCTACTGTTGTCATGTTTCCTTCCACTTGAGCTCATTTCACAACTTCCTGCAGGGAGAAAACTCCACCACGACCCCAAGGACAGAGACCTGAGCCAGAGAACAGAGGGGTGAGTGAAAAAACTCCAGCAGATAAGTTGGTTTTATTGATGGTGGCATTTATTCATCCTGGAGGACATAATGTGTGTATGAGATCTGTGTGAGGATCTATCACTTGTATTTCTTGCTCATCAATAATTGATAGCTACAGTGTGTCAGAAAACTCCATTCCTTTAGTGCTGTTTAGCATTGGGCTAACCTGAATAGTGCTTCATGAAAACAGCCCCATGTGGCATCACTGGAAATGCTCTTCATACTTGGTCATTCTCCATATATAAATATAAGGAACACTTTGCTTTGAAAACTCTTTGTGGAAGTATATTTCCATCAAACTATACCTGCCATGGAAATACATAATCCATGTGCAAACTTTTTTGGCACTGACACATGCTTCTAGCATTTCTATGAGCTGTTAGTGTACCATGGCATTACAAGCTAAAGAGTGTAGGTGTCTCTTGCATACATGTTCATTTGAAGAGAGTGTTGTGGGTTTTTTTTGACGAGATTACATGTAGTGAATGTAAACAGCAGCTGGCATAGGTTGAACAGCCATGGGAATAGCCAGTAGGACAGACCCCAGTGTTCTTTAGCATGATGGCAGTGAGCATGGCCTGATGAAACAGTTGCCTATTTCCGTGTAACTCAGCCTAAGGTCCTTGGAGAGCATTTGTATACCTCGTGCTTCAAGCAAACAACTCTGCTGGGTGTGATTAAGGAACATTTCTCTATGGAATGTATTGGGAGCTCAGTTCTTCTCTCTCGCTGGGGAGTTGCCTTCTTATTAAATCAGCTGCTCTGCCTTGGTTAAACCTTTTAGCTGGTGCTGCCTTAAGTCAGAGGAACCTGGTATGAAGACACAGCAGTAGTGGTGCTGCCCTCCTGTTTCTTACAGGTGCAGGACCAGCCATGCACATGCTTTTCTGTCCCTGGTAGTTAATGGCAAAATGCTGGAGAAGAGTCATAGTCAAAAGATTAACCCCTCAAACCAAGGATCAACCCAGAAATGTCTGGGTTTTATTATTTGAGTGAAATCATCTTTGTCCTCCCACTGTTTGGAGGTGATACACCAGAGGGTTTTTCAGAATTGGTACCACTGTTTTAATTCTGAGATGGGAGGACAGTTTGCTGGATCACAGAACATGACAACTGTGAGCTCTCTAGTTTTTAAATACAGTGCAACTCCAATGGAACACAGCTTTTGTTCCATAGGATACATCTAGATTCAGAAGACTTCTTTTGTGGTATTTCAGTCTGGACCCCATAGGGGTCAATGTTGTTGCATTGTAATTCTTCATTTTTTCCTCCTTTCCTTATGTCTTGCATTCCTGCCCCAGATGACTTCATTTGCCACCTTAATTAGAGTCTCTCTGGTTTTTGTTTGTTTTTTTTTCTACTCTTCCTCTCTGTAATGCTCTATGCCTCCTACTGGCAATTTATCACTTCACTGAATGTTTAAATGATGCACAAGTATCACGAAAATTAACACAGATTATTTTTTTTACAATGTATTTCTTACAGTTATATGGCTAGAAGCTATTAATGCAGAATAACTAATACATTGTTAAGACACTGTAAATAGAAGTGGTAATGTTGATTTTGATATATTGTCAGATATATACTGTTCTAAGCTGAGAAATGTTACAGAAATGCTTTTTGTTAATTTTTGGCCTTTAAGCAAGAACTGTCATTCCTAGTTCTTATTTTCTCAAAATTCTGGGTTGCTCTGGCGAGTTTGCTGCTGTGTGAAACATTTTAAAACCAGGAGAACTAAGGAGGTAGATAACCAAAGTGTGGCAGACTGGAAGTTGCCAGACAAGCGTGATGCTCCTTCAGCCACAGGAAAGCCAGTGAGAAGCAAGGTCTGCACTTTTATAAGAATAGTCTGAAATAGGCTTTAAATAATTGGTACCTTTTTTTCTCTTCTGCTGCTTTGTTCTCTCCAGGGATTCCAGGGCTTTGGGTTTGGCGATGGTGGCTTCCAAATGTCCTTTGGAATTGGGGCATTCCCTTTTGGTATATTTGCAACAGCATTCAACATAAATGATGGGCGACCTCCTCCAGGTACCATGCATCTTGTCTTCTCCAAGGGTCCTGTCACAAACAGATGTTTTACAAACTCCCTTGTAGCTTTTAAACAAACACCCTACTAAAAGACAAAACTTTCTGAAGAGTAAAGTAAATCAGTACTGTAAATAGAACCACAGAATGAGGGACAACACCCAGTAGAGAACATAGTCCGTGGCTTACAGGTTTTGTACGAGTGGCACTGGAGACTTCTCTTTAATTCAAATGTCTCCTCTAGTACTCCAGTGGACTCCCTCTGAAAAATGGGACAAGTTGGACTGCAGTTTATAATAATAAAAAGGAGTCAGTATGAAGGAGACCCATATTTTGAAAACACTAGGAAAGGACCATTTCCTGAAAGATGAGAAGGAAAAATTTAAATTGGTGCTCTGTACCACAAAATAATGAGAGCAAAGATGGTTCCTTTTTCAGAAATTTATCTCAGAGACAGTCATCTGTATTTCACCAGAAGTAACTTGCTGGTAAAATAATTTCACTGTTCTTAAGACAAAACAGTTGGGTTACTTCAAGTAGTGGCCTCGCTCTCCTAAAATTAAGTAATCCCCAGGAAGCCTCCTCCCCATCTGCACTGTAGGCAAATTGAGTCTACCTGTTTTGCACAAGAAAACCTATTGTCCAGGATCTTCTGAGCTTCCTCTGTGAAAAGTTGTGCCTGGCAAATCATCTTCACTGTGTGATATGGTATAGGAACGATGAGAAACAGAAACACATTCTTCATCTCACACCTGTGTGCCAAAGACCTGTGCTGCCCTTGGGTCAAATTAACTTGCCTGTTAACTATTCTTTCCTGTCCACTGAAAATTTGTGCAGGGGTGTGACTGAGCTAAGGAGTATGTAAATATATGCTGTTGTAACAGCTATAATTCAGCCAACTCCTTTATCTGTTTTTCATCTGTGGATTCAATACAGCAGTTCCATAAAGGCATAGCTTCAGCTTTAGAGCTTGTGTGCTTTTCATTATTTTCTTGGTCAAGGCTACACATGCAGCTTTGACTGTTTTACCATTTCCTGATTCAGAGATGTCTCGCCTTGGTGGGGAGAAGCACTCAGGTAGAGGTGGTAAAGTTCCTTAGGGTGGAAACACTGAACTTAGCTCAGCAGTCAACAGTGAATGAAGCTGTGAACTTGGCTCAGCACCATCACCAGGAGTGTTTTGAGCAAACCTGCATGTACTCTAGCACTTGGAGCTGTGTGCTGCTATTAGTCATGAGCAGGCTTACCAGAAGTCCTGCATCCAGGAGTCTTCCTTCTAATCTTCTGGTATGGCTGGCCAGTCTGAGGGTAGGAAATAGCACCAGTTTCTCACCAAGAAGTTTCCTTGCATATCTTTCAATTTATGAATGTACTATGTTCAGAATATACACGATTCTGGAGAAGAGGAAGGAGCTGAACTGTTTTTTCTTCCTGTTTTCCAGCTGTTCCAGGGACTCCTCAATATGTGGATGAGCAGTTCCTATCTCGTCTCTTCCTGTTTGTGGCTCTGGTGATAATGTTCTGGCTGTTGATTGCATAAATCTTTTCCATTATTCTGTATATTCATGGCCAACAAGGCCACCGAAACAGTTACAAACTGCATCCCCATCCCATTTTAAACCTCTTGGTGTCTGGTTCCGTAGCTAACTGTGGGCTTCAGGAATTGGTGGTGCCACCACACAACGAGGAGTCTCACATTTTGCACCAGAGTTGGAAATTAAACACTGGTTAAAAAGCGTATTTCAGCTCAGCAGTCTTGTCCTGCCACAAACCATGGGCCTAGCCATGAGCTCTGCTCCTGAAAGGAGTGCTGCTTGGAAATCCTGTGCCAATCAGTGACACCAGGTTTATGTGAAACACAGCTGCCCCAAGGTAGGCCGGGCAGGTAAGGAAACTTCTGCAGTATGATCAGTATCTCATGCTTGGCAACCACGATGGATCTGCCAGAGCTGCAGATGGTATTTGATGTCTTCACATCAACATCCAGCCTTCTTCAGGGAGTCATCTGCAGCACTGCTGAGACTCCTTGGGCACAGCACGTGATGCAAATGGAACCAGGTTTGGAGACTGGTTTCTTTTCTTGCTGTTATTTCCCGGCGTGATGGAAAACCCCTCCTGCAGCGGCTCTTAGAAGAAGGGATACAAATTTATGCTGCATTTTCTTAAAGCCCTAATTTGCTCGAGCCAGACACTGGAAGATTCTCCTGCTGCAGATCTGGGTGGGGTTGCTGAACAGTACAAGGCCCCTGTCTGCCTCACTCAGCCCAGTTCCTCACTGACAAAACAGTGTTGTCTTCCTCGGGTCTGTGCAGCAGCCTCTGGCTGCACTCATGGAAAATCCCCTCACAACCTTGTCACTGTAGCTACATTTATTCTTCCCAAGGCTTCGAGACTTTCTACACAAGGTCATGTACTCCAAATAAAATCCTATTACAGATCTGAGATCAACTTGTATGGGGATAGGAACAAAAGGCACGTGAGTTTTGAGGTTAAAACTTGTGATACTGGAAAATTACACAGGAGGAAAAATGAGATCCTGTCTTTGCTAGCACATGGCACAGTAGGGAACATTTGGAAGAGTTTCTCACTGCTGGTGCAGTTACCCTGATGCCACAGCAGAAAGGCTATAGCCAGAGTCTCTGCAGTATCTACCAAAGATAGTAATTTGAAGTGCTGGAGGAGACTGCAACCATTTATGTGCTGAGAGGGAAATATTTCAGCAGGTGAGCACTCTGTAACCATTTTGGAATTCTGTTGGGATACAGCTTTAAAGCTTACACCTGATGTTTTGTGTAGGTTCCTTCAGAACAGCAGATAGGAGATTCCCTAGCAAGATGAACATTTTCCTATTACTCTGGGTAATTCAATTTTTTCTTACTGTTTTTAGATTTACTTGTATTCAAATCACTGATAGTCGTAATGATTTTCTGCAAGATGAATATTCTGACATCTCTGGCAATAGACAGACAACTGACAAATCAATTCATAGAAATCTTGTTTCAATAGCTAGGGTTTTTCTAGTGTATGGATGAGGTTCCTGGGCTGGACACCTTATTTCATTGTTGTAGAAGCTTGTTTATGTAATTATGAACTGTTCACTTTTAGTATCAAGACAGAGGATGATTGAAGTTTAACTTGCCTACCTCCAAAATTCCATCTGGCAAGTAGAATGTTGCAAAGCTGCTGCAGTGTTTCGCTACATCTAGTGAAATTTACACCTGAGTCAAAGATAATCTGGCAGAAATTTTTGCTCAACCATAAATAGTTGAATTGGTGCTTCAACTTTGGTGTGTGGCGCTTTTGAGGAGCTTAACTTCTTCTGAATATGGTTCTTCTCAAGTGCTAAAGTTGGTAACTGGGACCCTTTCTAGAAGAGGGGCTATTTATTGCATTCTTCTAAGCGACTGGCAATAGTACAACATCGCAGCTTTGACTTCCTTTCATTGAGCAGGCAGCACCACCTGCTGATGGAAAGGCAGAGTTCATGTGGTAGTAAAGGGGTGGTTTTCCTTCTTTTTTGTTTTGAGAAAATCGTTGCTAAGAGCAGAGGTTATCCAAGAAGGAGCAGGGTCTCCCTTTAAAGCCTTTTTCCGATAAAGAGGACAGAAAAGTGACTGTAATAGGTTCAAGAGGTATCGAAACTGATTTAACTAACAGTTATGTTTTAAAATACAGAATTTTAATAGCTTGGGTTTTTTCCCATCTATTGGTGAGAGACATAATGGATTTAGACAGAGATGGCTACAGAAACGTGACTGAGAGTGTTAATGCTTCTGTTCCTGCCTTTTTCTTGGTGTGCTTTTTGTATTGTACCATTTCCCCCCTTGTACTCAAACTGCACACAGCCCATAATGGCTTGTTTAGTGCATTACCATTACTGTTCACTAATTTTCACTGTTGTGAAAGTGATTTAGAATTAAAAAATGGTTTTACATTGACCGGAATGCGCCGCCATTCCTTTGTGCTTTGCAGACGGACTGAGGTGAGGTGTTTGCCCGAGCCCTACCTGGAAGAGCCCGTTGCTGGTCCATGCCGCAGGAAGCGGGAGGGACGAGGGCGCACTTCTCCCTCATCGGGGCCGTTCTGGGAGCGGCAGCCGGTGGGGCCAGACCAGGCCCGGCGGGAGGCCCAGCGACGGGAGCCAACGCGTCCGCCCGTCCGCTGCCCGCCACGGCACGTGGAGGGCGGGTCCGGGGGCGTGGCCGCATTGTCATTGGTCCTCGCCGCGGAATAGGCGAGACGGCCACCGCAGATTAGCACGGGGATTGGCCTGCGGCCGTGAGGGGGGCGGAGTGCCGATTGGCCTGCGGCGAGGAAAAGGGCGGGGCCATCGGCTGCCCTCGGGGCGGGGCACGGCGCTGAGATAGCAGCGAGGGGAAGAGGGGTGGGGGCGCGCGTGGGAGCGCGCTCCCGGGCCAGGTGCGGAGTGACCCACCGCGCGCTCCGTAGCGGCAGGCGCGGGAGAGCCCCGGCGGGGCAGGCGCGGGATGGAGACGCCGCAGGGGCCGCCAGGTGAGGCCGGAGGGGCAGGTGCGCCCACGCGAGGCCGCGGCTCTCTGCGGGCGTTCTGCGGGCGGCAGGTGCGGGGCTGCGCGGGCCTCGCCCGTGGGGCCGCCGCGCCGCTGGCTCCGAACCCGCCTCTTGCCTAAACACGAGCCCGTGTCCTAGGGAACGGTGCGGCGGGCGGGCGGCCTCCGTCGGTCTGCGACCACCGGCGCGGCCCGGGGGCCACTGCCCGCGCTGCGGTGCAGACAGCCTGGTGGGGATGGGGGCGGCTTCCCCGGGTTCCACCGCGCGGGGTCCTTTAGCGCGGTCGTCTATTGGGGCCGGCCGGTCGCCCTTGCCCTGTCCCGGTGGTTGTCCCGCTCGAGGGTCTGCGCTCCCGCCGCGGCTCCGCCGCCCTCCCGGCTGCGGGGGCTGCTGCTGCCGCTCCTCGCTGGCCGCCTCTGTAACATTCCAGCCGTCCTGGGGGACGTGACAGACCTGTTACATTGATTATGTCCGTTTGCTTTTCCTTCATGCTGTTTCCTGCTCTGTTTTTTTCATTTCCGTCACTCCTCCTGGACACTCGAGCAGTTTCGGTGGAATATAGGACTGCCCGTTTCCGTTTGTGAGCTGATCGGCGTTTCTGGGTACAGCTAAAAAGCTGTAGCTCCGCAGCTGGAATTGATGTGACTGCTGCCTGCAGTTCAGAAGCCAGCGGGCAGAGCTCTGTGCCACGGTCGTGGTAGGAATGGCTGTGGCTTTTAGTCAGCTGTGGTGTGGTCATTAGTCTTTAAATTCCTTTACACAGGCTCCACGGTCTGTGTTCACATTGGCATCCTGTGCTTGTGGCACTGATCAGGAGGAGATGGAGCTGCAGAGAGCCTGGTTTGCAGGCTGTTTTCTCGAGTGGCAGTAATTCCAGAAGTCCAGTTGACTTCCAGGGCTTAGAGCTGCATGGAGAAGGGATTGTCGGCTGCCTGTGCATCGAGGCACGGGCATGTGTGGCTGCCTGTTATTTCCAAGCCTGTTTGGTGTGCTGAAAAGCATTTTGCTTTATATGTAGTGCCAGCTTTTGCCAAGTTTCTCCTAACCCTTCCTGTGTTGTGCATATCTGAGGTCAGATGCGGTTCTTGGTGTTCCAGGTAGCAGCAAGGCCCAGACACGCTCCCAGGTGTGGAGCTGATGCTTAGCTGGGAACTGAGGAAGCAACTTACACCAGATGTCACATTTGAATGACTCCTATTCTAGCCCTAGAGTCTGCACAGAGACCTGTATGGGTGCTGCCAATCTGGTGGTGAGGGTGGTGCTTGCTTATGGCTGAGCAACAAGTTTTTTTCTCCAAAATAGTTGTTTGTGTAAAACCTACAAGGAGGTATCTTCACCTTGGTTGTTTTTAAATGTTGTCACTGACCTACACGGTGGGCTAAAAGTGCATAGAAAGCTGATGACTTCTGTTTTGTGTAACTTCAAGGAACTTAACTCTAGTATCAACTTGTCTGAGCAACTACTGAGTTTTAACGTTCTTTGGAAAATGGAAGTCTGTGGTTAGTGGTTTTCCTTCTCTAAGAGCACTTCTTTCCTTATGCAGCCTTGCAGCATGTAAACTTTTGGTAGCAGGAAGAAACAGTTTTGAGGTCTGACCAGCTATGTGACATGTTAATTGTACCATCTTGTGCTCATCCAGATCCATGACTCTTTCTTTAATATGCCCACACAGCTGTTGGGATCTTGGATAGCATTTATCTGTTTGCCAAATGGTCTTTGTGCATGAATTTTCATACCGATCTTCCTAGCTTGCATGCATCTAAATAACTAGCTCTCTCTGGGGCTTTATGGCAGTTCTAGCACAAACTATTATAACTGAATTATAACTATTACAAGTATTTTCTGGTAGGGCAATAGGCCAGTAGCATCAACCCCTCTTCTGAAGTCTGATGGTAGTCTTGTGTTGGCTGTAGCGTCTCTACAGGAATATTCATTCAAGTGTGTAATTCCTGGAAGTCAAGTTGTTCTCTACTGAATAAAGTTTGCCTTTCCTTTCTTTCAGTTCTGGGAAATCCAATTAGTTATACAAAGGAGTGCAAATGTTAAGTGCTGAGTCAGTGGCATGGGGGAAATAGTAGCGTGGCTTCCTGGCCTCGCGTGGGTCTCTGTGGGAATTGTTACACTAGACGAATCATCCTTCCTGAAATCTCTACTCTGAAGGCTAGTATAGCTGTCACTGAGCTGTTTTATGTGAAAAACTGTATTGTTTCCTTCTGCAGATTGAGAAGGAGCAGATGGGGATGTTATGTCTGGAGAAAAAAGAAATTATACATAAGATGTCAGAGTTCAGTTTGGGAACTCTGCTCTTGGGGGTTACAGACTGCCTGGGATTGGCTGAACTTTCCCCTTAGTTGTATCATTTAAAGTTGTTCCTTACCTGGGATGCAGCAATCTTGTGTTTTCTCTGTAAAATGATTGCTGTATGTCACTTCATTCCTGCATGCAGGTGAAGAAGTCTGGAGGTGTCTGGGATGTGGGGACAGCATTGCTGCTGGTCAGTGCCTCTACAAGACCGTTAACGAAGCTTGGCACATTTCCTGTTTCCGGTAGGTAAAACTTTAGCTCGTTAAACTCTCCCTGTGTTGTTCAGTTGACTTGGAACCTGGTGGATAAGTATCAGCATTAACAGGGTGTTCTTGCTGCCATCTCTCTGCCTGACCTGTTCCAGGGCCTCTTGCAGAGCAACTGTGTGCCCTTGTTTGCAGCCAGGCTCTGGAGCTGACTTTCAGCCCGAGCAGGCTGGCACTGCCCGGCGGTGCTGCCGTGCTGACGCACACGGGACTGCAGAGAAGTACACGTGAAAGCTCCCATTTACTGGTGGTGGCAGAAGCCATGGGTTGCATGTTTGCCTTCAGCTGCATTCCAAAGTGGTGCCCAGGCAATTTGGTTAGCCTCTTGCTTTTTCCAAATGTGGTAGGGACCAGGGAGATATCAGGATGATGGGGAAAGCTGCTGACGTGGGGGAGGGAGACCTTGCCTTCTGCTTTCTCTCCTTTTCAGACTATTGAGACATACAAACTTTTGAAATCTGTTGGATGATGTTGCTATTGGCAAGGACAAAAAGGGATCTCTAATATTTTTCCTCCTGGTAGTAGCGGTGATGCCTCTTGTTGGTGTTTAATGAACATTCAGTCCAGTTTTCATGCTCCAGAATCACAGTCCTGAAGAGGCCAGTATTTTTGAGAGGTCTTGAGTTACCTGCAGCATCTACTGGGCTCTGTGTTGCCTTGGATCTGGAGAGGCTAATGTTTTGGATACTGCCAATGCAAATGAGGGGAAAAGGAAGCCAAAGTGTGGCTTTGGAGGAATGTTTGTTGTGCCAAGGTAGGCATATACTGCCCTGATTTAAAGAACAAAACAACCCAACAAAATAGCCCAACTTTGTTGAAGGTTATGGTTATTGGTGAGTTTAAAAAAAAATTCATATCATGCTGCCAAAGCAGTGCTAGCTCTTTTGGTTTGAAAAATGCTGCTAGTTACAATGACATGTTGATAATCACAGTTACAGCTTTATATCACTAAAAATCCCAGTCTTTTGGGTTTCTATTGGTTTGAGTATTCATGTTTAGCTATGTTGGGTCAGTTTGGCTTAATCTTGGTTTTCTCTCCTCCTTAAAGAACTAGTATTCTGTTGTTAAGCTTCCCTAGATTCTGCCAGTAGCCAAACCCAAAGCTGTGTGTGCTAGTAAGTCTTCCTTTCTTGCCTTTGAATGTGTTTCTGTTGTGGGTCTTGATTTGCAAATGGCTGTTGGGGCTGTCGAGGTGGGTAACAGCTGAGCTGGAGGCAAATCCTACCCTTGTGATGCTGTACAGAGAATTTGATGGCATAATTTATATTGTTTAATGTAAGTTTGGTGGCTTTTTTCTGTTGTTCAACTGAAGATACCAGCTTCTCCTGAGCTGTGTAATAACTGTTTGCATTTGCTGATGAGCTTCTCTCAGGCTCTGTGCTTTTGGCGAGCTCTGGCACCCAGCTGAGCTGCCATGCTGAATGAACAATTGGAACCTGCAGTAAAGGAAGCTGCCCTTCCCTTTTTCCCAGTTTCAGGGTAGGAGTGTACATGAAAACAAATTTCCAGTTTGCACTCTGTTCCTCCTTTTCTTCTGTTATCCCTAAACCATGCTGAGCAGCAGTCTTGTGCTTGATGTCCCAAAGCCAAACTTTAAAAAGCCTCTAAGGGTAAGAGCCTTTGGCAGCTGGTAGCTGTGAGTTCCGGCAGCTCTTGTGGTGTGTTTTTTACAGTCTTGCTGTGGATTAGCTGACTCCCTGGCCTGGCACATAATTTCTGTAATGCTGCTTGGCACTGCTCCAGGCTCGTTAGCTCTGTTTATTCTTGGTCAGGCTAGGCTGCTGATCATGCTTGGCACTGGCAGTAGCTGACGTACATGCACGTCTCTGAGGATTTAAGTTTTTTTGTCACTTCCCTCCTTCCTCAAACTGCATGTACAGGAGCTTTGTCTCTGAAACCTGTCTTTTCTCTGCCGTGGCTGGAGGGACAAGCAAATCCCTCTTAGTGTATCTTGGCTATTTTAAGCTGTTCTTTGGCCAGCTGGTCCTTAGGCTTGAATTCGATGGGTTGGATCTGGCTGAGGAAGTTTCTTAGATGTTTGTGTCATAATGTCTGTTGTGAATTAACTCTGAATGTACTTTTGTGCCTCTGGATTCTGTTGAGATCACATATGCTTCCAAAGGTCATTGCTTTTCACTCATACACAGTTCCACTAGATTTGAAGTTCTGTGCAGTGTGAGTTCTAAACACTACATCAAGAAAGGGAAAGAGAGAAGTGGCAAATGATCTTTTTCTTAGGTCTGGATTGCTTTTACTTAAGGGGATTATTGGAGGAGCTTTTTTTGATCTAGAGCATTCTGTTCTTACTGCTTTCAGTCCAACTTCTTTCCATATTATAAAATAGAAGATACTGCCTTGAATTATACCTTTGAATAAAGTATTGATACCTGGTATTTTGATGTCCATTGTTCATAGAGTTTTTATGTTTGTTTTTGGCATTTTTCCCCCACAGATAAAGACAAATGAAATTAAAGACTATTCCCTCTTTCTGTAGGGATATTGCATGTTTGAATTGGAGTAGGATGGGATGAGAAGGCCCCGATGTAGCTGCAGGTTTAATCTTATGGCCACAGTATTTGTTAAAAATACTTTGAGTGTTTGAGTTTTGAGTATTTAAAAGCCATGGATTCACATTAAGTCTGTTGAAAACATCCAGGTGGAAAATGCATTTGGATCCATATGAAAAAAAAATAAAATTTGAAATGGTGGTACGAGTTCCTCCTGTAGTGGGGTGCTTAAGAACTTTTTAGGAAGGAAGACAGCTGAGGTTCAGTTCCTTCCTCACCATGAAATAACAGAGGATGTATATTACTATGGTCTATGAAGTCAATCTAATTTAAGTAGCCAAGCAACATGGGTTTGCTGCAGAAATCTCAAACAAAAGCCAAACCCACCACATAGGAGAAAAACTTCAAGAAAAGTTACTGAAGGGGCTGGATTACTGATGATTTTACAGTTACAGAGTTTAAAAGATACTATTTCGTTTCTAGCAAAACCAGTGTATAAAAAGCTGAAAAACCATCAGGAGTTTGAAGAGCAGAAAAGTTCATCTTGTTTTTTCAGGAAGGGGAAAGGAAATTGAAGACATTTCGTATGAATCCAACATTTTTCATTAGCAGGTCTAAACCACTGGTGATGATTGGTGACCAGAAAGTATCAATTCAGTTTGGACAAATACCTCCTTTTTGCTTAATACACCATATTTTTAAGCATATGCAATGCAGCTTGACATCAGGAAAAATTCTCATGGCTTTCTGTGTATTTTTTTAAAAATTATATTTATGAAATAGTTTTATGCTAACTTGATAATATAAATAACTGTATGACTAAAAAGTGTAATCTTTTGATATCTGACTAAATACATACTACATTTTTTTTATACTGATCAGCAGTTACATTATTATATTTAAGTAATTTAAGCAGTAAGTTGACTTTCCAGTAAAACATACTGGCTAAAATTAAATGCAGTCTTGAAGTCGTTAAGAAGATGTTTATGCTTGTAAAAAATAAATAAATCTAAACTAATAAACCAAAATGTATTTGTTTAACCACAATAAAAATTGCCTTATTATGGAGAGTTAAATCAGTTCACCTGCCAGACTGTTTAGGGCTCAGGTGCTTGCACTCTTTTACTCCAGTTCAATTTCTGTTAACCTTTACTGGAGCTAGAAACTAAAACACAAGGAGTGTTATAACCACCAGTTCCTCTAAATGAACACTTTGAAAAAATGGAGCAGTTTTGGCAGAGTGTGGAGCTCCTGGCTCTGTCTCCTGCTGGTGTCCTGAAGTGAATTTGAAACAAATTCTCCTCCTGACTGTTTCCCAGTACCAGAACAAGGTTAAAAGTAGACTTACCAGCCTCCCTCATCTCCCGGCCATTGTGCAGTCTCTGCAGTGTGACAGTTGTTCATGGTTGGAAACCAGAACTGCATTAGCTCTCCGAGGGGATGCCCTAAGCTCCAGGCTACTAAACAGAAAGAGAGACATTATTAATTTGCCAGCTCTAGTGATGTGATCATCTTAAAAAGGTGTAATTTTTCTGTACTGAACGGCATATTTTGTGTGCTATAGAAATATTTTTTGCTCAGCACAACTTAGTGGATCACTTTGATTCTTTTTGGATTCGGGGCCAAGGGAAGGCAAGCCAGGCACACTTGTATGAAGAGTGTATATAGTTAAACCTGGTTTGGGGGTTGCAGGATAAACTCAGTGACTGTGGGTAGTTTCTAAATCTTTTTCTGTTGCTGTTAGGATATCTACTAAACTTCATCTTATGTTTGAAGCAAATAATTTCCGTGGCTTAGCAACGATCCAAGAAACTGGTCACCTAACAATCTCCTATTACTGCAGGTTTTCAGTCTCCCAGACTATGTCTGGTAGCACTGAATTGCCCTTAGTGTTAGAAGCTTCTACCTGCTATCTTCAGAAATCCCCCTTGTTGAAATTTAAATCGATTTCTTCTAGTCAAGTTCACAATGGACATGGAAAACAAGCATTTTCCCCCTTCTGTTATTCCAGTAACCTCTTCCTGTTTGAAAGTCTTTCATCAGTCTGTCCTAAACTGAAGAAAGCCTGGCTCTAGCTTTTTCTCAAAGACTTTATTTTTCAGACTTCGGATCACTTATTTTGGTTCAAACTGTTGGCTTAGGCCTTGATTTTCCAGAAGTGCTTCCTCCCCACGGACAACAGGACAAATAGAGCTGCAGTGATAGGATATGAAGCTCCAATGTACAAATGTTGACAAATAAAAATGTAAGCAGAGGTCTGGATGTTTGATGCCTTGAATCTTCCTTTAGCTTTTCAGTTGCTAACACAGCAGCTGAATTCGAGAGCAGGGTCACTGGTAACAGAAGGTAGCTGAATTATAGTAGAAGCAGGAAGACAAGAATCTCTTCTTCACAGTCTTCTCCACTTTCTGGCAGTTAGAGAAAGCTAATGATGGGGCCTCAGAGTTGAGAGCTCTTTTCCACTAATCCTGCAGACTCCTGGGAATGTCTCTTTGGTGGTGTACCCATCAGCATTGAAATTCACCAGCTTGCTATGAGATTTAGGGTGAAATAGTTGCTAAGTGCCTGTTTGTATGCAGATCACCCTGACTGTTCAGGAGTTTAAAAATCCAAAGGAACAATGAAGCACCGTGCAGGTGGATGTGGCCACATTCCTCAGGGACAGGACATCGATGTAGATTCTTGATGTTTAAGGAGGAGTTGGGCATTCCAGTCAAAACTTTTTCTTTTTTTTGGTGACTTGCAGAGTTGCACAGCTTGTCCTTTAGGGCATTGTTATCAGAGCATTATGATATCAAGGTAATTAGAATTACTCACACACCCCAGTGTGTGGTACGCTTTCCACATGAGTGAGACAGGATCCTTCCCTGAGGTGTTTAGTGGTCTGCACAGACAAAAGCAGCAAGTTAGGAAGTGAGTGAAGATGCAGAGGTCTGTGCTGGTCTTACTGCCATCTGTGCTGCTTTTACAGATCAGAAGTCACTGCTTCTAAAACGATATAATCTACAAAGTTTCAAAAGGTTGAATCCCTTTGGTTTGCTTCTCAGCTTGCACATACTCAGGAGATCTGCAGCCATGCAGGCAAGTATGGTGAAGATAAAAATTCTATTTCCATCCTAATGTTGTGCTTAGTAATGTTAGGTACAGAGAAAGCATCGCTCTGTCAGTCAGAAGTTCTG
This sequence comes from Hemiprocne comata, assembly GCA_020745705.1. Lineage (NCBI taxonomy): Eukaryota > Metazoa > Chordata > Aves > Apodiformes > Apodidae > Hemiprocne > Hemiprocne comata. Next base: position 10,805,641 of record CM036602.1, on the reverse strand, counting down.
CTGCTACTTGGAAGTAAGATGCAGTAATGGAGATGAGCTTCACTGCCCGTTTTAGTTTACTCAAGAGCTTTCACTCAGAGGTATGTGCATATCAAAACAGTATTAGTTTCAGTAGCTGATGTCAGGAGCTCACTCTGTCTTTCAACAGCAGCAAAGCACATGTTATGTGTAAGTGCCCTGGAAATACAAGGAGGTGTTGGGATTGTACTGAAGTATTTGGAATGCCTCCAAACTGTGCCCATGCCGAAACAAAGACTGGCTGGGGATTCTTCAGGCATGAAGCAGATGCCTCTTCCCCAACTTACACCAGTCCCAAGTGCCTGTCTGTGACAGCATAAATCTGTGTGTCTCGGGGCTGGTAGATATGCTGAGCAATACACCTGCCAGCAGCCATGCTGTTGGACACCATGGGCTATGTGACAGTGAGGGTGTCTGGGTGTGCAGCCTAACCCCAGCTGCTTTGGGATAATGATGACCTTGGATATCACAGGAGCTGTGTGATGTGGGGATAAAACTGTAATGTCTGAGACTCAGTTTGCAATACATTTAATGTGAAGTTATTATCGAGGTTATGAATTTGTTCCTTTTTATTTGCTAGTTGTATTTTTCAGGCTTATTTCTGGGAAAAATTACTTCTGCAATCCTAAGCCATAGTGAGGAAAGCAGCCCCCTGTGATGGCTACATGTTTGTAGTGGAAATGCTGCCAGCATTTGCAGGAGAGAAGGTGCTGATATCTGACTTAAGTCAGTGAAAAAGAAATGTGCTTCGGTGCATTTCGGCCCTCGGAGATGGTTACAATGAGATAGAAAAGGTCCCCCCCACACACCTGTTTATCAGCATTTTTGAAGTACCGTCATTCTGGCAGGAATTCAGACCTCGAACATACTAACACATTAACACCTTTTCCAGAGCCTTTTTATCAGAGCAATTGTGTTTTCAAAAAGGTCATAGAGACAATAAAAAAGGCAAGAAGTAACAAGAGAATTCTGTGTAGGAAAAAAGTAACTTACTGGCTGCTGCTGGGGCTTGCTGCAAAAGCAAAATCATTTTGATAAGATGTTTCCTGTTTAAATAGACATTTGACTACGTGTCCTTTGGCTTTAAGGAAGTCTCAAACAAAATCCCTTCCCAGTTGCTTCGCTGTCTGGGTGGTTTTTATTACTTTGAAGTTGGGCTTTATCTGCTGGCTTCATTCACAGACTAGCTGGCTGCTTATCGCATCTGTGGATCAAATCTTCAAAGGTTTTGTCTGAAGCCTTGGGATTTATGAGTGGAATCACCTTGGAGGGAGTTCAGCCCATGGCAGCAGAATTGTGGGGAAAAGCTTTTGTCTGTAGGTGATACTGGTCAGGGGAGGGGCTCTGCCATGCACTGGGGGTATGTGGGTGTTGTGGGGTGGTGCTGATAGCCAGGGAAGCCTTGGATTGTGAGCACTGGCCCGTGTTCAGCACGCAACATATAGAGAATGTGGGAGACCAGAGTGCATTCCTAGACACAGACTCACCGTGTTGCTGCTTCCAGTAGAGCTGTGTGAAATGTCAGAAGGAATTAGACCCGTACTGGAACTGACAACCACATCAGGCTCTGCAGCACTGGGCTTCACTGCACTTTTATAGCCAGGCTTAGAAACTGCATTGAATGGGTGAAAACAATGATTTTTAGTATTTTTTTTTCAGCAAGACTGCTGCTTATTAGAAGTAAAAAAAATAATAATTAAAAAAAAAAAGCTAGAAAAAGCAACCTAAAAGGCTGCCTGGCTTTCTGCTTGCTTCAAGAGCAGCTGTCAGACCAGCAGCCAAGACTGCCTCATCCCAGCCCCAAGCATCCCTTGAACAATATGCCAGCTGAGACGAGCATCTCCAGGAAAAGCACATTTGAGTACTCTTGCCTCTGGAACATAGCATGATTTTCAGGCTGTGTTCAGGCCTGCCAGGCTTTGCTGACTGTACAAAAAACGGGAGGGCTCAGTGCAGCAGCATATGTTTGTTGCATTTCTGAGTGTCTTGCAAACAGCTTTAGCTGATTAGGCCACTAGAGATCATGCTTGGCTTCAGAGCAAGCAAAATGATATAACTACATGTGCTGCAAGCAGGAGAGAGTACTTGTCTGCACTGATTTATGTCTCAGCTTCCACTCAGGATGCGAAGATTAGGTTAAATGATTGCAATGATCTCTGTTAAAACAGTGTTGGAAAGAAAGTGATTTTTCCTTGGATGGAACACACTGAGTTACCTCCTGCAAGAGGATGAACAGATTGTAGGCACTGTGACAGTAGTATAACCCTGGTCTCTGAGGGAGTTTGGAAGGTATGTAGTAAATCTTAATTTGATGTGTTTGGAGATGTGTCTCTCTGTCTTTGGCAGTCTCTGCCTTCCTTGACTTCATCAGAATGTGCCACTGCAGCAAGGGGCAATTTCACGTTTATGCCCATGGCTCTTGCTTTGGCAAAAGCTGCTATCTTTCAGCACTTCCTAACGCAGCCCCTCTTTGGATCAAAGCTCCACCCCTCGTGAAGAAGTAGAGCTTATTCAACCTCTATAGCCACACGCTGTCCTCCTGCAATGGCTCCTCCTCCCCTCCCACCCTTGGGTGGAACCAGAGAAGGGAAAACTTGACAATAGTTAGCAGGCAGCAGAGCTTGCAAGAACTATTGCAGAAGCATGTCCAGCTAGCCCGGTGGGCAGCTCTTCTGTCCTTCCCAAGGGTGCTGCTGCTGAGTGCAGGAGAAGATGGTTATAGCCATGGGAGCCAGGAAAAATCTGAAAAGCAATGAGCAGCCGCGAGACCTGGCATTCCTTGGGCAGCTTCAAAGAGAGGTGAAGTATCTGAATCAGCGCAAGAGTAAATGAGCACTGACTGCTGCCATGTTGGCAGAACAGAGCTGTTCAGAGGCAGTTGGACAAGTTTGTGGCTGAGCCGGTTTATCCAGTGTTGAAGATGGGGAGTTACTTGTCTGCCCCAGCTTACTTCGCTCCCAAGGATCCCTTTCGGTAAGTCTTGCGCAGGATTAGCAGTGGATCTTTAAAGTGTTGTTTCCCCCCGTGATGGTATCCTAAGCAGTTAGTGTGTGGGCCAGGAAGAATGAGGTGCAGTGCCTGTGTGCAGGGAACAGCCAGCCTCACACTGGGGTCCTGTCTTGTTCTGAGGAGGGGACAGACGGGGGAGATTCTTATTGCCAGCCTCTTTGCAGCTCGCTGGTATGAGGGAACAGCACCTACCTGTGTTGTGAGGCAGTGTCTGCATAGCCCAGGCAAGCAGGTTTACTTCCAGAGCAACCTATACATGCCACTTTACCCCATGCCCCTGTGCTTTGCTCCACTGCCAGAGGAATGAGGTTGCTAAGGTTGCTGCTGCTTCTACCTCTTCCAAAGCTGCTTATGCTTGGGCACAGGGCAGGGTGAGGCGAGGTGTGCTGTTGTGAGCTCAGGAAGGTGAGGCACTGCAGTGAGGCAGGGCATAAGCTTGCTTGAGAAAAGAAATCGGGTACTTTGTAGGTAACTAGAGACAAGCAGCACACTTCCCCTGACATGGGAAGGATTCTTTTCCTGTGATATTTTTGTTAATATAAACAACCATTCTTGGTCTAATGAAACAAATGAGGCTTGAGAAAGGTGAAAGCTACAGAATAAGGCTTTCATTGCGTTGCATCTCCATAGTGAAAATTCTTAGTGGGGTGAGCACAGCCAGGATGGTGACTGATGCCAATGTGCTGATACAGTGAATGGATGGGGAAAGGCAAGGCTTGCAGTTTCATTGTCTCCCTCCTGTTCCCCTCCACTCAGATTTGTTCAGTATTGATCCTGTTCCTGCAAACACACTGTTGTACTGATTTGGGAGGAAGGAGTCGTTTTGTAAAAACAATCCAGGATAGGAATAAATACTGCTGTGCAAATGCTAAGCTTCTTTAGGCTACTTTCTGAAACTGCATCTGCCTTCAGAAGAAGGAAAGTGAGCAGGCTTTCATTGTAGTATTTGTATGGCATCATGCTAAGCCGTAGATACACCTTCTCCTAATTGTGTGGAAATGGTTTTGCATAGTTGGAGCTTAAACACTCTGTCTTCTGGTACTTAGTCTGTTTTCTAGCATGTGTTCTTCCTTGTCTAGTGCCTCTTCTCTGGCCGATCCACACCCTTCTGCTAAGTCAGGGTTAGAAGCCTTTGGGTTAGCTACAGGCTGGGTTATGTTTTATTCTGCAGCTCTCTGTCTGCGTGACTGTCCTGTCCCCTGCTCTGCCTGCAGAATTGGAACCACAGCTCTTTTGAGCCTGTCTAGTGTTAACTGATCTAGCCTGACAGTGTGTGTGGGGGGTGGATTTTATTAATGAGCCCTTCTCAAAGGGATCTGTCTCCTCTGTGCCAGGGAAGTCTTTGCTTCCATTAGGGTATTGGCTTTCATTTAGATGTAAAAGAGATGCCACATCAATTGAATCTCCATCTCGCTGAAAACCAGGCTGGTTACCTGTTGTGACCTGATCCTCCTACCACCCCCCACAAAACCAAGTAGCCATCAAGCAGCGATTTGTGAACTCTTTCTGCACCTGCTGTGCTACAGAGCATCAGGGCTGAACACTGCACCCAAAAGCTGCCTGGGGTTCCTGGAGGATAGCTATGGGAGGCAGATAAATTTATTCTTTATAAGCAAGGCCGGGAAGTGAAGAATCATAATGTATAGCACTGTATAATCAGAGTAGGGCTCTGCAGCTCTGGAAATGGTGGCTGGGCAGCAAGAGGAAGTGCATCCAGTATGGCTGTTACCAGTCCTCCAAGAAACTAGGTTACCATGCTTTGTTACTCTGTCATAAGAATAGCAAATCATCAAGGAGAAGATTAGCGGTTTCTAATCTATAAAAGACAGAGGAGCAAGAAGTCTTCCTTTCTTCTGGTTGTGGTTACTGACAGAGATTAGCTCGCTTAATGCCTCTAGAAGTGATTGTACTCCTGTCTCAGCTGTTGTGAGCCCTGGCAATGGCAGTGCTGCATGCTCTGGTGAGGAGGGGAAGGAAGGAGTGGTAACTCTTGTATCTTCTGTGATAAAATTCTGACACAGCTCTTCAATGAGAGGCACGTGGAGCAATCATGTCATGCCTTTATCATTAGGGTGAAACAGTCAAAACAGTCTTAAAACTTTACCTGTGTGCTGTCAGTCAGTTTTCCATGCCTGGCAAAGCTAAAACCTTTTCTACAATCCAGAATGTGTGGTAAGTAACAAAAGGTGCTGCTTGGCAGCGTGGGCCATAGCCACGTCCTCTTACTGGCCAGTTAGACCCATTACCAGCATCTGGCCTCTCTGGGGCTGGTTGCTTTGTTCCTGTTGCCTCACTGCCCAGGGTGGGGTTCTGAGCCTTAAGCTGCAAACTTGTCCTGCCCAGATTTGTTTAATTGCATAGCAAAGAACTGACTGCTTGCTGGCTCCACCCCCTCACCTTCATTTTGCTATGGGTGTGTTGCAAATTAGATACCATTGCTTATTTCTGGATGGAAGCAAACTAATCAAAGTGCTGTAAGGTTGGACTCAAACCTTGAAGAAGCAGGGGAAAGGCAAAGGGAAGGAAAGTGTACGTGATCGTCCGGAGCCTATCTAAACAGAGCTGCTGTTGTCTTGCTTTTACAGAAATGTTAGATTTTCTTAGGGAGTTAAAAACTAATATATAAAATAACCTACCTGTTTGGAGAGAAAGCCAAGTCTTGAAGTCCTGGTGGAGCAGTCTCCAGTGTTGCTGTCTGTATCCCAAGTGCAGGTCTGGTCACAGCTCCCTGTTTGAAGATGTAATCACTCTTGGAGCACACACTGGTACAGGCATGCAGGCAGAAGTTGGATAAGTCTGAGGGATCTGATTCGCCCATGCTGAGCCAGATGTTCCTGCCACAAGGTGATAGAAATCTTTGCTGTTAGTCTCCACTTGCTCTTTTCTCCCTCCCACTCACCTACTTGATCATCCAGCATGGGGTATTTACTGCAAATGAAAGCCAAAGGCCAGTGGTTGAAGGCAGAATGCATTGCAATGCCCTCTAGGTCTCTTGCATACCATGAGCAGGGCGTAACCATTACGGTGCCTCAAGGCTGAGGCTGCAATGATACAGGTACCACGAATAGCAATGTGAAGTTACTGCTCCACCTGCTTCAGACAAAATTGGCAGAACTTGTTGCATGTGCTGGAGTTCTTTCTTGTCACTGAGGAAAAGGGGGTGGGGGGAGAGCAGCAGGATTTGAAGCTCCCCAGCTGGGAGAACGAACACTACAAAAGCCAAATACATTAGAAGGAGCGACTTTCCTGAGGGAAGGATATGGCACTAAATACCTCATGAGGTGTGTTTTCCCCTAAAACCATAGGCTGCTTACAAGCAGCTTTACCTTGTTGCTTTGCAGTCTCTTGAGATGGAGCAAGTAACTCTCCATGTTGGAGCACAACCAGCTTAACATACCATCATGCTTGTTACATGCTGGTGGAGTTTACAAGGAATGTCTTTGGCACAAATACGCTTTCGGGAAGCTTGTGAAAGGTGAAGTCAACAGTAGCTCTCATCTTAGACCTGGGAGCATGTAAAAAGTGCACCTCCACTGCCACGAGCTGACTTGAGTGCCTTTGGGGCTGTGGAGAGGCCTGTGGTGCAGGAAGGCACATGCCCACCTAAACCCCCATCCTGGTGCAATTAGTTCCCCACCAGTGTGGTAACTGAGACAATTGTTGGGGTAAGGGGTAGGACAAACTCTTCTTTCCACCTTTGGGAAAGCATTGTATGATAGTATTGATCCTTGAGGTGCTTCTTTGAACCAGGTATTGGTGACTAACCCACCTTGGATTCTGCACTCAGAAATGGCCAATACCAGACTAATTTTCCTTTTCAAGTCTGAGAACATGCTGCCCAGGGCTAATGGAATAATCTTTAGTCATGCATCTGCTGTCTGTGTCTTATCTCTCCATTCAGTCACACCTCCATGCTGCAGATGTTAAACTCCCTTGCCCAGTGCATCCTGCTGAGGCAGGAGTATTTTGTGTTCAGGAAGCCTGAAGATCTGGGTTCTGCTTGTGATTTGCTGCAATAATACCTGCTATAGAACTGCTGCATTTTTTTCTTTTGTTTTGAGGGGTGTAGATAGAGGATTAATAAAGGTTTCTCGTGGAAATGGGAGCTGACACTAATAGGTAAAATCTATTGAGACTCCATGAAATTCAAGAAACAGCTTGGGTTTTTTTTGGTTGATTGGTTGGGTTTTTTTTCCCTCGTGTGCTCTCATCAGCAGAAGGAAAGGGAGAGCAATTGGTGGGGAGAGGTGGAAGACTTTCATTACAGTTAATTGGTGGATGCAGTAAGTATTTGGAGCTCAAAGGATGAACTACTTTGAAAACTGTCCTTCAAATGCTGCAGTTGACCTTTTGGGAGAGAGGTCTACTTACAGAAGAATAGAAAGTCCTTCCACAAAGGGTGGTGCAAAACTGGCTTTGTGTAGCATAGTGAAGTGGATCCTGCCTCTCTGGCACAATGGTGTGATGCTATAGGAACACTGAAAAGGAACATAGCAGAGCTGTCTGTATGCTGGGAAACTCTGCAGTGGGAAACTTGTATCCAGGAAGAGGAAGAAAGAGGAGGAGTAAAATTTGTAAGGCAGAAATTATAAACTTACTGCTGTGTTTTAATAAATGGATGGATTTGTTTTACACTTTGGAAGCTTGTCTTCTCCTTTGCATTGGTTGATACCACCTCTCCTTAAAAACCTTGGTTTTGGTGCTAATTCTCTGTTGAAAAAGCATTGGGAAATTGAGAGTTTTAGTACTTCCATAGCTAGAAGAGCTGGTGGTGATCTGGTACTGAATGTCTGTTTTCTCCATGCGGAAGAGGAGCTTTTCCACTGATCTGTGACTTGTTGCCACCTGGAACCTTGTCTCTTTGTTTCCTTCAAGGTGCTCTGAATGTCAGGATCCCCTCACTAACTGGTACTATGAGAAAGACGGGAAGCTGTACTGTCACAAAGACTACTGGGGGAAGTTTGGAGAATCCTGCCATGGCTGCTCTCTGCTGATGACTGGACCTGTGATGGTAAGGACTCTAAAGACAGGACATGCCTGTCTCCAGCTCCTTGAACTCGGTTGGGAGTTGCCCTAGCTATTCAGATAACCAGATAAACTGAAGGTAATTGTCTCTTTGCTACCCTAATCTCTGATCAGAGATTAGGAAGGAAGTTTATGTGCACATCTTCTAGATAGAGATTAATTTTGAATGGTGATAACTCTTAAAGGAGAGAGTTGTGAGGATCTGAAGCGTATGAACAAAGAAAGTAAGGTGCTGAAATGCACAGACATGAGAAAGAGGAAGGTGGTTAAGGGGACATCTGTTCAGTTTCTGTAGCACAGTGCTTCTGTGTCTCCATGGGGTGATTTTCCATTGCGCTGCAGAGTCAAACCTCTCAGCTCAGGATAAGCAGCAGGTTCTGGCTTGGGGAAGGTTGCTATTCACATTCCACCTGGACTGTGGCCAGAGTGATTTTCTGGCTGATGGTGTCTTGAAGTAGTATTAGCCCAAATTTCTTTGAAACATTGAACACTGCCTGCATGATGTGGGGCTCACCTAAATGTTCCCCTCCTTGCCACAGCCTTGCAAATGTTTAACCTTTAAAACTGCCAAAATGAAACATAACCATTGTTTTTCTAGTGCCTAAATAAAAGCAGCGTGGTACTCAGTAATATGATTGCTACCTCAAAGGGAAGTACTGAGGAAAGTGCAGACAATTTCTCATTCCCTGCAGAAGTCTTTGTAAAATACCATCAGTAAGGGAAGTTCTTATAAGGATAACAGAAAAACAGATCCATGCATAAAAATATTCCTTAAAGGTATTTTGTTGTTTCAATCTCAGCTCACTGTTGTGTTTTTTTCCTGTCAGCTGGCTGGTAAAGTATCTGAATTTGTGCATTGCCTGTCTGCCAAAAAAAAAGAAAAAAGCTCTTTCAGCTTTATTAATTCAGGCGTAACGTTAGTTATCTTGCCAAAAGCAACCAAACAGGAAGGTTTAATATCTTGTTTACTAGTCTGCAGCAGACTATTAACTATTTTTGATAGTTGAGCAGCTGCCAAATATAGCAGAGGTTCCTGGGACACAAGCTTTGCTTTGCATGTTGACATACTTGTTTCAGAGAAGTGTTGTGAACAAGGTGCCAAGGATGGGGTTCAGGAAAAGTAGAATGGGGCTAATTTAACTCTCAGGTATAAAACTGTCACTTTGTGATCTGAATGAATATAGTAATTAAAGAAAGCAGCAGCTGCCTCTGTTGATAGATTTTGGCCCTGCTAAGCTACTCCCTTTTCTGTCTGTAGGTGGCTGGCGAATACAAATATCACCCCGAGTGCTTTGCTTGTATGAGCTGCAAAGTGATCATTGAAGATGGGGACACTTACGCACTGGTGCAACATTCCACCCTCTACTGGTAAGAGGGAGCTGCGTGCTTTGCCACAGAGCTGCTCCCTGCTGGATGTCTAAGCCGTGCTGAGCTGGCTCAGTGCGGTTCAGCTGAATGCTGCACTAAGGAATGCCAGGGAGCTGCCTTTTGAGGGAGGGAGGAATGGAGTATGCACTAAAAATGATAGCTTGTGGTCAGTGAGTGAACGTTAGAAGTGTGAGTTTGGCAGGGAGGGATAGGACACTGCCATCATGACTTTCTTCTCTTCTTCTAGTGGAAAATGCCATAACCAGATAGTGCTGACACCGATGATAGAAAAACACTCCACTGAGTCTCTGCGTGAGCAGCTGCCTTATACACTGACCCTCATCTCCATGCCAGCAGCTACTGATGGCAAGAGGGGGTTCTCTGTGTCTGTTGAAGGTGGCTGCTCCACCTATGCCACTGGTGTCCAGGTGAAAGAGTGAGTATGACAAGGTTGTATGTAAGGTGTATGTGCAGAGGGAGCTGGTAAAAATTCTGCAGTGCTGCTGTCCTGTCAGCTGCTCTAACTGCTGGAGGGATCTGTCTCAGCACAACAGGGACATATGTTGGTTTATAGCCATTTGTGTTTGTCTCTGTTTTGCTCTTGTGATGACCTTAATTGATAACTTTTATTTCTGAGTGCTGTCTCCTTCACTGAACACAAAACATTTGGTGAATTGTAATGGACTAACAATTTTTGCCATCGGGCAAATGAAGAGCTGTCCCCAGACCAGCTCAGCACTTGGTCTAATGGTAGCTCCCTGTGATGGTAGATCAGCATTTTTTCGAGTACTGATATGAAGGGATGCATCAGAGATCAAATATTCTTGTATAATTTTGGGCTGAACTGACTTCCCACACACACTGTAATTCCCGTGTTTAGAGTTAACAGGATGCACATCAGCCCAGATGTCCGAAACGCCATCCACCCTGCCGATCGTATCCTGGAGATTAATGGAGCTCCTATTCGTACGTTACAGGTGGAGGAGGTGGGTAGAGTTCTGTTTTGAAGCCTCCTTCTCATCTGCCTTCTTACAGCTTTTCTGTTTCTCAGCGCTGTTCTCCCACCCTACACACGGTGTGTGTACACCCGTTGTACTCATGCTGATGGTAGGAATAAACGTGAAGACAAGCTTTGTTATCCCTTCCAGCTGAAGAGGAAAGTGTAACAGATAGAAACACAATTAGGATGCAGTTCTGATGTTGTAGCAAACGTGAAGGGAGGTAAAAAGAAAAAGTGTACATCTGTGTGACATCTGAGATGTCACAGTCCTCTGAGAGGACAGAAAGGCTGTGTGGACTTTTCCATGTATTGCTAGTGAAGTCCACTATTCTGATCCTTTTAGAGGCAACTGCTAATAGACAAAGGCTCAGTTTAGTCTCCCACTGCAAAAAATGTATTTGATGCCTGTATTTACAAGTAAATGCTTTATACAGAGATCGGGTGACACTGCAAGAGTGTAGTGAGACCACCATTACGTTCATTATACAAGGATTTTACTGTTGGTGCTGAGGAGAACATTAAGAGCACATAAATCTCCATGTTGCTTTTGCAAAGCTGTTTTTTTGCAGCACTGTTCAGCATGGAAGCTTGTGAAGTATTCAGCTTCTCAGAGGAAAAGGAAAAATGTTTGGTCATTTGTAGCTGACCAGAAAGAAGAGGATTTGGATAGCATGAGGAACTGTGTTGCTAGCTTCATTTGTCTGGTAGAGAGCTGTGGTGCATGCAACTAAACCACAACTATGGATTGATTTCACTGAACTCCCTACTCGAATTCCTGAGGGGCATTCTGCTGTTTCTCCTCTATTTCCTGTCATTTGTCTTCCTCCTGCCTGCTCTCATCCTGTCCTTTGGTTTGATGGCAGGTGGAGGACTTGATTCGCAAGACAAGCCAGACGCTTCAGCTGCTGATAGAGCACGACCCCGTCTCGCAGCGCTTGGACAGGCTTCGTTTGGACTCCCGCCTTCCCACTCACATAAAGCCACCCATCTCCCCACGCTCCCTCTCTCCTCTGGACATCAAGGAGAACCTGGAAGGAACGCTCCGACGGCGCTCCCTCAGGTAAAGGCTTGGAAGCCTCTGCCCTAGCTTGCCTTTGCCCTGTGCTACCTGGCTGGGCTGCTCTGTGCCTGGGTCCTGTGATTGCAATTGAGGGCAGAGACATGACTCAGCTCTGAGGTGAGCCTTGGTAGAAACCATTGGAAAGCAGTGGAGAGCTTTGGATTCTGCTGTTGCCAGGTACTCCCTCCATTCCCTTTCAGGATGGCAAACTGCCCTTAATGAAAATAAGGAGCTCTACTTTTAACATAGAAAAGCTACCAAGTTTTACAGTTAGAAAATGTAAAGGTCAGATTTTTACCAGCCTTAAATGGCTGAGGAAGAATGTGTCCTTAAGGGGAATATGGCTGAGACCTGGGATTTGGGAGCAATCTTATCTTCCCAGACTGGGACACTCAGTTGCTCATTCAGTAATTTACCAGTATTTTAGTCTTTGTTTGGAGACAGCAAGTGCTGCATCTTCATGCTTCCTCCTCCTGTTTGCAGAGCTCCACCTCTGACGGTGCAGGAGGTGGTGTTGTTGGGCAGCTCTGACTTGGAAGCTGCTCTAAGTTTGTAAAGAGCTTCCGTGCTGCTGGGAGAGCACCTGGCTTTTGAAATATAAAAAGTACTGAAGAACATCTAGCATCTAGAAACTAGTCCCTTAGGAGCTAAGGATGGGACATGTTGGACCAAAAGTTTCCCAGCAGCTACCCTGATCTTCCTGTCTCCTTTTTTTCCTAGGCGAAGTAACAGCATTTCTAAGTCTCCTGGCCCCAGTTCTCCAAAGGAACCTCTCCTTGTGAGCCGTGACATCAGTCGTTCTGAATCCCTACGTTCCTCTTCTAGCTGCTCCCAGCAAATCTTCCGGCCCTGTGACCTGATTCATGGTGAAGTACTAGGAAAAGGATTTTTTGGACAAGCAATTAAGGTGAGGGAGGTCCCCAAACAATCATTGTTTACTTTGATTACAGCACTGACAGCCTATCTCATGATCCTTCACCACTGTTTCAGTGGCCTTTGCCCTGCTGATAGTGATCTGTCTTGGAACTCACCTAGTTTGCTCAGTGAGATCCATTTCTCTGTTCCATGCCCTGAGCATGAGTGTGGTTTTGACTTTGTCCCCTTTGAATGTCAACCTTGGCCATACATACTCATCTCCTGAGTTAGATTTAGAGCTGCAGAGTGCCTGTGTCACAGCAACCACCTGGATGAGGTGGGGAGAATGAGGAACAAGCTACGTTTCTCTTATCAGCATCTTTCTTAGGAAGAGGTGCCTTCAACTCCCCAGTACAGCATTTCTCACCCACCCTTAGTGTGGCATGCTTGGGGTTTTGCCAGGATCCTGTAGTGACCATCTCCGAACCCCCAGCAGAGCCTAAATGGCTTATCAGTGTGGTGGTAGTACTAGGTCAGGTCTTGCATGACTCTCACAATTAAAATCTCCATTAATAGCAGTTCTCTTGTATGTAAGCAATCCTGTCTTGACTCAGGGTGTTTCAGCAGCTCCTGTCCTAGCATCCCTGACAGCATCAAGGGGTCAGCTTCCTCTGCCTTACCTAGGTGTTGTGAGCTCCTCAGTGCAGTGTAGTACTCAGCTCCTCAGGCCGCCATCCACTATGTTATAGGACTTCTCTCCTTACACCGGGATAAACTTCAGGTGTCCAGCCACCCTATTCATCTCATGCTTCCATGGGAGGTGGTGAACCAGTACTACAAATCCAATGCTTTTGATCCATACTAATGAGCATATTTCTCTTCTCCTCTGCCCGTAGAGAAATAACAGGTCCAGGTAAGCAGAACCTTTCCTCTGTCGCATGCTTTTGTCATCTGCGTCCCCACAGTTAATGGCACAAAGGCGTTTCTTTTCTGCTCAAATTACCCCATAGCCATCCCGTTCTGGTGCATGCTCTGGGAGTTTAAATTGCCCTCTTGGAGTTTCATGATGACACGTTTCAGTTTTGCTAGTATGTCAGCTAAAGAATTCCACTTAGCCTTGTCTTGTCTTTGCCTCTTCACTTCCCTCTATCATTGGGTATTAGATGTCCCTGGCTTTCATGTCCCTGGCTGAAACGTCTAGTGTTCCCTGGCTCGCTACTGTATATGGATGCTTGATTTCAGATGGGAGCAGAAGAGTATTGTACTCTTGCTTCTGTTGTGTTATTCCATGCATTCGTATTCCACTTACATCAGCCTTGCTGTGTCCCATGGCTCCAAACAGAGCTAGTGTGCCACAGTGTTTGCAAGAGCTCATAAGCTTCCTAAATGCTATAATTTGGTCTTGTGTTCTGGATTGCAGTTCTGGAGGTTTTCCAAAAGGCTTTTTATTTTAAAGGGTATGAGGCACAAAAGTGACACCTTTCTTGAGCTTTAGATTGACTGTTTTTAATGCAACAAGTATTGTTTTTGGTCAAAATAGCTCCCTTCTATTCCTAGAGAGAAGGTGGTTCTTCTGTTACCTGGAGATCTCAGGGAGACTGAGCTGTCCAAGTTAAGCAACTGAGGAGAGAGGATTTCTAGGAAAACCTGCTCATCAGAATTTAGACCCTTTCTACTCAGTCATGCAAGCAAGGAAGAGCTGGTTAAAAGACATCTGTAGAACACAGCAAAATGCCAGGAACTAGTTGGATACAGGCAAACAGCTCTTGAGGAACTGGAAATTCTTTCCATGTCGAGAGCCAAGGAATTTGTTACCTGATGTTTATGGGGGATTTCTGTGTGTTAGTCACCATTCTGGAATATTCCTTGCAGGTAGCAATGCACTGCTCCCAAGGAGCATGGTAAAACAACTGCTTCCTGCCTTAACTGAACAGCCTGTATGTCCCAGTTCCACTTGCACAGGAGTAAGTTTGATAAGCTCATCAGAAACCATCAGGCTTCAGAGTCCCCATATAACCAAAGCATGTAGTAATGTAGTTTTGGGTGGTTCGGTTTGGTTTCTGATGCAAGGGAACATTGATTCCTTTGCTGATACAGAGTGTAGTTATTGGGTATGGTCTACAAAATGTGAGCATCATGCTGGGCCAATACTTCCTATAAGGGAAACTGAGGCATGCACAAGTATGGAACTGATGCCTTCAGAGGCTTTGACAGCCTGTGTGCATGCTCAGCCCTATGCTACATAAAATGGGGACTTCAGCTCTGGTTCTTGGGATGCTGTTGATCTCTTGGTATGTTCCTCTGTCAGCTTTAGGTAGCTGCTGTTTTGCATATAGAATCTTTGCTGAATTCTGAGAGGAGAAACTTTATGCAGTTTTCTAGAGACCCCTGGGCTCTGAATTTTCTCCTATCTATATTCCTCTCTGGATGGAGGAGGATGTTACCCTTTCAGAAGAGTTGCAAGAGCATTGGAGCTATGTATTGTTGAACCTTGCCTGGAGTTGTGGTGTCTGTTTCCACCAGGTGACTCACAAAGCAACAGGAAAGGTGATGGTGATGAAGGAGCTGATTCGCTGTGATGAGGAAACGCAGAAGACTTTCTTGACAGAGGTAGGAGCAAGATTTCAAAAAGCTTCTGAGCCAGCAGTGTGGTGGAACTCTCTTCCATCTTCTCCAGAGAGAGAGTGATCATGCCAGCAACCTGGCAAGGATCAAGGCACTGAGGAGGGAGACATCACATGGGGAAACGCTGACACAAGCTGAATGTTTGCTGCAGTGAAGTGTGACTCACTCACACTGAGCAATAGACGTGGCTTTGGCTCCCAGTTCATTAATTTTTCAATGATAAAAAGCAGTCTGAGTCGGAGACAAATTAAGCTGTGCAAGGATTTATCCCTTGAGCCTTGTGCATAAATACAAATGATGAGGGCCAATATCAGTAAGATATTTGAGACTCCTACTGTATTGAAGATGAACTATTTTCTTGGTGGCTGCCTAAGGCAGCTCCCTGAACACTTGACACTGCTGTTCCAGCCCTGACACATGCAGTACAGACCAGACAGCTGCCCTGGAGAGCTCCTGTCTCTTAAAAGCTATCACAACTCAAGGGTGTGCTCTTGGAAAGCTAGGATCAGGTTAATTGCACAGTGTGAAAATGAAGAGGCAACAGTTGATTGACTGCCCTAAGGTTGGGGTTTGAGTGTACTCTGTGATCCCTGGAGGGGACCTCCAGCATTGGAGTGCTTGTCACCACAAAGCAGATCTGTGAGGACCTGTTCTATTCTCTTTGGGGCGGGATGTCTCTGCTTCCCAGGTGAAAGTGATGCGCAGCCTGGATCACCCCAATGTGCTGAAGTTCATTGGTGTACTGTACAAGGACAAGAAGCTGAATCTCCTCACTGAGTACATTGAGGGGGGCACCCTGAAGGACTTCCTCCGCAATGCAGTGAGTATGGAAGCCTGGCAGGCTTCTGCTCAACAAGATTGACTGTTGTTTGTTGTATCACCCTTATGGGGCTTTTTTGTTAGTCTTCTCCTTTGGAGCTGTGTGGAAAAGCTGCTTCTTAGCTGTGGGTGGCCTGAGGCAGCAAGTGCCTTTTTCCTGGGGCTGTATCATCTTTCTCTGATAGCTGCAAGAGTCCCTGTTGCAGAGGAATTGCTGTCACCAGCTGACTGGTAAGTAGTCCCTGACCATTGTGGACTTGTCTTTCAGGACCCGTTTCCCTGGCAGCAGAAGGTCAGCTTTGCCAAAGGAATTGCCTCTGGAATGGTGAGTTGGACTGTTCCTTCATCACAGAGCAAACCTCCACGGTTAGCTGCTTCAGCAGGGTGGTGTATGAGGGGTTGTGGATGCTCCCTGACTATTAGCAACTGGTTGTTGAGGTCTGTAAATGTGAAGGGACATAGTCACCTGGGAACCCCTAACACCACATTTTCTCCCTCTGTTCCAGGCTTACTTGCACTCCATGTGCATCATTCACAGAGACCTGAATTCACACAATTGCCTAATCAAGTTGGTGAGCTACACCTCTCCCCACAGCATGCTGCTCCCCTCCTTGTCATCTGCCTCCCTTGGCTTTCTCCACATGATGTTCCCTCTTTTGTCAGTGTGAATCTGATTTCAGAGAGGCTTTTAGTGCCCTAAACAAGGGAGATTCATCTTCACACAAGATTTTCCAGACTGATGTAGCTTTCACTGTTTCTTCTTTCTGTTGTCTTACCCCCTTTCCTGTGGTAGTATCTCCTATTAACAAGTGATGTTATGAGAGTTAGTACAGCTCTGTTTCTTATCTCAACTATGAAATGTTCTCTACAGCTGCTTCTATTCTTTTAACCACTTGATGACTGTTTTTAATTGGCACTCAGGATTCAGTAAAGTGCACGAGTGTGTGCAGCTATGTATGCTCTCTCTTTTTGAAATGCTAGGTCACAAGAGTTTTGTATAGCTTCATTTCCTCAAGCCTTGCCCTTGTTCACATGAGATTAGCAAGTAGGCTTCAAACAACCCAGGGTGAAAGTCCAAGTTAACTCCCAGCCAGGGAGAATAGGAATGCCTGAAAGGAAAGGTCCAGGTTTGCCCTGGCAAGTGTAGCCAAATTGATGAGATTAGTGTTAGTGACCACACAGGAAATAGGACAATAAAGAGAGGAAATGATGACTTGGGATGGTGAATTGGAAGTCTTACACCTGTCTAGACAGCTTGCTATACTCATCTATCTCAGCTGCAGGAAACCTTGGTAGTTGTCCTTACAGTGTAGTCGGTAGTGAACAGGAACTGCAGCCTCTTTGCTCCTGAAGGGAGCCGAGAGGAATCAGTGGCTGGTACTGAATCCCATGTGTAGGACAGGACGGTGGTGGTGGCTGACTTCGGTCTGTCTCGGCTGATTGTGGAGGAAAGAAAAAAGCCCACTTTGGAGAAGCCATCTGCCAAGAAACGAACCCTACGCAAGAGTGACAGGAAGAAGCGCTACACGGTGGTTGGCAACCCGTACTGGATGGCCCCAGAGATGCTGAATGGTGAGACACTGATACCAGGGTGTGGGTGAGGAGACAAGGTGTAGGGATGATGGGATTACTGAAAGCTGCTGGGCCCTAGTAACAATCAAACCTATTAGAGCCTGTGGTTTTAGACCTGCTAACATGCAAGCTTATTTATACACACAGGCACCCTAGCTGCACTTCTGTTGCAGTACCTGACTTGATAAGCCTTTGTGCCAGCTGAGGTGATCATAGAATCATGGAATGTTAGGGGTTGGAAGGGACTGCTAGAGATCATCTAATCCAGCCCCACTGCCAGAGCAGGATCACCTAGGGGAGGTCACACAGAAACATATCCAGGTGGGTTTTGAAAGTCTCCAGAGAAGGAGACTCCACATGATGTTTTGGGCTTCACAGCAATATTCTTCATGAGGGCAACACACCTAAACTTCCTATGGTTCAGATAACAGGGAAGACAAAAGAAGCCTGAAATAAGACTGAACCTGAGATCAATTTCTGTTATAGCCTCGTGCTTTGGGACTGCCCCTTGAGACAGGTTATCATTAAACTCCAGGGTAAGGCTTATGTGTGCTGTTGTGTAGATCCAGGGAAAAGCCAGCTGCTGCCAGGTTTGCTGAAGCCTCAGGAGTGGGGTGGGACTTGTCCAAGTACAAGGAAATCTGGGTTTTGGCATGCAGCCCTCAATTGCATTAAGGATGAACTGTGTCCCTTAGGACTGCCTGCAGCAGTCGAGGTGAGGCTGAAATACAATGGATACAGTTTCCTACTAATGAGTAGGTCTGCCTGACCAGGTTGGGCAGTTTGGCTGGCTATGAGATCAGTACTGTCCAACATAGTCCACCAGGGAAGGGAGTACTTGTCTTCTCTCCTTCATCTCAATTCTTCTCCATGTTGCTTTCTTGTGTGCTGTTCAGTTTTAGTTCTCTCAAGGCTTACAGGTCCTACTGGAGTCTGAGGCTGCTCCTCAGAGCCTGTCTCAGTCCTGGCACTTGTCAGGAGAACAGCATGAGCACAGTCTGACATCACCTCTGCAAGCAAAGCTGTTTACTAGATACTGGCTTGGGAGGGGTGTGTCTGTAAGCTGATAATGGCACGCTGGAGCCAGTCTGCTTTCCCAGATGGAAAGTGCTGCTAGTGTGTAATTTATTATCCCTACAGTCACTGCAGCAGGGACTGGGCACTTGCTGGCTGCTGGAGAAGCTGAACACTCCCTCAGTGCACTGTAGAGATGCACTAGAACAGAAATTGATGGGAATGGGCAGCAGCTTTCCATAGTTATCCCTAGCATTTGCTCAGACCTCTGATACACAAGGCTCCTCTGTGTTGTCCTTTAATCCCCCAGCAGAAGAAAGAAGCAGGGTTAAAATATGTGATGGCAGTGTATAGGAAGATGCAATTGGTTTACATCTTGGGACAACTGACCCTGCTCAGATTTCAGCTTTGCTTTGTCTTCTGTTTTAGAGCCTGCCAGGGAGCAGGCTTAGTTAAGCTTTGAACTGGCAGCTCCTGGAATAGCTGGATGGGGAACTGTCTTTCACAGAGCTGAATGTCTTATGTTTCTTGCAGGACAGAGCTACGATGAGACAGTGGACATCTTTTCTTTTGGGATTGTTCTCTGTGAGGTAAGACCAGGACATTACATGGCATCTTTAATGGATTTCTTCCCCGTTGCCATCTCCTTGCACACAGTGTTATCAGCCAGTTCTCTGTGTCTTGAGTGTGCAGCCTGTGACTAACAAGCTTACCCTGCCCCTGGTCCCTCAAGGAAGATAACTGTCTTGTAACTTTTTAGTCCTAGTGAGAGTTTCTTCTGGGACTGAAAGAAATAAAGAGGTTCCTCCTGGACTGAGAGAAGACTTACAGAAGTCCATTGAGTTCTGATTGAGCCCTGGTATCCATTTAAAAGTAGACATATTCCCTAAAACTGTGATACTTTTTTCTTTCTCTAATGCCTCACTGAAAGAACAATAAGCTGTGTAATCTCAGCAAATTCAGGGCCTCCTCTGTGGATGGCACTTCACTTCAAAGGGGAAACTGAAACCTCTTTGCAGGTCGATTAATGATGCTTGCACCCTAAGTCTGTTGGCTTAGTTTATCTCTGAGCCAATGCACAGTCTTACCGTTGTATCAGGCTCTTCTGTCTGCAGAACAAAGAGCACCACTCAAAAGCTGCGAGGTATTTTCAGCTTAAAAGGCGTGTAAGACAGTGGAAATAAAGATGAAAGGCGAGGTGTTCTGTGTGCAGATAATGCAGCAGTTACAGGAACACCAGGGGAGACCAGCACAGTTTCATCTTTAGAGTCTGGATGAAGAGGACAAAAGATATCTGTGCATAACTCTTTGTGGCCTCATCTGGAGCTCTGTTTACACTGGCCCCTTCTCTCAGAGAACGTCGTGGTTGTGAGTGATAGATTTAGGAACTTGAAAAATCTGTGTGCATGATTGAAACAACTGTTTTACCTAGAAAAAAGACAAAGGGGTAGTAGCATATGAACATTTTCCTTGTTACAAAAATAAAGATGTTAAGAAAAGAAGTTACACACCCAGATAAGAAAATAACCCTGCCAAAATACATAATGGGTGTTCCACTGTCTGGTTTCAGGATGTGGTTGTCCTGCTGAGTTATTGGCATAGAAGAGCCTGGGTGGTTATAAGTAACAGCCTTTTTGTGATACCCGATGAGGCTTTAAACCTAATACTCTTCCCCATGTGAGAGTCTGTATTGACATTGACCTTATCTGAGCCCAGATCACCCCACAGCTCTCTGCTTTTGGTTCCTTCCCTCTTCTTACACTTGGAGTCCCCTAGTGCTGGAGGTGGTGAGTGCACCTCAGCGGGGTGGGTGGGGAGCACTGGGACTTAGGGTGCTGGGGCAGAGCTTCTCTCTGTTCCACCCAGCCCTTTCCTCTACCAGCTCTCACCTGCCACGTCCTGGGCATTGGTAATGGTTGTTCTCTCCACCCCTACCCTCTGGCTGTGGGTAGGGCTAAATCTGCCAGTAACAGAACAACTTGGAATTTGTGGTGCTGTTGACTTCACAGCATTGTTTAGGACAGATGCTGTAGACAGAGGAGCTTTGCTGGTGGTGTGGTAAGATTGTGTGACAGGGGAGAGATGGGATGGTGATGCAGGTAGTGGTGATTACCTGCAATCAAGCGGGGCTGCATCATCCCCAGCAGCATAAAGCACAGTAGCTGACCCTGCAGTGAGACACTGGTGAGCTCTCTGGGAGGTGCACATCATCCTCTATCTTCTAGCAGAGAGACCCTGGGGAGAAAGAAAAGGCATCTGGGCCTTCCTTCACAATAGGAGCCCCAGTGCCAGGTTTTGGAAGTTTCATGTGAAGTTTGTCTGTATGCAGTTGCTTATTCCCTTGTGCAACCAGCCCAATTGGGAAGGAGGAACAGTGTTTTCTGCTCTTTCCCTTTCACCCTACTACACTGAAGGAGCCTCTGTGCTCAGTCTCAATGCTGAAGCTGTTTGTTAACACTGCAACTGTTGCTGTACTTGAGTGCTCCTCTCATTTTTCCCTAGATCATAGGCCAGGTTTATGCTGACCCGGACTGTCTCCCACGCACACTGGATTTTGGCCTTAATGTCAAGCTGTTCTGGGAGAAGTTTGTTCCTGCTGACTGTCCTCCAGCCTTTTTCCCTCTGGCTGCTATTTGCTGCAGACTGGAACCAGAGAGCAGGTATGTCTGGGGTGTGGAGGACTCCTTTTTGTAAGCCTGGAGGATCTGTCTGTATCCCTTTAGTGGAAGGGTTGCTCTGCACAGAGGGTGTAAGAGGGCTATAGTCCAACCTGTGGGAATGCTCAAAGGCTTCCACGTGAGGAGAGACTGAAGAGTCATCAGCTTGAGAGACTGTTGTATATGGTGGAGGTCTCTGAAACCATTTCTGAGACAGGGTAAAGGAGGAGTGATTGTTCAGGATTTCTTACATACAAAAAATAGGGGCAGACCTTGGCAGCAGCTCTGAAAGGTGAAAACTTCATTTGATTTCAGTTGTGAAACTTGTAGCTTCAGAACAGTGTTAATGCCAAGTGGGTTCCAGAAGAGCCAGACCTGCATGGTCATTGGCTGTAAAAAGTGGGCAGCACAGGCAGAAGGGAACTTGGCAGTATTGGAAGCTGAACGTGGAGGGATCATGTCCCTGCTCACACCTCTGTGCATGGGACAGTGGCCTGGAGAGACAGCTGCCTTAGCTATTCTGCTTCCTCTTTCCCACTCACATTTTCTCACTACTGCTTCTAGGCCCCCTTTTTCCAAGCTGGAAGATTCTTTTGAAGCTCTCTCTCTCTACCTGGGAGAACTTGCCATTCCCCTTCCATCTGAGCTGGAGGAGCTGGACCACAACATCAGTGTGCAGTACGGACTGAACCGTGACAAGCTACCTGAAAACACAACCTAGTCAGCCCGTCCTGCTGCCTGCACCAATCCCATTGGAGCTGAGATGAGTGACAGGGAGGGAGATGCACTTCAGCCACCTCCAGGGCATTAATGGGGCACCATGCTGTGCATTTGCTGCATTGCCTCTCTCTCCCCACCCAACACCCCTCCTCTTGAACATCCTGATTCACTGTGGATTTCTGGCACGTTTCAGAAGCAAAAAGGGCTGTTTCTTGCCAACTGCACCTAGGAAAGCTGCTCAACACTTTTTTTGGCTAGAGAAATGTTTCTCTTGCCTTTTCAGGCTTCTTTACTGTGGTGCCTTAGAACTTGGCTGCAAGCTGTGAAGCCACCCTGGCCTGTCTGCCAGGGAGGGAACTGCTATAGGAAATTCTCCTGGGCAAGGACCAGCACTTCTGGAACTGCTTCTCCCACTGACTACCCTGCTCAGAAAGCTGGGGACGTTGGACATCAGACCCCACCAGGACAGCGTGTATGTGTATGTTTGTGCATGTGTTTTCCAGAACAACCCACTGAGATTTTGGCCTCCAATGTGCATCAGAGGAGGAAGTGAAAAGCCCCAGGAATTGGGCAGCTCTCCTAAAATACCTTGTCTGTGGGGAAGAGTGCATGAATTTGTTTTGGTTTGGATTTGTGGGTTTTTTTTCCTCCTCTGTCTTTGAATACCTCCAAAAGCCTGCCTAGAAACACTAAGACTGAGCTCTGCTTGCCCCTCCTGATGGTAAACAAAGCAGGCAGCAAATGAGCCACTTAAGCATCTTCAGACCTTGAGCCTGCAGTGAGTTTGCCTGTCCACAAACCTTAACCTAGGTGAAAGTATTTGAACCTGAATGTGTAGAACTGTACTAGGCACTGGCTGTGGACATCCCTGGAATGCTGAAGCTGCTTAAGCTCTTGGCCTGTGGATGTAAGGTGATAAAAAGGGTGGCAGAAGGTGCTCTTACGAAAGCCAAAGGACTTTGTGCATGGACAATGGCAAAGGGGGATATACCCATGGCTACTTAAAGAATGGACCTGGTCATAAGTAGAAAAGTGCTGGAGAATGCCCCATGCTCCCAGGAGTGGCAGCTGGAGAAGTAATAATTCAGTTGCCATTACCTCATCCTTTCTTGCAGGCTGTGCAAGTTGCTTCCTTTGAAGGTCCTTCTTGCAGCTGCTGCTGCAGCACCTGAGCTGATTGTCCAAGCAGAAACTTTCCTCAGGGTCATTCCCTGCTTTTGGGGAGAAAAAAAGGGCTTGGAGTCACTGGGAGGTGGGTGGGGGTGTATTTTCTTCCAGCACTTCTCTTCTTCCTCCCTCAGTGGGAAAAGGAAGAAAGCTACTGCTGCCGTAGCTCATGTGGTTGGCAGAGCTGAACAAAAAGCTGGCTCAAACATCTTGGTTTAACTGGATTTTTAGTGTGCTCCTTCCCCCTCTCCTCCCCTTCAGTATTGAATGGTGGGGAATGGGTGTTAGTCTTTGCTGTTACTTTGATTTCCTCCCCCTACCCCTGAATTTCAAGTATTATGTAAAATAACATGGGACCAGCCATCGCCTGACAAAAGGTGTGTGTGGGGTGGTTTTAGTCTGTGTAGTGGTGTTTTAGAAACACTGGGGACTCCCTGTGCTGTGACTCAGTGGAGGAGCCCTCTCTAAACTGGGTCCAGTGGATTCAGGATTGTTAATAGGATTTGCCCTTTCTTTCCCCCTCCCAGGCTGGTTTGTGAGGGGACCCTTGAAAGGGAAAGTCCTGGGTGGTGTGTGGGGTTTATGAACTGTGATTTGCACAGCTCCATGTTCTAACTAAATTAAAAAGCAGTAAATACATACTATAGAAACAAGATTTTGTTGTCTCTGTGTCACGTAAAGCAGGAAGCTGTCACTTTCTCAGGTTTCTATTGCTGCCACAAAACAGCAACATCTGCAACTCCCTTTCTTGAGCCAAAGGGCTCTGCCACAGTCACAGAACTACAGAGACACAGTGCAAGTGCTCTATAGTACTACTTACCTGAAGTGATGGAAAGGGAAGAAGTTGTCAGGTTGTGTTGGTTGTTTTTGTTTGGTGGTTGTTTTTTCTAAAGGGCGGACAGGAGTCAGCACAACACGGGGTCTTGCTCCATTTTCCTTTTCTGAACCAGGATAAAAATAAAGCCTGTTCTTGGAAACCTTGTATTCTGAAATACGTAGTTCAAGGGGCATTTAAGGTTAACAACTGAATGAAAATACTAGCTATGTCAGTGCCTCCTGTAACCTGCTGTGCTCTGTCTCCATGACGTTTTCCCAGGCAAAGCCCCAGGGGAGGGAGCTGCTGCTGAGCAGCACTGACCTGTGTCAGTGCAGGAAGGGGCTGTGACCGAGAGCCTCTTCCCACAGGCCAGCCTGCTTGGGCAGCACAGCCCACAGCTGCTTTTCAGGAACACTGTCCCAGTCCAAGACTACTTGCTGGCTGCAAGGACAGAAGCTCTGCGCCCCTTGTTTGTGCTGGTGAGTGGAGGCACTGCTTGTGGGGATTTACCTTTGGGCCTGGAAAACTGAAGTAGTATCTTCCCTTCTCAATTCGAAGTCTGCCACAAGCAAAAGGATACTGCTCTGGCAGGAGGAACATACAGATGAGCCACAGTCCACACAGGTGTACAGAGCATTTGTCTTTTAAGCTTTAATACAAGGTAGCACAATCTGCACCTTCTCATAATGAGGTATTTAAAACATTTTACAAATAAATGGTATTCAAAGGCATTTAAAAATAAAACATTTCCCTTTTCTGATCAAACGTTAACACTAAAACCCCTGCTGCCAAGTGCTGCTCCCTGTTAGGCCCACAGCTATAAAGCAGATGGCTAAAAAACGTCCTTGAATGGCTTGAATCCCCTGAGGTGGGGATGGATGTTTCCCTGAACTAGCCTTGCCTCAGTGCCATTTGGGAGACACTGCAGCAACCATCCTTTCCAAACTCCCTGAAATGCTCATAGAAGTTGTTACAAAACCTCTCTAATAGGGCCAGGCTCTGTAAGCAAGTAGTCTTGCTGCACAAGCTGAGTGTGTGTGTGAAGGAGGTTTGGCCAAGAGCCATGCTGTAACTCTGGGATCTTGCACGAGCAGCTGCCCTGTCCTGCCCTTAGCTCTGAACTGCTGCATCATGTCCAGGGTGACCTCTGCAGCTGGCCTGGCTACTCTGTCCTCAGAGCTCGACCTGCTGTAGGTAACTGAAGGGCAGTTTGTTTCATTCACTCCACAACTATTTACTGCTGGCCTTTGGTCTCCCAATTTGTGTAAGTGAGCATGAGGCACAGACCACCTGGACACCTACAACTGTGGCTGTGCATGTAGCACCACAGGGGAATGGAGATGTGGCCTCAGTCCTGGAAGACCTGGATTTGTCAAGAGCTTGAGAAGAGCTTTTCCAAATTGACACTGGCATTAACATACTGCTCCTGACCAAAGCCATCCCTCAGTAAATTCTTCCTTGGAAAAAAAACTGATCCAGTAGCAGGATTCTGGACAGTGTCTCCAGCTCTCAGCCACTAAAGCAGAAAGGCAGGAACTATAATCAGAGTGTAATTATCTAGCTAAGTCTGATGTGAAGCTCCCCTCAGTCCCTGCAGTACTGCTCCCTCTTGGGGTTCCAGGCTGAAAATTAAGTAACAGTGCACACCATTAAATAGGAAAGGAACAAAAAAAGAGGAAGCCAAGACCACACTCCAGGCTATGGGATCTGTGGCCAGTTGTGAGCCTGGCCCATCATCCCCCCCAGCTCCTTGGCACACCGTGGAGATAGGTGGGAGGAAGCAGCAGGGTCCACCACACCAGTCCCCAGCTGGTCATGCACTGAACGGTGCCCCTTAAACAGATCATGATGAATAGCCCATTGCTCTGTCTCCCTGCATCACCTTCATCTGGCTTTCATCAAAAAGAAAACAAAATAGAAATGAACACACGCAACCCCTGCACTCACAGTGGGAAGCTGGAGGCTTCGCTCAGCCTGTATCACTCCTGCCCAAGCTGCTCAGGCACCAGGAGTACCCGCCTGCCCCATGAGGGGGCCACTGCCATCATGTGTGTCCTCCACTGGCGTCTGGTTGGTGTGCACCACGATTGTGTTCTCATCTACAAGCTCACAGGCAGGATTGGTGAACGCTGAGAGTGGCAGTGTGATGCGCTGCATTTCACGCTCATAAACTTTCTGTTCATGCTTTTCCTTCAGGTCTTTTCCCCTAGATTAAAAAAAAAAACACAACACACATATACGTGCATGGGCTGAGTGCCACTGCTTGGGGGCAGTCTCAGTGAAGGTGATACAGTAGAAAAGAGGGACTCTGGTCTTTAAGAAACAGATGTTTCAGCTACACACAAAAGGCTAGAAACACTCCCTACTGTAAAGAGAGGACCCCATGTGAGCATCTTTAAAAAACAAGCAGCCAAGTGAAATAAATCTGTCCCTCCCTCATAAACTGGCTTATTCACTGACATTGCTACAGCTAACTGAGGGCTGTAAACCCAGGCTTCTCCTTCAAACCATGAAGTTGATAAATGTTTCCTTATAGTCCCACAGCACTGCCTGGTGCAGCCCACTGCTGTGGAAAGGAGCTTCCAGAACCTGCTTCATCTGACAGAAACAAATACCAGAGGTGGTGACAGATTCTGCCTTGTGTTGCAGCAAACAACCTGTGCAGCAAATTAAGCCATGCCTGAAAGTATTAAAGCTTACTTCAGAGCTGGCCCTGCCTTCTGCCACAGCAGCTCACAGCTTCACACCACAACCAGCTCCTCAAACCTACCTCACTCTTCAGTCTGTTGCCAAGGGAGGCAACACCTCTGTCATTTGTACTAAGGAAGAACTGCCTGAGTTTAAAAATTGATGGCATTAATAGCATGTTGTCTCCAGAAAAGCTGTCTATACCAAAAGCTCCTAAATCCATTAAAGGTTTCTCACCATACCTACCCAAACGTGCCAGCTTGCACATGCAAGTTTTGAGAGCAAGGTGAGGAGAGAGAGACAGTAAACCTGCACTGCAGCCCTGCTGTGAGCTCTCTGGCATGGAAGAAGCAAAGCTGCATTTGGACAAAGCTCAACATTGGTCTAAGACTGGAGTGAGGTAGGACAGGCACCACTCGCTGCTCCTGGGGCTTGTGATCCTGGTGAGGCAGAGCTGCTGGGGTTTCCTGTCAGCTCCTAAACGTTTTGGCTGCTTTTCAAAGCTGCCTACCAGCGTGCAGCAGTGGCTGCCATTCCTGCCAGCACATGAGACAGCATTCTCTGAAGTGACACCTCGAATCAGATTCCTCGACAAGCAGCGCTCTGTGTTTTGCCCCTTATGTAACACTCCTCCCTCTGTTTTTTTTTTCTGTCGGCATTTATTATAAACACTTACATAAGGACATGTCCCAGCTTGGGAAAGGGCTCCTTCTGCTTGGTTGTGTCAGACTGCTGTCAAACAGCCAAAATACAGAACAAACTCTCCCAGAGGAAGGAGCCTGGGCCTTCACTTGCTGCAGCAACATTCACTGCTATTTGTTAATCCTGCCCTGTCTCTTACAACTAAGCTGTTTGCTATTACCACTAACCTCAAATGCTGCTGAGCTACAGCAACATTTCTGCAAAACACAGTTAACTAAGTGGCAAAACAAATCAGAGCCAAAACTGACCTTAAAGCATACAGAAGCTCTGGTAAAATGAACTTTGTTTGTAAAAAAAATAGTGTTGCTACGTGATCAGCTTCATAGGATACAATGCAGAGTGGCAAAGAATTTGCCAATTGTTTTTCTTCTAAAGCTAGCTAGACCAGAGAAACAAGGGGAACAGGTGGTCTGCTAGAAGGACTGTTCTCCTTCTGATCAAAAAATAAACTTCCTGTGAGGGCACCTGTGATCTGCACTCTCCACCTTTTATGTAAAATTCTGCTCTCCTGGATGCCTCTGAGGAAGCCACATCAAGGCATGCAGGCACACAAATACACAAAGAAAATACAAAAAGGGGAGTCTGACACTGCAGATGGGACAGAATACCACAATGATGGGTGAAGTGGAGAAGACTGGGATTAACTCTTCAATAGTTCTTTCTTCGGTGCAACAAGTGAAACTCTTCCACAATATAAAAACATGTGCTTCTATCTGCCTTTTCATTGGGATCTGGTTGGGTCTACAGGTGCTCAGACATTCCTGCTCTATACATGCTGCCTCATGTCCACACCAGCTTTTGGACAAGTCAGAATAACCACCAACCTCTTATAGATGTATCCCAGGACAATGCCAGCTCCAATAGCAATGATTATCACCATCATGATCAGCCCCAGCACATACCCTGTGAAGAAAGGCAGGAGGCAAAATTAGAGGCAGTGGATCCAGCTATAGCATTGCTTTCAGAGCCTCAAAACAAATCCATCCTGCCAAATTACAGAAATAGATCCATCACATGGTCCTGGGTTTGTACCTAGCGTCCCCAAGTCCTTCTTTTCTTTGGAGTTCATCTGCACTCTCTGACTGATCCCAATGGCAGGCTGTACAGCAGCTGCCTCGCTCCGGGAGGGCAAGGTATCAGCTGGCTCAAACACTTGGTCGACCTCCTGAGAAACACCAGCTTCTGCTGTAGGGAGTGGGGCTGTGGCAGCTGGATCATCTGTCGAGAGGAAAGAGACATACAAAATAAGAAGCACTGATGAGTACTTCAGAACATGTGCCTTGTGAGTGGGACAGATCCAGATCGGCATCACGGAACTGCCTTCAAAGTACACTGACAAACACTTGTTCCTTTTTAAGCTGTTGCCAGAAATCCTACCAAGGCAAGTAGGAAATGTATTCCTCCCCCCACTTTGCTTTGACATGAACCTATTTAACTAAGAGTGCAAGGCACCACCACAGACATGACAGAAGTCAGACAGCAGAAAGAAACCCAGGTTCAGGGCATGAGTCCAGGGGATGCACAATGACTTCATTTAGTGTGTAGATCAATATACAGGCTGCAGCTTCAATCCTGCTGAACAGACATAAATGAGATGATGAAAATCTCCATCCCAAATCTCCCAGGAGCCTATTTATCTCTCTTCTGCCTCAATCTTCCTGACAGAGGAAGGTTTGACAGAAGGAGGCTCCAGGTGGTATGAAAACAACCTGGGGACATTCTTCTTACCCAGCCCCTCTCTGCAGCCATGTAACAAACTCCTTCAGCATGATGGACAGGCTAAGTAAGAGCAACCCCTCAGGCAGCACTAAAGTACAGCAAGTTCCTCCTCGGCAAGATCCCAAACAAAGCTGCACAGGGATGGATGCTCAGAGCACAGACACCTTCCCAGCACTATAGATTTTTTTATCAATAGCACTGAAAGATTTTCAAGGTAGCTCCTTCTTTCATGGCACAGTTAAAATGAAAGCTGTAGCACAGTAAAAGCTATGACAGTGTGAAGTAGGCATCTATTACCTGTCCTAAACAGAAAACCCTACTTTCTGGAAATGCTATGCACTGTATGCATCCACACCTGAAAACTCTCCCCACCTGGATCTCACCCCACAGCTGACAGTAACTCCGTGTGGATTTTTTTATCTGCAGCCATTTTGAGTCCCCAGTGGAATGTGAAATGAAGTACAGAAGGGGGGTTAGAGACAGGAAATCTGGGTCTCCTGCACTGCACAGCAACTTTACTAGGGTCAGCCAGAAAAGCTGAACTAAGGGGAGCTGCAGGACACAACTACAGTAGAAAGGTGCCTGCTTTGAGACACAAAAACAGCCAAACCCCTTAAACATGCAAGTGGTGTATTGGCTGAAAGGTCAGGTAACTCTCCTGATCCCAAACCTGCAGAGTTGTTCTGAGTGAGGATCCTGGCAGCAGAAATTTGCTTTGCTTCATCTTTAGGGAAAAGCAGGTAAAAAAACAAGTATAGTGAAGAAAAGGGGAGGGTTTATGTGTGGGGAAAAGTGCTTATATGCAAGGATAGCAATCCCAAGGAACGGTGGAGTGCATAAATCTTGAGGGGCTCAGAAATAAGTAAACAGTTAAAAAAAAAAAAAGTAGTTACTTTGGCCTTAGTCAATTCTGACATCTCCTTACCCTGAAACAGGCTTCAGCTACAGTTCTTCTCTTGGCAAACTGTTCCTCATCCTGACTATCCAGGAGGAATCCAGTTTTGCCATTTTCTGTTTCTTACTGTCCTCCCTTCGATTCTCATTTTCTCCAAGTTCTTTCCCCCCACCTGCACCCAAATTCACCCTAGCACTCGTTTAGCAGCAGGACTCTTGTTCAGACAGCTGAAACACACCCCACAGTAATGGTCTACCAACACCTCTGCAGTTTCTACATGTCCAGACATCAGCCTTTTGCAACACAGCTAGAGCCGTAGAGTGACTGGTGAAATGGGGCAGGGGGCTTTTTCTGGTACTAATGGAAAAGCTCTCGGGGCAAAGCAAGGCACAGCTGGGAGGCAGATGTGCGCATACACAGGCGAGGGCTGGAGAACAGACTCCGTTCCGGGGGGGGGGGAGGAAACAGTAGGTGCTGCCATAGCCTGGGGTTGTTTGTGCGCAGGGGTGACCCCACCTTGGTGACAAACCCAGCCCCAGGAGGCAGTGCCCCGGGGTCAGGACAAGGGGCACGGCTGCGGCCGCTCCTACCTGAGCACTGGATGATGTCGCAGGGTCTGCGCTCGGGATCCCCGGCGGCGCCTCGGATGTAGCACCAGGGCGCGGCGTCGCCGTTCGGGTTTCTGCAGCTGTTGTGGTCCTCGGCGACTGCTGGGGGGTACCGGTCCGTCAGCGCCGGGACCACCGCGGCCTCGGCGCCCCCGGCACCCAGCTCCCCCAGTACCCCCCACCGCCGACTCCCCCAGCCCCCTGCTCCCTCCCCGGCCCCCGGACCCACCTGCCGGGAACGCGGCGCCGGGCCCGCTCCGCACCGCCAGCCAGTTGAGGCACGGGGCACCGCCGGAGGCCACTTGCCGACTCCCGCGGTAGGACGCGCCGTTGCCGCGGAGGCACTCTGCGGAGAGACGAGGCCAGGCCATGCGGGCGGGCTGAGCAGCCCCCGCCGCTCCCCAGCGTAACCTCCGCGGATGCGGGGCCGATCCGCCCCGCTCTCCCCAGGGGGTCTCCCCCTTCCCGGAGACCGGCCTTCGTCCCCCACAACAAAGCCGGGCCGAGCCCCCCGCGGCCGGGACTCACCCTCGGCGCCACGGGCGACAGCCAGCAGCAGCGAGCCCAGCAGCACGGCCCCCAGCCCCGCTGCCCGCCGCTGGCCCCCGCGCAGCATCCTCGGCGCGGAGGACGAACAGCCGCCGCCAGCCCGGCCGCGCAGCTCAGCTCGGCTCCGCTCGGCGCCGCGGCGAGCCCTGCCCCGGCTCCCTCCTCCGCGGTAAACAACCGCCGGGCTGCGCTTCCCCCCCCCGCCCTCGCCTCGCAGCCGCCGCCGGGTCCTAACGCTGCCGCTGCCCGCCCCCGGGCGCGGAAGGGGCGGCCTCCGCGGGGCAGGGCTCGGAGCAGCGGGGAACCTGCTGCTCCTCTGCCGCGTCTGCGGAGGATCCCGTCCCCCGCAAGAACCCCGGGACCGGGCACAGCAATAGGTGCGCGGTATCGCGGGGCCGCTGGGCTCCAGAAGAACACGGGGAAACGTTCCAAAGCGTTGCTCCGTGTTCCCGGCCCCTAAAGCCGCGGGAAATCCATGGGCCAGAGGAGGAGAATCCCGACACGGAACCAGGCTTGAACCTCTCTCTGTGGCAGGGAAAGTGTTTGTCTTCAGGGACCTAAAATTGCTGTCGCCCCTACAGAACTACCCTACTGCAAAGGACTACATTCCCTGCCCTGATTCTCCCTTGGGGGTTCCCTTAGCTCTCCACAGAGATCGTACACGGGGGTACACACCGGGACACACATGCTACCGTGCAAACTGTGCGCCTCCCCGCTAGGGGTTTACATTCTCGCCCCTGCTAATCGATTGTTTTCCTTCTACTCCACATTCTCTAAAAGCTGTGCTTGCTTAGAGAAACACAAAAACAGCCCGAAAATGCTTCACAGTAATTACATTGCAGGCACCCAGCCACCTGATAAAGCCTCCCTGCAGACATTCAAAGCGGTTACAATAGATACTTCTGTTTCCAGACAGGCAGAGGTATTCCAACAACTGCAATGCCAGCGACTACACAAGCATCTGGAGTCATCAGCAATGTTTCTGTTTGACATCAGTGAAAAACAAGCAGCTGAATACTTGGTCCGGTTGCAAACAAGCTCTCAAAGATGGCCCGGGCCAACTGATGGGTTTGTAGCCAAGGCACAGGCCTGCAGCACTAGATGCTATTTCTGGCTTTCCCACAGAGTTCCTTCTGACCTTGGCCAATCTGTCTGCTTCCCTTCTTTGCGCTTTCCCTTCCTTTCTGTTCCATGGGTTACAATCAAACCTGCCCTCTCAGAAGAAGACAGGGGAGCTCCCTTCTTTTAGAGTGCCTTGAAATCACATGGAAACCATTAAACATGTAAAAAGTATTTCTATGCCAGGAAGCTGGACGCTGTATTCAGGGTTTGATGAATCATTTTTTGGGGCAGTGCTGGCTGGAGCAGCAGTCCTTCCCTTCCACTTTAACCCTTTACTGCCAGGTCACCTGCTGCATCCAGTCCACAACACAGCCACAGACCAACAGATGTACCCGCATGACAGAGAAGTAACGAGGAAAACAGCTCAATTAAGCAGCACTACCACTGAACATGAAACCATAAGCCTTAGCACTTGCGATTCATGCTTTAACAATATGATTTACCACTACAGTAAATTTAGCTTCATAATGTCAGATTAAAAAAACGGAAGCAGGTTGTAAAAAAAAAAACAAAAAACCAAAAAACCAAACACAAAACCAAAAAAACAGCAAGACAAAACCCGTGTGTGTCAGTCCTGCCCGACATCACCAGCTAAGATGTCTGCTTTATGGCATATGCTCATTGTCTGCACTGACACTCAGTTACTGCATTCCTTGTGCTCTCCAGTTACTCTCTGTGAAGGCAAGGCTAACTGGAGTGAGCAAGAATTGTTAATAAGGGCTATTGAATCAGGCCTTCTGCCTGAAATAGCTCTTCATAAGAGATTCTATGTGACAAATTCCATTCAGTCAGAAGCTCCAGAGCCATACATGCATCCAGAGGCACAGGCTGGCCAAAACAGTTTGCAGAGGGCTGCCAAGCTGTACCATTAATTTCTTTTAGCTCAATTCATGAGACTTACTAAGACTTCCATGCCATCTTGCACAGAAAGCACCTCCTCCTGTACATACTGATCCAAGAACTGCAGGCTGGGCAGTAATCTCTGTGGAAACAAAATCTCAGACCTTCCCATCTCTCTTGCTCCTGTTATATAACAAGATAAATTTGCACTTCTCATTACATGCAGCCAAGTTCCAGCTAACAATCTGAGTTTCTAGTTCACAGAAGGACAATAGGGACTGTGGGAGAAATGCACGAACTTTCATATTAATGGTAAAGATCAAAGTCTTTTCCATGACTGACCTCTAAGCGTCATTTTTCTCTTTCATCTCTAGCTTTCTCCAGGATGAGGGAGGATTTATGCCTAGCAGTTTCACAGAGTTAAGTTTAATAAGATGCCAGGTAGCAGCTGTCAAAGGCAGATTCAATTGCTCTTTCTGCTGTTTGGGAACAGGTTTGCTCTTCTCGCTACACTTTTTTCTCTCTCCTGTCTGTCAACTGCTCTTTCTTGTTTGTTTGTTCTACTTTTTCACCTGTGGAAAAATTCACAGTGTACAGAGTTTTTTTTTAAAGAAAAAAAAAAACCAACAAAACTACCATATAGCACAGCATGCTGTGCAAAGGGAGACAACCACAAACCTATAGCTCTGGAAGGACTCCACAAGAAGTCACCAAACCTACTGTCTTTCTCTGGCCACAGCCAAGTATGTTCAGATGTTCCCAGGCAAAAGTTCATCGAACCTCTCCTATGGAAGAACTAACACCCTTTATACTTAATCTTACTAAATAAGATACTGAGGAGAGTAAGCAAAATCAATTTTATAATCTAAGTGTTCTTTCCTACCCAAATTAATATGGATGGCTTAAAATGGACAAAGTTCACCATTGCCCTTCTTGTACATGAGCACATCATGTTCCCATAACTTCCTCTTTCATCTTTCTAGGCAAACCAAAATAATTCTTCAACTTTTTTTCTGGCAAAACTAGTTTTTCTAAACCATTTTCTCCTTCCTTCATAAATTGTGGTGCCTGAGAATGAAGACAGTACAGTCTGAGGCCTCATCCACCATGAACGGAATATTAGGGCAATCTGTGTGTGTAAGGCTTAGAAAACTCAAAGCATCAAGGGCTATGAAACACTATTAAGTACCTGCAAGTCCAACAAAAGCAGGTCTTTTTACTCCTTTGCTGCCTCTGTCTGTATAATGAAAATAACCGAGGGGTCTCACCTGTAAAAAGCCTTCCATAAGTAATGACGTAGGAATCGGAAACAAATATGTTTTATTCCTAACCTAGAAACAATCTGAATAGAAGAAAAACGTCATTAGGGCTGCAATAACAGGATCAGATGTTGAGTCTATGAAGCTGAGCAGAGTATAACCAAAAATCAAGACAGTGACAGTCACTACAAAGGAGTCAGTGCAGAGCAATAGAGAAATATCTGGTTGCACTGTTGCGCCCCCCTGCTGACATGTTCAAGGAGAGGCTTCCCCTCCCCCTTCAATCTGACAGCATGAGCTATTGCTGAGTAAATGCCAGCCACAGCCTCCAAGGACTAAGAAGGAAGTCTGCAGAAGCAAAACAACCATATGTGATATTTGAACTGGTTCAGACTGGTTCAGAGAGTTTGCTCTACTAACTCAGAGTGCTTTGTCAGGTGAGCTTTCTGTGTGGGCTGCAATAAAAGGATAGAGGCCTCAGGAGGGCAATCGGGGTCCTATTGTTTACTGGGGAAGAAGCACTGCAGCTACACTTTTCTAGCATTAAGAGATTAGCACTGAATACTCTCAGCAATCACTAACTTAAGACATTTCACACACTGAGTCCTCTTTAACAGCAACACTTCTTTGTTCTTTTTGCCACAAACTGCCCTGTGCCTTGCTGCAATTCCCTCAGCAGTTTTGATGGGCCCACCGGCCCACTGACATTTGTGTTCACGCTGGCCCACTGTGGCTGTTGTAAAGGACTTGGCTTGAATTGTGGCCCTTAGCTCTTTTCCCTGCTGCAGTCATCTGAAATGAGTATCTCAACCACAGAGACACTGCTTTTACCTGCTATCCAATGGGTGTCTCTCTTAGGAAGGACACTACAAAACTGCAGCAATATTGTTAGGAAAAAGGTACAGCTGTCTAAAGATGTTTCAGCCGCCACTTGCACTGTTGTGTTTTTTTGGGTTTTTTTCTACAGAGGCAGGCTGCTATTGACAAAAAAACAGAGCATGCATTGTTAAGGGTGGAGGAAGGGAAGTTGTTTTGAAAGATACTGTGAAGTACTCAGAGAAGACAGGTCTTTGAGTCAAGATCAGGAGCCTTACTCTAAATTCTTTCACTGATTTGTTGTTTGATCTTAGGCAAGATTCTGCCTCAGTTTCCTATGTTAATACTACTTACGTCACAGATGCAGAAAGGATTAAATGTCTGGAAAGTGTTTTGAAAGCTTCAGACACGCAATACATACCTTATGAAAAGGTATTCAAGGGGAAGGAATCATGAAGAGGGATATGCATGGAAGGTCTTAAGATGTTTTCAAGTTCTACATGTGCAGTGCTGACTTAGATGAAAAGCACAACCATTCATGCAGGAAGGAAAATAGAATGCATTGTTTGTTTTTTAAGGTATAAAATACCTTTATAGCTTTCTTAATTCACTGTTGTGCACAACAGTAACTAGCAAAGCTAAGCAGTCAGATAAACCAACATTCACTCCTGCTAGAAAATGTCTACCTAAAAATAATGGTTTATCTGACCATAAGAAAGATGGAAAAGGCTGCACCAAAACACCTGGGGATTTGAGTCAAAGGGAATAAATATTTCTGTTCTGATATCTGTTAATATTAACTTCCAGTGAATTGGATAGGACTATTAATTATCTTTCTACCAACCTTTCACTCACCATGGAAGCAGATTTCACAGACAAACTCAAGCAATAGCCCCCAACTCTGCTCTTTAGACGTCAATATTATCTGATAGCCCACAACTCTGATGCTTAGACATCAACAATCATGGAATATTAACAAAAGTAGAGTTAGTTTCCATTGTGGAAAGCATGAGGTTACAGAGTTGCACTTAAATATGCATAACTTCCAGTTTCTGTGGAAAATACATCATGTCTAAACAGCACAACCACTCTTTATAAGCAAGCAACCCATATCCCATGCCAACAGCAGGGCAATAAGGTTATAAACTTGACACATAAAAAAACCCCCAAACATGTATTTTCTTATCTCTCTAGGGCTTGGGGCCTAGGACTGGAGTCATCAACATAAAAGCAGAGCAGAGACTCATCTTGTAATGGGCCTCTTTGTAATTCAACATGTGAGCAGAGAAGCAGAGACCAAACCTTTCAGTAGAGCTACCAGTGTTTCCTCATAACAGCGCAGGATTCACGGACATTTACAATGCAGAGCTCTCACCTCTGGATTTTATTTTCTTAGCTGACCTGAAAGCAGATAAAACCATTGGCACACAGGTACTACGAAAGAACTCTCTCTCCACAGGTGTTTGCCTCAAGGCTGTGGGAGGAGTTGTTTATTCTGGTAAGTCGCTCTTTCTTTCCTGTACAGAAAGGCAAACCTCTTTATTTTCTCTTTGGGTTGCACACATGCCATAGGCATGCAGACATGGCCTTTCCCATGATTCCTATGTGCACCTGGACTTTTTTTACATATATTGACAAAAGCAAAGACTGTTCCTTAAGCATGTTTATAGAACAGGGCAAATCTCTGTTGTTGTTTTGGTCCTGAGTTTGCCATTCTTTTAGAAAGTCAGGGCTCAAACATAAGAGGGAGGCAAAAATACCAGGAAGGAACACAGGTTTAGTGAAGTTTCACCTCATACTTCACTTACTTCTTTAGAATATAATGGAATTAGAATACAGTGCATTTGGCTACTGACCTAGTACCTGTAGCCAGGGCAGAAGCATTGCAAAGATATATTTATATAACCTGTCTCATTTTTATTTCCACTGCCTTCTAGGTATTCAAGGACCAGAATACCAAATTTTACATGGATACTTGCTATTTCATCCACTTAGATTAAAATAATGTAAAAAAATCTCATTGCACAGCCCCAGATAAATGATTTTCTGCTCAAAATAAGGCCATCCTGATACACAATGTTGCAACCTGCACATGACACTATGAGTTTTCATATCGAGCTGTGGAGATGGGCATAGGCAGGAACTATCTCTGAAAAGAGCAAGATTTTGAGATAGGAGAAATACAGGCTGCCTCTGGGCACTCATGGTCTCTACTCTCTGTCTCCAGGAAATGAATGCATGCAGCCTGCAGAGTTTAATTCTCTTTTGGTTTATTACTATTTTAAAATCAGTTTTTGTATCCCCTTCTACAGAGGCTTCACCTTCCAACAGAACATACAAAAAATACACACAATAGAAAAAAAAAAAAAAGATAGGTAGGTAAGTTGCTTTATACAAACAGGTCCCTAAGAACCCAAAAAGGCTAAAACAGGCTCGGTTTCAATAGAAGCAGGCCCATAAATAGGCAAGAGACTTCATTCAAGTAGGGAAAGAGTCATCCAACCTCACCTAAGATCCTTTCTTGCTCACACTGAAGACAATGGGAGGATTCCCAACAACTTCAGTAGAAGCAGGATTGGGATTCATCAGAGCCAATGACAAACTTTTCTGCTCCTTCCCTTCCAAGGCACTGTCTCTTCCACATGGCATGCAGCCAGGGAAAAATGCCAGTTTTTCTGGCTCATCCCACACTCATGTTTCAGTTGTTCACTTCTACAGGACATCTGAGAACAGCCTTTTATTTTCTCTTACACTAATTGCAGCAAACTTTCAGATTACAACAGTACTGAAGAGAAATTCTGAGCCCAAGAGCAAGGCTTGGTTGATTCTTTAAGAGCCAGCAGTCAGTCTGACAGCTTTGCAGAAGACATGTAAAAATTGCCTGGAGAAGGCACCAGTTTGCAGACACAGCAGCCAAAAAGCTATTGGCAAGCATGAGACTGATTTATTATCAAAACACTTACCCAAGCTCACTATGTGACTGCAGGAAGGTCAAGAGCATTTATGGCTGCCAGTGGCTGTATGAAGTGACCCCGTGGCCCACATGGAACCCCGGAGCTGGGATCGAGTCACTGGAACATTAGTGAGACATCAGTTACCTCCTTCCTTCAGCACATCTCAGCTCAGAGCACTTCCAGGTCTCCAAAATTCCAAGTAGAGAGGCCACCCAGAAAAAGCTACATAAACCCTGAGAGCAGATCAATAGTACCAGGCAGCCTTTAAATTAATTTAAATGTTTCATCTTTCAGGAAAAATGTGGCCAAAATGTTTAACTTTGCACTGTGCCTGAAATCAGTGAGGCCAAACATTTGTAGCAGAGTTCAGCAGCACAATTGTGCAACATAATTTGGCACGTAAATCAAATCTTGAAAGGTTCTTACCCAATGGTTATAATCTCAATTTTATAGATGGGAACAAAACACAGGAAGAGGCTAGAGATGACACAAGGTGTTAATTCTTTACAGACAGCCAGTCATTATCCTCTGCCACAGAGCAAACTACTGTGGTTTTCACAAACATGCTGTAACCATTCCAGCCATCACCACAACCCCTTACAGCCAGGGTTCGTGCTCCTGTACTGCACCACTTTGCAGTTATGTCACAAAACTATTTTTAAGTTTGGTTTGTTTTTTTTTCTTTTCAGCCAAATAGTTCTCTAGTTTGTTTTATAGCTACCAGTTATTTGCAGAGCTGCACACATCTGAGTAGGTACCACACTAGGACAGGAATGTGTGGAGGGTGAAGATGTCAAGGGAGCAGGCAGGAAGAAATTCTGCCAGTGTTGCTGCTGCTGACTGCAACAGTAAATGTGGCCTCAGGCTGCAGCTCAGCAGCTGCCTCCCTCTGGGTCCCAGGCTCCCTGCTCCAGAACACTCTGCCTTCTTCCAGGGACACGGAGCAGCAGATTGGGCTGAAAGCCAAATCTGGTCCCAAAGGCTCATTCGCAACTGCTGAAGGATCTTGTTTTGAAAAGGATGTTCAGGATAAAAAACAGGACTCTCTCAGGAGACATGGGAATCTTCCAGAATCAGTTTTCCCTCTTCAGTTTTCCTATGTTGTTGTGTTTTTTTTTCCCCTCTTCGTTCATTTTTATTTTGTCTCTTGGGGTGGAAGTGAGAGCATAAGCTCAGAGATTCCCTGTGAGCTCACCTTCTATTCAGTTACTGTTACCAGTTAGAGCTGCTGTGCCCAGGCAAAAGGTGAATGGTAGAAAGCTGGCTTAATTTACATTAAAATATTCATAATGCTGTTAAGGTATACTCATAATGCTGAAAAAGCCAACACATTTCATGGGTTTGTTTGGCACTTGCTCTCAGATTTTCTGCCATGCTGAACAATTGAAAATACCTGATTCTTTTTGTGGGTTATAAAAGCCTTTCCTGTTTAATTAATTAAGATTTTGGTAGCTGTTTTTTACTTTGTCCATTTATCTCTCATGAAACCCAAAGAGAGTTCTTGCTCTCCATTCATTCTTCCAACTCTGAAGTCTGGAGTTCCTTTGAAGTTTACTTTGGCATCTACTTCCTCAAGCAAGCACCTTAAAAAAAAGTAAAGCTGAAAGTGGTACCCCACTCCAGACTCAAGACATAAATTCAGATACTGATTTCTAGGAACAAAGATTTAGTGAAAAAACAAGACACTAAAGTTACAACAGAGCCTACAAAATCTAGGTTAGCTTTCATACTATCAATTCGATTAGTTGAGTTAGATAGACATTCAGTTACACAGCTCTTCTATTCAAGTCATTCCTTACTGCTGACAGCAGTTGAGGGAGGAACAATAATTCAGGGAATATATGGGAAATAACAAATATTCCCTAAGTCACTGGCACTCAAACAGGTCTAAAATTGTGACTGGGCATTTACAATTATTCAAAAGATTGGCAGGAAGACCAACTCCACACCATCTTCTAGTTCTAGGCTTTAAAAAACAAACAAAACAATAATTTCCCCCAACATATAATATTTTGCCCTACTATAGTTAAGGCACTGGATTGAGAGAAGGAAAAATCTGTGTTCAATTTCTGGTTCTGCTATCAATTTCCCATGTCATCATGGGCAAATCACTTCAGATTGAGGACTCACACAAACCACATGACCATGCATCAGGTGAGCCACTCTAATAAGCCTGTTTGCACACATCTAGCACATGACAAATGCAAGGTAATGTCACTTCATCTAACTCAGTATGGAGTACATTCACAATAAATTGCTTTACCTTGCATTTGTTGTGGATTAACAGTACATAAAGAAATTCTTTCAGGCAACAAAAGAAGCCTGATGATAAGTCTGTGGCCCTACATTTAACACGACACTTAAGCATGCATGCAAGAGGTTTTTGGTCCATCTTTATTTCACTCATTTACCTATAAGCATCAATTCTTTTCTTGTCTGTCTTTAATGTTTAGATTATAAATGGCTGAAGATGTTTTCATCCTACCTAATACAAAAGAGTCTGAGCCCCTGTTGAGGGGCTTAAGGGCTCCTGTGATACAAGGAAATACTACAGCTCTGATTATCAAAATTTGTATGAACTGAAGTTCTCTTCTTGGCAGAGAAATGCACTGACTCTAACACTGGACTGCAGCTCTGCCAAAGCAAACGACAAGGAAAGGAGGGCTGGCCAAAACATTATCTATACACTGATATGTCAATAAAAAAGTAATGGAAACAAGTTAAGTGAGGTTGCAGCTCAGGGCATGTTAAGTATTTCCCTTTGAACTCTGAACTTGTGAGGCTGAGTTTTCTGTTTGGATCTGCCTTCTCTTCTATGAGACGCAGACATTTCCCAAAGTACAGAATATAAAGAATTTGCATGCAGATTAAATTACTATCCAAACAAATCAAT
This sequence comes from Hemiprocne comata, assembly GCA_020745705.1. NCBI lineage: Eukaryota > Metazoa > Chordata > Aves > Apodiformes > Apodidae > Hemiprocne > Hemiprocne comata. Next base: position 10,764,870 of record CM036602.1, on the reverse strand, counting down.
ATGGCCCCAAAGAAGCAAAAAGCTCTGAAAACACACCACTGCCAAAGATCTGCCCAATCTACTGCTGGTGCCAGTCTGCACCAATCTCTTGTGTTGGAGCAAATCTCTCCCATTTACACCAGGAAGATCTAGAAATGCCATTTCAGGATTGTTAACTTCCTGCCTAATTGTTTCCCTGTCCACTAGACTGAGAAGTAAGTAGCTTTCATTCAATGTATTCATTACCATTTAGTAAGCATTTTCTTTGACAAACAAAATGCACAGTTAGTGTTTTAGTAGGCTTCCTTTTTAGTTCAAGGCTTTTTTTCATTTGTGTCATCAGGTCAAATTCTGTAGCATTCAGTTTTAAAGTCAGATACACATGGCCAAAATTCAACCCACTAGTAACACAGTCAGTGGAGCTAAATGTAGGATGAAAATATCTTATACTCTAGACTTGGTTTTATGGAGTTGAATTTTATGACTAGTGCACCCTCTTTGAGTGCATGTAGGAATATTAGGGACACAAACTTCTTGTATCTTTCTGAATATAGCCTCAATTCAACACAAATTTTCCTGGTGGCTTCAATACAAGCTCTTAGTAAATCAGAGTGACTGCAGTTGCATTTGCTAATCCAAATGAATTGTTGACTGGAAAGCCTGCTCTATCTTGACTTGCTTGGCTGTTTACCAGGTTGCCTCACCATAGTTGAGATTTGTGAGGTATTTTGAAGTGTTTTGTTACCTTTCTGAAACGTCCTGTTTGTACTTGTTAACTAAGCTTACCAGTACAGCAATAGCCATTCCATGAAGCTTTGCTTTGAAGGTGGGTTGGTTTGTTGCATTTTTTTCCCTTCTAAATGAGACTCACACCTATTCCAGGGATTCTGGGGGAAGATGAATGGAGAAGAATATGTTCTTCAGTCTCCCAACACAGATTAATAGCAAAACATCAAGTCCACTGCAACATGCTCTCAAATTTGGAAAGTGCTGGTGCTATAAAGAGAAAGCCATTGATTATTCATCCTTGGTTTATAACACTCGAGAGCAAGTACAAAAAAGTAGCTTCTAAGAAGAGAGAAACTGGGACTTCTAAGTCTGTAGAATTTAGAACTTCATTCCAAAAATCCTTATATTTACAAAAGGCTTTATAATTCTAACATAAAAACAAAACAGGAATGTGTCTTACTTCAGTTATGCACTAGCTGCAGGGTTTGGATTAGGAGCACCTGGGCAAAGCAAGTTGTGGCACACAGCAGTTGGTGGCTACATTCACATTTGATACAGACATACCTCCTACAGAGGATGGAGGTCCTGCTCTGAGGTGGCCTATCCTGCTCCAGCACTGTGTTAGTGATGGAGACAGCTATTGTTTCACAGAATGCACATTTGGTGTGGGACTTGGGCTCTTCCAAGTGGCCTTTCTAGAAATATTCAGTACACAGAGAAACTCTGCTTACCAAATCACTGCTTAAACCATTGCTTTTTAACCCTCACAGCAATTGTGATGTAGAGAAAACTCTTCACAAACAGGAAACTAAGGAGTAAATTCAGTGACCTGTCCAGTGTGACCTTGAGCATCAACAGCAGAACCATAATTATAACTCAGAGTATTCCCAACTCCTAACCCTGTGTTAAACAACATTTATACCTGGATTTGGTACATAAAGACCATGACAAGCTATGAGGGAGGAAAGGGAGGGCCAAGAAAGGACATAATTTCTGTACAAGTGGTATTTTCAGATTAAAAGAACCTCAAACAGCCTAGAGCCCAGCTTCTTTGCATTTTGCAATAAATTCTTTCTCAGAGATATGTTGCTTGCAATTCCCATCTCTTACAGCAGAAACCCTTCTTTTTTGGAAAATAAAGGATTTAGACTGGCTTTTGCAAACCTGACTAGAGGCAGATCAGGAGAGCACGACTGTAGCCAAAAAGCCCAGATCACTGAGAATACAGTACAGTGTAGAGAGGGATTCATGTCTTAATTACTGGCTCTCATTTGCACACCTTTTGGACAGGTGGCTAAATTGGTCAAAAACCAGACAAAACGAGGGGATGCAAAGTAACATACTAACTTCTTTAATAGAGTCCAATCCAATTAAACCAAAATCACTCTGTGAACCCCTGGGTTTATTCACACTAAACAAGTCAGTGGTACATAGTGTTAACCCGATGGCTGATTGTGTTTATACCCTAGGTCCCCACATGAAAAATGAGCACCAGACTGCAATGGTATTTTTTTTTCCTTCCTTTTTTTTTCCTTTTTTTTTTTTTCTCATAAAACTATTTATTTCATCGACTCAAAACAATCAACTAGCCAAGTTATTAATTATGGTACATCTAAAAAAGAAAAAATTAATACTAACCCTAATGTGACTGCTGCTTTAAGAGTGCTCTGTGTATCACCTTAGACTGGCTTTTCAGTAGCAATTCACTACAACAGGTCCTAAAATAATAATAATTGAGAATTAAAAACCTGACAACAAGTTTATTGGTTAAAAGTAACAAAAAAACCTGTTCTGAATGGTGATTTTTCTCAGCAGTTCAGTCCTGCTGCAGCACTCACAGCCTCACAAATGGCAGAAGGGGTTCAAATTCTCTCACCTTCTTTAAATTTTTCTGTTTTTAAAAGGACAATTGCATTGTGACCTGCTAGGTACCATGGGGCATTTTGCTTAATGTTATGTTCAATAATGGGTCAATAATGGGTCTGTTTTAAAAACTTACTGTTTTTCTGGGGTAGGTTAGGGAAGATGGGGAATAGAGAGAGAACAAAAGCATAGCTCCCTGTAGCTGCAGCTCCCCAGGTGCCTCAGTCACCAGGACTGTCTAATTCTCACATCACTGCTGGCAACTTCTGTTTATTCTAGAAGATCATGACAAAAAACCAGACACAGCCTCTCAAGCTCCATTTGGTGTTTTAGGTCATGTCTCCTATTCAAGGTCACCATCTTCTGTAATTTATCAGCTAAGAAGCATTTTCTCCCTCTCCCCAGTGAAGGTTTAAAGGTGGGGTAGGGCATGAGACAAAGAGGGAAGCTAAAATGAATAAAAAATCCTCAGCTATAGAACCAAATTTCATTATTTCCTCTTTCATTCACAGCATCTCATCATTATAGCCAGACTGCTGCTTTGCTTTGTTAGGATCAAACTGATCTCATTTCCCCTCTGGCCCCATTGGTTGCTGGTCGACCTCTGGATCCACTAGGGATGACGCGAATGCTGACTGGACGATCTGAAACCCAAACGACTCCAGGAGAGACATGTTCTGTTGGGGTGAAAAGGGGGATCCTAGAGCAGGACCGAGGTCCCCTAACGGGCCACCAAGGGCCCTGACGTGAACTTTCTGTATGTGTTTGTTCAGATAAGACTTTGATCTGAAAAAGCTGCCACATTCAGGGCAAGGGTACTTCTTCTCTCCTTCCGTCTCCATTTTGTTTTTGCTGACTGCCACGTCACACGAGAAGGACCCATTGGTGCTCTGTTTCTCAGGAGTCTTGAGGTCACTGGTGTCAGAGAGGTCTCCATATGAATCAGAACTCTCAATCGGGTCCGAATGTGAACATTTCTGGCCTTCTACAGGAAAAAGAAAAGAGAGAAGTTTTCAGAATCTTATTATTATTTAACATGCATTCAAATAGATGACATTGGTTACTACTTGATTTCATTAATGCCTGTCATGACAGAATGATACACACTTAACATCACAATCCCTCTCATTCTAAAGCCCTCGACCTCTTTACAAACCACTGGGCTGCTATTAGAGCAACTCCAGGTTTTTATTATGGATTTGTCACGATACTGAATGAATCCATAGTGGGTCTCTGGTTTATATAATACTTTTTTGAATCCCAAAGGTGTCTCGCAACATTTATACCTCAAGCACTACAAAAGGATGGAGTTAATGATGAGTTTCAAGTCCCTCCCACTCTTCTGAAACATTGTTGATAGTTTGGAAGAGAGTATAGAAACCTAATTAAGTATTACATGCTGCAGCAAGATGTGAAGAAACCTGGAAATGCTTGGCAAAAGAGCAGTGAGCTACTGCAATTTAAAAAGTGTCACTCCATGTAGTTCTGAGGAACTCTTTTTTACAATCTAAGTGCAATGCTGTTAGGAGTTAACTTCACCATCTGAAATTGTTCCATCTGTAAATACTGTAGTGTGAAATGGGAGAGAGGTTAGGGACACTATTTTAAGTCATTTGGATACGTATCCTGGCAAAGCCATTGGTATGTTTGGAGTGTTCCTCACTCTCCCCTGGCAGTATGCCAAGAAAGTTTGTCCACAGCTTTTGCTTAGCACATATGAATGAGCATGGGAAACCCAGACTCACTCCCTAAACAAGTCTCTGAATACAAATAAGCTGTATCTACTATTTAACTCTAAAAGACCAAAGAACCACTTGGCACAACCCGAAAGACACATTTGCTCTGGACTCGGCGTTACAAACCAAACAGGATATGCATGAAATCAATACACCACTGAGCTGGAGCAGATCTCTTGTTAAGTCAGCACACCACCCAAAAGCAAAGGGCTTCTGTAGTAACTCTATCAGGACTTCAAGAGAAAAAAATTATACAACTGTAGCTTTCTGCTCACACAGACATCGTTTACTCCAGCTTGCTGTGTTCTCCTGGGAAGGAAAAGAACTAACTTTTGGGGACAACTGTGGTTTTGAAGAATTTTCTGATGTTTCAGCTTCACCAGAAATACTGACAGCTCAAACCAAGAAGCAAAAAGCAAGCTATTCTGCATAGATTAACACACAGCTTTACATACTCAGAAGCTAAATACTCTTTAGTTATTCTTACAATATCTCTTCTATCTTTTCTGGTTTTGTTTTTCCCCAGAAGTTAAATCCAAGTTAAAACCAAAAGAAGTAACAGTACTATTATCACCCTCTACCTTTCCTCCCCAACAATAGCATTAAAAAGCGTAAGTTTAACTACAGGTAGTTTAATGGCTACTCATTAGCCTGAGGATGAATACTGCTTTCACCACTCAAGAATCTTTATGAACTGCAATCTGTGGCTCCCTCCTCCTTCACAGGAAATCAGGAACATGGTTTGGTTGACGTGAGATTTGAACATAGCATGACTGAGGAACTGCCAAGAATCTGCACCCCTCAGGCAAAATTCAAACACTGGCTGCTACTAGGAAGATGCTGAAGATGTACTAAAAATGTGGCTTTTTCAATCTCTAAAATCAAAGAAGTTGCCAAAAATTCGTGTACCCTTATATGCCCATGTCCTTCCCTCAGACCTCTCAAGTCTGCTATCCAAGGACAGGTATTGCATACTATGCCATGCCGTGTGATTTCTCCCTAAGCATCTCCCTAAGATTCTCTCCAGTGTTTTTGCTGACCTTCTTCCCTCCCCTTGCTCATGCCCAGCCCAGCCTCCCACAACACAAAGTTCTGCACAAAGCAGCAAGGTGCAGAGCAGCAAGTCTCTTGCCTTTGATGCCATAGGTCCTGACGCAGTGGAACGCTGCTCCCCCATTCGGGATGGACTCCTGGTGCCTGGAGACCTGGGGAAGGGGAACACCGTGGTGGGTTTTAACATGGACCTTTAAGTAGGAGGCAGAGGAGAAACCTAAACAAGATAAAAGGAGATGAGATCCTGCCACCAGCAAAGACACACATCTGCCTTCCCTGTTCTTTTAATCTTTCCCTTGCTCCTACTCCCTATTACAAAGCTGCCATTATGCTACCTTGATTTCTGGTTACCTACAACATGCTCAAGTAGGATTCCTAGACATCATCAGGCAATGAATGCAAAGCACACTTTTCATTAGACTTCATTTGCTTTTTGGAAGTCATGATGAAAGAACGGTCTCCTTGAGAAACAACTCTCATGTAAGCAAAACTAGCAGATGACATGAAGCTTTCTGGAAAAGGCAAAAGAGACATGATACAAAAGGACACCCAGGTCTCATCACCATTTTTGTGCTATTATAGTTACTCTAATTAAAACACGCCTTAATCATCTGCTAATACTTTGGAAGATAGTTCAAATGAGTTTATTTTACACTGTTAAGATTTGAAGGAATGCCTTTTAGTAACACCCCTCTTTGGCATTTAGTGTGCTTTCCCCTTAGGTTGCTAGCATTTACAGTGGCTATTAGAAGGCAGAAAGCTAAAACTGAGTTTTTAAGGTATACAATTTTATTCTATAGTAATTTTTAGAAAACATTTCCTCCATTCAGCTCATCCTGACTTTTAAAAAACATATTAAAACTCATATATTGTCTGATATTAACAAAAAAGTTAAATGAAATTTCAATATTTCTATTAGTTCTGACCTGTAAGCCAAACTCACTGAAATTTAACACATGTATTTCAATCAACTGATTTCTGAACAAAACAGTTTTTTACATTTCTGCATGAGCGTTTTTAAATTGTTTTTGAAGTCTCACAAATATGGCCTTTTTCTTTAATGCAGTAAATTATCTCACATATATTTTGGAGTATTTTTAAATTCAGACTTTAATAAGATTTGCAATTAGTACTAGTACATTTGGACCACATACCAGGCACAAGGAGGACAGAGTTCTAAAGACTTCCTACACAGGTAAGCCTACCAATAACCATCTTAATTTTGTGTTATATTTTGAACGCAATATTATGGCACTTTCATGTTAGAAACATTTTCTTTTAACAACTGAGAACACAACACAGGTTTCACCATCACAGACAAAGAGCTCCAGGTTCCCTTTCTGGATAGAGAAAACCCAAAACCTCGATTTTTTTTTTTTTTTAAACCAATACAGCATTTACAGCACAAGCCCCTGCAAGAGAACTTACACACCAATGCTTCATTTTAAATATGGATACACTACTGTAAAGCCATTTCCATAGTGATATACTGCATTTACATTTGATGATATATAATAATATATTAGGAAGGATGCAAAACCAATACTGGCACAGCTCTCTAGGGTGGATTTTCTGACAGCAGCTGTTAGTTTCAGGTGTTGAATTTAATAATGAATGTGGCTTTACACTGGAATTCCCTGTGCCTATCCAACAGAATATCCCTCTACCCAGACTTTTCTTAGAAGCCAGGATCAAAGTGTATTCAGGGATTATTAAGAATTATACATGTAGGATCTTCAGAGCAAGACAGAACTCCACAGCAACCTGCTGATGGGGAAAAAGGGCAGGTTGCTGAGAATGAACATGAGAGAGTAACTGTAGAACCCAGAGTTGAAAAGTACAGAAAAGTAGATACAGTACGACTGAAGAAACCAAGAACACGTAACTCTCAAAATACAACAGAGCAGAATCACCCTGGTCAAGTCATCTGGTGAATTAATGTCAGGATATTATCCTCTGAAATAATGCAAGACCTACCCTCAGACACAAAATGTTGTACTGAATACTGCACTGGGTCACAAGAATATATATTTTTTCCAAATACTAAAAGTTAACTGTAGACATGGAAAGAGCCAGTGTCTGGTAGAGGAAAGGACACAATGTACAGATATAATGGTGATACTTCCAACTACAAGGTACTTCCCTTATTTAATACGTGTCTAATAACCACATGCATGCTGAGATGAGCTTCTTTATGTGGCAATGCATTAAAATCTCACTGCCAACTGTTATAAAAGGACTACATACAGGAATTCAGTGTTTTTCTATATTGCAATTGACACTGGAAAACCTGAAGTTGTAATCTCTGCTTTACAGTATTTTTTCTGAACTCTGCAATTCTACTTGTAGAGTATATCTTTTTATATAACAAAAACTGCCTGCAAAGTGTGTTAGCTCCCCTTTATGCACTTGGCAGAGGAACATGTGAGTCATCAACTTCCATCAAAGCAGTAAGAATGCCAACTGTTTCACAGACAACTGTTCCATGTGAGATTTTTCTGGTTTGTTTTGATCCTAATTTTTGCTGAACCACTCAGCACTGGCCTTTTTTTTTCCCACCAGACCTTAATTATTAATGCCTGTCCTAGGGAGATGGGGGAATTAATAGACAGTAATCCTTCATTTTTAAAAAAATCTCTTTAAAAACAGAGTCAGGCTAATGCAGAGGATAAAGTGGCAGTATTTTTCAAACAGGGAATGTATGTATTGTTTTACACATAAATTTTTCTCAGCTTTGCAAAGCAGATTATTTCTTCATACCAGAGGAACTAACATTAAAAAATATGCATAGAGAGGAAATGATCTGCTTTATATAAATGGGACCTACCCCTTAATCTCTTAGAAAACATAATAAGGAGACAGACTATAGAAATAATTGCAGGATGCTCCTTTTTCAAAATTTCCCATTTGGATTTAACTGGAACATCCGGAGAGAGTGTCTTTCTTTAATCAACTCTGTGCTCACCATGGAATATCCAAGACTTCATCTTATTGCTAAAAAAAAAATAACAATAATCTAACCTGTGATCGGAATATTTACCCTTTCCTAACTAATTTGATTTCTGTGAAACAAACAATGCCTACGCATCTGAAACAGAACATGACTCTTACAAGTTACAGATGTTATTACAAAATACCAGTTCCAGACTTGCCTAAGTCATTAATCTCTTAAGTTCTTTGAAAAAGCCCACACAAGCAAATAAAGTTCCTAAAGATGGTACCAGATTATGTAACAACAAAGCAGGAGCAGGTCTTTTTTTATTTAAACTGATTAAAGAGAATTTGTCTTAAAAAGTGAGGATTGAGGATTAGTTTTCATAAGCACATTTTAGATGAATTATTAAAAAAAAACCCTCAAAATAACTCAGAAAATGCCAGAAAAAAACCCCAACATTGTACAGCTTCCCTGATTTAACAAGATTTAATTGCTTCCTCAAATATTCTAAGCATAAAGACTGTAAGTAAGAAAATAACCTGGAAAAAAACATCAAATCACAGATGGTAATTTTTGGACACTATACTGCCATTTTGTAGAATAAATAAATAAATAAAATCAGCAAACAGGTACATGCATGATGTGGCAAACCAGTGCCTGCTGCTCTCAGCCAGGTACTGAGTTCCCCTGCTCCTAAAATACATTAAACCTTTGAAAGAACATGAGACGCTTGATGAAGTTCCACAGAAAAGCCCTCAGTCTAATGGGATAAATTGAGGGACTCTAAACTCTGTCTTTAACACTAGGAATGTTCAGCTGTGTAAGAGTCACCTTTTCATCCACTGGTTTATTTTTTTTGGTAGGCCAACAACCAAAATCCTCTCTACAAGCAGCCTGAGTATTCTTGCTTGACAATTACTATATCCAGAACTAGTTCAATTCCAGTTCAAAAACACACCAGCATGTTAGCTGAGGGAAGAATGAAACAAAATCCCACTGCACAAGCACTATAACCACGGGACAGTAGCAGTCAGGGCGATGGTGCATAGTTTCTGACAGCACCAAAGCCTATTAAAAAGATGTTTCTAATCCACAAATTTTCCACTATACTTCATCTTACCAGGCTCTACCATTTAAAAGATATCTCTTTAAAACAATGAACATTGTAATTTGACTCTAGAACATTTGGATTAAGAATTATGCTTTTATGGATCATTAATCTACAATCAAAATTCACAGCATAAAACTATGAGATCATAACACAGTTGTTTGACAAATCCAGTCTGTAACTTCCCTTTCCTATGAATTTTAACACTAGGTAGATAGTTAACAGTAAGTCACCAGATTAAAAACATTTTCTAAGTGCTGATGTAAACTGAAATTCACAGCAGACTAAATTCTGACAACACATATGAAATACACAAAATCATAAGAAGAAAGTAGTTGCTTAAAGGTTGTGGTACAACCGGTCCCCCATCCTTCTACAGACAAGTGTGTATTTTATTTAAATTTCCACTGTACATTTAAAACTGTAAAGTGTGAATAAACCATTTAGTCATTTCATTGTTTGAATGCCAGATCTATCTTTGTCATGCTGGCTGAATTTCGAAAGAGCTGCAGTGACATCCAGTGGTAGTTAAGTTGAAACTCAAGCTTATAAATCAAAACAAGACAACTCTTCCCAACCCACGTGAGTTTCTGTTTGGCATCACGTTCAACTGAAGGAGAGCAGGATAGCACCTGGATCTTGGATAGTGCCTTCTGTCTTGTTACCACAAAAAGAATCGGCATAAGCTTAAGCAATTTTTCAGAAGATGAGCCTTCAGCTGAAGAGGAGGCCAAGCTTCATTTTGTACCATCTACCTGGAGCTTCAGAATCTGAAGCTTTTCGGCCCAGACGCCTTTTCCATTCAAACTGTTAACATCACTCTCAAGACTTAACAGACTGTTCAACTACTGAAAATACTTCCCTTGCAATTTAATGTCTCTCATTACTGATCAACTCCTAATCAACCAAAGGCTTCCTGGACAATCCTCACATTAAATATAGAACAGCTTTATTCTTTCAAAAGATTTCACCTCTCTTAAATTAGAAAAGGGAACACACATCATAAACAAGCAACTCATCAGAAAAAACGAGATCTCAAAACATACCAGCAGCCTCTTCCTACACTTACTGTGTAAGCCAACAATGTATTCTGAAGTTGTGTATTAATCATTCAAAAAAAATACACCAATAAGTGAAAATCATTTTTTCAGCTTGCCTTACATGCCACAAATCCTAAATTTACAACTCTCTTCGATTGAAGAGCACCACAAACAAATGGAAAAGCTTCAAAAGCTCTTAGTCATATGGTTTAGTTTTAGGTAGTCCTGCAAGGAGCAGGGAGTTGGAATCAATGATCACTATGGGTTCGTTCCAACTCAGAATATTCTATGATAAAATGGATTTATACAAATACAGGTACGGCACATTTCTAATACTCTTTACAAAATTTGTTTTAGAAATGTACCTTAATACAAAGCAATTTCTTGGGTTAAGAGGAAGAAGCAGCTTGACTCTGCTGCTGCACCAGGAGGTTAAGCAAGATTGATAAAGTACAGTAGAATTTATTTTTTTGTGGTACAGTGTATAATTTTCAGCTTGATATGTATTTCAAAGATTCCTCTTCCAAACTGAATGCAAGTCTAACCAGGTATAGAAAACAAAAAATGTATGTCAAATAGCAGCAAGGCAACATATCATGGTTATTTTGTAGGGATCTGGCTATTTAGCAAATAACTTAAAGCTATCTAGAACCAATTTGCTTCATATTTAAACCGAGTTTCTTCAGGTACTATCAGCCATGGAAAAAGGCCAGACCTACAGCTCCATCAGTTTCAAGGTTAAGCATTAAATAAGAAAAACAAATAATATGAAGACATATATGGTGTAACCTCCTCCTGTTGCAGCCAGTTACATAGCCTTACAGCTTCCCTCAAGTGTTGTCCCATCCCACTGAAATAAAAAAATAGTTTCTTCATTACCTCGGTTACAGATAGTGCAGAAATTGCTTGGTCCTTCACTATGCTTCTTCAAATGATCTGCCATATATGCTGCTCGCAAGTACTTCCCACACACCTGGCATGGAACTTTGTCTTCATGACATGCTAGGTGTGAGCGCAGTCGGTCACGAGTGGCAAAGGAAGCATTACAAGTCTGCAGGTATAATGAGAACCATGTGACTCGTCAACTCTGCTAAAAGCACTGATATTGTTGAATATTTGTAGTATTCTTTAGAGTAAATACCTCAGACCCTGTGCGAACACACAAATGACATGATGCATGAGCCATTTTCCCACAAACAAAACATTCCAATCACCAACATACTGCACAAGATGTGATATTACTACTCAAAAGAATTAAGAAAGCAAGAAAACAACTCTAACATACTACAGACAGTAAAGCTTAAATCAAGATAGAGTTGTACGGCCTTAGCTCCTCTCTGAGGATGAAGATACTAAAACTTTACGTAATATTTACTAAAAGAAATAGCACAAAGCACTTCTATTCCATTTACAGTAAATTCTGCCATTTCACTGAGTCATTACAAACACTTTAGACCACTCAAAACATCCTCTCTCCTATCTTCCTAAATTTCACTCTTTGATCTGATCAATCTAACTTCAGTACACAGAATCCCTTAGGAGCACGAAGATATACAAACAAAGCATCAGAGAACTGGCTGGGATGAGCATACGACAAAAGGCAGTAAAGGAGCCATCCACAGTTGCAGTGCAGACAAATTGCAGAAGTGAAGCCTCAGAACTGAGCAGGTATCAAAATAACTGCCCAACACTGTAATCCGTTTATAACTTACCCCTGATCAAGGTATCATATTCCACTTACTACCGTGAAACAAGCTTGACTTGGCATAAGATAATATTGATTCTACTTCCCCCTTTCCCAGATATAACCCATATGAGTGAAGGCTCCCTCCCACTTTTATAATGATACCAACTAACTGGCAGGCATGCAGGTGTATAGCCTGCTACAACAGGCTGGAAGTTGTCAGACTTGCTCTCTCCCCAGCACATGAAGGAAAATAAATCACCAGCAATACACTGTAAAAGTTATTAAAGATATAGTCTGAGACCATTGCTCGCAAGTGCAAGAGGAAAAACAAATGCAAACATACACTAGAATGATCAGGCCAAGCAGGCAACAGTGGCATTCAAGAGTGTACAGTGTTTTGTTTATACCACCTTTAAGGAATGCAGCTAAGATGTATAACCAGAACCCCCTAAGACATAGTATGAGACTATTAAGTGACTTGGGAACTGGATATATTATGTCTTTCCAAGTATCAGTGTGTAAGTAAAAAACTGTTTTAACAGAGATAGACTTGTTTTAGTAACAATCCTAGTAAAATTACAAAATTAGAACTTCAAATAAGTAGAAGTGATAAAATAGACGAGGATAAACCATATAATTTTATGTAGTTCAGTTAATCAAGAGTTTAATTCAAAAACCATTTAAGGCAGCTGAAAAGTACCTATGAATTTCGACAGGCTTTACACACTCGTTCAGTCCTGTGAGATCCTTAAGCATGGCAAACTCCCACAGAGCTGAGGCTACTCTGCAGTGAGCACAAGGCGTAGCACCTCAGAGGATCAGGACTTAGTGAACTTAAAAAGATAACAGTAAAATTATGTGGATTTCTGTGATACAGTTTAACTAAGCTCACCAGACAAAGATTCATAAATCACAAGTAGTGAAGACTGAGAGGCAAATCCTTGAGCATGAAAGATTTCTCTTAATATGAATCTCCGTACACAGTGCTGAGCAAACCAGGTGCAGCTTTTACTTACTAAAATGTTCTTAGAGGTAAACACTCATTGAAGGCAGGATTCCAGCACCAATAGTTATCAATCTGCTGGATATCAACTAAAGATACATAACTAGACAATCAAAGGCGACAGCCAAGAGATCCATCATCAATAAGTTTAAAAATACTGAGCCACAGTGAGCGTCCATACAAAAGCATTAGGAGGGCATTAGTTGATGAAGCAGACCAGAGACAAACCACCTAAGTACAAAGATGCCAGAAGTAAAACCATTATCTGTCCCATATGGAACTTAGCAAGTTAAAAGCTTAGGGAAAGGCAATATAATCGTTGCTGTGTTTGATTTCTCACTCTTGCTGTGAAGCTGTGCAAAGCTCACCTTTGGATAAGCTATATAGTAAATATATATCTGCAAAGAAGCTTAAAAAAAAAAAAAGTCCAGTGGAGAAAGCAAGAACCAGTTTAGCTGAATCATAACAATGGGAGACAGGACTAGATTTAAAGAAAACCCCAAAGTTAATATTCAAATAGTTAATATTTATAAAAGGTATAGAGCTAAAAAAAGATTTATTTTACAAAAGATGTGAAGTGCTAAATGAGTGCTAAGTATTTATCATTAATTGTTAATTGTAGAAGAAAACTCTCCAGTGCTTTCCTATCAACATTGCACAGGTATATAAATAGATCAAAAAGAATATATATAAAGTTTAAAAAACATTGTTTAAGAAATACCTCTTGAAGTTTCAACTTTTCTATGGATGTGGATGTCTCTGAGCTTATTCCATGGTGGCTGCCATTTTCCTGCTAATAGGCAGGAAGTAAGAGAAATTAGGACAGGAAGAAACTCATTCTGCATTGAAATCAATGGGAAAAGCACTGGACTGGGGATGCCAATTTTAGGTTTACTTAAATAAATAGATCTTTTTCTTTGTCAAAAGTTGTGCTTAAATTTAACCTGCATTTTTCTCTTTTTTATTTAAATTGCCAGAAGAACAACCTGTCCCTTGTCTCTAAGAGGGAGCAAACTTCTGTTTCCTCCCCTTGTTCTTTCACATCCACAGATCTTCAGATCACCATTTCCTTCCAAACTGCAGCCTAACTTTCATACCATTCACACTCAAAAGCCAGCAACCCAGTTTCACCCCTTCCCGTGGCAAGTTAGTAAACTGAGCTATCCCATTATGTCCAGAAAACTAAGTTTTCTCTTACATCTCTTAAATCCAGAATTCAACTGTCAGATTAAAAATAATAATAATGAAAAATCACCAGTGCAACAATCCAGGGGAAACGATCCAGAATAGCATTTGCTGTTTTGCCTGGAGACCAAAGAAACTTCTTTGATCTGATTTCTCAGCTGCCTTGGCTCTATGGAAACTTTCCCTATTCTGAGCCTATTTTAACAGTAATGAAAAAGCTGGAAAATCAGGTCTTTGTCTGGCATCAGATGCTACAGGTGATGGAACTTAGGAGGTTTTCAACAAAGTGGTTGTGAAGCACAACCATTATTTTAGGGGATGAGTGCAGGATTACATGCTGAGCACTGAAAACTATAGCTGTCGCAGTGATGTTCAGCTTACCATTGTCCTGCTTCTCATAGCTTCATTTTATTTATTCTGAAGTTGGGTTGACACCTTCACACTTTTGTTTTGTTAGTCTAAAATTGTACCATGATGCCACATCAGCAAAACACTAGATATCCACTGGTTTGCCAAGACACATGAGGGCTCAGATAAACGGCCAGTGAATTTTGTTTAAATCATAACAGAGCACCACTTCCAAGAATGCCATTACAACAGAGGATTCTGGAAAGCTTTTCTGTTTACTGACTATTTCTCTTTTGCAGTAAACACAACAGGGATTTTCAACAGGAACTCAATAGATTCAAAAAGGATGCTCAATGCTATTCAGGCTGCTCTCAGGGGGAGCCAATTTGCCAAACAAAATCAATGAAAAAAGATAATGGAAAATGGGGAAACAACATGCCAATATTAAGCTATTTTCCTTCTTAGCGGCCAGATTCTGTGTTTAGATAGATGTCATGGAACAGAAGTGTTACTGGTTATGAGATAACCACAAGGAGAACTTTATCAATTTATGCATCAGCTTTGAGATCTGAAACACATTTTCAGTGTGATAGCATCCCTTCCGTGGTCTGTGCCACATATCTCAGATCTGTGCATATTTAAGAAGACTTTCTAAATCTGACGGGATATTATGAAGCATTTTTGCAAAGACACACAACAGCTCTTGAATAAAATTTCTACATCAAGATGCACAAAAAATTAACTTTGCAGGGTTAAGCAAAGACAAGAACAAACTTAATCAAAAGAACAAACCAATCCTGAATGATAACCTCAACTCTGTCCTGACTCTTGTAACCTACAGCCTATACATTTTAACTGAAATGAACTGTGCACACAGTATTATAGCACTTCAACATACAATAAGAAGACTTATTAGAAATTGCTATCACAAAACGTGTGCAAGGAGACAGAAGTTGAGCTTGGCTGTACAATCTCGGCTTCCATATTTCTTGACTTTCTCCCTCTTACTGTATCTTCTGAGTCACACTTACAGAGTTTATGTTTATTCTTAAATCAATCAGGAAACTATAAAAAAATATCAGGTATCAGCTGGCAAAGGACAATTCATGTCTATCAACATTATTCATAAACTGTGTTCATTCGGTAACCTTGGTATCAACTGGCAAAAAAATGATGAGTTTTTGGTCGTGTCAGAATTTACTGATTTTTGTACTTCCACACAAATACATGCTTATGGAAAAAAACTGCAGTTAGCTTCAGTTCATCTGACCAGACCCCCTTCTATCCCCAAATTGTGAAGTCTTTTTATGATTGGAATTTTCCAATTTATATAAATCTGTAACCCCCAGATCATCTTAAGAAACTTAAACCAATCAAAGGCTGTATTTGGGATATGCAGTTAAGTCAACGTGAAGGCTCTACAGCCTGTTTTTCAAAAGTGCTGGGCTTCCACAGGTCACATGGAGGTCAACAGACACCTTTAGATGGCTCTGAATGTCTGGAAAACTGTTCATTGGATTATTAAAGTTACAGAATGGTTCAAAACTCAGAATTTGGAAGAAACATGGGAGAGGTGTGTCAAGATATGAGGAAAAAAATGCAGATGAGGAGGTAGCAGTCATGTAAGATACACTAGGTTCATGAAACGTGTTTAACAATTTTAGAAGAAAAAAATCCTCTAACTTTCACTGCCTTTAAAGAAACTGAAAATGATCTTGCTCCAACTTTCTTTAAATAACTAAAGAAACCTTTCTTCACAGACCAAGCATGTTATCCCAGCAAATGTTTTAGAAGTTTGCCCAACAAGTATGTGAAGGCAGTGGGTGATAGTGGAAGCTGCTTCTCAACTTTGATTTTAATTAATACTTCCAGGCACCTTTTAAATCTCTCTACAAATGAATTACAAACTATCTTTCCTGGTTTGATATTTCAAACCCTAATGAATAATTTATTAACTGTAAAAAAATATATGCAACGTTATGATATTGTATTGCAAAGGATACAGTGATGCTGTTATTTATACTCTCCCTGGGATTAAAAAAAGCTTCCAGTTTTGCTCAGGGCAATGTTCTGAAGGCTATGTGATTAAAAAAACAGTATCTTGGCAAGTAATGGTAATTTACCAATTTTATTTGAAATTATTCTGAAAAAAATGAAGTCAGCATTGGAGCCTCCTGTTGGCAACAACTACAATTTAAAAAAGAAAGGAGGGAGAGGGAGGGAAAGGCTTCAAGTTGACTCTAAGCCCAGGGACAAGGTGGCTGGGTAAGCGAACCAGGGTGAGACTTCACACCAGTAGGGAAGAACATCTGGCAGAAGGGGAGGGAGGCAGGAGGACCAAAGCTGTAGATGACACTAGGGGATGGGGGACAAGAAGGATATAAAGCAGCTGTCACTGCTGAACCCTGATATTTACAAACATTTATCCCAATTCACACATACATGCTATTTTTACTGATGCTTAAAAATTGTCTGCACACATAAATGCAATGCCAAAGATTCCCCATACATCACTCTAAACCCCTCCAGCTCCTACCTGACATTTGTGAGGTCTCTCTGAGGTATGCACCTGTTTGATGTGTCCATTCAAGTGGTCTGGCCTTAAAAGAAAATACACATAAGCACACTTAAAACAAATACTAAAAATAAACTTACCATTTTAACAAGAAAAAAAAAAAAAAAGATCCCAATGGGGGATCTATTACAAATGCAGTGATATTAACTTGCCAAGAACCAGATCACCAACAGCTGGGACCCTACCTTGATAAGTACCCTCTCCAACTTGCTAAAAAGGCAGCATTTTCTCAAGAAGAAACTATGACTGAATGATCAGAGAAAACAGGAAATATAAGCTACAATTTACAAGCCTGCACGTCTCCTTCCAAAATCCTATTTAGATCCTGACAGTCAGGGCACTTTGATTTACAGTTGCTGAATATTTGAAAATTCAGATCCTTTTGGTTTATGTCCCAAACATGGATGTAAGCAGCCAACTTTAAGCACCTCTGTGCAAAAAGACTGACTCTAAACTCTCGTTGCTGTGACACATTTTCCACCAGCAAGATGAAAAAATATTGTCTTAACTCACAACTTGGTGGGCAGACTGCATTACTACAAATAAAGTGCTCTGAAGGTCCCAACTAGAAGGTGCAATGGAAGAGCAAATTATTACTAAAGAAAAAAGTTAGACCATTCTTCACAATCAGGAAAGCCTACTTTGAAAAAGAGAGAGCTGAATAGCTGCAGATTCTCCTGGTGGGAGTTTCTCCTAGTGGGAAGAAAGCTTTTCATTGTATGAGGCCAAAACTGCTTGGAAACAAGTTCCCCACTCTCTCCTCCCCCAACTTTCCAGCTGCGCCAATGAGAGGGCGCGGGATAGAATTCACACACGGCAGACAGAAAGTAGACTGAACTTTGCAGTCAGGCTGTTAAACCTGATGTTTCATTTCAGCAAGTGGGCTGGAGTAGTGTAACCGGAAAGACTGGTTGGGGGTCCCCCCAGGTACCTCAAGCCTAGCAACCTCACATGCTGCGCTACTGAATGAAGGAAAGGATACTAAAATTAGACATCACGCTTCCAGCTTCCTTTGGCTGCTCCTACGACTGAAAACTGCAAGTTAAAAGCATCACTAACTTCATTCGTACTTTGATATTACAAAGATGCGTAGACATTGTTTTTGTTTACTCTTGTAACAGCATCCCTGCCTTTTCACAGTAACCTACTGGGAAAAATGAGATCTCAGCATGTATCTTTCACTTTCCCTTGCTGACAAAAACCTTGCATAAGCAACAGCAGAAATCTTTAAGGGTGAGTAAAAACCATAAAAATTGGCAGACAATCGCAGATAGTACTGTAATAAGAGAAATAGTTCCACTTATAACTACAGGTGAAATCTTTGTTTTATGACTTTCCATCACTAAATGTGCAGTCCTTATGAAGATGAATCCCTAATTATGCTGATTCAAAAAAAAAAAAAAAGTAGATTTTCTTCATTTATTTCAGTAACAAGAAGTCTCTCTATCAAAAAGAGAGCTACCAGGGGTGCAAATCCTACACTTACATATCTGGGACAATTCCAGCCCTAGTAGTTTTGATCTCTTTCCCTATCTCAATTCCTTCCCTCCTGTTTGAGCAAATCAACTGCTGTAGAAAACTGACTGCTGCTACAAAAGGAACCCAGAGAGCATTCCCCCCCACACATCTTCTAGTCTCAAAGCAAGCATCAAACTTCCAAAAAAGTTTCAAATTCATAAACTCAAACTATAAGAGACTGCTAACATGACTACATGTATCTAACTACTTATTAACTCCCACAAACAGCAACAACAAAAAATCAGCAACATTAAATGCACAGATCTTACGTATGTTGCAGGGCAGAAACAGGATCCCCTTCAGAAGGATGTAAACCCAAAGGACACAAAGATCATGTATTAAAAGACACTTGATGCTGCAGCCTTTGAAATCTCACCTCTTCCTTCACATTTGGGTGATAAAAAACATTACGAACTAAGAGAAATGAAGGGAAGTTAAGAAAAAGAAAATTTAAAATGGATACGAGAAAAATAATAATCTTGAGATGTATTAATATTTTGCACTTCAACAGCACCTTCCAACTACCTAACAAATCAGTAGTCTCAAGACACTTGTGTGAGGTAGGTAATTATTTCAATACCCATTTCACAGAAGAGTCATTTGAGGGAGAGACTAACTGATTTGCCCAAGGACACGCATACACCAAGCCTGGGACAAAGCTGGGAATGTTACCCAGAAGCCAGCTGACTCCCAGTTCTGTCTTAATTACTTTTAAACCCTTGCAAGAGACTGTAGAATAGCATCCCAGCGGAAATGATGGAAGTCCCGTTTCTCGAGACGTTTTAAAATGGAACAGTCAGCCTCTAAGTACAAATTGTTCTTGCTTCCCAAGAGATAGGAAAGACAACTTCCTAGGTCTCAGTTTGTCTCTAAGGTCCCTATAAGCACTGTCTTACCTGGAAAAGCCTTTTCCACAGCTCTGGCAGATGTAGGGCTTTCCCACAGAGCCATCGTGAGATCGAACATGATAGGACATCCTGTCTTTCCGCTTGAACCGTAAGCCACACACTGGACAAGAGTAAGGCTTTTCGCCAGAGTGCGACAGCTTGTGCCGATTCAGGTGGTACACGTCCCGAAAAATCTTGCCACAGATCTCACAGGCCACCTGTTTCCTCGTCCTGCTTCTTTTCCGGGGTGCATCGGGGTCATCCGGACCAGGGACACCATTTTCACCCAGTCTTGGGGGTGGGATGTCTATGTAGCCCAGCTGTAAGCTTGTCACCCCGTGTTGAGCTTCATGCTGACGAAGACGATTAGCATCCGTGAATACTTTCCCACAGAGGCCACAAGGCAGGATACCAGCCTCTCGCAGGCCCCCTGGGGTACCAAACATCATGGAGTCCAAGAGATTCGCTTTACGGGGACGCCCTCTACCCCTCTTGGTGCTTAAAGTGGGGGCACTAGCAGCAACATTCTGGAAGGGTGAGGCCAGCAGCGGTGGGGACAGAGGTCCTGCCACCATGGGCAGGCGGTCCACACCCTGCAGGACAGGTAGGGAGGACTGCGCAGCCGTGAGCGCAGCCCGCGTGGCCTCATCTTCAGGCATACCAGCAATGCCGTTGCCATTGGGCGCCAAGGCAGCACCGTTGGTCATGTCAAGAGGGAAGCCGAGGTCCGCAGCCCCCGGACGGAAAAGCATAATGTCAGGGCGTGCGGGGGGCACGAGGATCTGCACATTGGACTGCTTGATGACCTCCTGGCAGATGTCAATCACAGAGCGCATCAGCAAGAACTTGGCGGCCGTCATGAGCTCCGGGAAGCTCTCCAGCCGCACCACGATGCGCGACGTGTAGGCGAAGTCCAGGATGTCTCCGAACACCTTGGAGCTGATGGTGTGCATCTCCAGCTCCCGCCCGCCCCCGGGGGCCCCGCCGGCCGCCGCTGCAGCCCCGCCGGTCGCTGCCGCCTCCGTTGCGCCCCCCTCCGCGCCGCCGCCGCCACCTGCCCCGTCGCCGAGCTGCGCGCTGAACACCGACTCGAAGTACTCGCTGCAAGCGGCCAGCACCGCCCGGTGCGCCGGGAAGCTCTCGTCGCCCACGCGGAGGAGCACGTCGCAGAAGCGGCCGCCGTTCTTGCGCTGCTGGTTGAGGCTGTGCAGCATGTCAGCGCTGTGCCGGCTCACCTGGTACGTGTAGCAGCCCGACGAGGGGCCGCAGGCGGCGGCCTCGCTCACCCGCTCCATGGGGCTGCGCCGCCCCGCTGGCGCCCGCAGGGGGCGCGCGCTCTCCGGCCGCCCGGCGGCGCGCGCCGCCTCCTCCTTCCCCGCCCCTGTCCGGGCCGACGGCGGCGGCGCGCGCTGCGCTCCCTGCACAGCGCGAGGGGATTGCAGGGGGGGGCGAGACAAAAGGCTCGGGCGGCGGAGGGGCGCGCGCCGCGCGGGGCCGCCGCGGCCGCGCGAGCTCCGCCCGGGCCCGGCCGCCACGAGGCGCTGCGGCCGCGGAGGCCGCCGCGGAAAGGGGCGTGCGCGGCGCGGCTGCAGCGAGCCGGGAGGGAGGGGGGCTCCGGCGGCGGCGGCTCCGGGGCTGCCGGCTCCGTCCGTCCCTGTGTGTTTGGAGCGGAGGAAAGATGGCAGCGGCTGCACTTCCTCTTGCACTTTCACCCCTGGGGGGAGGAGAAGGAGGGGGCGATACCACCCCCCCTACAAAAATCCAGCGGGGGCCCCCCGGCTGCTGCTCCCCCACCAAGCGCCGCCGCCGCCGCCAGCTCCGGTCCGGGCCCCGCCCGCTTCGCTGCACCCGCACCACCGACGCCGCAAACTTTCCTCTCTTCTTTGGCCGTGAAGACCCCCACCCTATTCATAAAGACCCCCCCCCCTCCAGCCACTCGGGCTCCCCCTGCCCCCCCGCTTCCTGCCCCCCTCCCTCCCCGCATCCGCCAATGCAAGAGCAGCCAGAGCCAGCAGGCCGGCCCCCACCCCGCCCGCCCGCGGGGGCTGGGGGCTGCAGTCCCCCCCTTCCCCAGCACGGATCCTCCAATGCCGAGCCGGCAGCGAGGCCCCCGCCCGCGGCACACAGGGGTGGCGGGGCTGCGCTCGCCCCCTCCCCCAAATATCCGGGCTGCAGCTCGCCCCCCAAGCCCCCCTCCCGCCGGGGAGAGGAGGAGGGGCCGGCGGGGGGGGGCTGCAGGCAACCTCCCCCCCTCCCTAGGCGCAAATCGTCCAATGCAAACCCCTCCCGGAGCTGCAGAGGCGCAGAGCGGCCCCCACCTCCTCGCCTCGCCTGGGAAGAGCCGATCTCAGAGGGGCCAGGGGCTGCAGAGCACACCGGCCTCCCCCCGCTCTTTCATTGCAATTTTCACCCCCCGCCCCCCCCCCGCCATACTAGGATCAACTCTCAGCCTGACTAAAAGAGCGAGGCGCCGGCATGGTGGGGGAGGGAAGGGGCACAGGGGGAATTCTTCCAGTGCAAAAATGCCCTCCTCTCGGGAGCGGTTGGGAGAAACGGTACCCGCGGGGCTGGGGGCTGCGGGAGGCACGGGCAATTCCACAACCCCATGCGCCTGCCTCCATGTTGGGGAAACTGCTGCCCCGCTGAGCCCCGCGGCTTCCCACGGCACCCAGCACACCCCACTCTCCCGCTGCCCCGGAGCCAGCCTTCCCCAGGCCCGAGGTTAAACACTTCAAAATGCACCGCTGTAAATCTACTGGCAGGGGTTGCTTGGACTGTCCTAGTGCTGAATCTTCCCTGTGTGCTCAAGGTCTCTCTATGAAGAGCTGCTATTTCAACATCATCATCATTACTCATTTGCAGCTGAAATTTGCTCTCCCTCTTCGAGAATTTTTCTCTACTTTTGAAGAAATATTCGCCTCCCCTCCAATACACACACTCTCTCTAAACAGAGTTCTTTGTTTTGGTAAAGATACTTTTTAAAGTGTTCAAGGACACTTCTTTGCATTTGTAACATTAAGCCTCATTAAGAATCCTTGGGTGACCTATTCACGAACCAATATCATCACTTAAACTATTCTGTGGAAAATACTGAACTTGGTGCATGAGAGAGCATCACAAACTACAGAGCCTTCCAAGTGCTCCAACCCAGCACTTGAATTAAATAGTGGTGGAACTGAAAAAGCATTCTGGGTACTGATGTGTAAATGAGCACACCAAGCTTCCAACTTCCAAAATGCAATATTACATTAACACTTATG
This sequence comes from Hemiprocne comata, assembly GCA_020745705.1. Taxonomy (NCBI): domain Eukaryota; kingdom Metazoa; phylum Chordata; class Aves; order Apodiformes; family Apodidae; genus Hemiprocne; species Hemiprocne comata. Next base: position 10,741,964 of record CM036602.1, on the reverse strand, counting down.
GCCAGACAGTGCCCTCAGCCTGTACACCAGATTTCTCCTACCTTTCACAGAAACTATTTGTCTACACTGCAGGCAGAATATTACCAGGAGCTTTTTATGACTGCATTATGTATGCACACACCCTGATATGAACATATATTTTTAGAAATTTGAGGTTGTTCGAGTGGTAGCAATGCTGACAAACCCAGCTCAGATACACCATATTATATAGATAATACAGTGCTCACAATCTGTGAGCTGTGTCTGTCTGTGTGCTGCAAACTCAAGACTTGTACTTGCTACAGTGAGGGAAATTACTGTATTTGAACACTCCAGCCAGGCTGCATGCACACGCAGACAGAGCAGTTAAAGAATCTGGAATTTGCTTATCTTTCCTAGTGGCTTTGGTCAGTTGTGCGCCTTTCCCCCCAGTGGTTTATTAATTTGCTTTCTTTTAGTCCCCAGTCTCCTGACACGGTTCCCGCTTCCTATTTCAGTTCCCTCCTTGCCTGTTCTTTGTCTCTCCTCTAGGCAGGGGGAGGGGGGGGGTCCTGCCGCTCTCACTGCACTTTCCTCAGAACTTTCTCCAGTTGCCATGGAATGTTCTGGTTTCAGCTTCCAGCCCTCCTGTTTAAAAGGCACCATCCAAATCGCCCTGCCTGCTTCTTTAGGTAAAAGCTAAGTATTCACCCCAAAGCATGGCTGTTTCTTGGCAAGTGACCCATTCACACTTGCCATGAGGATGCCAGATCGGCAGGCTGGGAGGTCATATTCTGAGTGTGTTCCTGGATGCTTGTTAAAGATGACCACAAGCACCTTGCACTCCCAAGAAAATCACAAGGAGAGCAACATAGCTGTTCACCTTAGCTCCTCAGTGCTCTGACATGGTACTGGCTGGATCTCTCCCTTTAGGACTTCCACTCATATTATACTGACCTCCCTCACCTTATGGCTTCACCAAGATGCTTCGAGCACCACTTCTTGTAACTTTTTCTGGTCCCAAACTTATCCAGTATCAGAATATGAGACTATCAAAGTAGTCATTCAAGTAGCATTTGTTACAATGTAGCCAAATTTCTTCTATTTGCAAATAAGCAGTTTGTGCCATACTAAGATAGAACTTGGCTTATCATTATGAACAGATTTGCAAGAGGAAGTTCCCTAAATTTATTGTGATGACTAAATGTCATTTCCCCATACTTAATTAGGTAAGTGTACAGGTATGATTACCTTTGAACTCATTTAGCATTACAACTAGCTAGTTACTGTCTTGAAGACAAAGGTCCAGATTATGTGAAAGAGAATTTTAAACCTGAATTTAAAAATTAATATTTTCACTATACAGAATTTCCTCCCCTTTTCAGATGATTCCTAATCTGTTTTCTCTGACATCTTCCACACTGGGATCTGCTGAATTTCTTTTTGAATTCACCTCTCTTTTAAATAAAGGCATTTTCCTCAGCTACTTTATTCAGCTTCTCATTATTTCCTGTCTTGCTTCTGCTCATGGGAATTCCTGAGCTGTCCCAAAATGTTTTACAGCTGTCTGGTCCCTGCTGAAGCAGTTTGATTGGTATTTCAATAGTATTAAAAATCCTCTTTTGCTCTGAACATATGTGTACCATTTGGGACTGTACACTATACATTGCTCCCTTCACCACAGATGAATTGCTACTGGCCTTACTCTGAAGTGCAGACCTTAAATTGGTTTGCAAATATAGGAGGTAACACAAGACAGTGTTACAGTCAAATCTATTAAAATATATGTGGGTATATGTTAATTAGATTTGAGTCATACCTATTTGTTCAACATTCTCAACTCATACATCTGTGTAGCTACTGAGGCTACTGAAATTTTTCAGAATAGTCTCCATTATTATACTCTTTAAGAAGGTTAGTCACTATTTCACATGGATTATAATACTAGCAGACATTTCTGCATAGCACATGTGCCAGCTAATTCAGTCATCGGAACCATTTCCTTTATGTGTTTCACGGAAATAGACAACATTGCACATTTCATGGCACACTCCAATTTTCAGCAAGTAGCTGTCAGTTTTTCTGGGCTTTCACTGGAGTTTTAATTAACTGTGACTGATCTAACAAGCAATTAATTCAGCATTCATTACTTGTTAGGTTGATTATTACTTAAATTTAGGTTTTTAAAGCTTGCTCAATTTTTTATTGGGAATCATCCCATGAGAATGCTAACCCTAGCAGCAAGGATTCTCAGTTTCCTCTGTGATCCAGACGTGGGTTAGTGATTTCTTAGCTTTCTCCTCAAGAAGCAGACAAACAACTCTGTTGTTTAAAGATACTGAGCATTCTCAAAAAAAACCAACAGCAACTGCTAATAGTGAGGTGTATGATGCTATGGAAAGTATGCAGAAAGAGTTATTTTAAAAAGGGAAACTGCACTGTTTGTTTTTCTTCTTTTTGATCACTCTCCTCACTGCACTCACACACTGTGTAGTCCATCTGTTTCATGGCAGTCCACATCAGAGTCTGGGGAGCTGATGCTGAACTGCAGAACTTTTGGTTGTTAAACTAATTTAACACAGTTTTGGAAGCCAACCTTCGATATTTAATCTCCCTTTTGTTCCCCTCATTTCTTCATTCTGCCCAGTTTAACTTACTCTTGACTGCCTGAAACCCAAGCAACCTGAGCCATTCAAAACAAGATTGCCACATTAAGGATCTGGTCAAAATGGGAATACAAGCTAGGATTCCATCTAATCGACTCCCCATGAATTAGGCATAGGAAATTAGCTAAGGAAACCTGACAGACAACTTTCTCATGTAAAACATACATTACAATGCAATCCCAAACATGCAATTCAAGCAGGAATGTTTGGTATTTACAGATTAATAGCTAAACTACTGTGCTGTCCTGAGAAGGACTTCTCCATAAAAAACAAGTAAACTAGCACAAAAACGTTAATTCAGGAAGACAACTAAGAATGGATTCATCTGTATTTCTTACAATATTCAAAAGATACACAACTTGCTGTTTGTTTCCTCAAGAGTCATTGAAGATGTGAATTGCTTCAACTACCAGAGTTGCTTCACCTCAGGCAATCACTACAATAGTTCCATGAAAGACTCAGTACTTTAGATCTCAAAAATCTTACCTTTTGATAGCAGGTTCTCAAAATCTCTTTCCTCCAAACAGTATGGGGCTGCTCCTTAGGCAGTCCATTATAACCACCGTAAAAAGGTGTGTCTCCCCTTCAGCACTAGCAGTTCTTCCCTGAAGTACAACAATAGAGTTAATTAACAGCCAGTTCTAGAAGTAAATTTAATTAAAAACAAACAAGGGTAAATTTGCAAAATTGTAAAAGAAAAAACAACAACACCAAACACACACAAAAATCACCTTGAAATTAACATATTCTCTATATGCCCTAATTTGCAGTTACCCTTTTTTCATGAGGGAATTCTGTCAGATCAGTTACAGTCCGGTACCCTTAAATCTTAAATACTGAGGTCGAGGTTATAATTTGGTACAGATTATTTTTCACTGGGCTGGTGATAATTGCTGCGAGAACAGGAAATTACAAGAGCTTTGTTTCACCTGCAAACATGATTTGATGATGACCCTGTCACCTCCCTCCCACTTTTTTCAGTTCTGCAGAAATCCCCACGACTATGTTAGAAATGTTGTCCCTTGCAAGTCCACAAACACACACGCAGCATTAGTGCAGCTGTTTGACCGTATATTCTACAGCTTCTGTCATAAGGTGAATTACCAAAACCAAACGTGCTGTGCTACCAGAGGGACTCTTAGGCTAAAATTACCTTCCAGTACACTGTGAATAGACTTAGTGCCCACAATTATTTTGGCATTGAAATTATTTATTAGAACAAAATGGAGGAAAAGAAAAAAAGATTACAAAAATACCCAACTAAGCAAGCATGCACTTGCTTGTTTTTAAGAATGTGATTTTAATGAAGCATACAGAGGTTATAATTATTAATTTCATACTCACAGTTTTTACCACGTATTCTACAATGGTAAATTTTACCATTTTACTTACAAGCCTCTACTCAACATACTTAAGTTTGCACCTCACATAAGTAAAATTCTTAGTCAAGCTAAAATAATAGCTACTTCAGGAAGCATTTCAGAATTTGACCCATAATGAAGTAGCTTAATTAAAATGGGTAGTTTGACAGAAAACACTCTTGGTGCATCAACTACTCAGCTCTCCTATTGAAGTGATCTAGTTATCATACTCAGAGGGCAGTGCTATGGAAACATGACATTTTCAATCATTCTGCGGCAACTGCACATTCCTGTTGTGCAAAAATAAAACTGAGGCACAAGTAAAGGAAATTACTTGCTCAGAATCAATGAGTCAGCAGGACTGGAGCGTGTAGAATATGAATTTCTGAAACCCATATTCACTACAGCTCCCCCCATCATCCTGATCTTCCTAGTCAGATATGTGCCATTGCAGTTACATTCCTGTCATTGTAGCTTGATGAAACACAATCTCCCGTTTTTTTCCTAATCATTGATTCCATATTGTGTCATGTTTCTTGTTTGATGAGACAGCCTTTATTTCAGATACAGTATTCCTGCATTTCCTAAAGACCCTGTAGCACATTGTAGTATATCCTTACCTTAATTAAAATATTATCCAAAAAGGGTTTATGTTATATACTTTTAGCTTATCAGTTAGTAATTAATGTGACTACTTCATCATTTGGGCTTTTTTACTCCATATTTGAATCTTTATTTGGTGTTTGATGTGGTAGGCAGTTGGCAACCTGAGAGATTGACTCTGCAACAGTAAGGCACTTTGCAGCCTTTGGAAATACACATCCTCTTGCACTTCATCTAGGCTTCCTAAATGGAATTATCTCAATTTAAAAACTATACATACACATTTGAAGAAAAAAAAAAAAGGCAATTCACATACTATCTTCCATAAGCACCCACTATGAAGCTCAATTAACCTTGTTGTCAGTGATTAACTTCCGGGACAACAACCTTTCAAGTAGATCTAAGTCTCTTGCATCTCCTTTCATTTTCTCTCAGTTCCACTGGGGGCTTTTTCCACTTTTCTATGAAAATTTTCCTTGATATTATCCTTCCCTGACTGACATTTTTTTTTTTTAATAAACTTTCATCATTTGCTCTCCATTTTCTACTTTTGACTGCTGTTCTCAGAGGACATAATTTATCTATTCCCATCTTTCCGTCCCTTTCCCAATTGTCACACCTAACTTCCCAGGGTCATAACCACCCTATTCTCCAAGTACCACATAACGTCAAACACATTTCAATTCAAAACTTTCCAACAGTCATCACAGGAAATAAAAATAGTTACACCCTACTCACAACCTGGAACCAATCTCTATTGAACAAACCTTTCTGAGGCTTAGAAGAGGGTGCTGTTATAAACTAATATGAACTATGAATATTCTAACAAATTTTAAAAAGTGTTAATTTGGCTAGAATAAAAATTATCAAATTATCTTTATTAATTAAACTCTTACTCCCTTCAGCCATTAAGGACAATACTCAATACTGAAAAAGGTTCTTAGCTGCCTAAATTCCTTGTAGGGTCTTTGCTCGAGTAACTTCCTAGAAGAAAAGGACTTAAGAGCATATTCTGAGTAGTTGTGCCTAAAGAACACTATGAATACCTAAACCAGGAAAACAAAACCCATACAGTAACTAAACTTTCAAACCATATAGTTTATTGACATCTTTGTTCATTCTGCCCACACTAGGAAAAATTTAACTCGATTTGGAGCAAGTTTGTAAGAACAACCATTACTGTAGCTAGCAACAAGTTCTGAAGTTGGCCAACATCAACTGATTGAGCATTCAGAATCTGCATTTTCATCAGTGTTTTTCCTGTTACTAGAAGGGACCACAAATATGGACTGATTGTATGACTGAATTGAGCTGAGACATAAAGGAGTTCAATTCCATCTGAAGTAATTACAAAAAAATGTATACCAGAATCAAATCTCCTGTGTTCTATGTTGAAAACTGATCCTGTGCACAAGGAATAATTAGAAAACCATGAACAAATATACAGTGGTAGGTGCATTTATATTTACCCTAGCTTAGCTGAGATAATATTACCAGGAATAGTAATCCCATTTTATTTGAGATTCTATTTTCGTAAGCTCTGTAGAAGCTTGTATTAATGAGAGTTCCTACTATAAAGAGTTTATTACATTAAAGGCTGCTTTTTTAGATTAAGATGAGACAAGCAGGGAATATGCAGAGGCAGAAAGTGATAGCAAATAACATTTTGTAATAACTGAGACAGAAGAGCCTTCCTGGAAAGGTTACTGAATATGGAGAAAAAGGTTTCTATAAATTATTCCAATTCAGACAAAACATGAGAGGGAAACAAACTTGGAGACTAAAATCCTGAAAACTTATTTCCTTATGTTATAAAAGGAATTTTTAATCCAAATTCAACTGTTTGGCTTGTGATACTGTCAAAAGCTGGAGATTGTTGGCTCTTTAAAATTTGAAGGGGCCATTAAAAAAATCCTTTATCTATTTAATTAGCCTGCATTCAATAGACAGTTACGGATGTCCCTGGGGAAAAGTGGTATGGCCTGGGCTCAGCTGAAAAGAGCCATGAGAAAGCTTCGGTATGGAAGCCCTGCTTTTATAAGGCATCAGCTGAAGAAGGCTCCCTTATGAGCAGTGTACCAACTTCACCCGATTCAGTAGGGCTGTGGAATACATGTGCACATCTACACACCTGGTGATGAGCAGTACTGCAAGTGGACTACAAGGAAGACCAGTGCAGGGGCAGATCTCCGCGTTCGTCGAAGCACCAGGTCCCGTTTAACCACAGGGAAAGGCACAGGCCATCTCCCGTCAGCGAGTGTCCGCGGCTCGGCAGGCCGGCCTGCTCACACACCTGCGAGCCGCCCGCCTCACCGCACAGCCACTTTCCCGCCCATCGCTCTCCTCACACCTCCCGCACTTCGTCTCTCACGAACAAACAAACACCCAGAGCCTCAGCCTCACGCCGGCTGCTGCACTCGCTCCCAGCACCACAACGGCACTGCTTCTCTCACAGATGAGCACGTCAGCCTCACAACGACCGTTTTTCTGCACCTCCTGCCCCGAGCCTCTCATCATTTCTCTCGCACACCCGGCATTGTAGGCTCATGCCGATTCCTACACCCTCACGGCCTGTTCAGCCGCTCTCTCCCATACACACACACACGTATCACACACATTCGTCCTCTCCCAGGCTTTTCCAGCGCCGCAGCCCGCCGCTCCCTCCCCTTCACGCCGGTGCCCGCCGCTGTGAGGCGGCGCGAGGGCTGCGGCGCCGGCGGCTGCAGCCGCGCAGGGGGCGCTGCGGCGCCTCCGGCCAGGTCAGCGCGCGCCGCGGGCTCTTTCCCGCCCGCCGTCGAGGTGCGCGCTCCCGCTGCTTCTCGCGAGCGCTGGCCTCGCTCTCGCGAGAGGCCGCCGAGCCTGGGCCTGCTGAGCGGTGCGGCGGAGGTGGCTGCCGGAGGCGGCCGGGGCCGGGATCTGCCGCCAGGATGAGTGGTACGCTGGCCAAGATCGCGGAGATCGAGGCCGAGGTAACGCACCAGGCTTCTCCCTGGCCGGGGACGGGCCTGGCATGAAGCGCTAGGCGGGGCGGCCGCGGGGTTCTTTGCGGAGAGCGGTGCCGCTCCGTGAGGGGGTGACAGGGCCCTGCCGGTGCCGCTGGGGTCGTGAGGCGCCGCGCGGGAACCGGGGGGACGGTGCGGCCCAGCAGACCCTCTCTCGGTGATGAACCCTTCGTTCCGTGCTGTTGCAGATGGCCCGGACGCAGAAGAACAAGGCCACGGCGCACCACCTGGGGCTGCTGAAGGCCCGCCTGGCCAAGCTGCGCCGGGAGCTCATCACACCCAAAGGAGGCGGCGGAGGCGGCCCTGGAGAAGGTCCGTTGTTCTGTGGAAAGGCTCCGGCGGCCACGGGGGCCAGAGCAGAAGTGGCCGCTCCTCAATGCCGAAGTGCAGGGTGTCTGACGGAAATCGATTTAACGGGGGGGGATCTTGACTGCTTAAATCGTGGCACACTGTGCGCAGGATAAATCGGAGCAACCTCTCCTGCCTGTCCTTCCTGATACAGGATCTTAGCCGTGGTTTGTGGCCCTGTCTAGGGCTTTGGGGTGGAACCCTTTTTGAAGTGTAAAAGAAAGGGCTTCTGCGTTTTGTGTAATACAGTGTTGTATTTGCAGAAGTCTTAGGGGTTTTATATGAAGAAGCATCTTGCAGAACTCACCTGGTTTTGGATGTAAAGGTGTAAATTGCTGCAGTGCTTAAAGGGAATGCTCCACCTACACTCAAGTATATCCCACTGGGAAGTCTTGCAGCCTACACATTATTGACAGGTACATGCCATGAAGTGTTAAACAGACAAAGTGGTGCAAAGCAGTATAGATTGTGAACTCTCTGTTTCATACTTATCCTCCTTGTAAGGAAGCTTACCTGGCTTTCACTCAGGCAATATTAAAAGTAATAGTGGGGTTGCTGTCCAGAACCTTAGAAGGCAGAAGATGTCTTATCTTAGAACGAATATTTTTGCTCCTTATTTGCAGGTTTTGATGTTGCAAAGACAGGTGATGCCCGAATTGGGTTTGTGGGGTTTCCATCAGTGGGGAAATCTACTCTTCTGAGTAATCTGGCTGGTGTGTACTCTGAGGTGGCAGCATATGAATTCACTACACTAACTACCGTGCCTGGAGTCATTAGGTACAAAGGAGCAAAGATCCAGGTGAGATCTTGTGTCCATGAGGATAACATGGTATATATGTAGATGCAGTGGTGTTTTGGCTGAATGGTCTAGCCCGCCATGAGAAGGTTAGAAGTGACATGTACAAGTGCTTGAGACTACATTGGAAATGTTGCCATGAAGTGCTAATTTTACCCTGCTTTTCACTTTGCTGGGGGAAGAAGTTCCTGTGGTAGTTCTCATATTCTGTATGAAACAATCTGTTCCATTGTACCAGTAGGGCACCAGGGATAATACAGTATGTAAGAATCAAAGGGGAAACAATTTTGCCATGTTTTGTTGAGATTTGCAGCTGGTTTAGGGGAAAGGTAAAAGTAGAATGTATTTTCTCCATGAAGAAAAATACTTTTCTCATGAGTGGCTTTCCTTCCTCTGAACAAATAGTTACTTGATCTCCCAGGAATTATTGAAGGTGCCAAGGATGGTAAAGGCAGAGGACGGCAAGTCATTGCAGGTGAGTGTATTAATGCTGGGGGCAGCATCCTATCACTGGATCAGGTATTACAGCCTGTGGGAAGGCTGTAATACCTCTCTGTTTCTAGTGTCTTTAAAAAGCTGAATTGTACCCTGGAGTTGAGCTGTCCACTGTGAAGCAATAGCCATTTTCACTTTGGTTTGTTTTCCATTCTGGTTTTATGCATTTCCTGAGTTTGTGCTCTGCTTTGACACTGCAGTTAAAGCATATGACCAATTTGAAAGCAGATGTGATGCCATATTAAACAAGGCTGCTGGCTTCATGTCTTTACCTAGCTTACTGTCAGCATTCTAGGGTCTGAATTGAGACAGGAAGGAAGATTTTTCCAGCCTTTGTGATTCTCACAACATGTAAGGATCTGTCTATCTGTGATGCTTGGCCAGCACTAAAAGTCTTACACTGGGATTTTAAAATAAGCAATGTATTGGGAGTCAGGGGTTTAATTTTGTCATCAGTGCACTGAGCCATGTTTTGTGTTGTGTTGTCTCAGATTGTGTACTCTTTTGAGGGATGATTTTCTTTTTTCTGATTCTTAGTTGCTCGAACCTGTAACCTCATTCTAATTGTTCTGGATGTGCTGAAACCCCTTGGTCACAAGAAAATCATTGAGAATGAGCTGGAGGGATTTGGAATTCGTCTGAACAGTAAGCCCCCCAATATTGGCTTTAAAAAAAAGGATAAAGGAGGCATTAACCTTACAGCCACAGTAAGTTGGAAGTCTTCTTTAACCAGAATTAGAAAAAAAATGCTTGAAGAAAGGTATTTGCAGTTAATGGTGTGCCTGGGACCATTCCTGTGTTAGGAGTTCTTTAGAAGCTGAACTGCTGTACTGTGCTGTAGTCAGTAACTTTCCTTGGAGGCCATCCTTAGCTGTCCTAGGAGCCCAACACCCCCTGCCCCCAAATGAGAGGCTTGGTTCTTTGCAACAATTACAAGTTCTGAGGCCCAAAGGAGAGTGTGCACAAACTGCCTCTCGCTTGGTGGCTACAGCATTCTTCTGGAGAAGATTGCTCAGAGTTCCAGGCCTTGCAACCTGGACTACTCCTCATTTCCCTTTGTATCTTTAAAAGAAAGCCAGAGATACCAAAACTCAGAGCTCTACTTTAGAATCTAGGTACCTGACATGAAGTTGTCTGGGCAGTGGACTAGTAGATAAGCAGGTTTGTATTGCAGCAGGTCTCAGATTGGCAGGAAACATGACTCCTGAAATGTCTGATTGCAGCTGTCTGTGGGGCATTCATATAAATAAAGCTGTCACAACTGAAATATTTTTTCCCTCTCCTGAGGCAAACTATGGTAAAATCATAGTCAAGCCCAGTAGCTTACAATGCAGCTGTTATTTCTAGTAACCTACATGCAGCAATTGCTAGGTGATAGCATCATTAATTACACTTGATTGGACTGCACACTCTTCCATTCCTTAATACTGTGTCTGTGTTCAGTGTCCTCAGAGTGAGCTGGATACTGAAACAGTGAAGAGCATCTTAGCAGAGTACAAAATTCACAATGCTGATGTCACACTGCGCAGCGACGCCACTGCTGATGACCTCATTGACGTTGTTGAAGGGAACAGGTACTGCTGGGACCCTGGGTTTGGCACACTTGGAATTCCAAAGAAAAGAACAGTCTCTGAGGCTGGCTTCCCGTGGAAGCTGAGCTAGCAATGTGCTATCAACAAGTGCTGTTTAGGACCTTAATTAACAAATGAAGCTTTTTTGAAGGTAGCAGGGAACTGCTGCTAGGCTGCTGACATGGCATTTCCTTCTCCTTGCAGGGTTTACATCCCATGCATTTACGTCCTAAATAAAATTGACCAGATTTCCATTGAGGAACTAGATATTATTTACAAAGTTCCCCACTGTGTACCAATATCTGCTCATCATCGCTGGAACTTTGATGATCTGCTGGAGAAAATTTGGGACTACTTGAAGCTAGTACGAATGTGAGTCCCAATTGCTGCCTACTGTGGAGTTAAGCATAAGGCTGAGACTGAAGAATGTCTCAAGAATGGATGAATGATGATTATTTTGTAATGGTTTTCTACTAACTTAGACCTCTGGCTTTCAAATTGTGTCATCTTTGTCACTGCAGAATGTTTAACCTGTAAATCTGTGATTGTGCTCTTTTCTGTTTTGGTCTTCTGTAGGGGAGTTAAACAAGGACCTTGTGAAACCAAGTCCAAGGCATGTCTTAAAAAATTCCTGGAAACATGGAATTCTAGTCAAACTTAGTTGTGAATTTGAGAAATAGTCCTCTTTCCAGTCTGCCATGCATGTAGCTCTGTTGAAAGAGTTGAACTTAGTTCTTCATCTGGCATTTCAGATATTTTAACTATAAATTATCCCAGGCTGACCTCATGCTTCATTTATTTGGGTGAATTGATGAATTAATCTATTAATACTCATAATGCAGTAATTTTAGTCTTTTAAACTTGTATCTGTTTTCTTGCAACAATATAAAACCCATTGTAAAACGGGATTTAGGATGTCTAGGTATCTGGGCTGTGGAGTGTGTCAGGTTTTTTCCTAGTTTACATTGAGTTTTTCACCAAAAAAAAAAAAATCACAAGTTGGAACCATAACATTGTAAATGTTTCCATCAACTATTCCTGTTTCACCCATTAAGCAGCTGCAGAAAGCTCACTAGGGATAAACCTCTGCAATTACAAGGGAGAACCTCCTGCAGGCATTTGCCACCCAGATGCATTTTCAGCATAAGAGCACTAAACAATTTAAACAGTATCTGTTGTTACTACTGCAATAGTGGAACTCAGCACAAGTGCCTAGGGTGACAGTGGGAATTACCTATAAAATGCCAGGATGGGCTGAAAGAGGAGGTTTTGGTATTGACTGACTGTCCCATCTACCTTACAGCTACACCAAACCTAAAGGGCAGCTCCCAGACTACACCTCTCCTGTGGTACTACCCTACTGCAAGACCACAGTGGAGGATTTTTGCATGAAAATCCACAAAAATCTCATTAAAGATTTTAAATAGTAAGTATTACTGTAAAATAATAGTTTTTATAGAATAGAAAATAATCTGCCTCCTGGTATATTCTTTTGTTGCCTTGTAAACTAGAAGGGAAAACAGGGTTGTTTTTTTTTTCATGTGGAATGGAATTGATCTGCCTATGACAACTAAACCTTGTACTTTAATTACTGTATTTGATGCTCTTAAACTCCTCCCTGGATAATTTTTTTTTCTATGAGGAAATGGTTTATATTTAAAAGTAGGGCTAGATGCAGCATTACAGGCTGTTGTCCTGCACACACAAGTATTTCAGATGACTTCATACTTTGGTTCACACAGACCACTCACCCAGGTACTTGCAGGAGAATAAAAATAGCTCTTCAGCATTGCTTTCTGGATTAGCTTTGTGACAGAAATAGCTGTTGTTCTGCTGTTTGTGTTATACTTCTAAGCCTTTTAAATATTCTTTTTTGTTCTCCTTTCAGTGCACTGGTCTGGGGTTCATCTGTTAAACACAACCCTCAAAAAGTTGGTAAAGACCACACTCTTGAAGATGAGGATGTTATTCAGATTGTGAAGAAATAAAGTTGTTCTGACATGGTTTGCCACTGTGCCTGAAATGTCATATGTTGTGACAAGGAACAGGCTGTTTCTATCAAGCCACTAGCAAGAGAGGTATTGTTTTTTTTATGGTAGTACCTTACTGCAGGGTGAAACTGATGTTTCTGGCCAATGTGTACTGCACTGTTCCATTCTGGCAAAACTGAGAGAGAACTCCAGTTAAGCAACCAGGGCAAAAATCTTAGAAGCTTGGGATGATTTTCTGCTGCATGCACAAACTGGAATTTTCCAAATTGGAAGAAAGTTTTAAATTAGAACAACACATGAAAAGCAGAGGCTGGGGAAGGTTATCTGGTGAAACAGTGCTAGGGGCCATAGAGTTTTGGCTGCCTTAATCTGAAGTGTTCTTTGAATACTTCAAGGCTATTAATAGTCCTGCAGTTGTGGAAGAGAGGGTAGGTTTGACCATGAGCAGTCACTTTTTCAGTTGTTTATGTGAGTGGAAGTAAACTAGATGCTTCTGTTCTACTTTGTTACTAACCACCCTCTGTAAAGGTGGTTAGTTTTAGGAGTTCTATTGCACTGGAATTTCATTCTTTACACTTAACCAGGGCTGTCCAAACATTTAAATGCAGCAACTCCATTGTGTCCTTTCAGTGATGCCAGTTACCTTCAAACCAGACCATTCCTCTCCCACACAGAAGGTAAACTAAAGTTGAATTTTTCTGCAGATTCAGTTCAAACCACAGCTTTAGCTTACACACAGGAACAGTGAATCAATATACTAACATTATCATTTAGTTCAAGAGCAGTTGATACAGACAGCTGGTAGAATCAACTTTATTTACAGAATATTACTGGGAAAGTGTCAAGTTAAAAAAGTATGAAAACAATCTTACAAGGACAAGCTGGTGATTGCATGTTTTAACACAGATTGTTTTAGGAACAACCACTAGAAGTATGGGTGACCCCCAACAGATTCCACATGGGAGATTTCAGCTTGCTATTTCTGTACAACACTGTCTCTGCTGGACTGAAACAAACCCACCACAGCATGCTGGCAATTGTTATAATACAGTCAAGTGATTTTTTTTTTCTGCTGCTGGTTTTGCAGTCAGTGAGACCTAAGAAAGAGCAAGTCCGTGAGAATTCTGGTTTTGCTTTCACCTTTTTTAAAAGAGCACAATGGCCTAAGCTAGATAGAGGACATGACAGCAGTACTAGACTCAACACATGTGAGAAGGTGAAGTGAGGAACCATGCAGTAGAGGGATGGAAGAGAACATGTAACTGTTCAGGAAAGTGAAACAGGCTTAAAAGGAACATAGTATTTTAAAACCAAATACACACAGTAAGATCACAAAACTACCCCATCCTCCCCCTTTCAAGCCACAGAACAAGACTCCAAAGGCAAGTTTCACAGTAATTGCATCAGTAGATGCACACTAGACTGAGGACCGTTCTTGGGACTCCCTTCTCTAAACAGAGCTGAAGGCAGTGTAGAACATACCACAGCTCTGACTGAGGAGCTGAAGGGTGAGGATTCAAAGGCTCCATTTTGATGACCTTAGTAACTGGTTTGAAAGATTAAAACAAGGAAAATACTGCAGCAGAACAAGGACCAACACCAGCCCTTCTGAAAAAGAAGACCTACAGTCTCTTTGCTTATGGCAGACTGAAGATCTGGGTTTATAATTTCTGTACCAGGTCCCATCCTCAAGGCTGTTCAAAGACTAAACAATTCTCATTTGATGGCCAAAGTCATACACACAAAGAATCAGACCTTTGTTATACAGACAGCAAGATGTGGGCTTTTTACTTTGACACTTTAGCTACACTGAGTGCACAGTATGTGACAGAAGAACGTGAGAGGGAGACCTAGAGGAGATGAGCAGCAAGAAAAGGCAAAGCAACTTTATCCTGTTCACTCACACTTAGGATATGCAATTTTAATCTTAAAGAAAGTCCCACATGTACAATGGAGAAAGATCCAAACCATAGGCACAACTAAAGCTCAACTGTTGTCAGCTACTCTTATGTACAGCTGTATAGATTCAAAAAGGCTATTCTATGTGTATATATATACAAAAGATTGTTTATACACAAGTCTGTACACAAGGGTCTATACATTTAGTTTTCTGCAGGAGGGTTCCATAGCTGCTACCTCTACACTAGAGAATATCAGCACTTCATTCACATATCTTACAAAAACAAAAAATAGACACTTCCAGGATTAAACTGGCTTTGTCTTGCATCTAAATTTCTTCAGGCTTCACTATCCAAGCCATAATGGATCCTTTAGTCTTGATGCAGACATGAGACCAGGACAGGTGCCATGTGCTTTAGTCTCTCAAAAAGAAATTCTGCACAGAGTGCTAAAAATAAAAGCCCAAAAAACCAAACAGAGGTGAAGTCCTGACTATGGACATTTTTATCCAGTCTAAAGAATCAAGTGTCCCACTCAGTGGTCACTGTTCACTGCCGGTATTCCAGTTCATCTACACTGATGACTTTGGATGGCATGGAAGGGAGGGGCTGCTGCAAAACATCTGAACCAAACCATTTTGCAAGGCCAATGGGAGACCCACTTCTCTGGCTGGGGCGATGGTCAAGCTGTGAGTGCCCATGAGACAATCCAGTCCGAGACAGCACATTCTGAGGGGCTGTTTGTGCACCAGCAGGTGATCCCTGTGCTCCAGTGCCTGTGAAATGTAAAGCTGTTAGAGGTGGAGTGAAATGTTCACCTGACACTGAGATTTGCCCTAGAGCAATCGCCTGATAAAGCACGTGAGCTGAATGTGGCTTCACTCATTCTGTTAGCCCTCGGAAATCCAGAGGCCACGTGTCTATTCTCATTAGGACTCACATAAACTGCCTGACTCTGCCAGATCTGGACACAGTATCATGGAGGTTTTAACTGGAAGATCAGCATCAAATAGCATTTTATTTAAGATAGGTGGGTGGCCTCTCTCACCCAGCAAGGAAGGACAGACTACACACATGCTGCAAAAGGCAGATCTGTCAATAACAACACATCTTGAAATTGAATGCTTCACTTAGCCTTTCTAGCATGAGCCTCCACTGGCTGTAACTGCTGATACCCACATAACATTGATGGTAATTTAGATATTCATAATCAAAATAGCTTCCTGTTAACCCAGTATACTGAAACAGGCCAAGTACAGGACCTGCAGCAGTCTAGTCAGCGTTCTAAAACACACTCCTGTGTCTCAGCCTACCTGATCTCTGCAGCTGCTGCTGCATCATGGCGAGCTGCAAAGGTGTCCCAGAGCGTGGGTTCAAGATGTGATGGCTGGCTGTTGGTAGTGGGTAAAAAGGTTGGCCAAGGATGGGAGCAGATATTCCCTGCAAGTGAGACAGGTCCACCCCAGGAGGAAGCATACCTGTTGAACAAGAGTGAGGAAAATTCTTACCTAATAAGCACAAGGGACTTAAAGCAAAACAAATATTTATATATTTAGATGGGTTGGAATTAATTGCCTGGTTTTAAAGGCGAGTTTTGATGTAATAATCATTACCAGTAACAAGTAGCAGCTTGTGCTGTTCCTAATGCAAAGTCAGTCTTACAGAGAACACACATTAAATTAAAAGGGAAAAAGTATGGATTACCTGCTTGCAGTAGAGGGAGGTGTTGCGGATGAACCCCCTGCGCCAGCATTCTCTGGACCAATCCTGGATGCAGTTGATGAGCAGGTCGTACAATTGGTACATGGGGAACAAGGGGTACTTGATGAACAGGACGAAGAAAAGGGCCTCCTGGTACTGGGGAGGCCATTGTAGGAGTCTTTCTACCAGCTGATTTAGGCCTGTAGTCTTGCTCTTTGGTGCAACGATTTGCTTGGGCAAGAGGTGTGGAACATGCAGAGCGTTGCAGTGCAGGTAGTTTGGTACCTAAGGTGGGCAAAGTTTCTTGATCTGCATTCTCCACAGAACTAGACAGTACGTTATCTGTAGCTAGAATCGAATACAACTATTATAGTCCACAGCTAGAGATTACACCTAATGAAAATTGAAGCTAGTGACTGGATTTGATAGCCAGATTCCAGGACTAGCTGAACTTTAGTCATATATGTATAATAGTAAGCATCTGTCTTTTCTGGATGCTTTTGGCCAAATTATTTGATAACAGGAAGAAGGACTGTGTTCCAGAAAAATTCCTTGACAGCAAGCTGACATTAGGTCAGAATCAGCAGTAACTGCACCTTTAAAGCTTATTTTTCCTCCTCCTTAGAAATTATGAACAAGCGATATGGATGAGTTAGTCCCAAACAAGACAGGAGGTACTAGGGATCCTGCCTATATAAGATTATAATTTGGAGTTGTGCCAGAAATCTAGCCTGAAGTGGTTTCTCAGTTTAGATGTATCTGGAGGTTACCAGCAGCCTTCTATGCTTGACATCTGCTTAGCAAGATTTGGAACAAAGAACCTCCAAGAAACTACTTCCACAGACCATCTAGATCAGTTAGACAAGGCTCAAAATCTTAACCATCTGCTACCAGTTGAGGTAGCAAGAATAGCTGGAGTGGTAAAAGGAAAAAAGTCAACTGTGTAACAGGGACTGCAAAGCTACCTCGGTAGGTACCAGTATTGAAGTACAACATCATGGCAATCAGGCATGTTAGTCCTACTGGGTTAGGCAACTTTCTTTTAATAACCACTTGTATCAGTTAGGATGACAAAATGCTTCCTTGATGTGCTACACTGAAGAGCTTAATTGGTCTCAGCTTGGATTGTTCAGTTAAGAGATCTGTAAGTTGCTTGTATTCAATTAGTGCTACAGAGAGATCCAGAGGCATTATTAAGGTGCTTGTTGAAACCAGTTGCAAAGAAAGTTCTAGTCCAGGCCTCTTAAACTGACAGATAAGAAAAAAATTTAAACCCAACACTGCTGGAAGGCTGCACCTAGAAGTGTATCCCTTCCATAGCTCAAACCCTCTTATTATAGGTGCATTCCTACACCGTCCTCCTGATTTCCGTGAATCAGGAATGTCTAAAGTTAGCCTGGGCATATTATGTGCTGAAGCTCTTTGGTTCTATTCCAAATCCCATTTGTGTGGTACTTTAAAGCCATTACAATACCTTCATTTGGCCTCTGATTTTCATCTTTGCCATCGCCAACTTTCATTTTCCCAGAAACTGGCTCCTCTTTGCTTTTTTCCTTGCTCTCATACATCTTGCGAATCACCGAGGTAGGTGTAAAGGAAGGAGACAGCTGCAGAGAGCACAGCAAGAACCAACACCTTACTCAGTGCTGATTATCTGGGCAACACTATCTTAGTTGTGGGTGGACACCAATTCTAGCATATCCTTTCCATTTAAAGCTCCTTTCAGTCAGCCACTGTATGTTAGTGATTTTACTTCATTTCATAGCTTTATTCTATAGTGTAAGCACTTCTCTTAAGCTTTTACAGAAGTGCAATACCTGTACTAAAGCCAGCAGATGGTCTCCAAGATAAATGTACCTTAACAGGCTTGGTACTAAACATATGAGCTCTAGTTTAAATTGCAGCTGTTTCCTCTTTGCTGTTGGTTCAGAAAAGCAGCTCAACAGGAGTTCCTGCAGAGCTGCCTTAGCTGTGTTAACTCAGGGATCTGCAGAAAGCATTTTTCCCCCCATCCAAGCTTACGTAGCCTCTGTGGCAGCCACTCATCTGGTATACAAACAGAAGTACTTGTTTGATTGAGCAGCTGATCATCTGTTAGTCCTGAGCCACAAACAACTACTTGACTGATTAACTGGAAAATTCACATCAAAGCAACATTGTACATAGTCCTGAAGGCAGTGAGGCAAGAGCCTGGCTTTGAGATTTTATTTTCAAAGTGACCCTGAAGCTCCTAGTAATGTTTTAGCATACACTTAGGTCAGTCACTTCATACCCAAAGACCAGCGTTCTCTGAAGTGGCTAAGAGCTTTCAGCACTTGTCTTCTGAAAGCTTAACACACCAAAACAAGGGCCTGAGTTTTCAAATTTGTCTTCCCTGGGATTCAGAAGACCAGGTGGAGCTAGTATTAATTGTGGTTTTTCAGTTTTAGATAAGAGTGCCAGAAAAGGCTGTTCTCCAAAGTGAGAGAACATTCAGTTAAGTATGAAGTGAAATTCATCCTTGTATCATATCACCAATGGAATACTACCTCCTCCCATCAATAACAATTGCTATAATCTAGTTGGTGTAGATACTTTCAGAGCTTTTCCTACAATCATTACACACTAGGTACTGACCATGCTAGTAATGGATGCTGTAGGGGCTGGAGATGATGCATTCCCTCTGTGTCCTGGTGCAGGTGATTTAGTCATTCGCTGCTGCCTGTTAATGGCAGAGAAAGTCAGTAAGAAGCAGCTCTACTCTTGGCACAGAATGAAAGGCAGTGAAATAGGCAATGAAATACAAGCTTGAGTCACTGGTACTAATATCCAGTGAGGGAAAACACATTAGAAACCATTGACAGTGTACCTCTGAAATGCTGCAGTCAGATACTCACCTGTTTCTGTAGCCATCTCTGCTTTTGTCCATCTGTGGTTTACCAAAGCCATGCTGGTAGAAGTTTGCTGCCTGTATAGCTAAGTCATGTGGTAATGCCAGTCCCTCTAATGCAGCCTGCTGTATTTCCAGAGGACTCATCTGAAACAGAGTTGTACAAAAACACACAAATCAAAGCTGGTATTTGCTATTTTAAAAAATCCTGAAGGTTTACTGCTCTAGCCACTATGTTCACAAAGCATCTGCCCACCAGCAGCTCTGTTTTATTGACAGACAACAGAAGTTTCAAAGTATCTTGTACTTAAGAGTACCTCAAGACTGATCCAATTGCAATGAGGTTTTGAGACTACTAAATTAGACTTTGCATCCTCACACTTAGAGTGAACTTAAGCATAAACATCTGAATATTAACAGCTAAATATGTGCTTCCAAAAGTTAGTTCTAGACCACACAACACAAGAGATGAATACACACTAAGCAAAAAGCATTTCATCTAACCTGTGCAGCAACTGGACTCATGGGCTTCCTTACACCTGGAAATGGATCACCAAGCAATTGCTGAGAACCTTGTCCAAACCCTAAAGAATATTCAACAGTTGCATTTAAAAGGACTAACAGTTTATTTCAATACATACATGCCTAAGTTAGACAATTCTACATGAATTAAGCTCATCCTTAAAGTCTCCACAGAGCTGTGTCTCTTCCTTTGCACCAGGAAGAAGAGCTACAAGGAGGCTACCAGTAGTGTTTTGCAATACAAATGGCCAAGTAATTCCTAAAAATTGGCTTCTTATACAGTAGCTGAGCACATTACTCCATGCCAGAATTTACTGTGAGGTCAACTTAATCCCTCACAGACATCTACATTTTTTAGAGCCTAATTCAACATTTGAGACCAGTAAATAAAAAGGCAACTTGCACTCAGAGGCAGACACTGACCTAGTTGCCCACCAAATGCTGGGAAGTTTTTATTGCTCTGTAAACCATTCACTAAAACAAAAGTAATAAAGAAAAAAACTGTTTTGCAGCCAGTCTCACCAATGGGTGAAGATATCCTGTGGCGCAGGTAATCTGCAGAAGCAGCTCGAGTTGGAAACACAGGTGTGATGGGGGGAGAAGGTGCTCTCTGTGTCAGTAAAGAGGCTGTGGGCTCCAAACCACCTATCAGGCCACTTAAGACATTTGATGAAGCAGGTCTGGTAATGGGTGGACCAAGAAGTTCCTAAGTAATGGAAGAACGTACAGAATATAAATGATATGAACAAGCTCATTTTATTAGACTACAAGCTGCACTATTTATAGCAAGTTAGAGGAACAAGGTGGCCTTGTGCAACTAGACACACCAATTCTGGATTGCCCTCAGAATTAGGCACTTAGCCAGGCTTTTCACTTCCAAGTTGCAATTTCTAAGGAAACTGGTGGCTGGTTCTTTTCTCTATAGGGAGTAAAGTCTGATTACTAAGATCTTAATTGCCTTAAGTGTCTTATTTTCAAATATTTCTGTTTTCCTTTTGGGGCTGCCCTTTTACCTGCTTCCCCCCAGTAACAAGTACCTGCAGAATATTTTTTGGTAGAGGTTGGCCTGGCATCTCTGGAGGTGACATTAAGTGGCTCTCAAGGCTCTAAGAAAATGAAAACATTATAAATTAGATGTAGATACAACAAGCACCAGACTCAGAGACAAGCCACATTTGTCCCAGTGACAGAAACAATTGCACCTGTTCTGTTAGAATCCTAGTTTATGCATCAGACAAATTTCCAGCAAAGTCAGGGACTGAGCTGGCTCATAAATAATTCCTAAGAACATGCCTAGTGCTGGATTGCATACAGGTAGTTCAGTGTGCCTTATTCAAGTCTGAGTAAGATATATTGATATCACTGTATAAACTGAAGATTAAACATTTGGCATCAAAATTACACGTTAACACAAAGGGATGGCCAGAAATTCAAGTCTCTAGGCATGACAGTCTAAATTTCTCACAGGCCAACTTTACATTCTTCACTATCTTTTAGTTAAGTAGGATGAGGGTAAAAGTCCTTGGGTAGAGTTTGACAGGAAAAACAAATGCTTTAGACACACTCAGTTGTTAGAAGTATTTTATGGTGCCAGAAGTACTCACTGATAGCTTCGGGGTCAAGCATCCTGTTTAGGCAGTTAATGGCAGGATGAAATTTCATACTACAATCTCTCCCAGTCTAAAGCTTAGTATCATCTGTTGTTTAATACTAATCTTTCTACTAACAAGTACTCAGTTTAGTTTTATCTCAGTGTAAGTAACTTTAAAATCCAAGTTTAAGATATTAGATTGTGCACTAACATACCTCTATCACAAGAAAAGTCACTGAAGTAAGACACCTGAGCCCCAGGCAAGTGTTAATTGTACCCACACTACAAGCAGTTTAACAAAGATGCCTTTTAATAGCAGCACTGAAGCAACTGTTAAACACCAGCAAGTTTTCCATAAAGAGTGGACTGATTCAGTCTGTTATATGTAGACAGTATCTTTTGTACAGATTATTTGTTTTTATTAAATAAGGTTCAGAAAACGATGAGTTCAAGTGTAGGGGAATCTTAAGACACTATTGAAAAAAGTCCTCTATAGTAGAAGATTCAGCCTTTTCATCATACAGGATCTTTCTGGGGAGCAAGTCTTCATAGTCTTCAAGTCCAGATATTACTCAATTGGACTAGATATTCACACAACCACTTGAGACTTCTCAGACAGTATTAGAGTTCTGGGGCTTTCAGAAACTTAACATGAATTCAACCCTGTGAACTCTGAACTGAAAAAAGCCCCACTTTTAATTACTTTGGCTGGGGAAAAATCACCTAAGCACCTCCTTTACTTTGCCTTTCAAGCAACAACATTTAAAATGTACACCTATATTTAATACTGCTGTATCCAGTCAAGGATCACATTTTATCAGAAGGGCTAAGGAGTTTTTAGCTCCTATCCCATGTCTTAGGCACAGATCCATTTACAGTTCAGAAGAACCAGGTGTCTGCTACTTACATTGACTTTGGGCTGTGAAGGTAGAGTCCCACTTGCCTTCATACTGCTGACTAGTTTGTTAAATGCAGTCATATCTCCATCCTTCTTGATCTGCCTGGAGCCAGTAACATTTAATGCTTCCTCCATTTGCTCAGCCATATATGGAGTAGCAATTTTTCCCTCCTGATCCACTTTCAGGCCTTTTAGCCCAGCTTCAACTTCTTCTACTGAAAGTACAACTCCTGAATGTGCTGAGAAATACAGGAGAAATACTGGTAAACCATGGTTCTCTGTTTAAAAGTGAGCTAACAATTCTTATGCAGGTGTTAAATACAAGTTGTTTGGAAACAAGGAACAGCCAAAACCTCACCCTCTGATATTCATACTAGCTGTCAAACCTTGTCTGACCTCTGCTTAGACTGATATTCTAATACCCAAATTAGTACTGCCATGCACAACTACAGGCATGAAAGAATGAAAGACTCCACAATAACCTGTTTAGGTTTCAACTGGTAAGTTCTCACTAGTGTTCATTTATCCCACAAGACCTTTCATTACTACATCTTACAACTTCACCTGCTTTTAATAGGAAATATTCAGCTGAAAATTGAGTTTATTCTTTTTCAATTAGGAAAGTTCCATTTATCTTATACTCCAGGAGACCAGGTGGCCTTACAGCCCCGGTGTAAGCCATGTCAAATAGTCTGAAACTATCCAAAGCAGAGAGAATACATACCTGGAAAATTCAGACACTTTGGAGATTCAGTTACACACACAGCTTGGTGGGCATAAAGTCTGAAGTGGATTTTTTTTTGCTCAGAAATTAAAGCCACTATAGAAAGATTTTGTTGGCATAACCAGAATGAGGTACAAGTGTTATTAAGCAGTACTTTTTTCCTGTATATGCATATATAAATATCTACCAGCACCTAACATCAAGGCTAGACATGCTTTATGGACCAGCTAACACACATCACAAGGTATGACACCTTAAGAGAAAAGGAAGAAGAGACAGGAGCATGCCATGAGTTGCTGTAGCAGATGTTGGCCTAAAGAAAGATTTACTGGAAATTTGGGCAAGAAGGTGGAGAAAAGAAACAATGATGCAGACATGCAGTATGGAACATGAAGAAAAGCATGATGTCGGTGGAGAGGAATTGACCAGAAAACTCCACAACACTTGAAGAACTCGACAGCATTTTATGGGAGTACAGAACCCACATCAGGCACTTTCAAGTGAATGGAAGCTTCCCCATAATATTTTTTCCTTCATCCTTAGTTTGTGAGGATCAAAGTTTAAAAAGCTTTTAGTAGGAAAGTCAGACTAAGCAGAACACATAAAAGACTTGTAGTTCCATTTAAGTAAAATTAAGAAAAAGTTCTCTACGTGTTAGCCAACACTCCCTGCTCCCAGGTTGGATGCTTAAGAATGTTTGCAGTGCTTGGATGCTTTCCTTCCTAGCTACCTCACACAAACCAGAGTAGCATTACTTTTTGTTTGCTCCAGTTTACACGGCAATACATGCTGCTTGCCAAAGAGAAACCAATTTGGAATTAGAACTTGAGATTTCAAAGAACACATGCATTTTGTACCCTCCATGCATGCTATGGGCCAGACATGCAAATTCCTAACTCAGAGGTGCCCTTGAACATTAAGTTTAAGTCAGCCCTGAACTCTGTTTAGAACAGCTGATGCCAGCAAAAGTGAATTCTAGCAGACTAAGTTCCCTGGAATGTTGTGATTCTAGCCAAGTGAGCCTAACAAAGACAGATCTGTTCCTATGTTGTACCTCTATGTTAATTATTTAATTAACAGTGAGCACAGACCACTGTGCTTCAAGTGCTAGCAACAGTCTTGAGAAGTTCAAGTTTACAGAATGCACTTGAATAAACTGACATCCTCAAGCCACTGTTCATCTTTTTCGATTATGATACCTAATGGATCAATGTGATCCATTATAGATGATGCACCAGTTACTGGCACTAAGTTTTTGGTAAAGCCAGAGTTTAAATGCCACAGTTTCAGAGCTGACATTACCAGTCTCCAGTATGACAAACTTATGTAAATGCCATAGACAAAGCTGGAAACTCAGATCAAGACTTGTATCATCTTAACTTATGATTAATACTGGCCAGTAAAGCAGTCTGACAGAGTCCTGATGTCATCCTGGGATTAGGATGAAAAGAATCAGTGATGGTATGAACACAACTGAGATCTGTTGAATATTGGGGTTTCAGTTGTGTAATTAAACCTTCCTACTCCTCGACTTGGCAGATGAGGTTTCCAGAATACCAAGCCTCTTGCCTTGAGATACTGCATCACAAGAACTCGACAATATCTGAAGAGGCACTTACTGCTCTCTCTAAGCTTTTCCTTGTTGGCTGAAAGACTTGAGAGAAGAGGTTTTAAGTCCACTTTGGCTTTCTGTAGCATTTCTAGGATGTCCACTTTGTTTTCAGAGTGGTCTTCCAATGGAATGGGAGCAAAGTAGTTTCCAGAGTTCTGGCCAGGGGAGAGAATGGCTTGCTCTAGACCTGAAACAGCAAAACCAGGAGCACTGCGACATCAGTTCACCAACCCACTGTCTCAAGATGAACATACATGGGTAACCAACTTCAATATGTCACTGAAAAGTTATGCCTCTCACCCCTTGCCCAAGATCAGCTGGAAAGTCATCAGGAGCACGATGAGAACATTTTATAAATGAACTTACAGCTGCTTACTCTAAGAGCTTCCAAAAGAATGTCAAGTGCTTAAACTGTGGGAGAACTCACTATCCTGAAGCTTTATCTGCCATGTTCTTATTGAATGAGTACAACAGAATATGGAAGGAGGTTATCTGACCCTGTATTGTCCTCTAGTCTTACCTGCCAGCCTCTCCAGTTCCTCATGTGGTGTAGATCTCAAGCTGCTCGACCGACTTCCAGAACGACTAGGATTAGAAAACCACCTGCTGAACCTGCTGGCAGACACTGAACCTTCCCCCAGCACATCCTCTATCATCTAGATTATGAGGAAAAAATAGATAATCTTAACAGAAGCAACATCAGCAAGGTCTTTGAGAAGCTTTATCATGCAATCAGGATTCTTCTGCTACAGACAAGCAGATGCTGCTCCCAGAGTTTACAAGCTCTGAACTGCTTTTTTCCTTCCAACATAGCAGCATCTGTGTAGTCAGTTAGCATAAGCCATCATACATTTATACCAAGTACTTGTTCAGAGTAAAACTAACTGAAACAGCATAATCAGAGCATCCAAAGACCTTTAATTATGCTATTTAAAAGTGGATGTGCAAAACATTGTTGATGCATTTGCTACAATAATTAAAATCAATTTTATCAACTAGTAGTTCTGACAGCAAGGTGGCTCGAGGCTGGTCCCTGCCACTGCACAGGAGTACTCTGACCCACTGTATTTTCTGCAATTATGAATACATTAAGTTCCAGCAACAGCCAAGAACCATGCTTGGAACAAAGGGCAAGGACTACTGGGACTTGTGAGCATCCCACAAGGGCCAGGGGAGAAGGCCAGTAGCTAAGGGCTACTTGCTTGCACATCACATGCTGAGCCATTCTGGGACTAAGAGGGCTGCACCCTTCCAGTCAGAGGCTGTGCCCTCAGCAAAGCACTGGCAACAAGCACCTTCTCCCTCCATGCAGAGCTGAGGTCACCAAGCAGTACCAGAGTTGGTCTGTCAGAAGTCACTACAATTAATAGTGACTACTTCTTTGCTAATCATTACAGTATTTCAAAAACAGCACATTATAAAATGTAACTCAAACTAAAGCTCTTGCTGTCCTGCACACCAGTATCCAGTTAAAAGCCTGCTGAGCAGGCACAGATGCTGTTTCGCTGTGCAGCACATTCAATGTCAGAAGGAAGAACAGCTCTGTCCTGCCAGAGAAGCTGTTTTCTCTGTAAAGCCCACTCAACACTACTTACAAACAGCAAAACCAAGAGAGATTCAAACATTTAAAACCAAATGGATCAATACTAACATGTTAGAGGAACTAAGATAGTTATGTCAGGAAATGTACAAATCTCCTCTAACACCTGCTGCAGATATACCACCAATACAGAAAAAGAATATTAAAAAATGCTCTATCTAGTCTGAAACTCACTTTTGTGATAAATTATAACATCTTCCCACTAAAGCTTCATCAGCAGGTATTTTGTGACTTGTGAATTCCCTACTTTTGAAGGGAGTCACCATCTTGCAGATATGCTTGAAAATCAGACTGCCAAGTCTCAAGACATATTTACAGGGAGAGCAAACTCTCCATTGTTTGTCAAATTATTGCCACTGGACAATGAGCCCTTTTAATGCAAGCAGCTTTTCCACATTAAAGACTAGGACAGGATTCTGGGTTTTTTAAACTAATGTTTCTAAACTGTGTATCAGATCTGTTTTTGCTGTCAGAATGTTAAAATGTTTTTTTTTAAATTACCTTTCTACAACACTAAGCATTTTAACTCCAATTCTATCTACTAAACAGTTATACTATCTAGAATAGTCAAGAATAGCTTTTCTTCCTAGTGAGAGGTCAGAACAGAAACATCAGCAGTCTGAATTAGGCCCATTCTGAGTCAGCACTTGCTGGACCTGCTTACCCCTTCTGGTGAAGAGGAAAAGGCATGCTAAGATACAGACCAGCCACAGGACTCAGAATAAAACCAGTGAACACTGACCACCTATTACCTCCAGAGATCAGATGTTCAAGAACTGCACACTAACAACATAAGTACCAGAATCACCATCAAATTGTGGCTGGAGGTAAAAATTAATTATTAGAAGAACCTTGTGGTCCAAGTGTCCATCTTTTTCACAGTCTTGTTACTAGCTCCTAGGTTATCAGTAGCATCCCACATGTGACTTGGGCTACACAGTATTTACTGGTCACATTAATAACATTCTTTAAACATACTTTTGACTGAATTTACAGGCTATGTTTTTCCAACCCAGTAGTAATAGTTCTAAATAATGAATTAACAAAGGTTTACATAAAAAACCATTCAAACTCACAGACATGCATTCTTTCAGGCACATTACTGGGATTGATATCAATGCAACTATATATTCAGCAAGTGTTTCCAGGCTCACTGCCTTCTAGGAAGCTTGCACAAATAACCATTTGCAGCAATTCCCCAACTTAGCTGCCAAATGTTCTTTTCAGCTATACTAAATGTGTTCAGTGAATCTTCTCTAAAGGTATCTGTGCTACTTCCAAAGAAGATCCACCCCAGGATACTGATTTTGAGTAAAGATCAAAAGGAAGAAAAACTTATCAGCTAGCTTGGCTCATACACTTTCTTTGGAGATAGAGCCAGTCCCAGGGGTAACATTTTAGAAGTAACATCCCAACACTCCAAGGCTAAATCTCTGCAAATTCATTTTAGACTTAGACACTGCATAAAGCAACTTTTGCAAGTTTTAGCTTTCACTGAATGCAGCAGCAAAAATGCTTCTCATTAATACAGCCAATCTTAAAAATAAACCTTACCGAAGCCAGGCCAGGAACACTCTTATCCAAGTTAAAGAACTCATTGAAATCAAACTCCCCTGGAGCCGGTTCTTGTAACACAGCTTCCCTAGGAACTTCTTGATCTGCTGGAGTTTCATTGGCAACAGCAGTTTGCACTTCATCCTCTTCTGCCACTCCACCATTGCATTCTATCCCTTAAAAAGAAAATCAAGGGATTGCTGAGTCACTGAACTTGACCATTTCCTGCAGGAACACTGCCTACCAGTCAGTGCATTTGCAGAGGAATTAAAAGCACAGGACCACAGTAATCTAGCCATCTCCATGATACTTCAACAGTTCTATTGTGCTGGCTGCAGTCTGCCACAGCAGAACCTAGGACCCCTACAACTCCAGCACACAGCTTCTAGTCTGTAGTTAAGATTATCTACTTCAAGAAAATCAGAACCACTACTCATGTGTCAGCAACTGCATCCTGATAAACACAGGAGATACACAGATTAGATGTTGTGTCACACCAGGCAGATAGAGCTGTTACAGTGAATTAACAGCTGCTGTTGTTTTTCCATCTAGAATCCTTTGGCAGCTCCTGCCTTCTTCCTAGATGCCCCAGAGAGTAGACTCCCTGAAAGCTGGTACTTGACATGAGATTCCATAATATTACCAAGATATGACAAATATAGCTCCTCCAGCAGGAGCAAAGCATGTGTCATATTAAAGACTTAGAAAGCTTGCAAGGTGCTGAAAAAAAGCTGTGACATGACTACAGGCCATTTATGCTTGAAACTCTACTACATTTTAACTAAGTGAATACATAACTAAACCCAAACTCTTCAGGTTTGTTGTGGAATTTCTAGCATTAAGAAGCCATCTTTTCTCTTGCCTCAGAGAAGTTTAAATCACAGCTTTTGGAGTGGTAGTAATAATGGTAGACTCTAAGGTCCAACAACAGCAAATTCAGTCAGTCTCCAAATTCAGCTTAAAGCTATAGCACTGGCAGCTGCATGCCTAAATCAGTGTTCCTAATGCTAGTATTACTACAAGAAAAAATGTTTCCAGTACCTTGGAGCATTAGCTTAGCTTAAACCAATCCTTTAGCAACCAGCAGGATACAGAAATGGACAAGACCCTTTTAATAGTCTACACATTCCCAATACCATTCAGCATTCATACAAGTGGGTTGTTTTTTTTACAGTCTCAGTCCTGCCTGCATTTTGGACAAATGGCATCTTATCACTTAAAGGTGTCTGCAGTTTGAAAGACCAACCATAGGCTTTACATCTCATGCTTCAAGATGACCAAAAGCTATGCAAGTTTAAGATTAAAGATTGACAAACAGCATTATTCTTTACACTTGGCTAGATCTGGAACAAGCACCTCTATACCCAGCAACAGGCCATACCAGCAGACAAGTAAAGTTTGTCAAGTTTGCCATTACCTTCTTTCAGCGAGGCCGTACGCCGTCTCGTACGCTTCCTCCCTTTGTGATCTTCCTCCAAAATTTTATCATCAAAGCCTGTGAGCTCAATGGTTTCAGACTGACTTGTAGGACCAGCAGAGAACCACTCTGGCTCCTCTTCAGTGTAAGAGTCATTCCTTCTTCGCTCCCCAAAGACACGTTTGCTGTCACCAAATTCCCTCTGAAGTGAGATATTAAAAACATTAACCATTAAATGCTGTTTCATAAGATTCCTCCCTGACCTCCAGAGGACATGACAGCCTCTACACACTTGATATGGGGTTTTTGGGCTTGGGTTGTTTGGGTGTTTTTAATGTTTAGATGTGCACTCAGCACACTCAGTAAGCTTTTACATTTTAAAAATTTCACATTTGAGTTTCTGCTTTATTACACTGAAGGCTACTGGTCTGCAAATGCCTGTATAAACTCAGTGTTGTATCCTGAGAGGCAGGCTAGTGGCTCCTTCTATAAAAAAACCTGAAAGCATGGAAAACTGCCATCTGCTGAGGTCAAAGACAATGCTTGCTGACAACTGCTAGGTCAAGAACCACGAATGAACCATTAGATTTTTAACACCTTGCTATTAAAGCCTACCACAGGAAAGGTTGCAAGCTACACAATATTAGCTCCCCATTGAGCTGGGATGGGTGCTTCTAAGAAAAAACAGACTTAATGCTTCTAAGAAAAAAAACCCAGCACTGAATTGCTTTATGCAGTTAACCTGCCCCTGTTGTTTTTAGTGCAAAGTGTCCAAAAACTGGCTGAACAAGCAATTAGGAAAAGAAAGCACCAACCCTGAAGCGTTTATCTTTGTAGTCCCTCTCGCGATCCCGCTCTCTGGCATCTCTAGAATCACGCATGTCCTTTTCTCCACCTCGGTGGTCTTTGTCAAAGTTACGAGATGAGATAATTCTCCCACTGCCAATCCTACGGCCACCAATAACACGGACACCATCGTTCTCCTTCTCCAGCGGGCTGCCTGAACGGCGTGAGCTAACAGCTGCAGTGACGTGACAGCCGCCTCCAAAGCTTCGCCTTTGTGGACTTAAGACTACGTCCAAGTCATCTTCTTTCACTCGCTCTCTTGGATCTACAAGTCAAAGATCACACAAAAAGCACCGAATTTAACATATTAGTAAATCCAAGCTAGTTATGTGCATAATAGCCTTCTCTTTCATAGCCTTGCTGCTATTCCAGAGCTTTTTGAAGGAAAACACTTATGATTTACTTCTGCAAAGCTAATCTAGCTGAGACCAGAGGAAGCACAGAGAAAAAAATCAAATTCAGTTCAGTATTGAGGAATTATAGCTGTCTCCTAGGAAGTATCTGCTTTCCCACTATAGACTTAAGAACTCAGTCTTCAATTGCAGGGAAATTGTCCCCTGCATATCATAGCATGGTTTGGGTTGGAAGGACCTTAAAGATCATCTAGATCCAGGCCCCCTGCATGGGCAGGGACACATCCACTACACCAGGTTTCTCAGAGCTCCATCCAACCTAACCCTAACCTTGAACACTTCCAGGGATAGGGCTCCCACAACTGCCCTGGGCAACCTGTTCCAGTGCCTTACCACTCTCACACTAAAGAAATTTTTCCCAATACACATGTATTCACTATTACATAGCAAGAAAAATAAGCTATGACAACTGACTGCTACTTAAGTTTGTTCTTAGGTAAGTTACCAGAATACCAAGAACTAGACTACACTTGGAGCAACCAAGATTTCCTTGATACTTATTTTACGCAGTCAAACAATTCTCAGAGAGACTTTTAGTCTCATTTGCATCATCCCAAAGGAGAAGTTTTGTCAACAGCCTATGTTCAATTTTGAGTCTTCTGCTGTGACAATGCACTTACCTACTATCCTACGCATAAGAGAAGTCCGATCTGAATCCAGATCTTTTTTAAAGCTTTCCACTGGTGAAGTTCTTCCTGAAGTTGGATATAAAGATGCATGCCACTTTTCCGGATCCCAGACACCATCGCTATGAAAATAAAATTGCAGCATTGCTTACTATTTGTAGTCTAATAAGTAATTAATAGCACTGCTGCTGAAAACCTAGAATTCACTGACTAGCAATCTATAAAAGCAAAACGTCTTTCATACCCAGTTTCTAAATCTTTTGCCTTATTATACTATTAACTTATTTGTGGTATTATGGAACTCTGCTGTAACAGTAGGGAAGTATAACCCAGCATCAGATTATAAAAAGGACAACATAAGGACATGTTGTCCCACTAGTTATTGCTCAATTTTGCCTGGTACACTGAAAAGTAGCTCAAATGCCACTGTTGTTAACCATTCAGAAAGTTTTACCTCAATCTCATACTTACTTGTACAATGAATTAATCTGAATGGGAAAGATACTGCTGTTTAGCAAGCTTACAAACAAAAGCCTAGAACACTCTCATCCTCATTTTTAAATGAGATACACTGTCAACACTGTAGAGCAAACCATCAAGCAAGTCAGCTTGTTGCAACATGACCTAGTCAGTCTGTGCTATACAGTCACCTGTAGTCTTGGTTTTTCCTGCAAGCCTGTAAGAATCGTGTTTTGTGAAGTTATTTTCTGCTGGATCTCGTACTATGTTTGATCAAAGCACAAAAAATTCCTACCCAGAGCACTAAGCCTTCCCTAGTAAATTAGTACTCCTGAAAACACTGTCATACACTAAACTCCAGAGCATTTCTATCTTGCATCAATGTAAGTGCACTTCTTAGTTAAGAATCTTTTGCAATTTAAACTTTTATTTTGAAAGAAATGTATTTAGTTTGTGTAGTCAAGAAAATACCTGTCATATTTTTCAGAAAGACAAGAAGGTCTTTGCTTAGAGTAGGGACGCTCTTTAATATCCAGCAGTTGTTCCTAAAAAAAAGCAAGAAGTTAGTTCCAGTTCTCACCCAGACAAGATTCAACTCATGCAAAATATATATTCCAGACTGCCCATTCAATTTAGTGTTTTAATTTGGCAACCCCAAGTTTCCCAATATGTTGTATCATTTCCTATGAAATACTGCAGTGACAAGTTAGACAGCAAGTTTGTTTTCCAGTTTGTCTGCCAGTGGCCACTGAGCAAACACTCACTTGAAGCCTTAAGTCAGGGTCAGTTCTAGTGAACACTTGAAAGGCTGTTCACATCATACATGTTTACCTATTCACTTCCCTGGACAGTTCAACTTATAAGCAAGACAGGCACCATTGATACTGGAGCTAGTATGTTCTCAAGATGGAATAAAAATTATGTCCAAAGCTATACAAGATCCAGCAGGTAAAAAAAGCACTACCACAATACCACTTACTGAGGCAGATCTGGAAATTCCAGACAATCTTGCCATTTCTGACCACCAACAGTTCCAAGATACCTAAATGTATGCTATACAATTATCCACTCTACTCAACACCAAATCAATGCTGAATGATTACTTCAATTTTCCCACTTTCTACCGGCTTTCAGACCCAGCCCTTAGTTTACCATTACACAGCCCTGAGGTGTTGGTCATTTCAGGCAGATTAGTAATCAATCTAGTCTCACTGCAGTTTACTACAGTTAAAAAGCATTATTAATGGTGTGATCATCAGTGCTTTGAAACACCATAAACTTGGCTGCAGTCAAAATGCACATTTCTAATTTAACTTACTCATTCTCCCTAGATTACCTTTCTTCAATCTGCCTCACTGCCAACTGAACTAATTGGTTCAGAACAGTGCAGAAATCAGTGGGCAGCTGGAAAGAAAGAGATGCTAATGGCAGACACCACACATCAACCAAACTCTTTACCTTTGTCCCCAAGAACACAATATCCTCTAGAGCTTTTACATCATTATCCCCATGTGACTAAGATCAGTTCATTAGCTATATGAGCTTGATACTTGAAGCTTTCACACACCAGCTTGGTAACTGTACAAAACCTTAATATGCTCACATATATATCCATATCCAAGCATCAGCCTGTACTCATCTTCAGCAAAAAAGAGTTCCATTGAAGGGAGGGAGGTTAGACTGGGAAGCCATGGGCAGGGAGGTCAAACCTTGATCTATGAGGAACATGAGTGCTGTAACACTATCATAGCCTGATGCAGATATCACAAGTATTAAGAGCACTGTCCATCATCAGACTTAAAATTGACTATTTTGTTGGCCACGAGAGGGAGCCCACAGACCCTCAATCAGATCCCACTGCAATTTTTCCCATTGAAATTAGGAAAATTTAGACTGTGTCTTGACTTTCACTCATTAGCTGTGCACCTGTAGAGCAACAGCTTCCAAGGAACTAGAAAAGACACAGCTTGGGCTAGATAACACTCTGATAATAGAGGATATTAACACTGGCACTTCCAGAGTGTGTTTTTGGGGTGTTTTTTACTGTTGTTTAATTCACACACTAGTACTTTTAAGTGGGTGGGGGAAGTGTGTTTAGCTGTTATTAACAGTTTTATTCAAGCAATTTAGAAGGTTCACAGCATGAGCCAACTGTTTTCCTGCTAGCAGTAAATTAATATAAACTGTTAAAGTAAATCAGACCCATCTCCAAGTCAGCAGCACATGTCCTGAAACAGTGTTCCTCCCATCCCTAATTAGTAGGAAACTGGATCATGTGAAAATGGCTTATGATGTTGATTACATAAGCACTTTAAACCAGCTACATTTAAAACACAACTTGTAAAAAAACCCAACATATGATGCAAGATATTTTAACAGACACTGATTTCTAGTGTTTCTTATCTTTAGACTCCATGGAAAGCAACAGGGGAAAAAAAAAGAGTAGATGTCTTCTGGCACTACTTCTGCAGCTTTATTCTGATCAGAAACTACAGGTACTGAATTAACAAAACTGAAGCCACAAATGCACATTTCAGTGTATAGGTACCACCAGCACTAGCTGGTGTAGAAACAAGTAGAATTTGAAGTTGCATTCAGTTACTACTCTTGAGAGGAGTTGGGCAAGACTCAGCGTAGATAAATTTTTTCAACAGCAAAAGTTTAAAGATAACTCCTTCACTTTAGAGTTAATTGAATAATAAGGTCTAAACAAGAGCATACTCTGCATCTTAGAAGGTTAAGTGTACATCTTTGCTAAGAAGTTAGAGAATTAGAAAGCCACACTACTCCTATGTAAGTTTTGCCAGTTCTGAAGTGCTTGGTTTACTGTTGATGTCTAGTTAAAATAAGCTAGCCCTACTATATCAACAGAAAAAAGCCACAATGATAATTTTTTTCTTCAAAAAACAACCTAGTCAGAAGCTAACAGTTCAGAATTCCTCAAGTCAGATAACAGTCAGCAACAGTACACCATCTCACCCTGCTCCACACTGTAAGCAAAGTGACTTACCAGATTTCCACAAAGCAATGACCACCTGTTCCCACAGCTTTCAGCAACAGGAAAATCAGCCACCATTAAAGACTTCTGCATGTTGTAGCAGCAGTACCAAAACCCCAAACAAGATTTGAACCTTAAACCTCACAATAGATCAAACTCATTTAGTACTGAAAGAATCTTTTTTGCAAGTTATTTAGCTATTGTTCATCCACTCTAGCATATATTTAAAAATCAAGACTAAACAGAAGCACCTGTGCTGAAGTTTTAACACCAAGCACTGGCTGAAGTCAGAGGTGCTTAGGCTTCCAGCAGCTGAATATGAGCTATTCTAAGCTTACAAAAGGCATCTTAATCAACATATTAAACTCCTGATAAGATCTAGTGTTCCAAGGAAGTGGCATTCCCTATAAAAAAACATTCTGGTCAAATTTTTGGAGGAACAGTGCTGAAAGAAGGAACACAACTATCAAGCGCAAGGGCTTGAGAAAGCTGGTAGAACAACATACTTCAGCCTCTACCAGAATCTCTCTCCAGCACATGCTGTGAGGTGCTCAGATATTAAAATAAGGCAGTGGGAATCAAAAGTGTATCAAGTACAGGATCGCACAGGCACAGAACATTTAACAAATTGCTCATTTTACAGTATCTTGCACTTCTTAATCCAGGCAAAGGCTTCCCAGCCTGCACCTTACTGCCTCCCACTCACAGAAGCCTCCACCCCCCACTCTACTTCTGTGACCAACAACTCCATGCACGACTTTTAGAGAGAAGGGGAGTGAGCTAACCTTTGTGTAACGATGTAGGTATTTGGTTGTAACTCTATTCAACTCCAGGAAAGCATCACCGTTTTCAGTTTCTGTTACACCTCCTCTTTTGTCCATGGTTGCTTCAAAGCCTTTGACCACAGCCCTAATTAAAACAAAACCCAGCTGTCAGATTTTTAGACGCAAAACTAGCGGGTGCGTTTTCCTTCCAGCCTAGGACTGCTCAGTGCTCAGACACAAGATAAGCAGCGCACTCCCCTGAGGTGCCTTATTTTCTACTCGCAGCTTCCCGCCCGCTCCGGCCGAGCTATAAACCCACTCCCCAAGACCCGCCAGCCCCGCAGCGCAGTTCCTCGGCAGTTTAACCACGACAAAGATCCCACCGTGGGCACCACCAGGACAAGAGCGTCATAGCCGGGGGAGCGGGGCCGCCACGATACCCCCCACGGTGCCGCTCGCGTGGCGGCAGGGGCAGCGCGGCCCAGGCCCAGTTTCACAGCCCCGGAGCCGAGGGGGCAGACGGCGGCGGGGCAGGTGACTCAGCGGATCCTCACCTGCGCCCCATGGTCCCCCCCAACCCTAAGCCCCGGCGGCCGTACTCACCGCGCCAGCGGCGGGTCTCCCGAAGGCGCTCCGCTCCGCTCAAGGCCTTACCGCCGCCCGCGGCGTTTCCTGCTCCCGGCCACCGGCTCCGCTCGGCCCCTGCCCGCCCCCCGCGGCGGCGCCCGGCGCCGCGCTCGCCCCTTTCCGCGCCACCCGCGCACCGGGCCAGCGCCGTCCCTCCCCCCCTGCCCGCCGCTGCTGCTCGCGCGGTCCCGGCCCCCTCCGCGCTGGCTCGCGCGCCCGCTCCCTATTCGCCCGACTCTGTCTCTCCTCAGCCTCCGTAACCGGGGCCTTCCGCTGCTCACCCCGCACCCATTTAATGGCCCGCGCGCAGGCGCGGCGGCGGGCGCGCGCGCCGGGGCTCCCCCACGCGACGCCTGACTGGAAAAGGCGGGCGGTTGGCGGCGGGGCCGCGCTCTCCCGCTGTCTGACGCCGTGTCCCCGCCGTGGATTACCCCATCAATCTGTCTTCTCACCTTGCGAGCGCTGCGGTGCGTGAGGAAAGGCTCGGGGCACCCCGAGGGCCCTCAGGCATTCTCGACGGGCAGCCCTGCGGGTGAGGCGGCCGCCGGGAGCAGCGGCGGCGAGACGTGGTGCGCGCCATGTGCCGGGCGCGGGGCGCCGGGCGGCAGCGGGGAGGGGGCCGGGGCCGGGGCAACGCTGTCTCGGGCAGGGGGCCTGCCGCCGTGTTGCCGTAGGCCCGCGGCTGCGAGGAAGGCGCGGGGTGAAAGAAGGGCGGGAAGCGGTGGCGCGAGCGCGGTCGCCTCAGCGCTCCGGGCCGCGCCTGACACCGGCGGCGATGGCGGGCGGCTGACAGCTGCGTTAGCCTCTCCGTCGGGCTGTCCCCCTCCTCCTACACACGGAGTCATTTACGGGCTCGAGGAAGGATCCTCGTCAGTGTGCGCGGGCAGCCGAGCGCCTTCGTGTTCCCGCCGTGAAGGGCCCGTCCCCGCCGGAGGATGAGGGGCGGTCTGTCAGGGACTGGCCCGCTGCCCTGCCTGCCCTCGGCCCTTCATATGGAGGCCGCGGTGTGAGGTACCAGCAAGAGTGTAAGCATAACATTTCAGTGCCCTATGCACACGGCCCTGTCAGGTTATATGTATTTTAAAACATCCTTTACCAGTCTTCTGTCAAAAGTGAAATTTGGCATTCCCACGAGGCAGCAGGAGGGAAATCGGTGGGGATGTTTCCAGAGTCCTTGAGCAGAGAGGTCTGTATCAGAGCAAGGAAGTACTTGAAGGATTTGGTGATCAAAGTGTTCTCGTCCCTGATTTATAACGAAGTTGAATACCATTATTAAAAGCTGGTTACTTGTGGAGTGAAGCAAATATTTCACATTTTTTTCTTAAATGATGAAGTGCTGTGCTATAAAGGCAATAGTATGGTAGCTGTTATCGAGTTTCTCTAGTGAGTTTGCTTTTCAAACAAATAGACCGAGACACTTGATAGCCACCAGCAGGCCAGGAGCCTCTTGCCGGGTGGCTGATGCTGTAAGCACTGAGAGGGTCTGGGTGGTGGTGTGTTTCACAGTGGCGCTCATACACATCACTCTTATGAGCCAAAATGCTCGTTTTTTAGTTCCTAAAGGCACAGCCTTTGTAGACATAGGCTAGTCGCAGCAGCAAAGCCCAGACTTGGCAAAATACTGGTTTTCCGGCCTTGGCAGAGCAGCCTGAGCTGCCATGGCCAATGCCATGGTTCAGTGCACACTTAGCCCCACGGACAGCCCGGGGTCAGGGCCAGCGCAGCCCGAGGCGGTACCGGCACGGGGGTGACCGGGCAGCGCTGCCCACGGGCTCACCCCTCCCCGCCGCTGGGAGGCGCTCTGGCGCCTCCTGGTGGTGGTGGGCGGGCGGCAGTGGCCGGTAACCCGTCCCTTCAGGGCACCGGCCGCCCCCGCCCCCTCGGCTGGGGCTGGCCCAGCCCCTCGCCCTCGTCAGAGGCGGCTTGCGGTGGCAGCTGGGGAAGTGTAGGTGTCTGCGAGAGCGGGGACGTCTCGGTTCGGGAGGGCAGGGTCCCCGGGCTCCCGTTGCTCCATACCAGCTTCCGTACGGCGCTGCCTTGGCCAAGCTCTTACCGTGGCCGGCTGCTCCCGAGAGGGAGGCTGCGGGGTCCGTAGCCCCTTCAGTGGGGTGGGAGCCGCTGGCGAAGGGGCGGCGGGAACCGTTTGTGAGTGGCGAGGGGGTGGACACCGCCGCCAGGGCCTCCGGTGTCTCACGGCAGGGTTTGAGGGCAGCTTCATGAGGCTCTTGAATCGTTGTCCATAAGCACAAAAAGTGTTCAAATTATAATTCTCTGCCGAAAGGAATTTTGTGCAGGCAAACTCAGATTGACTGCAGTAAGGTTGGGTTGTTGTGTTTGGTTTGGTTTTTGGTTTGTCACCCCTTGAACCTTGCTTAATGTCAACTTTGGATCTCACGCTTGCAAGAAGATTGTTGGTTATGACTCCAGGTGCTTTCACAGAGTCCTTCTCTCCCTGAGACCTTTGGCAGGTGGGAAGTTTTGTCCGTACAGAAGTTCTCGGTAGAGCTGGGTAGAATTCAGTGTTCATTTCTATGTGCTTGCAAAGGGAGGGAAGCTAAGTATTTAGGGAAAAAAAAAAAAAAAAAAGGGAACGGGAGTTAGTTTGATTGGATACTGATTTTGCCACCCTTGATTATTTCTAAATGGGGGAACATAACTTGGGTTTATTCCTTTTTATAGCATCTTTTTAGCACAGCTTTATTTAGGTAGGCACAGTTGCTGTCTTAGGATTCAAACATTTACAGTTTTATTACCAATAGAGGGTATCAGCATAGTATCATTCAGGTCAGCAAGGCTATGACTATGCAGACATGCCTTTCGTGTTAAACATGTAGAATTACATTGTGCTCTTTCTATGCAGGTCGAGTGAGTGGAATTCCTGTCATTGTCAAGGTTCAGACTGCATTTAGCATAGATCTATTTGATGGTTTCATCACAAATAATGAGAACGAATTTATGCTTTGTCCAAAGCTAATATAAAACATTGCAGTGCAGAGAGTGTGTTTGTTCACTGCAGACTTGGAACTGTAGCAAAATGGAGAAATCCATAAGGAGGTAAGCAATAACAAGATGCTACTTTGTTAAAGACCTCACCTGTAATTTTTTTTTTTTATTATGACATCTTCCCATGGGACAGAAGAAAGCTGAGTTGTTATTGTATGAGGACTTACTTTCTGTTTGATAATACTCCATAGAGACTAGTGTTCCTCTTAAAAAATAAACACACCACCCCCAAACCCACCATGAAACACAACTTTATGTGGGTTTACATTATCATAACATTAAAATATAAAAATTATGTTATTGAGTTTGAGGTATCAGACTGTAATATAAGATATTTGGATATAGTTGTTGGCCCAAACACAGATCTATTCTGTGGTGTTTGTCAGTTCTCGTTCTCCTACTCTCCCCACACTTGTATAACTTCACAAGGGACAAATGATCATTCTTCGACTCTTACTTCTCATCATTACTTGCCATAATGGCTGTCATCAGTAAATATGTAAATATGTGTAGCACATACAGTGTTTCAAATTTAGGAATAATCTGTTAAAAATTACTCATTGGGAAATCGTTGTGTTCACATGCCCTAGACTTTAATACAAAACTTTTACACATTCTCCCCAAGCTTGATTTTTTTTTACTATTGATATTTAGTCAGACCAGGTTTACCTTTGGAGCAGATTAGGTGGTTTTAAAGGGAATAGATCCTAGCAGACACAAACAGGGACAAAGTAGCTGAAAGCTATTTTGCATAAATTTAAAAGTGCCTGAAACTTTTCTTCACAAGTGCATACAGTTGCCTTAACTGCACATCTTGAGTGAACAGGGAGTTATTTTGTCTGCTGAACAGGATTCATCTCTTTCATAAAACATTCAAATAGTATTTTATAGGAGAACAAGAATTTCTCTCTTGCACACAAAATACACATCTTGTTTTCTTTCATTAGCTTTGTTGAGCTCCTAGCACCTTGCTGGAACACGCCAAAAATACTCTATTTCCTCTTAGGAGATTTATTTTTTTGGGGGTGCAGGCCTGGATTTTTGTTTTGTGTTTGTTCTTTTCTCGCCCCCCAATGATTTGTTGTTAAATCTGTGAGCAGTTATTTAGCTCAACTCCTGAAACTTCTCACTAGAGGTTGTTCATGGAAGCAACATTTTTTTTCTGACTGCAGCCATGTTTTTCCTAGCTCAGTCCAGGGGATTATTATTAAGGTGAGTCTTCAAACTATCCTGTTCTGTTGCCTGCTACA
The DNA here is from genome assembly GCA_020745705.1 of Hemiprocne comata. Lineage (NCBI taxonomy): Eukaryota > Metazoa > Chordata > Aves > Apodiformes > Apodidae > Hemiprocne > Hemiprocne comata. Next base: position 10,701,801 of record CM036602.1, on the reverse strand, counting down.
GAGTTTAGGAATGTGTTTGTGGTTCTAATGTGCAAATTTTCAGGGTGGTGGCATTATTTGTTTCGGGAAAGAAGCTTCAATACAACTGGTTCAGCAAGTTTTATCTGGTTAGATTTTTTTAAAATATTTTTTTGTTTGTTTTCAGAAAATTACTGAGACAAAATACGTAGAGTTCATAAAAATGGACTGGTTTTTCAGATTAGAACTACCTGTGAAAGTAAACTGTATAATGGAAAAATATGATTAATTTTGCTTTTCAATGTTGAATATATAAAAACAGGAAGGGATTTTTAGGTTTGTTTTTTTTTTTAAACACATTTAGTTAAAATATGAGCAAAACTAGGAAAGAGTTCCTTGCAGAAGGACTGTATATGTAAGTACATTTCATACAAAAATGGGAAATTCTCACTTCAGTTCCTGCATCCTCAGGAGAATTTTTCAGCAATGGACAGAATACCTTGAATACGTTTGACAATAAAAGGCAGAAACCCCTATTCAAATAATGTCTGTAAAGGCACACTAGTCACACACGTGAGAGGGGAAGCACAAATACATTCTAGTGCTTTTTCATTTCAAATTCAGAGGAGAAAGACGTGACATGCCTATGACATGATGGTGCTGAAATGCCTCTTGTTGCTTGTCTTGGTGGAACTTTAAAATTCCAGATGGTAAAACATGCCTGGCAAAGGGACAAAAAAATGTTTTAAAGTTTTGTAGCTGTCAGCTTCTATATGTGATTGTGTAGTTTTGTTATAGATGATATATATTATATATATAGTATATATATTATTATATTATATATTTTGGTATAGATTTGTTATAGAGAGGGTCCAGAGAAGGGCCACCAAGGTGATCAAAGGCCTGGATCACCTCTGCTATGAAGACAGGCTAAGAGAATTGGGGCTGTTCAGCCTGGAGTAGAGAAGGCTCTGAGGACATCTTATAGCAGCCTTCCAGTACTTGAAAGGGGCCTACAGGAAAGCTGGGGAGGGGCTTTTCATCAGAGAAGATAGTAATAGGACAAGGGGTAATGGTTTTAAACTGAGAGAGGGGAGATTTAGATTGGGTGTTAGGAAGAAATTCTTCTCTATAAGGGTGGTGAGGAACTGGAATGGTTTGCCCAGGGAGGTTGTTGATGCCCCATCCCTGGAGGTGTTTAAAGCCAGGTTGGATGAGGTTTTGTGCAACCCGGTCTAGTGGTAGGGTTCCCTGCTCATGGCAGGGGGTTGGAACTTGATGATCTTTATGGTCCCTTCCAACCTTAATGATTCTATGATTAATTTATTAAAATAATGCTACTCCTTTGCAGTTCATGTTGTTTTACACAAAATATTTCTTCTTTCATTTTAAGTTCAAAATCTCTGAAGATGCATGAAATCCAGCAACTACCTAGGCATCAAATGCCTGCAACTGGGCAATCTGTTGCTCTCCAGTCTGCCAAACACCAATTTCAGGACACAGATCATGATAATTTGGATGGTGCTGGGATCGAAGAATATACCTGGCATCAAAGAAGAAGGGCAAAAGAACTACAAATCAGGTGATAAGTACAAAACGTAATTTTCACTGGATGGAGCAGGGGAATCAGACCTCAAAAAAAATCTGGTTTTAGTGTAGTACCAGTGCAGGCTAAGGCAAAGGTTCTTGTTCACAGGAATGCAAGACAATTCTGAAGATATTTTGTGGTAATTTGAGGACGTGCCTTGGTGGCATAGTCAAATTTTGTGCATTTTTCATTTTCTAATGTAAAATAAAAAAATGGCTATTTAACAATTATGCTTTCATAGGGGGCTGCCAGGTGTAATGATTTAGTCTTGCCCTCCTCTTGTGTTACTTTACTTTTGTGTGTTGAAGGAATCTCGACAAAAGTGAGGTGTTAATTGTTTTGAGATTAAAAGCCTGATATTTGTTGAACAAGTGGGACTGATCTGTCAGCTCAGACTTGCTGAAAGAGGGAGGCCCTGTTCATGACTGTGTGCTTTAATTAATTACCTTGTGCTGGCTTTGGTGCTTAATGGGGCCCTCTGTAAGCCAATTAACTCTTAAATCTGTTTGAAAAAAGAAAAAAGGGGGTTGGAATAAGGGTGATAGTATCACGATCACATATCAGTGAGTTGAACTGGTACTGGGAGAAGCTTGCTGGGAAGCAGAACTGTTGTTGGGGAAGGTAGGAAGAGGGAAGATCTGCTGGTTTCAGGAGTAAACATTAGATTGGCTCAAGTAATCTGGAAATAAGTCTGACTCAGCTGATCAACTTTGGGGAAACCAGGGATACTATTGCTTCTGAATCACAAAAAGGCTCCCCAGTCAGTCAGCAGCCTGCTTGTTAGTATCACTGGGTGTAAGTGATACTGGGCTGCTTGGAAAACATTTCATCTCCCTAAGTTTCTTCAACAAATATGGCCCAATTCAAGTCTTGCAATGGTGCATGGCCCTATTTATGCTTGGTAGATTGTCCTGTTAAAGGTACTAATTTCAGGGTGCAAATGTCTTGTGTGTGCATTGAACTCTGTAAAACCAAACCCTTAGTTTTATGACTGAAACTGGCATAAAAGTTCCTGTTTTTACTGCTCCCTGGGAATTAACAGAGGAAGAATACAAAGGCAATTAACCTTTCCTTATATTCCAGATACCTAGCTAGAAAATTCTTTGATCTGTGGGCAAAAAAGACATTTGGACAAGTTCTGCCTTCCAAAGCCAGGTAGAGAAAGTTCCAGAAATCAATTTATTTTTTTTTTTTTAAACATGGTTTAGTTCTGTATGTTTGGGCAAAGAGAGCACTGCCTGCCAATGAAGTATTTGATTGTCTTTTGAGATGATTTCAGTGTTTTTTTGAATAACCTTCTTGCTCCTCCTCTTTGTTTATTTTTAATGATCATGGTTAAACTTTACTAACTAAATTGATAGGAACTGCCTTGGTGCAGTTGAACTGTACAGGTATATAAATGATGAGGTATGATTGTTATGCCTGCTTGAAATGTAACTATTTTTCAAAGCTATTACTGGAGAGGGTTCTTGAAATTCAGTTCATTTTACTGTTTTCACTGTTGTTCTTAACATGTGTCTATATTTGCTTTGTGTCTGTCTGACTTTGAAATGCCTGTACTGATGATTCATTTCTGCTAGTGTTCTGTAACTACTGAAAACCAACACTTCCATGCTCTTTGCTTGGCTTTAATTTGCATGTTCATTCTTGTTTGACCACACACTTGGGAACTGAAGCAGTTCCTAGTGGGAAGGCCTGGGTTTGTTACAGTTGGAGTAAGATCAGGCCCTTAGTTCTCCAGTTTCATTGTACTGTACCAAGTGTGTTCTGACCACGTTCTGCCTGAGCTGGCAGGCAGCAGCTGTCTGCTGAACATGATGGTTCTTGCTGTCCCACACACTGAATTTACACAACTTTGGCTGTGTGGTCAGGACAATGGCTATTTCATCTTTTTAGGAGGATGAGTGGAAATATATTTTATAAAATTCAGCAAGGAACATAAACAACAATTAATTGCTTTTTTAGATTTGAGTCCCCAGTTCTCCATAGCTTTTATTTGCAATGTTCTGTTAATGTACCAAGTAAAAAAAAAATAACATATAGCTCATTTCTTCTTTCTTTTTCTATTTTTCTTTCTTTTCTGCTTGAGTGTTTGGAATGACTTAGCAACTTGGCTTGGGGTAGGTAGCTATGAATTGCAACTTGTGAGAGGATTCATATGTGTTTGAGGGACCTTTAGGTACTGTGGGCCTAATCCTGTTGTTATTAGAGAGACAACCAATTTCTTTAAGCTAGTGGCATAGCTGTGATCAAAGCTTGTGAGTCTGGGCTTGTGTGCTTTTTGTTTGCTTGCTTGTATGTTTTCATGGGTCCTTCTATTTTCCTTCTCTCCATCACAAATACACAGAGATGAGAAATTTTCTGAAAGTATTTGTACTCCAGTTGATGAGACCTTCTGTTTCTTATGCTGCTGTCCAGGTCATCTTGACCACATGGAAGAAAAGGCTTGAAATAGTAGATTATGGCCATTGTTTTTAGTTAAGCGATCAAAATCCTAATTCCCTCTTGCAGACCCTCCTATAAGTCGAATTTTTAATTGTTCACCACTCAGTTGAAATGTAGCATCACTTCTTACCTGGTCAGGTGTGTGTTAATGAAATCTGCATATAAAAGCAGAGACTGTTCTACTTGAGGTTAAAGGATTTCAAGGTCATATGTGACCCATGAATCCATTCTGTGCGTGGCTCAGCATCCATTGGAAGGACAAGGTACATGAGCAGATGAGCAGCTTTTTTAGCATAGATGTTGTGCAACGTGGTGGAGGAGTTCTTAAGCTTATTTAAGTGTTTTTTGGGAAGATTTTGAATTTGGGATGACTTAAGATCAGCATGCTGGTAAGAACACAATGAAATATCAAAGCATTATAAAATCTGAAGTAGCTTTTGTGTTTGTTTCTATACATAAAATATTTATGTTAAAATAACAACAAAATTAGCAAGAAATATACACCTATCCTTGTCAACTTGCTGTTTTTTGAGTAAAACACAGAACTGAGGATAAAACATGAGTTGTTGGGAGGTTTAAAGTCAACTGGCACTGATACTTGGTGAGTCAGTTAACAGCACTTGCCTTTCCTTCCTTGACTTTATGTGAAGCATTTACAGTCAGTAAGTTGGTTGCTTCTTGTCATAATTCACAGAGTCTTGGAATAAAGTGTCACAGTAGGGTAGAGTTATTTAAATGCCATTAGATGCTGTTAGGCTAATCAGACAAGACTTAAAAAGTTGTAGCATAATCTTAATGAAAACTGATTTGTGGTCAACCTGGAAATCTGTATGAAGTTTCCCGTGTCCAAATCTTTCAACTGTTTAGGTGCTTTTATGAGCAGAAGATTCTTCAAAGAATTTTTGGAGAGTGGAAGGAGTGGTGTGCTGTTTGCAGAGAAAGGAAGCTCAGCATCAGAGTGGAGAGTCATTACAGGTTTGTGAAATAGCTTCCTATTATTGTGTGTACATAGCAGTGTGCTAGATTTTCCTTAAGCTCTGAAGGAGTTGTTAATACCAGTAGCTAAGTAGCATTAACAGTAGCTCTAGGCCAAGAGTAATGTCTTGATTGCTTATTTTCACATTTTTCTTCCCTTCTGTTTTGTTGCTATTGTCTTAGGTTGAAGTCAAAATTTCCTATCCAGTGTTATCATTAGACTGCAGCTGAACTTGAAAGAATCCTACTTCTAGGCAATGGTAGCTATTTCTAAGAATGGTGCTTGCTTCATTTTCAGACATTTACTCCATAATTTGGTATTCAAGGCTTGGAGAGCCTACGTATGCCAGCAGCAAGAGAAGAGGAACAAGTACTATGTTGCAGAGTCTCATGGTAATGTAGAAGTGATGGTAACTACCTTTATTTGGGGGTGTACTGAGAAGGAAGTTTCCAAGGAAAATGTTTGCACAGAATCTCTGTTCCTTGTACATGTTTGCACATTGACCTCCCACCCTATGGAAGTGTAATGCTTTTAGGTACAGATGGTTGTCTGCCTAAAGCTGGTGGGAGGGGGTGGAGGGAGATCTGTTTGATGCACTTCTGTGTAGCTATATAATTATTTAGGGATGTTAGTGAATAAGCTTAAGGGCCTCTCCATCTGCTCTGAATTGTGTTGTTTTTTGGGGGGTGGTTTATTTGGGGTTTTTTTGGGGGAGTTTGTTGTTGGTTTGTTTTGTTTTAATTTATCACAACATGTATTCAAATAGTTATCTTTTTACAGAATTTGTTACTGGAATTCTGTATCAACTGTGGCTATAGGAATTAGATACTAATTCCCTGTGGTATTAACTGCACATATTTTATATGTATTCACTGTTCCTTCCAGCTTGTGTCTTGCTATTGAAAAGAAGCCCAAGCTTTTGAAGTGCTCCTTGTCTTACATAGATTCTTACTTCTGCAATGGATTTGTCCTAGTGATGAAGTTGCCTATATTGGTTGCAACTTCCTTTGGTTTCAGGGAATATCTGTTTTCCTGAAGGGGAGGATGACCCTCTTTTAAAGATGATCCTGTAGTTTTGTTCTGTGCTGATCTGCAAAACAAATTAGCTGGTCTTTTTGCATATGAATGTATCCTCAGAATAACATATAGATGGGCACCTTTAGAAGCAAACTGTTAAGCTATCTACATTTCCTTTCTTACTGAGTGAGGACAGATTGCTCAGAAAAGCAGCTGTGTGTTACCTAGTAAAAAAGAAAAGTGGCCTGTGTTAAGGTAGGTTAATTCTTGATACACCAGAATACAAGGAAATTAAAAAAAAAAAAAAAAAAAAGCTGTCGTTTTGGTTTTCTTTAGTGTGTGAAGTGGCATGAAATCAGTTACTTTTTTCCTAACAATGTTGCTTCAGCAGCGTCAGTTCTGACAGTCCAGACTGTTGTGAGGAGAAAGTGCAGTGCACTGCATAAAGTGGTCAACTGGAATTTGTGACACCACTTCTGTTTTTAACTGCATTACCAGCGTGCTAAATAAACTTGCCTTGTTTCTGGTTGATTTCTCTGCTTGTAATAGAGAATAACTCTTGAAAAGCTACTGATGAACCTGATGAACTTCTTTTTTTTTAAAAACAAACCAGAGAAAATCCTGCAATTCTTACCCAGTGAGGTTGTTACGCTGAATATTGTTGTACAACTATATGCCCTGTAAGCACTGAAGACAAAGCGGTGCCATTGTCTGGTAATTCACGCTGCTCTGAGCAAGTGGCATGATGCTGTCAGCGTTTCAGGCGTTTTTGTCAGTGTGACACCCTCGGCCGGGGTGGATGGTCGCGGCTCCGGTGGCTGTTGTTTCGTGGTTTCCCACCAGGTGTCACTGCGGGTTGAGCGGACTGGAGGTCGCGGACGAGCGGTGTTCTGGAGTGGTTAAATGCCAGCTTCTTGCCGGAGCTTAAGATGCTGTAATTTTTTTTGTTGTGCACAGCAAGGAAGCAGACGTTGCTCAGGACCTGGCAATGCTGGCTGGTTTATGTTGATGTTCAAAGGATAAAACGTGGGATGCAGTCTGTGGCACTGGCATTCAGGGGGAGAAGCTGCTTGCGGTAAGAATGGACAGAAACAGAGAAGCACTAACTATAAGGCCATGTTTTTTACCTGTGTTCTGTTACCTTTTCCTGCAGTGGCTTTGTTCTATGTATTTTTTTTGTTTTGTTTTTCTTTTTGTTTGTGTGTGTTTCTGAATTACTTTGGTACTCCCATAGTCAAGGGAACCTGCATTTGAACATGTCTGTAACTTTGTTTTGGCAGCATATCGTGGGCAGTTTGGAGACAGCGACACTACCAGAATGTTTTGGCCCTGCAGCACTGGGCCCAGAGCCTGCAATTTCGAGTAAGCCCCAGAAGCTCCAGCAACTACTATTTCTGATGTTTAAGTTGCACATGCATGTGACTAGTATGTAGCAGATGAATTAAAACTAGGCCTTATACTAATTTGCTTTGTAAATTGCAGTACTTAGGATGGAAGAACGTATTAGAACATGAAGTGGAATGAAGCAGCATCAGGGGAAATTCAGATTGGACATTAGGAAAAGGCTCTTCAGTGAGACAGTGGTTGGTCACTGGAACAGGCTCCCCAGGGCACAAAGTCTGGCAGACTTCAGGGAGTGTCTGGATGCTGCTCTTAGTAATATGGTTTAGTTTGAGGTAGTCCTGTGAGGAGCAGGGAGCTGGACTCGATGATCCTTGTGGGTCCCTTCCAACGTGACACATTCTATGAAAGGCAAACCAATTTTTTTTTTTCAAGAAATCTAGGCAAACAAACTGGATCCATGTCATATTTGGTAGGAAGCAGACTGGCCAAAGAAATTATTACTGTATTACATAATGTGTCATAATAGTGAAAGTATCTTTGTTCTCTCCAGCAGAGAACTAGCCACAGATAAGTAAGAAGTAAAAGAGGACAGGTGTGTGCATTGGCAGCTGTGGCATTTTGAGCAGGGAATAGTGGGAAGTTGCACCTAGCTCTCTAGAATGCTGAACTCCACAAAGGTCCAATCCACTTTTCTGTTAGGAGGCAAGATAGCAGCAGTTGGCTGTTGAACAACCCATTTCCTCTTTGTAAGACAATATTTCCTGATGAATTTCTGTGGGCACATTTAACTCCATTTTGGGGTAAGGGAACATATTCTTGAGATGTTGTCATCTCCTTCAGTAAATTACTCATCTTAGCCCCAGTGAAAGCGACACACTTTTTTTTCTTTTACTGAAACTGTGGCTTGTTGTCTGTTTCGTTAGAAACAGGTGATGGTGTTTAATTTGGCCTCTACTGTGAGATGGCAATACTGCCTGTTTGAGGCCAATATTTTACTAAGGAGATAAACTCATTACGTAGGAAATATAATATATCCCTATGTGATTCTCTTTTAGATGAAAATTCTCTGTCTGAAGGAAAACCTGTAGTCCATTATTTCATTTTTTAATGGAAAAAGGGCTAATGTATTTTTAAAAAAAGGAGAAAAGAAGTTTGGTATTGACATTTTGACCTTTGCTATGCTGACATTCCTTTGCATTTATGTGTTTTTGTTTGTTGGAGGTTTTTTGTTTCCCCCCTTGGGGAGAGGAGCCTCATTGCTTGTGGCTTTCACTTTTAGACCTTACATGGAATTTCGTATTTCCTGTGTTCTTCCTCTTCTCTTCTTTGTTCTGTTTCCCTAATCTTGTCCATTTTTTTCCCCATACTTCCTTCCCTCCTCATTTGTTATGCCAGGCTTGGTTGCAGTGGCGGGAGCTGTATTTATACAGCCAGAATGACAGGCAGAAGACTAAGGCAGTAACTCACCATCAGCACTGGGAATTGAAGAGATGCATGAAAGTGTGGCTGGGACATTTACACCTCCAGAGAGCAAAGAAACATCAGGATGGTGAGTTAGGACAGAACAGGGCTCAGCTCCTTTCCTTAGGGCACAGTGATTTTTATTTTTTTTTTTTCCATTCTAGGAGATGCTGCAATGTTTCTGTGCTTGCTCAACAGATTATGAGATGCAACTTGGGCTGTACACTGTCATGGGCCTGGCTAGCTAAGGTTATATATGGAACTGTCAGGAAGTTCACCTGCTTTCCAGATGATAAGAAAGAAAATGCTTTATAGTTCTCTTGACAAAAGCTTGCACATTGCAAATTATATTCTGACTGAGTTATCTGTGAGAAGGACATATTCAGGACTATTATCAGTCAATCTATATGTGGATTTTCTTGCTAATCAGAAAATCACAGCTCATACAAGGATGGAAGAGATTATTACACTAGTTCTTTTGTTTCTTTCCAGTAAGTCCCTGGAATGAGTTCAGACATTGGTGTGAACACCTGTTGATTGGTGGTAGTGGACAAGAATCCTGCTTGGGTATCTAGGAACTGTAAATAGGAATATGCTGACATGTAAGCAAGCTTGTGTATGTTGAACAAATGATGCAGTGTCTTAACTTCCCCTTCTTAAGTCAGTACAGTACGTTACTGCTGTAGAACTGCCTTGTGATCAGTAGGAAGAATGCAGTCCATAGCTGAGTGCCACTGTGAATTCTTACCACCATTTTTCTGTGTTAGAGCTTGTGTCACTTCAGAACCAGTGGCTTAAATGTCATGGCCTCACCTGATACAAATGAGCCTAGGATGGAACAATAAGGAGTAATTTGTGTGTTTGTTTTCTAGAGATAGCCCAAGAGCACCACCGAGGCAGGATGGTCCAGCAGTGTTTCTCTAAATGGCGGCTGTCATGGGAGTGCAGGAGAAGAATGCATGCTCACCAAGAAGACACTGAAAAGCTAGCAGGAGGGGTTGCCTTACAGATGGACTTTGCACACTGGAAGCATTGTATCCGATCTGGATTTAATCCCTAGCAGGGACAGATTAAAAGCATTCCCATGGAGGAAAGATCTCGTTAATAAGCAGGAGCGTTACACAGTAGCGTGGGTGACAACAAACATGTTATCATTAGAAAGATGTATGTAAGGCCTTCCTAACAATCAGTAAAACTGTTGTAATTACAGTATGTTAGCCCATTGACACCCAGGAGCCTGCAGAAGATAATTTAAGGTTGGAGAGGAATTCTTTACTTAAGAGTGAATCAGAAATGTATTTTGCTAAGCCAGCAAAATCTAGAGACATGATTGTAATAAAAACTTGCACAGGTAACAATGCAGAAAATTCAAACATTGAAGCAAATTTAGGTTGAGATCTAGTGCCTCTCTGTGGAGAAGGTTGTTTATATATTAGGATGGATGTTTCTGTGTAAAAGATACTTTAACCCAGTGACAGATGTGCTGTATGTGGGAGAGACTCGACAGCGTGAGCTGGCTGAAAAACACTACAGGCATCATCTCTTGGTAAGAGCACTGTTATGTGTCAGGTGGAAGAGGCTGTGGGGAGAATTCAGGTACTTCTGGCAGTGTGTCCTTAGTGCTAAGGGTTGTGTATGAGTGTTAAATGGGGGGTGCACCATTTTTGCCATGGTGAGTTTGGATCAGGTATCAGGTTTCTAAATTCCAACTATTCTGGAATCTGCCTGCTGAATCCAAATGGGGAAACAGCTGCTCTCCAAAATAGGTATTTTTCCAATTGGGAAACTGGTGAAGTAGCAGATTAATCTTGATGGTATTGGGCTACCATGCTCCCTGGCCATTTCACAATAAAATTGCATTTTCCCCTTGATTTTCCTTGATTTTGATTTTTATTTTCCTTCTCACCTCTACCTCAAATGTTTCTGTCTGATTACACTATTCTGCTACAAGGATTATTCTTTTTTCCTCTGTAGTAATGCTTAAATACTTCTTTTCACACTGGTCCAAATACAGCTTATTGCATGTGCAGGCAGTTGGGCAAGTGATCTTTTCTTTAACACAAACCAAAAAAAAAAACGCCCCAAACCCACCCAAAGACCTCAAGAAGTCCTCAAAGGCTGGGTGAGAGGTAGGCACAAGCAAGTCTCCAGCATTTTCAGAATAGAATTATTTTCATGTGTGGATCATCCAAAAAAAAAAAAAAGCAATAAACCTGTTTGGATCATAGATTGAGAATATTAGCGATTGTAAGAGCACTTGAGGGCTGGATGCTCTCATAAAGCTATTGACCATGTTCATCCTTGAACCAAGATATTGTGGGATTGGTGACCAAAAGACCTCGTGCAGAGGAGACCTAAAAGGGAAGGGGATCTTTTCTATTTTTGATAAGGAGCGAGTTAGGAGTCTTGAACTGAAGGAGGAGATAGATTCAGAAAGGACTTGGGCAGTGGTGTTGATAGCTGAATAAGGAGTTAGATGTCTGGCAGTAAAACCCAGGGAAAGCAGAAGGGAATTTTAGTTTGTGGGAGGAAACATGCATGGCTTTGATGACAAGCTCATAAATCTTAGCTGTTGCAAGTGGTAGGATCAAACATAGCTTGTCTGTAAGGAGCAGCCAGTTCTAGATTTATCCGTGCTTGCTGACTTGAATGACATGAGACTTGTGTACATTTCTTGTTGTTACAGAAACTTGGGTTTAAGGGTCTGTGGCAGAATGTCATGACCACTCGTCTTCAGCAAATGAGAAAAAATCTGGCATACCGTCAGCATGAAGTTACAGTGAGTTTGACTTCTTTTTTGGTCTTATGCAAGTTTTTCTTGAGCTGTCCTATTGGCTTCCATTTTCCCCCACAAAATACCTTTTTATTAAATCACTGTCTTTGTTCCTAAATACTAACAGCCACAGAAAGTCTCCTGTGTAAGTCAACTGTCAGTTTTAGATACATTAGTTTTCTGTTCTCCTATGTTTATGTTGACTTTTACCATCAAAGTTCATAGCAGGTTATTAAAAAAAAAAAAAATTGGTATGTGAAGCAATGCAGGAGGCAATTATTACAGCATGTAGTTTCAGTAGGACATTTAATAATTTCTTTCTTTGCATTCTTCTCCCTTGATATCTGTGTGTTTTCATGTCTGTTTGGTTTTGTTTCAGGTGCTGCAGAAATTCTGGAACCATTGGAAGTCCCATTTGGAAGAGCAGGAGGAAGAACAGCAGCAGGCCTTAACAGCAATGGCTCATGCCCATTACAGGTACACAGAGAAATATTAATATAAATCTGTATGAATGTGGGATTTGTGGGCCTTTGGCTCTCTTTTAAAATCTGATAATACCTTTGGGAGGATGACTGTCCTGATGTCAATTGCTCTTGTATTTTCTATGAGTAATGGACAACTTACATCTCCTGCTTCTCTGTGAAATGTGAGAGGGAGGTGGGTTAAGCCTATGTCTGAGACTTTTTTAGATTTAAGAGCTGGATGTTGTACTGGTAAGAGCAGTAGGTTGCAGCATGAGCAAAGACCAAAATTGATTGATTGAAATAAATGTATTTTCCTTTTATGAGATGCCTTAAAGGCCTTGCCTGGGCTTGTATTCTTAGCCATGGATTCAGTGCTGGCTCTTCAGGGAGGGTCATGATTTATGATGCTGTTAAACCCTATTTTCCATTTTCTGTATTAGAAGACTAGCAAAAAAGTTTGCTTTCCTTGGAAAAGGGTATGTTTAGAAACATACTCTTAAAACAAGTCCCCTGCTGGGACACTTTTTCCTGTGTAAAGCTGAATCATGGAATGGTTAAGCTTGGAAGGGACCTTGAAGATCATCAGGTTCCAACCTCCCTGCTATGAGCAGGGACACCTCCCACCAGACCAGGCTGCACAAAGCCTCATCCAACCTGGCCTTGAACACCTCCAGGGAGGGGGCATCAACAACATCCCTGGGTAACCTGTTCCATCACCTTACTACCCTCATGGTGAAGAATTTCTTCCTGATGTCTAGCCTAAATCTCCCCTCTTTCAGTTTAAACCCTTGTCCTATCACTACCCTCTCTGGTGAAAAGCCCCTCCCCAGCTTTCCTGTAGCTTCTTCAGGTACTGGAAGGCCACTATAAGGTCTCCCTGGAGCCTTCTCTTCTCCAGGCTGAATAGCCCCAACTCCCTCAGCCTGTCTTCATAGCAGAGGTGCTCCAGCCCTTTGATCATCCCTTCTCTGGACCCTCTCCAACAGCTCCATGTCTTCCCTGTGCTGAGGGCTCCAGAGCTGGACACAGCACTCCAGGTGGGGTGTCACCAGAGCAGAGCAGAGGGGCAGAATCCCCTCCCTGGCCCTGCTGGCCACACTTCTTTTGATGCAGCCCAGGACACAATTGCCCCCCTGGGCTCCAGCACTCACTGGCAGCTCATGTCGTGCTTCTCATCTACTACCACCCCCAAGTCCTTTTCCTTGGGCCTGCTCTCCAGCCATTCTCCCCCCAGCCTGTATTTGTGCCTGGGGTTGTGCCTACTCAGGTGCAGGACCTTGCACTTGGCCTTGTTGAACTTCATGAGGTTGGCATGGGCCCACCTCTCCAGCCTGTCAAGGTCCCTCTGGATGGCATCCCTTCCCTCTAGGGTGTCAACTACTCCACACAGCTTGGTATCAGCAGCAAACTTGCTGAGGAGACACTCAATCCCACTGTCCGCGTCTCCAACAATAATGTTGAACAGCACTGGTCCAAATACTGGCCCCTGAGGAACACCACTTGTCACTTGCCTCCACTGGGACACTGTACCATTGACCACAACTCTCTGGGTGCAGCCATCCAGCCAATTACTTATCCATCAAGTGGTCCATCTGCCAAATCCATGTCTTGTCTGTTTGGAGACCAGGATGTTGTGTGGGACAGTGCCAAATGCCTTGCACAAATCCAGGTAGATGATGTCAGCTGCTCTGCCACTATCCCCCATCTCTGTAGCCTCCAAAGAAGGCTTGCATGATGTGAAAAATCAAGTAACTATTTAAGTTGTAGATGGATTGGTCTTTTGATGTTTATAAAATCAACCTCTTTTCTGAAGGAATTCTCTCGTGTGCTGACATTCTCCCTTTTTGCTGACAGGAGGCTGTTGATGAGACAGGTATTTGACAGGTGGTTGCTTAGTGCCTGCAAGCAGCAAGAATACCAAAGAGCAGAGAAGGAGGTAAATGTCACTCTCTTACCTGGCCTTGCTTAGGGAATGTTTTCTTGCTCACTGTCTGTGAACATCAGTTGGCATGAGATGGACATGGGTGTTGTAAATTCTCTTTTCCCTGGTGGGGGATCAAGTTAGGGGAAACAACTTACAACCAATATTTACTAATCTTTTTAAAGTTAAGGTCTTGGTCAATAACAGAATCAAGCTGTTGTTATTAGAGCATAAGTATTCACACAGTTCATTCACTTATTCCCACACCTAATAAATATGTCCATGCTCTTTCTCTCACACTTTGTTTCATAGTTACTTGGTTGAAAGAGTAACAGAAGTTAAAGAGCCAAGCCCAGCCTGTTTAAGACAGTGCAGGGTTATACTGATGAACTAGTTGTTTCTATGTAGGTATCCAGAAAGTCCCTTAGGGGCTCCTTCATTTCCTAATACCCTAGTCTTGATATATAGCAGCCACTGGCACCTTTTATGTGGTCTGAGTTACACAACTCATAGTTGATGGTAGCTTGTGTGGGTGGCCTTGTGAAGATATGGCTGGCTCTTGGTGTTCTGAGGTTATCAGTTCTTCAAATTCAACAGAACTGGTTTCTGGAGCTTATCAGTTCTTGAGAGTGTTTTACATGCTACTTATCAGCTTGTATTTGTCCTCTCTTTGGCTTGCTGTTTTCTGGTAACAGTTTCTCCACCCATGTGCATGTAGGTACCCATGGAACACATTCACATGAACTCACAGCAAAGGAGCTTTGTCATGTGCCCATTACTGTTCAACATGAGAAGAGGAAAACAAACACTGGACAGTTCTGTGCATGTCACCTTTAAGGAATTGTCTTCTGTTGTTTGTAACTGGCCTGTGTCATGAATTCATTACCACCTTCTTTCCATTATAGGCTGTACTTCATTTTGAAAGGCAACTATTGCGTGGTTTCTGGTGCTTCTGGCGTAGAGGAACAGCTGCACGTTTGGAGGAGCAAGAGGGCTTGGCTTGTGCAAGCAATCACTACAGTAACTTGCTGCTGCTCAAGGCTTTCTGTCTGTGGAAGCAAAACACTCAAGAGAGAAAAATGGAGTAAGAAGTTTTTTTAAAAGGGAGAATTATTTGGATTGGCCCTGTGGTGTGGCCTACTTTTGACAAAGGAGCATTTAATTTACAGTGTCTCTGACTCCTTATTTGAACTTTAGAATCTGCTGGTTTGTCTCACTCAGCCAATGACTTAGTGAAAATACTAAGTGTGGACTCACGCCTGTTCTAGAGGAATTCTGTAACATGGATTGCATGGTAGGAGAAATAATTAAATTCTTTTTCCTCTAGGAGGCTCAAGGAGATGCAAGCCTTAAGATTTCACTATTCAAAGTGTCTGCAGCAGTCTTGGAACAAGTGGAGGGAGGTAAGAGAGTTAACAGATGGGAAAGAGCTTGAATCCTTTTTGTTATGTTCACATTGCTTGTACCCACATGGCTAGAAATTACATGATTCAAACACTAATCATTCCTAAGCTCTCCTCCCTTTCCAGCTGGATACAAACAATTGAGTGTGGGTGGACTAGGAATTGTGGAGGGAGGAAAGTTCTTTAACTTCTTGTTCATTTGTCCAGGTGTACTGAAAATGGGACTATAGCTTAGGAGATGTATCTGGGAATGTAACCAGAATTAGTGTAATTAAATTTTCCCTAGCCATATATGTTCTTCTAGAACTTTACTGGTTAGAAGTTGGCAGCGAGGCCATGCTGTGTGGTCTGTAGCTGTGTACAGATCATGGCAGGCCCTATTAGATGGCATTTCACTTTTATGCTGGGCCTTTTCCTTACCATGATGTGATGTATGAAATGTGCCTTGCAGCATGTCTTGAGAATTTATGAGAAATTTCAGAGCTGATGCTAGTCTGTTAGTCCAGAACTGTTAACTTGAGTGAATTGTGTCAATCTTGAAGAAAATTCCTAAAAAGGGAAGAAAAAGCCTCAACTAGGCCCTTTGAAGGAATAGTAGAGTGCAGCACCAGTTTGAGTGAGAACCTGTTCTAGCAAGATAAAGGATTGATGTTTCCCAGAGACTGGGAATGATCCTTTTCCTTCTGCTGTCTGCCACTGCCTGTTTTCCCTCCATCGTGTGTACAGAAGTTTTTTGTAATTTCTTTTTCTCCTGTCCCTCCATATAGTACGTGGGACATCAGCGTGAGAAGTGGAAGAAGTTGGTGGAAGCAGAGATGCACTATCAGCACACATTACTGGGCAAGACCTTGGCAGCCTGGAAGGTAGGAGGAGGGAGTGTCCTTTTCTCTCTGGGACTTGGCTGTATGTGCTTGTGTTTCAGTGAGAACTGAAGAGCTGCCACACTGTTTCACTCTTTACCCACTAAATGACCAAGGTAGAATGGAGACTATTGCAGGCATGGCTGTGTAAGCTCTAGCCTTGCTTTTTTGAGCAAAAGAACCACTGTAACCTTGTACCTTTCATGAGGGGTGTATAGTAGCTAGCATTAACTGGTGTGTAATGACTGTTTATCTTGGAAAAACAGCATTTGATTTCAGTGGCTGTAGCCTCTTTCTGTTCCCTATACTCTTCCACTGCTACTAGTCTACTAAGCTGCTACTAAATGTTTCCAGAAGTCCTCTCAGACATGTTTGCAGTCGAGGGAAATTCTACTTCTCACTGCTTTTCTTGCAGAGTTACCAACATAATGTGCAGTGCATTCTGTACCAAGTAGCTGGAAAGGAGAAACAGCAGATGAGGCTGCAGCTGCGGTAAGCCTGAGTTTCCTTGTGCAGCACAAGAGAGAAGTGATTTCCCTAGAGTCAAATTACTCTCTTCCTTTCACTGCCACCTCTGTAAATTTGTGAGTGTTCAGTGCTGGGAACTGACTCTGCATTGCTATTTCTGTATAGGTCATCTAGCTAAAAGAAGTCAGCCTCTTCCTGGATTGCCATCTGTTTAACATTTTTTTGAGTCTGTGTTTAGTCCCATGAGAGACACCAGACAGCAAACTCTGTCATTCTCTGCAGTGCATGGATTCTGGCAGCTCTGACAGTAAAGCAGCCAGGAAGATGTTGGGGCTCTTGCATTATAGTAAGGAGAATGATTGAAGATAATATCACTTTGTATTGGTTGTAGTTGCTTTAGTTTTAATTACCTTGTTTGTTTTTATCCTACACAACATGAGTCACTTGCAGAGCCTGATGGACTCAGCTTAAGATGCTAGAAGTAATTAGAAGTAAGGGTGTGTTCTGTTTTTGCACTGCCTTCTTTTCAGCAGAGACCTGAAGGGGCAGAAGTTGATTTGCAAGACTGAGTTTATAGAGGCAGCTGGTTTTGGTTCCTCTGCAAGTGGGAAAGTACCAAATGAACAAGTGACAATCATTCTTAATGTTTTTTGTTTTTTAATTTTTTATATATTTTGCCTTCAGCCAAGTTCTGTGTACATGGAGAGAAAATGCCCTTGAAGCTAAGGCAACTGCTCGGGCAGATGAGCACTACAGGAGAGCAATCCTGTCAAAGGTAGGGTCTGCAGACCAGATACCAAGGTCTAAGTACAGATGTTAGTTCAGGCAGGGGCCAAGTTGTGCAATCCGACGGGCCAAAAACTTCATTGAAGACCTTCTTGTTTGCATTATATCTTCAGGTGTTGCTACAGTGGAGATATACTGCCTTGCTGCAAGGGTGCTACCATCAGCAGAAGATGACAGCTTTGATAGAGGCCAGAAGGCATTTGGATATGGGTGAGTTGATGGAGATCCTAAACTCTGAAAAGACTTTATCTGTGTAGGATCCTTAGAAAGACATGGCTTAGCAGGGCAGTCTTGTGTGTCAGATGTGTGGATGAAATGACTGGATGGTCTCTTAAGCCTACAAAGGACATCCCCATAGAACGGGGATGACTTAGGACTCCAGTGATCTGTTGAAGGCTTCTTGCGTGACTTTGGCTTCTCTATTGGTTCTTTGTCTATATACGGGATGGTAACACTTCCTTCCTCAAATCAATTTTCCATTACTAATTTTGAGAAGCTCAGACATCTCTGTTTTGAGGGCAGTGCAAGTAATCATACCATTACTGCTTCAGTCTTTCTCTGATAATTAATACAGAAAGTCCCTCAAACTTTGCAAGCGTTTTTGTGGTACCAGCCACATTCTTGACATGGGGACTCTGAAGCACCAAGAGGGCACGTAATTGCCTAAAGATTATAAAGAATTTTGATGGCAGCAGGAAAAACTTGCCATTCATGCCTCACCATCCTTCTTCCTAGTGCTCAGTACTGCCAGTGCTGAGTATTGTCAATCTTAAGTATTGCTAAAACAGTCTGGACGAGCTGATCACTTGATACTCTCTGAGATGAATGGTTTAATTTATCTTCTAACAGTGCGTTTACAGACCCTGTTTCTTCGCTGGAAGAAATTAACTTGGGAGTCTCTGATGCTGATGAGGGCTCAGCAGCACAGGGCAGTAAAGCACCACCAGCAGCACCTACTCCAGAAGTACCTGGTGAAGTGGAAGAAGTATCATCAGCAGTGCCTTGGGAAAATGGTGAGAAGGATCAGCAACCTCCACAGCCAGTGGCCCAGGGTGGGAAGCTGTGGGTGTGGAGGAGCAGGCCATGTTCCTTGGTGAAGGGAACGGTGGTCCTGGCTGAGGAGGAGCATGACAGCCTTGTGCATTGAGGAGGAAGGAACATGCCTGTGTCTTGCCTGAGGAAGTTTTGATAGGACTAATAGACTTCACAAGAGCTGGCAATCTGGGCTTGCCATGTGTGGGATCGTTTACTGTTAATGAAATCCTTGCTGGGCTCATAGATATTTGCAAATGGGGTTACACCAGAGGGGACTTAGTTATTGAGAGTGGCCTTAGTGGAAGGAAGGGCAGGTGATGAAGGCTGTTTGATACCTGTTCTGCTCTAATATCATTCAGCTTACATAAGTGCAAGTGGATGCACTGTTTTGGTTGCCTTACAGCTACTACAGAGACAGGGAGATCAGCTAATGGCTCATAGACTTTGCTCTGCTTCCTTCTCTTGCTGGAATACACAGCTTAAGGAATTGTCCCCTGGGGAGATATCTAGCTCCTTGCTCTGGTCCATAGCTGCTCTTCTTATTATTATTCCACTTACACATGAGGACCACACAAATTTATTTAAACATTTCAGGATTTTTGGACCCACTAGTGCAAGAAACACCTTGCCATATACTGGGTGAGCTAAGTAGGTTATTCAGCTGTGGCTCCACTTGGTTGATGCTCTGGCTAGTGTTTCTGGTGTGGGATATGAAAACTTCTAACCTGGTTGCTGGTTTTCGTTTTGGTTTGTTTTTTCCCGGATAGCTGTTGCAGCAGCCATGGGAAGAGCCCAAGACAGCACAAGCATTGTGGCACTGGTCCCTTTCATTGCAGAGAAAGGTGAGGATGTGTGGGGGCTGGTGCAGACAAGTGGATTTGCAGATGTACAGAACATATGTAGATTTGACTGCAGTCAGCAGAGTGTACATTGAATATGTTTCCTTTCATCTTTGGGGTGCTACACTTATTTTAGGATGCTGGAAAACTGTTCCTAAATCCTCTTATCCGATTAAAAAATTTGCACATGTTTTTCCACATCCACCCTCAGCTGACTTAAATCCCTGTCCCTTTGTCCTTGTGGTAGTGTCCTGCTGTTGTTGTAGCTCTGTCAATCACTATCCAGCAGCAGGAAAAGTGTTCCTGTCTGCAGGGGAAGTCCCGGGCCCAGAACCTGTCTTTGTAACACTCACTGTTGTTTGTGTTAGTGGTATTTGATGCTTGGCTCAGAGTTGCCAAGGAGCAACAGCAGAAGAAAGATGGCACTGAAAAAGCCACAGGAGTTTACACTACTTTTCTGAGAGAAGGGGCACCCTGGGTCTTGAGCTACACTGCTGGCATGAAACAATTGCAGGGACAGCTCCAAGCCCAGCACCAGCTGAAGGTGAAAGAGCAATTGCTGATAGATGCAGGACTGATCTGCTCTGACTTACTCTGTGTGTGTGTGTGTGTATGTATGTCTTGGAGCCATACATCTCAGCTCTTGTTTGAATCTGACATATACTTTTGCCTGTGGTTCAAAGCAAAACACCCTGTCCTTTCATTTAGCTGAGACTAGAGCACTTCAGATTTGTGTTGCTGATTAGGAACCTTTCTTAAAGAAGTTATTTCAAAACTGGCCAGCTCCTACTGTAGACCACGTTGCTGGATGAATGTGGCTGGAGTCTGGTCTCTAAATTCTCTGCTAGAATGAAGCATTAGAAGTTGTATCTAACCCTCTCTTAGCTTTAGTACCACTTAGACCTTTAAATGTGGGCTTGTATCACTTCTGCCCAGCCCTGTGTGCTGGAAGGAAGATGGGGATGCCTGTATTGATTGCTGTCTTCCTGCTCCTGGGCAACTTTCCCAGCTATTTTCTGGGTTTTGGTTCTATTTGCTAATGTGCAGTCTGCCTCATTGCAGAAGTACCCAGTTAATTGTCCTTACTCAAATGTTACCACAGTGGACCTGCCCATTTAGCTTAGAGAACTGGTGTGGCTGTGAGGTCATCAGAAATCTCAGTTCCTTTCTGCAGAGTTTTTCTCCCTGGGTGGTGTGGTGTTGCTCCCTACTCATAACTATCCAGTGCTCTGCTGTTCTTTGTGTTGGCAGGCAGCCTGTGACCTTCACCAGTCAGTGCATCGTTGTGCCATGCTGTGGAAACAGAAGGCTCTCTCCAAGAAATTAAATAAGCCTTGTTCTTTTCTGCCACATCTGAAGAAGCAAGTGTTATTTAAAATGCCTGAGGTTGACCCTGAGACAAGAGGACGTTCAACAGAGGAAGAAGCTTCAAAATGCAATCGTCCACCATTTCACCTTGCTGCTGGGAATTCAATTTTCAGAGATCTGTGCATGTAAAGCTCTAGTCCCTCCTGTGTTTCTCTGGCATACCTGTAGTTTTGCCTAGATGTAGTCTGTCTGCCTCTCTGTGCTTATATGTAGCCTACCTGTCCATGTCTCATTTTTGTGTTTCTGGGTGTTCACACTGATGACTGTTAGTTCCACCCAGTTTCCCTAACTTTTCTGACCCTGCAGTTATACAAGAGCTGTTGCATAATGCATATGTAAGCCCACAAATAATGAAAGAACTTGTGGCTTTATACTTGCATATCAGTGACAGGTGGAATCAGCTCAGCTTTCTGCTGTGCATTTCTCCATGTACAGCTATGAATTCATGGAGCATTGGTCACTTGTCATAGAGGAACATTTGACAGATGTATGTGATGGGACTTTTACCACCATGAGAGCTTAGCTTGCCCACATGACCTAGAGCTGTCACTGAAGCTCTTCTTTTTTTCACTGAAATAATGTTTAGGGTCTGATGAAATGATAAATATCAAGGTCCTGGCTCTGTAGAACCTGAACTTTGTTCTTGCCCCTTTCTTTCACCTGGGGAAGGTATTCCTTAAAAAATTCTTACTGGTCATGGGGCAACTGCAAGGAAGAATTTTCTGTGAAGCTTCTAGGTCCAGGACAGGAGCCCTACAGGAAAATAAGGAGATAGCTTCCCATTTCCCTGAACTAGTACATGCTGCCAAAATAAGTAGTTCTGCCTTGTTCAGTTCTGTCCCTTCCACCACTCCTCATGTTGGCACAACTGTTCATACAGTGAACTAGATTGTGACACTAATGCCTCTTGAAATTTAATCTTTAAAAATTATTATTACGTGCAAGGGGAATGTTGCAGAGCAGATGATGGAGTAGGACTGTTTCTTTAGCTACAATGCCAGCTTATGCCAATTTAACATAGTGGATCTGAGGCATTATTAGTTCTGTTTGTTCTTTTCAGAACTGCTACTCAACGAGCAAGGTTACCACCAGGAAGGCCTGACTTCCTCCTGGAATCTCTAGGAAACAAGGAACTGCCAGGACCCCCTTTTACTAGGTAGAAAATCTATTTTTATAGGAAAGAAAAAGAGTGACTTACAGTAGTGGGCCTTATGCTGTGCTTATCCCTTCAAATCCCCTCACCTTCACAATACAGAACACTCAGTAATTATGGGACTGTGCATTGCTCTATACTATTAAAGGCCATGGTGACCTTAAAAACTTGAGGTTTCTTATATGAAGCAGACAAGAATATTGGAACTTCAAGTTAATTGAATAGCAACCAAAGCCTTTGTTTCATTAGTGAGAGATGTTGAGGGAAAGATAAGAAACATCACTTACTAGTGGGCTTAGTTATAAGTAAAGTTTCCTTTTCTGTCAGTCTTGCCACATAAACTCAGAAGTTTGAGTTATGCAGGATGCTTTTTGGCTCACAGATCATATTTGCTTCACAACAGATGTGGGTCTGGATTTAACTATTCTGCTGGGGAATCAGTAATGATTCTGGTAATGCAGAGCCAGAACTGAGTATTTCTCTCTGTCTTGGCTGAATCAACTTTGCTGCTTTAAAAGTAGCTACTTATTTATTTTTACTTTCCCCAAAAGGTCTATCTGTGCTGCTGAAAGCTAAGCAGTGGTTTCCCTGTCATGAGTGTTCTGCAGTTATTTTAGTTATTATATCAATTCTTAGTCCTGAAAGTGAGGGAGCTGAAACTGCTCTTGCTATAGAAGCTGAAATCGCTTTTAAGCAGATGTTTAGACTGAAATGTTTGTGAAAATGTTCAGTAAATAGCTTTAGAGAAGGGAAATACCAATTTCCTGTCAAAACCCATCAGAGACTGCTACTTCTGCTGCCCTCTTTCTCTTGTCCCCAAACCAAAATAAGGCAGGGTTATGTTAGTGGGTTGAATTCACAGCTCTAAAGAAATTTGTTTCAGCCTGGATTAATGTGGAGAATTTAGAGCAGGGCAGGTAGGAGTAATGGAAACTGTAACTGCTTTGCTGCTGCTTTTGGGTTTTTTAAGCCATTGTGGTGTTCTGGGTTTTCTGTTGTTGGTTTGTTTTGTTTGTTTTTTTAAATTGGGGTTTCCCTGCATAGTAAAACAGCTGACTGGAAAGCTGTATGCAAGGGAGTAACAGGATTCTCCCTTTTCTTTGCACTGACTGCAAAGGACAAGACCAACAGGCTGCAATGTACAGGGACCTCATTCTTCTTCCTTTACAGATCAGAGGCCCCCTTTCAGCAAACACCTGTGAACAAATGTCCTGTGCAGTCTGGGAACTTAATGCTCACACCTCAGATGGAAGTAAGTGCCTGCAAAATTCTGTCTCCAAGAGGCAGTACCACCCAGTCCTGTCCATCTGCTGTACCTGCTGCTCTCCGGTCTGTACCACTGTGGACACGTGCTGTGCACCATGCTGTTCAGAGTCCAGAGCTATGGTCTCCTTCATCTTTCATGCCCCAAATGAAAGCTGGAGGAGAAATGGTGAGTGTGTACTGCTGAAGGAAAAATGGGTGTGCTTACTGGGCTACTGTCAGCATGCATGCTACTTGTTGCTGGTTTTTCCTGTGGCTCTTCTGGACTGCCCACCTGGTTGTTTGAACTATTATTTTTCTAGCTGTCATCTTAAAAGCTGACCAAATTAGCTGGCTCTTAATGCCCAAGAACTGTTCACCACCAGTCTGAAACACTATTTCACTAGGTGGCCAATCCACATGTGTTGTACATGTGTGTAATTAATGCTTTTTTTCCTGATCTTGTGTATTTCCTAACCAGATGCCTTTCCTAGCAATTAACTTGAGAGTGCTGCTGCTGAGTTCAGAGCAGTTACAGTTTGCTAACCAGATTACAGTTCCCCACTGTTCCACACAAAATGGGAGGTGTTAATCTATGAAATATCTCCGTGCTAGAAATGAAAGAGCCTGTTTGTTAAGCTCTGCTTCCTCTGTGGTATTTTATGGGAGGGGTTCAGTGACTGCAGGGGGTGTCTGAGTGGGAGTAGAGCTTAGTAGGTCAAGTGCATCCTACTTGTAGGGCTTACTCAAGAATATCCTTTGAGGAAAAACACCCAGTATCATTCTGACCTTGTAGAGAGGCAGACAGCCTGTGAGTGGTCACAATGGACCCCATTCCCAAGACTCTCAACTGGACTCTGTGGAGAAGTTGCAACCAAAGTTACAGCCACATTTGCTGTCACCTGAAGACTTGGTGGGAAAAAAGCATCACCAAACTGCAGGTAGGTTCTCAGATCTAAGCTGTAGCAGTTGTGTGTCCTCCTGCAATATATGCAAGACTGCAAGTTAACCCCACAAAATGTAAGGGTGACAAGGCACTCTTGTATACCTGCATCGTGAGGTGGAGAGTATCAGTCATTCCTTTTTGGGGTGGTAATAGTTTTGTGGGTTCTGCTGAATCAGAGATGGGAACTGCTTGGGGTTGGCTTCCTTAAGCAAAAATGAGCTCAAGTCCTGGGGCATTCAGGTACCACAAGGCTGAATGAATGACAGAACTCGCTTCAGGAGGGGAGAATTCACCTGGAAAGGGTCTTGTAAGTTTTCCTTGTGCTTACAGTACAGTTGTAAAGGGGACAGATGGTGTCCAAACACCTCAATATGGTGTTTTTAATTACACAAGGGCATGAAATTTGTGTTCCACAGAACTAGACTGACTCCTGGGGTAGAAGTAAAACACTCCATCATGCATAGGCCAAAACAGCATGTGTAGTATTATTCATGAGGGCATTTCTTACCTTTTTTTGGTATGTTTAAACTGAGTCTTGAGAGCTTGCAATGCTGTCAGGACTCCTGCCCTCTCACTGTACCTGATATTTTGGGTGAATAGGTACCTATCACAAGGTGAAAGAATGTGTGAAAAGGACTTGGGAGGGTTCCCTGTTTCCCATCTACTAACCTCACTTTCCTTGGTAAGAAGAAACAGCTTAAGTCTGCTCTGCCTTGGTTGCTTGTGTTCTTTATCTACTTTTCAGAAGGGGAAAAACAGGGGGACAGTTGCAGAGAAGAAATGGCATTTCAGAGAGAGCTGAAAATGGAACTGCAACACATCCAAGAGCAGATGCAGTACTACTACAGCAGGAATCAAGAACTCAAGTATGTTGCAAAGCCCCTTTAGCCAGCCTTTCTTCATGCTGTTAACTCAATATTGCAGTTTCTGTATGGATCTACTTTGAAAACAACCTGTCCACAGCAGAGCTAGAGATTTTTATTTTCTTAAGTTCACTCCAGGTGGCAGGGAGTACATGCACACCTTCTTTCATAGTCAGCAAGTGGTTTAATTGTACCTTTGGCAGCCACTGGAGAAAGCATAACAAAGGTATCATTGGGTATGATCTGAAGGCAGGACAAATGAACTTGGCAGAGCAGCTTAAATTTAGCTTAAAGTTCTTTTATCATGAGGAGTAAACTTTTTCAACTGTCAATAAAAAAAATATGGCTGGGGTTTGATAAATTCTCTACTAGAACAAGAAGACATTTAGAAAAATGCTGAAAAGACAGTGGGGCTTGGAGGGGATTCAACTTGTCAGGAAAGGAAGAAGTCAGGAACTAGGAGTAAGAAATGGAGACACAAACTTTCAGATAGATTTCTCTGCTTTCCAGGATCCTTTCTTCTTTTTTTTGACGAGTTTTATTATTCACTGGTTTGAGACAATAAACTGGGTCTTATTGCAAGTATCAGTTGCAACTCTTAAGTTGGCTCAGACTGTTGAGCTCTTAATTGGGTTAAGAATCCTTCTAATCCATTTTATCAGGGCCTGTCAGCAGCAGGCACAGCTTCTACAGAAGTGGCTAAAAATGAACTTGGAACCAGAGGACAAAAATCACCTACGAGAGGCTCAGGAAGAACTGCATTGGGTGCGTAAATAACAAACTGAAGGTACCTGAATGATCATCACTATGCTATGCAGTTGGCCTTAAGGCTGATGGCAGTTGTGATCAGCTGGATAGCAAGCTGTTACTTAAAGTGCCAAGAAAAAGGCTATTTGTGATTGGAAGCAGGCGGTTGAGCTGAACAGACTGCTGTGTAGATTTCTTACTTGTTTAGAAATGTAACTCCAGCTTCAATAGACCTTTCTAAGCTATTTCCAAGGTACACAGCAGGCTTTTTAGATTCAGTCTAACTTTTTTCTGGTAAGTTCAGGACAATGCATCTGCATTGCTCTCAGTCCCCGCTTTCACAAAGCAATGTGTGTGGATACTGCACTGTTACCTCCAAAGCTGGCCAGTACTTGGCTGTTCCTCAGTCACACAATCCTGCCACTTACTGGTTCTTAAGTGGGATAGTATCAAGGCTGCTAGAGCTTGTTCATGCTTCCCCTGTGAAAAACACCAAATGCTGTCTCACTGTACAAACAGCTTATGCAGTTTTCTTCAGTTGCAGGTGAGGATCCAGACTCTCACCCAAGCACAATCAAGAATGAGATACCATGTGCAGAACCTGCTTCTCCGCCTGCATGATATCCAGACTGCTCTGGATATATAATGCACCTGAACCCATGTTCCAGCTCAGGGGTAGGACTTTTTGCCCCTTTCATAGCAGGGGAAGATGGATGAGATGTTTACATTCTCTTTGTCTATGTATGGCACTTTTATTCTATCAATTACATACTGCTGCTTGTTTGATTTGTTACTACAGCTGGTTAAAAGCCAAACGGGAGCTAAATCTACCTTATGCTGCACTCACAATACCTAGTTTAGGTTACTCTGACAGGTCAGAAAGATAAGCAATACTGATAAGACCCTTTATTTCAAAATGTTTGCAATTAGATGAGTTAATGTCAGTAAGTCATACACTTTGACGTACAAAAATACCGTGCTACTGATACAGTTGAATTAAATGGATTCTCCATGCAGGAGAAATTCACAGCATTATCAGTACCCTCTAAGAACTTTGCTTTTACTTCCAGGGTGCATTGTTGACCACTGCATACAAGTAATGTTTGTTAATCAGCTAGCTCTGCACAGTATAAAGACCATCACAAGAACAGCCACTTGCATGCTGAATCCTCTCCTTAGATTTCTAATAAAGCAAACATTATGTAAACTGTCCTCCATCACTAGGCTAACAGTAACCTCCAGCTACTGTGGATGATGATGCTGAGTAGGAAGAAATTAAAGCTTAAAGTTGCTCTGGCTGTGTCTGGATGCCATAGGCCTCAGTGGAAATGGGGGAAAAGATTCAGTTGTCTTTTCTCTCAGCCACTGGAACAGATTTGCTTTCTACTGTTAACATGTAAGTAAGTTTAGTCAAAAGGCTAGTTGTAGCTATATCCTCTGGGCTTGATGTTTGCCTTTGTCATTTCTCACTCTCAATAGTTTAAAAAAGGGCACATGTCTATAATTTGTATATGGTAACATCCTGCTGCAGGAGTAAACTTGCTAATGGCAATAAGTTTAACAAGACAGGTGGCTAAGAGCCACTTCAAACTCCTCCCCCTGTAAAGTGAGGAAACGTTGACTCTCAGAGCCAAATGAATTTTCTCCTGCTTGTCACCCAAACAGCCACCATCGTCTGAGTTATGGCTGGGATACGTCACTTGGAGGCAGTTCATCATCCCTTCCTTCCTGATGACAAGCTAAGCATACAGGACTTGGCAAACCAGACATTTGTACAATAAAATTATATTCTATTTTCTGCAGTGCATACAAAGAAGATAAGTTTTTCTTTAGGAAATCAAAGCTGGTCAAAGCCTGCCATCTTCTTGAAGTAGCAGAAAAACACCCAAGGCTCAAGCAAGGAAAAACAGAAAATCTTTCAGAGGAGAAAGACAGATTTCATAAGCATGCCCACTCCAACAAGCATCAGTTCTAAATGTTGGAGTGCCTGGACCTGAAACAGTTAATTCTCTAAAAACAATTGATACCTCGCTTCAAAACTCAATTCCTCTTTACTTTGGCACCAGTTTCTCTCAGTGCCATATAGTGCCACATTCAACAGATCCAAGGTGTTAGATTTGAACTTTTCTTGACATGAAGTTACAAAGCTCCAGCTGAGAACTTTCAGCCCCCAGCACATTCCTAGTGTTAAGTAGGAGGGCAGAGAACAGAGCTGGTGTGGGTTTTTTTTAGTATTTTGAAGATGAAACTGTTGCCAGTATAGGATGGCCAGGGTGGCACTTTGGAGGCAACCTGGGATTGCTTCAAAGATCCATAATATTTTTATACACAGGACATTTCACTCTGTGTAATAAGAATTGGTCCTGAAGTATCTGAAACTTCTGTAAATAGAAGAATTAATTCTTCAAAAATTTAGTGAAAAAGCATCAATGAAGATACATAGCAGAAATTAAAAACATTTTGGCTGCCATCTCCTTGCATCACACAAGGAAAACATCCCTTATGTCTTCCAACTCTTAATGCAAGAGGTGAAGTAACTGTCTCATACAAGCACAATCTTTAAGGCCTAGGAATGGCAAAACAAAACCATGGATTAATAATAGGACACACAACTTCATCTGCTAATTGTTGGGTTTTTTTAAAAGAAAATCTCAGTATTACCAGTTTGATCATATGGAATGTAGACACAGTGTTTTCAGGTTTAAAATACAGTGCAAAGTCCATTCCTAAATGTCAGGACAATGTCAGGTAAAAGAATTAAAATTGTAGAAAACCTGGATGAGTATCATGTATTGTACAGGTGCTGTTTGTTGTACATTTTGCTTAGTTTGGACTGTGAAGCCATACTAGCCTATTTAACTGTTTGGCATTTTGTGCATTCACAGGCTGCCTTTAAGAACTTGAGCAAAGTATTTTAGAATAAAATAAATACAAGAACACATTCTTCACTCACAGTCTGAAAAACAGATACTGCAGATACACAGTACAAGGTCTGACTCAACCTGTTAATGTCCCTTTAAATACAGCTCATCTCTACCTCCACCCTTCCCCACTGCACCTGCACAGCCTAGGAAGACTCAAAGGGACTTGCAGGCTCTAAGAACTTACTATCCTGTGGCACATTGAGGGGAGAACATGAAAGACCACAGGCACCGGGTATGACCAAAACCTCCATGGTCAACATCTTTAAAGGCAGCTGTACCTGATACATACATTGTTCATTCAACTCTTTCTGCATTCAGCAGCATGTCAATACAGACCAAAATACTCTTGAGTTCAACATGGCAATGACATCTGTTTTCCTCACCCAGGTCCTGCTGAGTGATACATGCTTGTTAAGTGAAACACTCAGTGGTGTGATAAGAGTCCCTTTGTATAGAAATTGTGGAGAGTTTCATAGAGAGCCCAGTGCTTCTCCAAAGTGGATTTTCTGTCCGGCTTTGAGGTGGAATTTGAAGTCCTTGGGTGCCTCAAAGATTAATACGATTGTAGACCCTAAGTTAAATTCCCCTAAATGTTCTCCTTTCCTCATGGAGATTCCCTCCTTGTTGTTGTTGGATACGAAGCTGAAGTCATTGTAGGAACCTTTAGAGTAACTTGGACTGTTGGTATGCAAGTCCTGTACAACAAAGGAAGAAATTGTTACGTGAGGATTTTAGGACTCTGTATTCATTAGCACAGCAGCAGACACTGGATATCCTGACATTTCCAATGCAGGAACATACTTACAATTCACAAGTGTAATAGGAATATTAAAAAAATAGTCTATACTGGAGAGAACTCCCTTTAAATCAGGCTCAGAACATATTAACTCAGCGTGGAACATCAATGTTGTGAAACACTGTAACTTCAGGGTAATAAGACTTTAGACTTTTTTTTTTTTGGTAATTCTTTTATTATACTTCACCAACCTCAACTATCAAAACCAGAAAGCTGCATACTACTAACTTGCTCACCTGGTCAAAGTAGATGCGGATGGAGCCCACATTTGTTGCTCCTACAGCTGTTAAGGAGAAAAAGCCATATTTCCAGTCACCTGTAAGGACAACCCGTTCATTGTGGCAGAACAGCTCCTTGATCCAACGAGCAACTCCGGGATTCACAGACATGAGAGAGCCTGCAACAATAAGAAAATAGTCAAGCTAAGTTTTCTGTTTTGTAGCAGTATTGGAATGCCATCTAAATGGCTAATTTTCATCTGATAGGCCCTTCAGAGAGATCAGGGTAAGGACAAAAGGCAGAGCTAGTCCCTAATCTCAGCCCTGATAGTTAGAACTGAAAAAAGCCTTCTAATAAGCACCTAAGATTCATCTAACAAAGGGCTACAGGCTATTACAAGGAAGTTAAAGAAACTTTTCACAGCTTAGGAACAGGTTTCACTGGTTAAATATCTAATGCATCAGAGCAGTCCATTCCAGCTCTCTTTGGCAAAGGCATAAAAGTGGTTACTAAGACTGTGGCTGAAAACCAAGTAGCTATCTAGCTAGAGCTGACCAAGAAATACTAATAATGTCAATCAATTAGAAAATGAAGTTTATTACAGAAAAATCCCAAAAGATTTAAATCCCTACAATAGTGTTTAAAGTAATTCAGTAAAGTATATTCCCTACATGCAGTTTTGGCAATAAAATGCATCTGGTTTGCCACACTGAATCCCATAGTACCATTTCACTAAAACTCCTTTGCTTCAATCTGGAACTTGACAGATTTCTCAAACCTTGTGGCAGGTCACTGTCTCTCCCTCATGCCATTTGAAACCAAATCTAAGTACTGAGGGTTTTGCTAAATACCAAGTAGTAAAACATTTTAGTTATCTGCTGAACTACAGTATGATGATCTGCTGAGAGGAGGACATAAACATCTGGTCCCAGATCCAGTTAGTCTGTTTAATTGCATCTTCCTTGCTAAGCACAGGAAGAGAAGTCATTATTTTAGACTACTGTTTGCTCTGATCTGCAGAACTATCTGTATTTCAGGTGCAAACTGAACAAATTGTGTTTGGGAACACGTCAGATCAGCATGCAGCAAGTTACTTTGAAGAATTAAAGCAGCTTGAATACAGTATTACTGTTTTCAACATTTATTTGTTATTTGTTCTGGTAAACTGTACTACCATAGAATTCATTACCATTAACTACAAAGCAGTTTTCTCCCATTACCTATGCTGTGAACACACAACTGCCCCACTGGCCTGTCTCATTCAGCAGTGGCCCATTCCAGTGCTTTCCACCACAGCTGCTCTGCATTTGTTTTCTAGGAGCAGACACCAACCTGGGAAATGACGTCGGTGTGACACTCTCCAGTCAGTGGGCGAGTGGAAGCAGTGATAGTCCCCTGGTGCAAGGTAGATGACACAATGATAGAGCTCATTCCCCTCCTTTGTGACTAGTTGTTGCTGAAAAGAGTTACCAGATGGGGCTGCAAAGACACCATGGAGAGACAAGGGTTAAAGATGTTCACACAGTCCTCTACCATAGTTGAGCACTCTATGTTAGAAACAGGAGTAATAGCAGAGGACTAAACGAAGTCCACATGTATTGTCCAGACTACCAAAAAATACACTTTGTCCACAAATCCAGTATTTCAGACCACTACAACAAAATTAGATCCTGTATTATTGCAATAATTTTGGGAATTCCTTCATTTTGGAGTTTCCCCTTCCCTAAACAGAACAGTGGAAACTGAAATCCAGTGAAACTTAAATTTTTCTTAAAGCTACCCTTTCAAGAACAGAACTTGTCTCAAAGCAACCTTTTTAAGAACAGAATTTGTGAACAGTCCCTATTTTTATGAAATGTAGTTGCATTTGTGTTCATGTTGAAAATAACCCCACTGTTTGCAGAACTCAGTCTCTCCAATCACCTTGCTAATTTAGTAAAATCTGTTGATTTCATCTAGACTCTGGGCATTGGAGACAGTGCTCAAGGCACAGCAGAGCAGTAATAGCACAAGTCATTAGAAGTATATAATGTTTGAGCATAAATTTTGTTACAGAGCAGCTTATATACAATATTTGCTAACCAGGTGCTTGGGCACGTTTCAGTCTGACAGGAGGAGTGCTACAGCCTCATTATAGTGGCATATCTTGGAGTTGATTGTAATTGTCAATATAACCATATAAAAAGGAACCAATAAAATTCAGATAATCAGAATGAGCCAGGCAAGACAGTATCAAGCCACTGGTGAAAATAAGAACTATAACAGTGGCATGTTTATAAAACAGAAGTCAGACCTGCTTTTGTTCCTGCCAATGTGAGAGAAAAAAAGTAATCTCTTTTCTCGTGGTCTCCAAGAGCACTAAAAAGGCAGAGCAGAAGAAATGCAGAACTGATACAGAACTCACCCTGGCTAAACTGCAGTTCCTCTGTGCAGACACGAGGTCCCAAGAAAGATTCCAGAGAATAAGTAACCCCTTTTACTTGCTCCACTTCGCAGTTTTTTATCTGTCCAAAATTAAGGATCTTTCCATCAGAGGGACTGATCTACAGCAAAGAGAAAATAAAAAAAAAAGGAACACATTAGGAATGTATGAATTCCTCACAGAGCACTCTCCATTGGCAGGGGAAGCTGGCAGGGCAGTGGAAAGCCCTCCTTCCCTTGGACTCACCACGCTGTGCAAACAGCAGACGGGCCTTGCTTGTGGTTTCAGCTTCCTGCGGAAGAACTCGCTGAGGTTTCTGTAGTGATGCAGATCTTCAACAGCTGCCTCCTTCATGTTCACTCCAAATGTCCAGATGTACAGGCTGTACACAGGCTTCCGGAGCCATGTAGGCAGCTCCACCTGGTTCAGGCGACCCCAGGCTCGTGAGAGCAGTCGAGTCGGTACCGATTTGTACAGGGCAACCTAAGGAAAGAAGAATTGCATCATGTCCTTCAGTTCTTTCCAGTGTCTCTCTCTTATTTCTCCTCATAAAATAGAAAGGACCAAACTGTTCTGCTAACCACTCCCTTGAATTCAGTGGGTTACACCACATGCAGAATAGCCTTGAGGTCAGCAAAAAATTAGAAATGCACTTCATCCTCACTCCATTCTGATGAGAGCAGATGAGGGACAGGATGAAACTTGCTATAACCTTACACTGAAGCCAGCATCTCCATTCCCCTGCAGGCTGAAGCTCCACATTCAAATTACTGGAAACTGCTCAATGCTTACAGGAAAAGACACATTTATCATATTCCAGCAGAACAGTCATCCAAAGGGTTTAACATTACCAATATATTCATTTTTGTGAAGGACCAAATGAAAATTGACTGAAAAAGAATTTTCTCAGTGATTATATGCTTCTCAGATGCACCTACTAATGAGGGTGTTTTCTACACCCCAGTGTTGTACTGCTCTAGTGATACTGGTACAATGGAAGAAACATGCCACTGTGGATGCAGCTACACAGGTATAAACTTGCACCAGCCTTACTTCTCTCACAGCAAAGGGAGCTGCTCACTGCAAGAGTATAAAGTGCCATTACTGCTGTGGAAATACCCCTTTGGGCTTGCACTGAAGCATAAGTTCTAATAGCAGGAAAAACAAACAAAGTGTTGTTAAGATGTATATGCTGGTAATGTAACCGGATAGATGATTGTCTTCCCCTTGGTAATTCCAGCAGGTAACTCTTCAGGGGTTTGTGGTACTTTCTATCAGCCAAAAAGCTCATATGACCATGATGTAACTGGAAGGGTGGGGGTGTGTGGACCGAGGAATTAAACACTGACACCAGTTTTGCTAAAGTAGTAATCTGCTCAATCTGGTACAATTTTATTTTTTTTTATGGTGCAGCCCAGCTACATTTAACTCCCAGCTGAAGTTTGGGTTTTTTTCTTTTTATTACTGAGAGTCATCATTTATTCTCAATATTAATCATATCCCCTTCATAACCAAGTCTTGAAACATACAGCCATAAACACAAACAGAAGCACACGCTGGCTGAGAGCCTGTCCATCTTATCAAATACCGTGAATTAAGATTTCACTCACAAATCACCATCCTGCATCACATTAGTGATATTTCAGAAAGAAAACAGCAACCTAGTATTACTTCAGATAAACACTTCTGAATTGAACCATAACTTAGGTTATATAAGCTGACTTACTGAAGAAAAAACGTTTTGCTCTTTTGACATGCGTTATACAGTGTTGATTTCTAAAATCAATTTTCCTCAGTTGTCCCCAAGCATTAGGAATATGCAGATATAACTGTAAAATCACAAAAATTGTGAAAAGTGTTATTTCCTAGTAGCCCCTTCTCTTCAAGAGCCTGGTTTTCAAGATGATGGGATCAAACAGAACAGCTGTTGAATGAAATAGTCTTATGAACGGCGATTTTACTGCAATTTTCAGCCAAGGTATTCGTTTGGTTGTTGCATTCTGAAACTGCATGATTTGTGCAAGGCTTCCCACAACGCTGCTCTCAACAGGGTTGGAGCAGAGATTTGCTTATCATTTGGACAGGCTGGATTACTAATGATCAAAGAACTTGAGAAGCAAGCCCTCTCTGTGCAAAACTGACAGAAAGCAAGACCCCGTATCAGCATGGCCAGGAAAGGGAACTGGAGACGCAGTTTGTTCTGCTTTATCCTAGCCCTGATACTTTGAGGTGACTGAATTAATTCAAAAGTTTCTGTTGATTTTCCTGGGTAGACCCCTGACTGTTAGAGGACAAAGTAATTCTCTGCTACTGAAAAAAAAAAAATCACTTGTCTGTGAAGCAACTAGTCAACACAACTATGAACAGTTAACAACTAAAGGGAAACATGAATTGCATCTCTCTGCCCTGCTACTAGTGATCATCAGCCCCTTCTAAACCAAGGATCTCTCCACCCTGCTGCCAGCTCCCTTCAGTATAAAACAGCTAACGTACACGAAGCGCAAGAGAGACCTGCTCACACTTACCCTGCTCATAGGCCTCCATCCCACTCTGGTCAAGGGTTTAAGAGCACCGAAAGGCAGAAGATAATAGAGAATAGTCAGAGGCCAAGAACGGAGTTTCAGAGCAGGCCTAGACATACAGCTTAGCTGGCCCAACCTTCGCCTCAGGGCCAGCTGGGGAAACTGCAACCTGAAAGATTACATACACAACATAAGGGTCAGCCATCTCAGCTTCAGAACCACCAGCTTTTGATAACTGGGGATGACTTATTCCTGCTAATCTTTACTTAAACATTGATTCTGCATATCTTTCCTTCTTTGTTTTTTGTCAGTTCATCCCCTTCCCAAAATAAAAGGCCAGTTTATGTTTAAAAAAAAAAAAGGAAGAAATGGTGTTCACTCCCACAGGTCACATTTTATGAATGACACCCTCAAACGTTAAAGACAAGATCACTTGCAGGTGACATTTGAAAACAAAGTCACAGCTGGTTCATCCAACTAACAACATAACATGATAGTGTACAGCGGAAGCCACAAATAACGGTTCTTCCAAATACCGGATGATTACATCCCTAGAAAAAGTTTCTGGTGGCTGCTCCAGCTGTTGGATAACAAAAAATATTCTGAAAGCTAAGAATCTGTGATGCTGGGACTGTAAAGAACTGTATTGAGGGGCAATATTAAGGAAAAAACAGGTATTCTAATGAAAGAAATCTTTGAAACAGTAAGGAAATTAGGTCACTTAGAGGGTTCATGTGTTGAAGGCATCTTGACTAGACTGTACCTCAAATTTATACAGACCTCTTGGTCATTCAGTAACTTCAGAAAACAAGCACTTACTTGAGAAAATTGGCACCCCTGAGTCAATTAATACAGTTTTCAAATAACTGATTCCAAAAGACATCTTTCCAGATCTTAAAACCTCCACTGAGTACCATGCTTCTGAACGGAGAACATGTTACAACATTATCATTATTTGCGTTCTCCACAATGGTAGCCCAATAACCAACTCCTTTGCCTCATAACTAACTGCATCTATGATTTTTTTTTTTGTGATGTGGATGTTCTGGCTGAGCACAAACTCATTTTGTGCAAATGGCCACAGACAGAAGTTGAACTTCTAACTCTCAGAGGGAAAAGTTGCTCATCTCACTAGCAGAGGACATCATGGACTTTGGTTCAAACCCTTGCAGGAGGTCTGGATAAGAGATCCTTCAGGGCTCCATTTCTTCATGAGAAGAAGCCAAAAATAAATCATTGGCATTTCCAAGGTCACACTATCACAGGAAAGCCTGCCTACCTGAGGGCAAAATACTGAAGCCTTTTGCACACTAACTTAAAAATCCCAGCTGAGACTGGGATCCCCACACAGCTGAGGGCAGCATGCCTGCCACCAGGACACACCTCTGTGCACACACTAACTGCAAGTTGTATGCTCTGGCCGCACCAACCAGGATTATATGATACAAAGAATGAGCTATAAAATACTGTGTATGTCTTCCCAAGATGGAAGGAAGCTGGGAAATTAAAAGGAAATATTCTTGCCAATATAGTACATTCAAAACTTGGATCAGAATTACAGTATAATGCAGGAAGGTACAATTGCCACCACTTTGGGATACAAGATGGTGCTGCTGGCTCAGAGGGTTTGTTTTTTCTGCAGTGAACAACTTTTCCCCCCCAAGAATTAATAAATAAGAAAGAGAATGATCTGTGCATCACAATGCAAGGGGAAAAAAACCAAACAAAAACCAAAACCCTGAGAAGATGAAGTGCCATCTCAGCAGAGATAAAGCTGCTTTCTTCTCAGCAGGAGGTGGGATTGACTCGACTTGGGTAGGAAGGGACCCTTCACATTTTTCCCCCATCCTTACCACACACCAGCTTGTGCTCTGCTGGAGGGCTGGCAGGGCCAGAAGCCGGGTCCCCAGCACCCCCTCTCGCTGCTCTCCCCCCCTTTACTGCAGTCGCTGATGGACCAATCCCTGCAGAGCTGCATCCTGGCAGCTCCCTCCGGAGCCCTCTGGCTTCTCACTGCCTTGGCCTGGTTTCAGAACAGTCCCTCACTAATTTCTCCATTCTCCTAGAGATGGAGTGGAAAGGAAAGGAATGAAATCCTCCTCATTCCCCTTGTCATATAACAGCGTGCCCTTCTCTGCCAATTCAATGCATAAGGAGCTTTATAGTAATTAGGCCAAACAAAAGCTTTGCAGATGGCTGTCGATCCTTCTGCTCAGAAACCCTCCCTCCCATCCTCCCTCCCCCTCCTCTCTCCCTTCAGTCACCATTCTTGCAAGCAGAAAACACCCAACAGTACCTGAAACGAGTTCTCCTATTTGGTGTACCACCGGCAGAGCCAGCCGGGCCTGGGCTCTCCAGTCGTGACTGCTGGTCCCCGGCACAGCTGCTGCTGCCGCCGTTCCCTGAACGCAGCCTCCGGACATGAATTTTAACTTTGTGGAGGTTGTAGCAAGAGGGTGGAGGGTTAGATAAAGCTTTATAGCATCTCACCATTTCCCTGTGTGCAGATCTGGTCCCTGCAGGGTGTTTGACTGACACATCGTCAGGGTGATGGCTGGTTGCAAGGCTCAGTCTTTTTTCCTCTACCTCTCTTTCCTTTGCTTGTTCCGGCACAGGAGAGAGGACACGGCGTCACAGTTCCTAATTCCCCCGCTGGTTTGTCTCTGGATTCCCCCTCTGTTTCCCACTTGAATCTCTGCTACGAGGGTTGCAGCTATTGCAAACAAACAGGCATTGTGTCATATTTCAACATCCCACTACAAAGCCGACTGCGCACAAGATAAAAACGAGCTGTCCGTATAAGCAGTCCTTGCTTCTCGCTAGTCGGGGTGGCCATTGAAACCCAACTCCCCAAAAAAACACCCTGCAGGCTCAGGCTGCTGGGCAGCGATGCACTCCAGTCAGATGAGCAGCCAGCTGGCCTTGCACAGCTAACCCGAGTCTGAATCTGAAGCTGGGAGGAGGAGTGGGGCGGAGAATAGGAGGAGATAATTCCCAGCTTCTATTCTGCAGTGCAGCAGCTACCACTAAGTGAGTTCTTGTCTTCTAGGCACCAAAAATCCTTTCCTGCTCTTTATGTCCAGCTTGGATAGAAGAAAACAGAAAGGAATAGAATGTCCTTCTATATTACAATCCTTGCCAGATACCAAGATCCACGCCTTGAAGCCTCTTTCCATCTCAAAAGACTTGCAAAGGGAACAGGTAAAGGACGTTCTACAACTGCCCAGCTACATAACAAAATAAGCCAGTTTCAGGGCCTGCTTGAGAATGGGGTATAGAAGTATTAGTATGTGACTCTCAGTACTGTCACAGTTTTTATGTCCAGTAGAACTAAAATCCAAAAATTAGTCAAGCGGTTTTGGTTTTTTGAAGACAAAAAGCTGCAGTATTTCTATCTGAGCATTCTGAATATACATAAAGGGAATTTCCCTCTTTGACCCTGCAGACCACATTTCCAACACAGATTTTCCACATCTCTTGTTGACTAGATTTGGATTGAACCTGGACCCCTGGGTTCAGAAAGTAGAATTCACCTAGCTACATCTCACCTTCAAGACTGAACCAGAACAGCAGAGGGGCTAACTCTCTAGGGGCTCTCCATTTCACTTACATTTTCTGTTAAAGTCTGGGTTTGAAAAAAAACCAACAAACCACAACAAAAAACAAAACCTCACTTGTTTCCAAAGCTCTCTAAACACCATGAAAGCTGTATGGCTAATAGAGTAGATCAAAAGGAGCACCCATGCTCTCATATATAGGAAACGGTTGTATTGAATTAGGGATAAGGCAGAAGAAGTGGGAGGAGGTCCAGCAGGAAAAAGCTAGAATTAACTAGCTGATGGCGTCCCAACTCAGGCCTTTGAAAGGAAAATGTTCTAGCAAGAATTATATATTTTGATTGGCCTTCAACTCCAAATATTACAAATATTCCCTGGAAACACCTCTGGAGTCCCTGCATTAGAGGTTTTTGTTTTTTTTTTCCAGGAGGAAAAATGCTATATGGTATTCTACATCTCAGGAAGTTCCAAGATCAGCGTGCATGTTGTTATTTAAGATGAATTTTAACAATTGCATATTTAAAAAAATAAAACTCTGAAGGTAAATTTTAAATCAACTGAAAGCACTCAAAACATACTCCTTCCTCCCTGAGCCAACTTTTTGGTTTCCTATTGAAAAATATCATTGTCTTTCTTTGGCTGGCACAAGAAACTCCTACACAACAAAAAATGAAACCATCTGTACAGTAAACCAATGAAAGCAGTTACCCACAATCCCATCAAAATTCAAAGAAACGCAACAAAGAGCACAGAGAAGCTCTTTATCTTGATTTGCCAGGAGTATTAGAAATTACCACCATTACATACCAAATTTTAAACAGAAACAAGCTAAGTTGACGACATCATTTCAAAAGGCACTTCATCAGACCAGGATGAAAATCAATTTCACAAAACTGCCGAGTTAGCCACTGGTGAAGCCAGGCAGGAGCAGGCAGAGGACCCCAACCCAGAGCCCACCCTTTGCTTGGGTGGCTCCCAGCACCCAGCCATGCCCAGCTCCCACAGGCCAGGCTCACCCTGCTCCAGCCTCAGCCTTTGAGGACCCTTCACCTCTTTGCAGGAAGACAACTGAGCAAACAAAAGTCTTATCTACATTTTCTTTGCTACTCTTCCCTTAAGGATAAGGGAGTTAAATCTACCTGCTCTTTCAGTAGAAATTCAATCTTATCCCCCTAACACGTTTTCAATAAATTTTATTCTAGATTGAACAAGCCTGATTCTATTAAAACATGGAACAAAGTAAATACATCATGTGCTTCCCAAAAACAAATGGACATTGAAACATTCTACAGCCCAATGCAGTGGAAGCTACTACCCTTCAGTTCAAAACAAAAAATGTGGTAAGATTCCTCTCCAGGAAGGGAGAAATATTGGTGTTAAAAGCTTAAACGCTGACATACATGGCAAGCTGCCATCCCTGTTGTGGCTGCCTTAAAAGCAATGTATAGTTCCTACAGGTTGAAATGAAACACCCACCCTGAGTACATGAGGAAAGAAACAAGAACTGGAGATCAACCAGCTCATCTCAATAGCTGGACTTCTCAGGATGCAGGCTGTGTCCCAAAGCCTGTGTTACTAGCTTAGAGAAGAATCTTATGATTGTTTGTTTGCAGGAGGTTGGACATCAGTACCAGACTCCCTCACCTGTCTAAACTCATCCAGAACCCACATTTGGTAAATAAATGAAGCAGTCACCAGCAGGTATAAAGCCCTAGAGAATTATTATCTAATAGAGAACTGCTAATCTGCCAGCTATGCAACACCATTCTGGTCTGTCAGCTCAAATAAGCATCAAATCCAGTGACCCCATTTAATTACCTGTCATTACTACCTCAAGCCCTTCCCTCAAGTTTTAAAAAACAATACAGCAAGGCACTGGCAAAAAAGACTAACGTGCAACTGAACTTCAAACCTGCAGTCTCAGTATTAAATCATAAGCATGAATCATCAGGCTTGGTGTGTTCCAGTTGAGCGCTCAGAGCCCTCTGGTCACACCTTCTACATTTGGTAACAGAACTGTTTAAAAAATGCACTGTACGCATGCAAATGCTGTATTCTAGTCAAGTGCCAGCAAAAATAAGGTCTTGTAGTCAGAGGAGAGGTAGTCGGTGACCGTTTATTAAAGGTTCTTTTCCCAGCAGCATCTGTTTAATTTCAGACATGTAATCCCTGCTCCCACCCAACCTTTTCTGGAGCCAGCCCAGCAAGAGGAACACTGGATGCTCCACACCCAGTCCTGAACTCCGAGAGCACAACAAATGTGTTCTCATGCCGCTGAGGAAACCCGAGTGCAGAGTTGGGGTCTGCCAAGGCCACGCGATTTCCGAGCAGCGTGTTCACTTCCCGGCCGGAGAAGAGCCGGCACTGCTCTCCGCAGCTCTGCTGGTGCTGGCTCCTGAAACGTGCCGTGCCCTGCTTTACCCAGCCTTTATTTCTAAACTTCTTTACTTCTCATATGAAGAAGTCTTTATATACATTCCTTAACTGAGCAACTTTTAAAAATTATTTCCCGCTACTTTTACGTTGCTGTTTCAGTTACATTCTATAAATAGAG
Organism: Hemiprocne comata; assembly: GCA_020745705.1. Classification (NCBI taxonomy): domain Eukaryota; kingdom Metazoa; phylum Chordata; class Aves; order Apodiformes; family Apodidae; genus Hemiprocne; species Hemiprocne comata. The sequence goes on along the minus strand of CM036602.1, from coordinate 10,661,150 downwards.
AGGAAAAAAAGTGGTATTTTAAGCTAGCTATAAAAAGGTTTGGTGTTTTTTTTTTAAACTTAAACCCGAATTCCTTACAAGAAGCCTGTTGTATAGTCTCAAAGATCTCTTCTGTGAAGCTAGGAAAATAAGATTTATATACTTTTTCAAAGTGACAAGAAAATTGATGTCACGAAAATTGATGACACCTAAAATACACCGTATCGTTTTAATATTTTGTATTTTCCATTTCATGTTTAAAAATATGTATTTTAGCTTAAGATACCTGTAAAGAAAACTCTCTGTTCTGTAAGGGGTGTCTAATGGAAGCATAATCCGCGTTACATCCTCCCAACAAGCAGACCCCGGCCGAAGCTGGGCAAAGCTGCCGGTGGCTCCTCCGGCCCGGAGGTAGTGAACAACGGGACTCTGACCTCTGATAACGCAGGTCCAAGGCACTGATTGTGTTTAAATCTGCTAGAAGATTACTCATGAGAGAGGCGAGACTTCGGAACATCTTTCCTGAAACTTCCAGCAACCCAGAGACCCGCTCGGCAGCCCCCTGCCCGTCCCGAGGCTCGCCCTTACCTGATGCCGGCCGGCAGAACCAACCGCGGGCCAAGCTCGGCTCCTTCCTGGCTCTCTGCTTCCACCCACAGAACCACGATGCTTACCCGACCTTTTGAAGCAGTTTTCAGAGACGTGAACAAAGCAGCGGACTGCAAACCCCACCAACGCGCTCTCCCGCCCCCGGGCCAGCGAGGGCATCCGGCCCGATCGGCCGACCCCCCGGCGCCTTCCTCGGCCAGGGCAAGGGGCCGGAATGGCGCCCCCACCTACCTCCCGGCGGTGGCGGCGCGGCGCGGCACGGCACGGCACGGCACAACCCGCCCGGTTAGGGTACGCCGCCGCCCCTCGCTCGCTGCCGCTCCGGTGCGGAGTGGCCGGTTCTCGGCTTAAGGAAGCGGTGCGGAGCCCACAGCCCTCCCCCCGCCTCGCCTCCCAGCCACTAGCGCTCCAAAACTGTTGCCCTCCCGCAGGGCCCCGGCCCCCTTCGGAGGAGGAGCCAGGGCGGGAGAAACGAAAAGGAAGAGAAAGCGGAGGGGACCGGAACACGGACACCGCGTCGTCTCGGCCGGCGGTACCCCAGGGCGGGGCGGGGGTCCGCAGCCCAGCCGGCCGGACCCCGGGCGCTCCGCAGGAGAAAGAGTCTGTCTGCCCAGAGAGGTACCCAGGCTGGGCGTTGGACACTCCAGGGGGACAAAGGGTCCCTTCATCACCTCTTAGTTTCCCAAGGAGCCACTGGCCAAGACAACAGAGAAAGCGGCTGTGTCGGGGACCTCGTGGGGATGCTGCACAGCGCCCCGCGTCCCGGCAGACCCGCTGCCCACGGCGCTGTCCTGCTGCGGGGACACAACCTGAGACACGCGTTTTCAGCCAAAGCAAGAAAGTGCACTGCAATCTCATAAAGCGTTCCTGGAACGCTCAGAGAAATTGCTCCATAATCCCAGCAAGATGCTCCGGAAGTTGAACGAGATAGAGCAGATTTACATCTCACTGGTGAGATTAAAAAAATACTCAGTTCAATTTTCCAGAACAGCTGAGAAAACCATTTACACGGTCACTTCCTTCATCCCCTTGAACATTTTCTGACCATTTTTATCATGCGCATCAGCATACTGCAATAAATATTTTATACTAATTGTAGGTTTGGTCAAATAAAACTGATCAGAACACAGGAGTAAGAGTGAAGAATACGACAGCAACCAACCAGAGATAACGTTTCGTTCTTTCAAAGTTGGATTGAAAAAAAATAAAGATTTTTTCCCGTTATTAGGTCTTTCATGAACTTGAAATACGCCTTTTAGCATAATACAGAACGTTTGTCTCCTTTGGGCCAAGAAAAGCATCTTCTGTAAGGTACTGGCAAAACAGCATCCTGTAACCTCTGTTACATAAATATGAGCAGTTTTTAATATCAATAGGAAAGACTACGTTGTTCTTACTTGAGGATCAAGATTCTAAACCCATACTCATGCACCTTCCCACTGTTATTAAACTGTTTCTAAAAACTTTGGCCCCTGACAAGCTGAGGTTCAAACAGGACAGAACTGTGCATTAACCTGTCATCTGTATTATCAGATGTCACTCCAGCTCACTTCCCTTAGAGGTTCGCTGTTTTTCCTGGTGCTCGTCACTCCAACAAACACTGCTTTTTGTTTACACAAAACAGAACAAACTAGGGAAGCAAAGGACACCTACAGGAAGTTCCCCTCTCTGGAGGAAAACTCGGGTTCATCTGGTCACTGTTCATCCAAACTCACTCACTGGCCAAGGTTTCCCAAAGTAAATCTTCAATCCTAAATCAGCACTGCCGCCGTGAGAAGAGACAAAACGCCCGCAGTTACCGTATGAATGGCATCCTATGCATGCAGATCCCAGCCAGGAAATGGTCTGTGACTGCAAGGATTTGAAACAATAAGCTTCCATTCATCTGATAAATATCTACCTGTCTCCCTCCAAGCCCTCTCTGCTTTACCTCATCTGATTAAATGAAAGCTGATCCTCACTGGTATTCACAGTAGGAGACACACAAAGGCGCTAATCGGCTCAAGCTATTAAGTGACATAATGTCTCTAAGAAAATTATCGGAAGAAAAGGTCTATGCTAAAGAAACAATAGTTTTCCCCTGTGGGAAAACTTAAGGGACACTTAAACCAGTTTCATTTTTCCACCCCATTTTTTATGAAGCTTGAGCTAAACAAAACCAGATAGGAGTCTTTTTAATTCAATCAAAAACTATGCAAACTCCTATGATGATACCGGTATGTGGAATCAGAACTCGATAGCAACAGGCTCGGCAGTGAGGACATGTGCAGCAGTTTCTTGTTCTACACAACTCTTTCAATGCTCATTCAGTCACACTTGGTCTCTTTCTGCCATGCAAAGGCTTATTCTGCTCTAAAAACAAGATGACACCTCTCTTTTCCACACTCCTAAGTGTGCTTCCAGGGATGCAAAAACCAAAAAAACGGAATTTGAAATATCAGCAAGGAAGACACTCCGCTTTTCAATAAAATGGAACAATGCAGCTCTTGTTTTTCTTGAGTCCTTCATTGTTTGGAAGGTTTCTTGCAACGTCTGAACACAGTTACTCTTTTTACTTCTGTCAAGCTTCCTTTCCCTCCCACAGACGCATTCAACAGAACTTAAGCATATCAGGAAGGACTAGGAAACCACGTTAATGTCTTACTGGTATCTGCTACATTTAGCAGCCCTGCTTGTCGGTTTGAAATTCTCCGTGTGACTCCTCACTGCAAAAAAACTAATCCTTTAAGCTGTTTCATCAAAAGCAGTACTCATAGCTTCACTAAATAATAACCAAGTAATAACAAACCAGCATATCAGTAAATGCAAGAACGCAAATGTAATAAGGGAATTACCCAATTTCATACATAGAAGCATTAACAATAAAAAACCAATTTGTTTTTGAGTATCAAAACTGAATTGACATTGCCTTTTGAAATAAATACTCCATGGACACTTACCAGTCTCCTTTTTTAATCAGAACATTAAACCTGTTTGAAATAAGCTTCAGCAGGAAAAGAATACACAGAAGAGGGATTGACAGACAAATTCCTCAGGAGCTACCTGTAGCCTTAGCATCTGGACTGCCTGGATCATATCTGATTTGGGCGACTAGTCAAAATGAATTTAGGGATTCCAGCCTAGTCCCCCACAGGCACGTGGCCAAAATACTCTCAAACTGGCAGTGTGCTCAGGAATGCAAAGAAACAGGGATGCTAAAGGTCATACTTAAGCATCTCCTACACAATCCTACAATCCTAGAGTGTTTAACTCCTTGCCTTCAGGAACAGCACTGAAGCAGGCACCCACCTGGCTGTTTGGAAGAACACCATATATACCATTTGAAACTGTCTAACACAGTTGTACAATATACTTACTATTTCAGAGAAGATACAGCAGTTACAGGAAGTTATGAAGTATTTACTTAAATGCTGCAATGGATATTTGACCTATGGACCTGATAAACATACTGCAATTCTGCAGTAATTTCTAACTTCCTTGGAATCCAGAAGGAAAAGGCAAAAATCCCTCAGGATCGGCAAGAGCCATTACAGACCTACGTGTTACCTATGATGAAAAAAATGGTCTTTCTATATATTCACAAAGAAAACAGGTAGATTTTTATTAACTAGGTATTAATATAGGCTCGACTTGATGATCTTAAAGGTCTTTTCCAGCCTTGGTAGTTCTGTGATTCTGTGTAATTCCATCTCAGCTTCCTTATAAAGTATAAAGCATGAAGGCACAGAGGAAGTAAGCAAAGTGCCTAAAGTAGCACAGATTGAGCAGTGCAGTGAGTGAGAAGATAAACCCCACTACTACTGCACAAGCTGTACCTATAGCTAGAACTACTAGGACAAAGACCCTCAGGCCTGAATGCTTTTTTACTTTTCTAATACATACTTCTAGCCTTGCCTGGTTTGATTTTTGTATTTAATTCTGTACATTGTGTAATGTGCTTAGTTTGCTACCTTGCAATGCCAGGTGGGGAAAATCAGAAAATGCATTGCAGGAAGCAGAGAACAGCTCCATCAGCTTCTGCAGATGGGTGCCTCATGCTCTCTCAGGAGTGTGAGTGGACAGAAGGTTGAAGATGAGGCTGCATCATGCCTTGGCAGTGATGAAGGCCAACAGCATAGAGGAGCAGACACCAAGGGAAGGTCATTCCCTTTTATTTTGTGCATGTTGGACCACATCTGGAATACATTGTCGAGTTTACTTAGGATCAAGAAAGATCTTGATAGGCTTGAGCATGTCTAGTGAAGGGCCAGCAGGATGACTGTTGCAGCACATGGCCTGTGAGGATGGGCTGAGGGTACTGAGCTTGTTCAGCCTGGAGAGACTTAAGAGGCACTGAACAACAGCCTTCCAACATCCAAGATGAGGTTACTGAGAAGATGGGAAGATGGAACCAGGCTCTTTACAGAGGGAGATGGAGACAACAGCCATAAACTGAAACAAAGAAGGTTCTAACTGGATATAAGGAAAATATTTTTCACTAGAAGGATAATTAAACACTGGAACAGACTTGCCCGAGACACTGTGGAATCTCTGTCCTTGGAAATTTTTAAGATCCAAGTGGACAAAGCCCTGAGTAACCTGGTCTGAACTCAGTGTTAGCCCTGCTAACATCTGAATGTTTCAGTGCCTACCAAAACATGTATTTGTTCAAATTACATAATACAAACACTTGATTAAGTGTTTGTATTGTCTACCTCCAATTTGACAAGTATTTAAAAAAAAAAAGTGTCAGCCATACTAAAAGATGGAGGAGACACCAGCAGTTCCCAACGTATCATTACACTGACTTCAGCCAGAATGGTAGTTACTTAAGTCACTAAAACTTTAGTTCCATGATTTGTCAGAAATGCATTGGCAGTAGAGGACAAATCAAACATTGCCATGTTGGAATGAAGGCAAAATAGCTTTGCATCAAATGTGGCAGAAGCAAAATTGCCCCAAGTTTCTTACCTCCCACTCACTCGCAAGCTTCACAGGCACCTCTATGCCCCTCTTCTCCATCTGTTCCAACTTGTAATCCTCATATTTTCTGTATCCTGCATATCCCCCACCTGTAGCTACCAGAACATGTAAAGGGCGCAGGCGGAAGACTTGTCCTACTGGAGCAGTATGAAGCTTCTTCCTGTCTGTAGCAGAAAAAAAAAGCAGACTTCAGGAAAGATCACTACAAAGCAAAGAAAAAGCTATCATGTGTCATGAGGGATGTCAGCTTAAGTGATGAAGATATGATCAGAAATCTATGACACAGAAGGTCAGTACTCCAGTTATTGCAGCTTACCAAGTTACTGAAACTGGTCATCTATGTTTTTAACCTTATCCCCCTCCCCCCACATCCTTCCAACACTCTTCCCCCCAAAATACATAAAACGAACTCCCTGAAAGCACCATGGAGAAATATATAAAATGAGCTGCCCGAAATCACTATCATAATTCCAACTATGAGATCTTCTATATTGTTAGTCTATAGAATAATACGTTGCTGGAGAATGATCTGTAGCTCTGTGGAGCTTCCTGCTTCTCAGTCATTAAAGCTTTGATGATAGTGAGGGAATCCCCCAGTTGTTCAGCTAACCGGAAGAGGGGAGGAAATGACGACCTGCTCTAGTGTAGGTTTGGGAAACAGGATAACAGGCACATTTCTGCTGTAATACACGTCACCCCATGAAGAAGAAATGACCTCTAGTATTACATCTACTTCTTACTGGGAACTACCAAGCTCCTCCTTGGTGAGCTCTGGTCACTGCACTGTCACTAAGCAACGGGACAGCCGCACCAGACAACCACAGCAGCAGTATTTCCCTTGCAAAATCTTTAGAGAAAACAAGTATGCTCGGGCTTGATGGGAGAAGTATTAGACTGTGCTGCTTCTACCTGTATTACAGTCAGTCTAAAGGTTCTTGACAATGAGCAGAAGTCACTACCCGACAGAGAAAATGCCCAAAGGAACTAATTCTCTGATAATTAGTGTCACTACCACAACAACAATCAACATCGATGAGCCAGAACAAAAGGTAATGGAGTGTATCTTGTTCCATCAATTTAAGGCTTGGGGTTAGACTATGAAAGGATGCATTAACGACCAAAAGAATTCAGTAAACACTCAATCTCTTTCTAGGCACACAGAGACAAATCATAATTGCTTAGCAATCTGGGAAGCTTTAGTTGTAAGTAGCAGAGCTGATTAGAAGCATTCAGCTATTCCACATCCATGACGCTGCAAAAAGATGCCAAATTAAAGTAACTCCTGCTCACATCTGTTCTGAAAAAGAAATTTAAAAGATTGTTATTTTCTGGGAAAAAAAACCCAACAAAGGAGCCTACAACTACAGTTACAGTTAAGATTCTAAAAATATTCTACTCTAAAGAACAATGGACTTTTATAAAGAAAAACTTTCATTTATTTTGAATTTACAGACTCTAGAACCTCTCAACTTTGCATCACTATTTCAACAGAAATGTCTGTACAGAGACCAAATATACTCTTTAGCCCTAAAGCCTTTAACACCCTTCCCACCACATCTTCTGTTCTAAGTTAGCTAAGCTGCTCAGCTATTTCACCAGAGCTTAGCAAATTCCCAAACCAAAACCCCTCAGCAGGAACAGTTCGTTGTGGTTTGTGTCCAGGGAGAGGCTTTTTCTGCTTCAAGAGCCTCTATGGATTACACCTATGTGAACCTTCCTCTTCCTGTGCTAGAGACCAAACCATTGCATGTTCCAAAAGCCACAGCAAACACAATTTAATTTGCTGATAAATTATTTGAAGAGTTGACTTTTCCTCATCTCCAGCATTAATGAAACAGCACTTCTGTAACTGGTATCCACAACATAATCATTGGCAAAGGCATCTAACATGCCATTGTTAAGCTTTTTTTGCCCTGACAAAATAAAATTCGACACCTTCCACACATGAATGAAATTCACACAACAAATTCCAAGACAAAAATATTAGTTACTGATTTTGGAAAAACAAAACCAAACCAACAAAAAACATAAGAAAACAAACACTTTCATGCAGTTGTCACTCTTAAAGAGATTTTATCTGAACATCGGTGTTCTCTAATGATCCTAACGATTGCAGCATGAGAACATGTGGAAAGCTCCGTCTTGGCACATGAGACAATTGAAACAAGAGGAAAAAAGGTGTCAGTCATTTAACATACCAATAACGTTTTTCAGATGCTTTGAGCCCTACATTGAGTATATTCAGCAAACAAGAATAAAGTAACAATTTCCTTCTTTGGAACAAATGAAAGAATCATTACCCCTCAGAAACATAAAAAATGCAGCATGAGAAAGCAAAAAAAAGCATGCTCTACTCTATGTGATCACATGCAATGATAGAAATACTGCTTTGGCACTCTGACCAAATTAAGAATTTCTTCTAGGAAAGGATATAAGCATTTAGAGGAGGCCATTATACTGAGTAGAGATAAAACTAGAGTTATCTTCACTTCCTAAGGACATAATTTGCAAGTCATCTAGATTTAAATCCAAACCAGAATCTGAAATGTTAATGGCTTAGAAAATAGCTAAAAATTAAATTGTTCGAAACTCAAAGCTATCTTCAAATGACCTTTTCTTCCATGTGATCAACAAATTTGCAGTATGCATTCAGCTTCCTAGATTTTTTTTTTCTGTAAGGACTAACTTTGCTTTCCAGACAACAAAGAGCTGCTGTTTCCATTAATCTGTGTAAGCATATTTCTCAATAATGAAATATCCACATATGACATACCAGACAAAGCATTTGGACAGGCAAGTTAACCCTAAGAAATAGTTATAGAAAATGGGATCAGTACCTCAGCTGCAGTTGTTATACTAAGATATGACAATGCATATGCTGCAAGTTTATGAATATGTATTGAATATTTATGAATATAAATATTTATTTAAAACAAATAATATTTGCTCTTCACAGCATTACTCAAGAGTAACTCCAAGTGAATGCACCCTTTTAATCAGGTCTTAAACATCTCGTGTAAACCTAGTTTAATTTCCTGATTTATTAAAAATTAAAATTACAGATTAAAATATAAAACAGTGTTTATACCTTTTCTAAGGATATTTATACATTTTCCTTCTTACAGGCTGAAGTCCGAATTCCTCTGACTTGTCAAGGTGCAAAGCTGACAACTGCACTACAAAGCAGGTAATACAGTTGATCATTTTCAACAAACTCCCACCTGGTTTACATTTTTACTTTCTTTTCATCCATTCTGTATTAAGCCTGATATTGCCCTTCTCAGTCAGTCCCTTCATGTCTAACATTATTTCACTGGCTTTCATGTTGATCACAGATACCATTTTAGCTGGCAGGCCCATTATTCATGGCTGGATGGATGTGGTATGAGAAAGGTGCATTTGTGTTTACAGACAACAAGGCACGTTTGAAGGATGTAGAGCTGCCCAGCTCTTGTAATGTTTGAACAGACTAATTAAATAGCAAGTTTGTAAAATAACGTAAGAAAGATGGAAACAGATCCTAATATAAATTTCCCTTAGGAAAGAAAAAAGAGAAAATAGAAATGCAGCAGCCATTCACTTTATTCTCCTGCCCACCACACACAGGTATAATGCAGTGTGAGAGTGATCAAAAATAATGAGGAAAAAAAACCCAGAAAATAAACAACTGCATGGTCTGATAGGAAGCCCCAACAGAGGTATTCCTGATTTGAGGAGCTGACATTCCCCCAGTTTAGCCAATACTGCTCTGGATGCTATAGCATCTAAACTGCTGTCCAGATTTGTGCCTCTGCAAGGCTCCTCATATCCATAAAATCATTGTGGAACAGATGGAACTTCTAAAAGAACGAGAAGAAGCTTTCAACTATAGCTAGGCGAGTTAGTTGTCTAAAAAGCTTCTCTTGTTAATGGAAATTCTTTTTTGGGCAGAGTTAATTGGTTTTTATTTTTATTGCTACATTTCTTATCCAAATAATCTAAAATAGCTGAGAAACAGCAAATATAATCTCATAAGGAATCTTATGAAATGGCTAAATTCACTTATTTTATCTTCTGGAAAACAAAACACTAAATGAGAAAAGCCTAATTTGCAAGCTTTTGTCTATGGACATGCCATGAATTGATTAGGTCTCTGATGCTGGACTTCCACTTCTACTTCAATCTCAAGAAGTTCATGTTACTGTAATTTGCTTATTTTTTTAATAAATCAGAATTTAAAAACACTGGATAGGTGCAAGCCTTCACTCACCACTGAAAAATGTCCTGGAAGGTGGCTGCTTCCACAGGACTCCAGCTCGAACACAGACATTCCCATGCATAAGGAAGTTACAGCTAGTCAGCAAACTGCAAATAAAACAAGCAAGAAATATTAGTTTAAGTAAAAATGTTTAATAGTGCAAAGGTAAGCAGTTAAATGCAGTGCTAATCTTATATACAGAAGCTGAATAATACAGAAGGAAAAGTCCCTTTGAAGTACCATAAAATTTCCATTGACTCTACTCCCTATGGCCCATTCCTCCCCTAGAAATGAAACAAAAAACCCTGAGAGTCCAACTGCTCCTGCAGATATTTATTTAATGTTGTATTTCTCTTTTATTTTCCTTACTGAATATTGATTTATGTTCCTCTTGAGCTTAATTCTATTGTAACAGTGACACTCCTAAGTATCGTGTGTCCTGATCTTGACAATAGCCTTTTTTGGGCAACTAGCTACTATTGTTATTAAAAATCGTATCTTGGCCTGTTTGGAATTCTAAAAACCTTGTGGGTTTGAATACAACCCGAGTCTTTTTAAAAAAGCAAGCTAGATTAATCTAATTCCACCTTGTTTTATGCACTGCCCTGCCTACATGTTTAGTAATCTCTTTGCTTTTTTTTTTCTTAAATAAATTATTCTAGACCTGATGAGAGTTACTACTCTCTAAATGTGCTTTCAGTTTAACACAGAGCAACTTTATCCAGCAGCATGCAGACAACTCCTTTGAGAACAGGGGAAGCAAAAACATTTAAAAACCAAAACAATTTATCTACTTACAGGGTGTGTATATAGCACAAGAATCATCTTCTGTAACAACGTGGCTAACATGTATTTACTTCCATCCAAAAGTAATGTTTATATGGGGAAAAGTTTAATTCAGTCATGCTGATCAAAACAAATTCTGCTTGCAAATGTAGTGGCAATTTCTGTAATGATCACTTAGCACTTGCAATTATTCTGTCTTCACCAGGCTTCTACACAGGTGTGTCATTTAAGAATCTCCTTCCTTAGAACCACCAGCCTTAAGAAACACTTTTGAATATCCCCTTCCTTACCGTAACATAAAATAGTTATTGATTCTATGAAGAAGATTTTATGTCATTTATTAGACCAGCTGGTATAGCTGGAAAAGTAAAAAGGCTGCCAGGCACAGCTCTTCTTTAGAATTTGTCTAACCACTCTGTTTGCTGGTGAACTGTAATGAATGGTTCTGCTACTCTAAAAACAAGTAAAATAGACTTATAACTGGCCAACACAGGGAAAAGGTGCTTCAGCCACGATTTTTCATATGTTTAATATATAATATTTCATTTAATGTTTCTAATATATTTGAAAAGGATCCATTGAATCATACAAAAACTATTCATGTTCAACGTCTATAAATAAGTATTTTTAGACAAGTGCTTGAAGATGGGATGGCAGCACCACAGCCTGCTGTTAGACTGAGGCACAGGCCCAAGCCAGGGTGGGAGAGGGGCAGTGTTCTCACACCAACAGGTTTAGTCCGTTGGGAAGAACCAGGTCTGGCAGGTCTTTGTGCAGCACACTCATTCCCGGGATACAAACACCACAGCTGGGATGTCTTCATTTGGCCCTCTTACCTTTATCTGCTCTTGATCAGAATACATGCTGAGTACAGAATTACTTCATTAGCTTACAAGCTATTGCATCATTTAGGGTGATTAAATTCCAGGAAGTGATTATTAAGAATTAATTTCAGGTGTCTACTGAGTTACATATAGACATTATCTCTTTATTTAGAAAAAGAGTCATCAAACAGCAGGTTTCTTGCCTAAAAAAAATCTACATAATTATTCTAGTAGACACCTGGTAACAACGTTTTAATGGTAGTGAAGGCCAAACAGCTCTAGCTTTCTTATCCTCATAATATTTCCTCAGCAATATTTCACTCTACCCTTCAGCTTCATGGTCTCTATTAAAGCCAATGTATGAATCCAAATATGACAGGACAGTCCCTGCCCCAAAGCACAGATTCCTGTAACCGGGTGTGAAACATGCCACACTGCTGCATCATCATCTCCCAGGACATTATTTCCTTAGCAAGACAGAAAAAGCGTCCCACACTGCTGCAGAACCTGTATGTTTGACACTACAACATGATGTAATTTTACCATGAACAACGAGGTCAGCTGATCCACTCGGGTCAGACCTACATTAATTTGTGGTATTACAAGGCCTGCTTTACAACATATTAAAACACCTGGGATAAAGGAGTACTTGTCCATCAGCAAACTAAAAAAAAAAAAAAAGACAGCCCCAACAAAAGTAGCTGCATTGAGTTCCCAGGAGCATCCAAGAGCTGTTCAGATTGCCAAGGCACAGCAGGGCACAGTGGGACTTGGTACTTCAGCAGACAGATCATCACAGAAGGACACAACAATTAACTGCAGACCCTAAGCTCTTACCAAAATTGTTTTTGGTGTCTAACATGTGCAAACCAGACTCCTCCTTACTCTGAAAAGTGTCTAAAAATAAGATGCCAAGACTAAATAGTTTACTGTCAGCCTGACTTTCCCTGCTCCTGACATGGGTATAAGTGTGTAGGAGTGTTGGCCTCCTGCCTTTGCCACCCAGCTGGAGGTTGTTGGCGCGGGAACGAAGGGATTCCACGTTAGCTTCTGTCCCTCGGGGACTTCAGCTCTCGTGGGACAAGGGACGACTCTGCGCTGCCGGGCACCGAGGCCGGGCAGTAGAGGCACAACGCACGCAGGGTGTTTTCTACAGGTACTGAGAGAGAAGGTGGAGTAAGGACATTGTGTGCTCTGTCTAAGAACACAGAATTGTGTCCTAGAAACAGTATTCTTAAAACTGTCCCGCTGCTATGAACAGCGTTCAGAGACTCTCCGGTGCAGGCCTGTGGGCTCCCCGCGAGGTGCTTCTCACCGCCGGTCCTCCCAGGGTTACACAACCTCAGGGGCAGTAGCTGCCCCCAACTACCGATTTCTACTAAAACCTTACACACTGACAACTGTGGACTATGAAACCGAGTTTAAATTACACAAGGCCACACGATTTTCTTCCTTAAAAAATGTGAAACCTTTCTCTTTCTTTCCAGCTTGGAGACCGAGGACAAGACTCCTCGCACGTGCACAAGGAACACGGCCGAGGCATCAAGAACAACCGCATTTTCACCTCGTTAGCGAAAGAGGCAGCTGAAGAGGAGGGGGCGGCTGCTTCCCCCGGTCCGGGGAAGGCTGGACCGCCGCCCGGCTTCTTCACGCCCCCCGCCGCCGAGGTGCCGGCTGTCAGCGGCTGCCGCTTCGCCCCCTGCTCTGCCGGGGCCAGACAGCCCCAGCCCCAGCCCCAGCCCCAGCCCCAGGGCCCCTCGCCGCCGGGCAGAGCCGAGCTGTGCCGTGCCGTGCCGTCCCGCCCGCCGTACCCGTACCTGCTCCGTCTCAGCGCAGCCACGCCGCACCGCGCTACGGCCGCCGCCATCTTGTCTCGCCGCCACCGCCGCGTCCTCTGCTGCGTCTCGCGCGCGACCAGACAGTAGCGGTGAGGGGCGGGGCCACGGGGGGAGTGGGGCGGGGCCACGGGGGGAGTGGGGCGGGGCTGCTGTGAGGGGAGGGGCCGTTCCCGCCGGTGGTGTGAGGAGAGCATCGTTACCCGAAGGGAATATGGTGTGTAGGGAAGAGAATGTTCCTCAGAGGAAAGAGGGGATGGGGACCTGGGTACGAGGCTGTTCCCCAAAAACGGGATGTGGTGTGTGGTGAGGGCAGTTCTCTGGGAACGATGTGGTGAGGGGACAGGGCTGTCCCTGAGGGGATGTGGTGAGGGGACAGGCCCATCCTTGAGGTGGTGTGGTAAGGGGACAGGGCCTTCCATTAGGTGGTGTGGTGAGGGGACAGGGCCTTCCATTAGGTGATGTGGTGAGGAGACAGGGCTGTCCCTGAGGCGATGTGGTGAGGGGACAGGGCCTTCCTTGAGTTGGTGTGGTGAGGGGACAGCGCAGTCCCTGAGGGGATGTGGTGAGGGGATTGGACTGCCTCTGAGGGAACATGATGTGGGGGCTGTTTCCTGGGGCATGTAGTATGAGGACAGTTTTGTCTCTGAGGGTTTGTGGTATGGGGACAAGGCTCCTCCACAAAGGGAATATGGTACCATGACAAAGCTATTCCTTAAGGGGAGGTATTGTTTGAGGAGACAACTGCTTCTTGGGGAGTTGAAGATGACGCAGTTGGGGTTCAGCTGATTCCCAGCATTGCTGTTGAGGGCAGGTAAGACTTTGGCCACAGATAAGAGAGCACAAGGGATGTCAGGGCAGGGATTTTACTGGGGAGAGACATGACATGGGGCAGACACAATGCTGTTCCTGCAAGTGAGATGTTGGGCAGGGTAGTGCAGTAACATTGGTTCTTACGCTGCCGCCCCTTACCTGGATCCTAGCAGCACAGGGGGAATTTTACAGAGATTATTTGGTTTCCACCCTCTTAGATGCATCCTTAGATAGATGCATAGATGCTACATTACTAGGAAGTAGCTAACTAACCATTTTCTGATGGTGGTAGGGGAGTAGTTTCATAGAGTAAATCAGTAGGAAAAGAATTCTGGAGTCCTGCTGCTGTGTTTCCGCATTTTCGATGCTTTAGGACATGGTCCTCTCAGCAGATCTAATTATTTTAATTATGCAATAATATGTGCTTGTTTTCCTGGCTAGGCCTAAATGAAGTCTACGTCATCATCATGTAATTCTGTTTTTATCACATCACCACAGACATCAGCATAGTGTCTGTGTGAGTATCTTAGACATACAAAGCCTTTTCTTTTTAAATATGTAAGATTTGAGCAGAGATCCAGATGCAGCTCTCATTTAATAGTAATATTACTAGCTTACTGGGTTCTTGGGATGCACGTATATCCTGAGCTAATGTAATGGTAGGATTGGCAGGAAGTAAAACCTCAAAGAAGGTGGGATTTAATTCTGTTGGGTGCTTTGTTACAAGCATTGCAGGAGCCATTAGCTTTGATGTCTAACTGCACTCTGCTGGTGGGCCTGATGGACAAGTTTCCTTAGAAGTGATTCAGGAGTGACTCAGAGATTAAGGTGTAGTTAAATGAAATACACCTGTTTATAGTGTATATTAACTGATATTGACTGAACTGATTAGTGATCTGTCCTGATCTAATTTTTCTCCCTGGAATTAAAAATAAATATTGGACTGTTACTACAAAGATACTTGTATAATGTGTTCTGTTCTTACTTCTTGTTGTTGTGTTGTGTGGGTTTTTTTGAAGTCTGATAATATATTGTATCAAAAGATTATATAAATTACACTCACTGAGAAATAAAACATACTTCTCAAATGGTACTGAGCTGTGCTAGACCTGTGCAGATGAGCCAAGGCAAAGAGTGGATTAATACCACAGTTCTCTTAGCAGATGAGAGAATGGAGATCTTAGGGCTCAAGAACATTTGTTGAGGGAGTGCAGGGAGTAGTGAGAAATGTAACTCCTTCTGTGATCAGATTAGTGGGAGACACAACACCTCAGCAAATGTTGCAGATCCAGTGAGATAACTTGTGAAATGCAGAGGTGAGTGATGGAATCCATGTACATGAACACAAAAGAAGCAAGTGGGGAATAAAGACTGTAAATCACTAGGGAAGAATGTGTAAGGCAGCAAAATAAATCTGGAAAAATACTGGCAAAAATACATTAATCAGAGAAAGTACTAAGAAAACCCATAAAATTAAGAAGGAAAACATAACTAAGAAAAAGACTTTTTTTTCCCCAGGACACTTGGAATAGTCAGTTCTTTCCTGAACAGGAAAGATGAAGCCATATTAACAATATTTCAGATCAGTTCAGTATGTGACTTTCTGTTTATATATATGTACATGTTTTGTTTTGGGTTTTTTCCCTACTGTATAATTAATTATGTTAATCATGGCTACTGTAGAGTAAATAAGAGGTAATATTCCAGGCTAAGTGTTAGAAAACAGGGAAATAAGCCAGTCTGGGTGAGACTGCTGTGCTAGAATGGAATGAAGACAGTCAAGAGAGTCAACAGTGTCACAGTTCTGTTCTGAACTCACTGGGAGGCATAGGATTGCTTTTTGTTTAAAATAACTCAGTAGGTAGATCGTTAACAGAAGAAAAAATACAGTCAGAAGGAGCCTGCAATATTCTGTAGAGAGACATGTTCAGCAGTTGGGGCAATTCCCTTAGCTTTAGATATCTTTTTGTAAGATAGATGTAAGTCTTACCTACCTCCCAAAGGCATTTTAGTGCCACTTGAAACAGAAGCACAATTTATTTCAAAAGCAGAGGCTTACATTTTTTCCTCTGTCTATTCATAACAAAGCAGAAAGTGCATGGATATTTACCATCTATGGATAGAATAGTACACTGTCCCTGCCCCTGCACGCCAGCATACGCCATCCTCTGACAGTTTGTTGTTTTTTTTCTCAAATTATGCTTTATCCTTGTTGATGCCTAAAACCCCCTTGTTATCTTCCAGAATCTTTGGTCATCACTGTGGAATTCCTGGTATGAGGACACAGAGCTTCAGGGTAGAGAGAAGGTCCATGCTGAACTGCTGTAATCATGAAGACAGTGATTTTAATTGTCCTAATCATCTTCACTTTGCTGTCTGCAGGTAAGGCTCATGAGGAGACAGAAAAAGAAAGGTGACCTCTGGATGGGTTACCAGGATACAAACTCTGATACATGCTTTGGTTTTGTTTGCTTCTGTGCAAAGAAGTTGCAGCTAGAACTGTGCTTCTAATTTCCAGTTGCCTGCGTTTTTCTGTTTGATCATTGGCAGATGTGGGTTTTGAAATGGCTTGGTACACTAGTTTCTCAGTAATTCAGTGAAGGTTTGTTTCCTTTAAATAGCTGAGATCTGTGTCCTCATTAATGCTGTCAAAATGAATCCATGTATTTCAAGCTTCTCCCCTCTAAAACCACAACAGATTCTTTTTGAATTGTGAGGAATTAATGTCAAAACAAGTGGCATACAAGTGTCTGATGCTGTGCTCAAAGAAATAAAAATGTCAGTGTTTTAATTGTAAGCTTTCATTCCGGGCAATGTTATGGTTTTTTTTAATATTAGTAGATTGCTAGAGAGCCAAATGCTTAAACATCTGGAAGTGACAATGTTAGAGGTGTTGTAGTGTTTTCTATGCGTTCAGTCCCAGTTTTCATTACATGGTACAAGATTCTCTCAAGTTACACAAATACTTGTAATTTTTATATATGATAATCACTTTTTTTTCTCCTTAAACATATAGTATCTTCTTGAGATGTGTATCATTATAGATTTCAGAGTAGAAGGCATTCAACAGGCAGAATACAAAGTAAGTCATAATACATCCAAGATGGAATAATTGGAGCCTAAAGCAAAAGAGGAAATTTTGTTGACGTGTCTTGACTCCCTTAGGATGTAGCTTTATAATCAGTTTAAACCAACCAAACCCCAACTCCTCCTGGAAAAGGAGGTTTCACTGTCTCCTTCACTTCTAATTGCATCTTCCTAACCCCTTCTTTCTGCTGGTGGTGGTGTTTTTTTTAAATGGTTACTTGGAAAAAGATCTGACAAATGAATAGCTCAGTTCTGCTGGAGTTCTGTGCAGTGTTCCAGTGTTGCTTAATCTCTTTGTTTGGCATCCAGAAATGAAGATAATTCTTACTAACTTCCTTCTTGGAAGAGATAAGATTTTGAGGGTTTGTTGTTAATGTTTATTCAATACTCTGTTCAACATAGTACATGATTCTTCATTGTCAGTAACCAAATTGTCCCTAGTTTTTGTCCATAGTGGGCGTTGTCATGGAAGATAAACCTTTCTGGCTTGGGGGAAATCCAGCAAGTTACTTGTCAGTACTGAGGAAACACTTAGATAGCACATTGTTTAAAAACAGAAGAAGGTCCAAGTCACAGAATTGTCATTGTCAATTTCAAATATTCCCAGATCCTCACTTCCTGGATGGAGGGATTTGGTTTACTCTGCTATAAAGTAGCATTTAGTTGTGAACTTGTTCCAACTTAGAATTTTCATACTTCTGTCATCTAAGGTTTTCTCACCCTGGAGCTCTGATGTGGATCTTGTAGGGCTGTGCTAACAAAGCATGTAGCTCAGAGCTGTGAGGCAGCTGGGACTTGGAGCACCAGTTGTTGTCTGTTTTTTTAAACAGCAATTGCCTCTGTAAAGGTTAAATTCAACAAAGCTAGAGCAACTTGATCCCCAGCCAACATCCTCCCTCCATACTTCTTGTTCTCTTGCAGGCTTACTTCTGACTCTCTAGAAGTTTGTAACAGAAATATTAAGATTGGTATGGATAAATTATGCATGGGAGTGTTTGTGTGTGTGTGTGTGAAAGCACCAGAGGAAACAGCAGAGCAAAGGTTAAAAGAATGGTCTGTATTGATAACCAAGGGCACAACTGACAGCAATAAAACTGATAAGCCCTGGGGAATGCATTGTTTACATCAAGAGTAAAAGGTCTCTGCTCTCATAAGGTCACATCACAGTGACTTGTTAGGAGAAAAACTGCAGTCTGATAAGAGGAAGATGGTAACAAGGTTGCCTAACATTTTAAATGCCATTGCTCTTCTTGCTGTCCCAACAGGAAAACAGACCATAGCCATAAAGATGTTCTTGCCTTTGTTTCCTCATTTTGGGTGGCAACTTTGCCTAAGAGTTGTGGTGGATGAAGCAGAGAAGATGCTGAGGCAAAAGATCATGTCATAAATAATTGTTGAGTCTTGAAAAATCTCCCTAAAACCTAGTTTGTTACTGCCAGTCAAGAGGAAGCAAAGAGATATAGTAAAGACTCAGTAGCAAATATTTATTGTCCTCCATGCTGGACAAAAGTGATCTTGGTCAGACTGCTTGGGTGCCTTAAATTATGTGGATATGAGACTTTGAGTGAGCAGAATCAACTTGCTTGTGAAGTTAAATAAAATAACATCCCTTTTCCATAAGACCTTAAACTGAGGGTTGTTTGTTTTTTTTCACTAAATCCTACAAATATTGACTTCTCTTTTGATCCTACAGGGAAGAAATTCCGATGGTGCACCCTCTCTGACCTAGAACAGAGGAAGTGTGCTGAGCTGTCCAAAGCACTTATGGCTGTGCTGCCCCTTGCTACTGTCAATGCATTTGCTAGGATTTCTTGCATCAGAGCTCACAGCACATATGACTGCATTGATAAAATCAGGGTGAGTTCACAGAGATTTTTAAAACTGATTTTGAGTCCAAATCCTCTTTCAAAGAAGTAACTGGTAAACAGAATCCATGGGAGAATAAAATGATACCAAAATGATGGTATTGAGTGTATGACAAAGTACACGGTAGCTTAAGAGGCTATTTACTATTTTATTCAAGCTAATGTCTTTGCAATCTCCAGGAAATAAGTAAAAAGCTGCTTGGAAATAAATGTACAAAACCAAACTACTAAATTAAAACTTGCTCAGAGCATTCCCTTTGCTTGTGAGTTTTGGTTCTACTCTGACTATAATGAATAATTTCTCTTCCCTTTCTTCCCTACAATTGTTAGCCCCTGGCCAATCTTTTCTCAAGTAAAGAGCAAAGCCTTTTTTCATATAAAAATCTTTAATTTTAATAAAAATTAGACATCAGAACATTTGTAAGTGTAAGCTCTATACCAGTTCTGAAATTACATTTTCATAATGCTACGTGCTTTGAAAAAATCACTAATGAAAAAGGAAGATAAGCATTTGCTGTAGAAATAGGGGTTGCCTTTTTCTTCAATTGGCAATGGAATTGTGGTTTTGGAATGGAAGGACCAAAGAAAAGATGAGAAGGGATGCTGTGGTATTTTTTGAAGGTGACTTGGCTATCACTGCTATCATTTCACCATGCTTGGTAGCAGAGATTGAATTAAAAACAAAGCAAATCCGTGTAAAAGCCAGAGACTCGGCTCTTGAAGCTGCTCTGTTTGTTTCCCTGTAAACACACTTGTTTTGTGGGTTTTGCTGTTGTTTCTAAGGTGAATAAAGCAGATGCTGCCTCCTTGGATGCTGGAGATGTTTACTCTGCTGTAAAGCTATATGGTTTGACAGTGGTGGCAAAGGAGATCTATGAGCAAGGTAGGTTCATAAAGCAAAAGAACAAGCTGTAGCTCTGGCTAGTACATTGCTGTGAAAAGCAAAGCTCAAGAATTATTGAAAAAAAAAAGTCTGTACGTTTTCATTAACTTTATAGGAGTATGAAGGTGACTAACAACTGTTTCCAAAATACTTAGTGACAATGAATCAAATACCAGTGGTGGTTTGTATCTGGTAGCCTTTCTGCCTGTAGTATTGTCACCGTGACAAATTGTATCTACCCCTGCCTGCAGCACTTCTGTACTGGAGTTCTGCATCTTGTAGGGCATAAGAAGGGTTTGATTCCATCTGTGTCAATTCTTACACCATGCTCTTTACTAGTGTAACTGAACATTTACTAATGGCTCTTTAAGAGATTAAATTCTCTCATTAATTAATTCTCTCCTTCCTAAATACAAAATAATATAATGTGGAGAATCTTGTTATGGTAAGATTTCTCTTCATTCCTGGCAGTCATGAATAGTAGAAAATGCTTGTGGGACATGAATCTCAGAAGGAAGCCAAATTAGCAGATGGATGTAGGAAGAGACTTAACAAGGGGATGGTATGAGAACAGAAGTGAATTTTGTTTTGGCTGAAGAAACATGAAATCATAGTGGAATTGATATGTTTCAGATGGTAAGTATATTCTCAGGCTGAGACATAGGAGTTCTTTCCATTACAATACCTAAACAGTGTGATACAAATCTTCAAAATTCCTGAGAAGCAATTTTACATTTGCATCAGATGATGGAGCTGGATGATCTTGTAAACTTCTTCCACCAACTTTTTACATTCTTGCTTTGCACATCACTTGCTTTGCTCAGTTTGACAAGGTGCCATTTAGCCAGGTAAAGTTCCTGCCATGAGTACCTATGTTTCATATGCCTAGGATTTATTTTTTTCCTTAGCCATGTTCACAGAAGTAGTTGAACTCCTTTACACAGATGGGAGCTGCAGAATTGAGATTTAGTTATTTCAGTTACATATTTTGTCCTATTGCAGGGAATTGTGTGTTTGCTGTGGCCATTGCCAAACGAGGAGCTCTGGACATCCAGAGGCTACGAGGTGTGCGCAGCTGCCACAATGGAGCCAGGTGGACCTCAGGCTGGAATATTCCACTTGGCTTTCTCCTTGCAAGAAATGATCTTTCCTGGGATGAGGCCCAACCTCTGAGCCAAGGTGGGTGATAGGAGCCGTAGGGCTTTGTCTCTGCCCACAGGAAAAGTGGGTGAAGAGCAAGCAGATATAGAATGAACTGAGCTATGTGGAAACTGAAAGGCTCTGTGGATTGAATATCCCCTTGAGATTGTTTTTGATACTGGCTCTTAGCTCTCTTCAGAAGTTTTCTAGTGATCTCAAGGCAGCAGAGTTGTTACCAAAACAGGAAATCTTTGTGTTCTATATGCAACAGGGAAGAAATCTTCGCAAAATCTTACCAGCACAAAGATGGTTTTAAACAAGCAAAATCTGATCACTCTGTTTCCAGCAAATGTTTCAAATTTGAAGTTCAGACAATGAAGCCCCATTCGCTGGTGTGTTTCTTATTTTTTAAGCACCATAGTCCTACTTATGGCCATGATATGTTTGGCCCCTTTTCCTTCTTTCACTTTTTCCCATTTGAATTTTTTTCTTTTTTCTTTTTGCTTTTTTCCCCCCCTTTTTTTTTCCCCCTACCTCTGTAGTAATCAGTGAGTATTTCAATGCAAGTTGCATCCCTGGGATTGGTGTTGCTGCTCCTCGACTGTGTGCTCTCTGCCAAGGACAAAAATCCTATGTCAGAGACAAGAACCACTTCTGTGAGACAAGTGGTAATGAACCCTTCTATGACTCTGAGGGAGCCTTCAGGTGAGCTCTGTGACACTGCTACTGAATTTATCTTCAGGGAAAAAGAACTTAGGAGGGAGGAAAAGCCAGATAATATCTTAATAGGATGGCATTTGTCTTCCTGCAGGTGCTTGAAGAATGGAGTGGCAGATGTTGCCTTTTTAGATCATCTAACAATTATGAGTGCCACAGGTAATCCTAAAAACTCAGATTCCTTTTAACCTCTTTTGGTGCTCTTTCCTGCATGGGTGTTTGGGGGATATGCCTATATTCATGTTGTTTCTGGGGAAAATCCACTCCTTGCAAGCAGCTCAGTGGTATTTCTTGGCTCTCCACACAAGTCAGAAGGAAGCAGAAGGAGAAGTGAGCAATAATTGCTCACAGGAGATTCTCAGAATGGGAGCAGACAGATGTTCTTATACAGGTGGTTTCTTTAGCCTGAAGTCTCTGATGCAGCTGTCAGTATTTGCATTGGCTGAGTTATAAGATTCCTTTTATAATTCAGTGTATTGCACTGCTGGAGTGTGCAGTTCCTGTATACATGGTTAGTATTTTTAAACTCAGTTGAGCTCTGTGGTGACATTTTTAAGGTGGTTGGCAGCACTATTTGCAGGTAAGTATTTTTAAACATACGTGTTTACAGGAGTACAGCTTAAAGAGTACCTCTGGTTGAGGCCCCCCTCTTTGTTAAGAGAAGAGCATATCAAAGACAACTTTCCCAAGTGTGCTGGTACACTGTGCTGCTTGCATGAGCAACCTCCTCTGAAAAACTTCTTACCTCCTGTCTCTGTGCCTGCTGCCAAGTCAGGTCTCACTTCACAGAGTCATGAGTGTCCCATTGTTTCAGAGTCAGAAAAACAGGAATATGAACTCCTATGTCCTGATGGGACTACAGCTGAACTGACTGAATACAGCACCTGTAACTTGGGCAGGGGGCCTGGCCGTGCCATCATCACCCGCCACAACTTCCAGAAGATCACAAACAAGTTTCTTACCATGATCCAGGTGAGTGGGTATTATAAGCTGTACACCTCCAGACACAGGCTTTTCTTCCATCTCTGTGTGAAGATTACCACCCAGTTTGCCTTCTTTGTTGAGAAATGTATAGTTTTTGTGAAAAAGGACTAAACAAAAGGTTGTTCTGGGGAAAGATCCTGCATTGGCTTCTGGAATAAAGTTTTATTTCTCTCTAATGTGTTCTTTTGTAGAAGGCTGGGAGTAAATAAGTAAAGAAGGGGAAGATGCCTTAACACCCAAACTGGAAAATGGCTAATGCTGTTCATCCTGCCCTGAAACTTAGGTGAATTCTTCTGTAGCTGAGGGAGATGCATAGGTTCAGGCAGGGTTCCCCTCACCTCAGTTACCTTTCCAGGGTAGGAGACATTGAGCACAGCCCATTAATTGGAATAACTAAGATGGGAAAAATTATTTTTAAAAGTGAATAATTTAGGACTGGAACCATCTACTCACTGCAGTATCTGTGGGCTTTTCCCAGGGTTATGGAACCCTGAGTGCTGCGTTACAAACCATTGATGTGGACAGAGGGGAGGATGGGGCTGCCTGATACTGGAAGGATGAGCAGATTTGTTTCAATTAAAAGTGTTGTTCTTGTCCTAGCGCCTCTTTGGGCGAAAAGGAAGGGAAAGAGCCAGGTTTGAACTCTTCACTTCAGCACCCTTTGGGGGAAAGAACCTGCTGTTCCGGGATGCCACTCAGCACCTCCAGCTTCTTGAGGAGCAGCTAGAGATTGCCTATGTCCTTGGTCTGGATTATGTAGCTCTCCTTAAGGGACTTGGCCATGAAGGTGAGAAGCCTTCCAGAGGACTGTAGCGAAGGAAAGGGAAGAAGAAATTCTCTTTCCATGTTATTCCTCCCTGTCAGGCACAAGTGCATAGACCTAAATGTCCCCTTAGCAAAGAACAGATTGGTGCACAGATCTCACTGTGTTCCTTCCTTCCAACACAGGGAGCTCCTTGGACAACAGTGTTGTGCGCTGGTGCTGCATCAGCGATGCTGAGCTCCGCAAGTGTGAGGAGTGGGCACTGAGCATCAAATCCGACCCATTAGTCTGTGTCCAAGCAACTTCCATGACCAAATGCATTGAAATGATCAAGGTAGGAGACTCCCTCTGGCCAGCGTACATGATAAGACTGCATAGGGTGTGTATGTCCTTCTCTGAGCTGAACAGGAGGAAAAATAGCTTGTACAGTAGAAGAACCAGTGGGAATGAGAGGGAATTTAAGCAGGGGAATTTCCAGCCAGCGGGGCAGCACAGCTGCTTGGTTACACAATTCGTGCAAATCCTGTTTTTGTTATTTTCTATAATTTTGTTGGCAGAGTAGTGAGGCTGATGCAGTCACCCTGGATGCAACTCATGTCTACATTGCAGGGAGGTGTGGATTGGTGCCTGTAGCTGCAGAATGTTATGGTAAGTTCTCACGTGACCTTAGCAAGAAGGGGGGGTTTCGAAAAGGAACCATTACAAAGATAGTTAAATTTCCAGAGTTTGTGATGTTTTGTGATAGAAGCAGGAATCAATTATATGTCCAAATACTCTTCCCAGCTTTTCCACTAACTGGGTCTAGCATTTGCTCTGGCTGTTCATTATATCTCTTCTGTAAAATGGACAGAGATGCTGACATCGCTCAAGAAGGTTGCAAGGATTTTGATGAGGTGCTGCCATGAAACAGGAATGATGCCAGTCACAAGGTGCTTAATGGTTGTCTCTCCTCTCCAGGGAAAGATTGTGCCCCAGCTGCTGAGAGCAGGGAGGAAGCAGGGAAACTAATTCATCTTAAGCACAAAGGTAACAGCGCAACTTTGAGAAGGCAAAAGATTCAGATTTCCCTAAGACAGCTTCTAGGATTTATGTAGGAATGTATTTGCATGTTGGTTTGGGAAAGAATTTGCTGCCCATGTTCAGTAGGGGCTTTACAGATGATGCAGTAAGGACAAGAGCTTTGTGGCTAAGCAAAGAATTATCTTCAATTAATTAATTCAGGCAATTAAGTCCTGGATCCAGGACTGTAACTGGAGATACAATGACAGGATAAGGAAGGGAAGAGGGGGGCTGACCTGTCTGGAATACTTAATTGCCTTGGTATAACTGGTCCTTGTCATTGTTTTACAGCACTACCACCTGTTTATGCTATTGCCCTAGCTAAGAAAAACACCAAACAAATCAACATCCATAACCTTAGAGGAAGACGATCCTGCAACAGTTACCTGTATAGTCCTGGAGGATGGTTACTTCCTTCCAGATACACAGTGGAAGCTCTGGAGAATGCTACTGAGAATTGTGACATTGGCTCTGGTAAGGGCTGCTCTGGGTTATCTGTTGACTAGACCATAGAAATCTGAAGCCCCAAACTTGGGAGTAAAATGGAAATGGGGCCATGAGGATTAGACCAGCAAGGGACGACTGCAGTTTCAGAGGGTGTTGAAGCTGCTCTTCCTCCTATCTAACTGTATGTGATTCTTCACACTATTTAGCCCTGTTCTCGCTAGCTATTGGGATGGAATTCCATTCCTGTCATTTCTCATGTGTGAAGAGGCTTTGGAATACCTTGCTCTAATCTCACCTCAGTTTTCTCTACTCAGTTTATCAGGATTACTTTTGGAAAGGCTGCATGCCAGGAGCAGATGGAAACCTGTGCAAGGTGTGCATTGGAGACAGTGAGGTGGAAGGGGCTCGAGTATCTAGCAGATGTATTGCAAGTCACAACGAACGTTACTATGGCAATATGGGAGCACTCAGGTAAGCCTTTTGTCAGAGTCAGAAATGCAGAACAATAGCCAGAATTGGTTTATTATTTTGCTGATGGTTTTCTTTGGAGGTTTTTTTTTGTTGTTGTGTTGTAGTTTTTGTTAAGCATCTGGCTGTATAAACTTTTGCTAGCAAGTATTTTGTTTTGATTGCTGTTGCTATGGGGTGCTCAGCTGACTGGTGATTTAAAACAGTCATGAAACCATTTCCAGAGCAAGACAATGCTTGCAAATATGTAAGGCTTAGAGCATTGGTTTTGACTCCTTGAAGAAAAGGGATGAAAGATAGTTAAAAGTTCAGAGAGCAGAGGTGATGCAGTATTAAAGGTGAAAGCACTCATAGATTATATATAATGCATTTAGTTTAATTACATTCTCTTTCCTGGCCAGGCACAGATGGGACTGCATGGACATTGAGCCAAAACTTTGACTTGGGAGCTGCTTTAAGGGATGGAAGGCTTGTTCTATCAATACATGAACACTGTCCACTGAGTTCTATAGTGGCATCACTAACGTGTTCCATAATAACCACCATGTAATTACAGACAAGGGGATACTTCCAGCTACTCGTTTTAGCTTCAGATGACTGTCCAACATCAGTCATTGTGTAGTGGCTGTCTCTGGTCACTTCTTGTGTTTTTTCCTGCACTAGGTGCCTAGTTGGCAATCCCAGTGGAAGAAGCTTTGGAGATGTTGCTTTCCTGGAACACTCTAACCTACTCCAGAACATAAAGAGTGAGATGCAGATATTATCTTTTCCTTTGAGAATGTTCATTAGTGTCAGTTATTACCACACAGTGACCATCACTTACGAGGATCAGCTTTTACAGATTTAATCCAGGTCAATGAACTTGTGTTTGTGGCTGAGAAATTGCAATAACCTTCCCGCTTGTAGATGTTACAGTAAAGCTCAAAATTCAGATAGATACTGTTCAGTTTTAGAGAGAAAAGAGGAAGAATCACGCAGTGTGAAGATTGAGGTGTGTGTTAGGGGGATAATCATCCTTGGAAACTGCACTGATTTTTGGAGAGCTCAAAGCTTTAAAAAGCAAGAGACTTTTCCCACCAGACCTTCTCCCATAGGCAGGCACAGTGCAGGTACCCGTTGTTTTTAATCAAGAGTTTCAAGAATGAAAATGGCAGATAAAGGCAATGCCATGGGCTGTTTGTGCTGGGAGATGTTCTATGGCTTCATTGTTACACAGCAACTTCTTCATGCTGTTTCACAGGCACTTGTGGAATAAACAGTCCAAACAGCTAAATAGGTAAAAATAAATGCAAATTATTTTGCCTGTCACAGTTTCTCAACCAACATTGTCACTACACCGTGCAATGTTTAGAGTCCTCTGGGAAATACTGATCTTTGCAACAGTCTAGCAATTGGAGTTCGTTGATGAAAATGGTTTGGTTACAGTAGCTTAAAACCCTCAATTTTTAAAATTATGCCTACTGCTCTAACAGCCAAAATATGCTTCCTTTTCACACAGATGAAGAAAAAGGGAACCCCCATTTTGTTCAGCCTGATAAAGCACACTTGAAATTGTAATTTAGGCAATCTGAGTAACAGAAGAGACTTTCCTAGGAGAGGAATCTCTCTAGAATCAAGTGGAGGTATAAGGGCTGGAAACCCACAGGAATTCTTGCAGCAAGGATGAGTTTCTTTGGGGAAGCAAAGTACGTGCAGGCTGAATTGCTTTGTTTTTAGAAGGCAATCTGATTACAGATGCAGATGAGGCATGATAAGCTGTCTGTATGCCTTGATATTACTCCAGTTTTTAGTTGATAGGTGCAGCTTGAGTTCACTGACCTGTTTCCCTAGTGAAAACACTACCCTGCTCCTTCTGTGTTCCTAATAAATGACGGTACAGCATACAGCATTTGTTTTGAACCTATTAACTAAACTTCTTCTCAATTTTTAACATTTTCCATGAGATTCACCCTGTCTTTTTTCATTTTTTAAAAGGATTTGCTTTTACTTCATCTTTTCAGATCTGGATAGCTCTGGCTGGGCAAAAGGCTATACCCCTATTGACTTTGAACTCTTGTGTCCAGATGGAACACGTGCTGCAGTCACAGAATGGGCAGGCTGTAACCTTGGCCCCATTCCCCCCAGCACAGTCATGACTCGACCAGTCACTGTCACTAAAATCTATGACTTTCTAGTGAAATCCCAGGTGAGATGGGTAACAGGGAA
This sequence comes from Hemiprocne comata, assembly GCA_020745705.1. Taxonomy (NCBI): domain Eukaryota; kingdom Metazoa; phylum Chordata; class Aves; order Apodiformes; family Apodidae; genus Hemiprocne; species Hemiprocne comata. The sequence goes on along the minus strand of CM036602.1, from coordinate 10,633,487 downwards.
AATATTAGCATGTTACCACTTGTTATGTACAAATGCTGAAAACCCTGTCAAGATCAAAAGCTTTTGATACTAAATACATAAAAAGCCTTCAGGTCCAATGTGAAAGAATTAATAATTTGCATAGGAGACTGAGAAAGTCATTATTTGGATTCTCTGAAGGGGCATTTTGGCACCAGTTGCCATTCTGCAGTGGTCATACTTTTGCTGAGAAAGAAACCACTGCAAAACTGCATCTTTTCATACAAGTAAGGACAGTGCCAGGCAAAAGCAGCACCTTGTCTTTTGCCAGATCTTGATATAAAACTAGCTATAGCACCAGCTAAACTTTGCTATTTCTGATCCATGCTGTGGAATTTATTTCTTTTCTGTTTAGGAGTCTCTGGGAAGCAAACCAGATTCCGAGTTCCATCTCTTTCAGTCATGGAAGTATGGTGAAAGTGATCTGCTTTTCAAAGATAGTACTCAATACCTTGTTCATGCAAGTCACATGAGCTATCAAGAAATTCTTGGAGTACCTTTCTTTCAACTGGCAGAATCAGTGTTTAACTGTACACCTGCAGGTAAAGTAAAGTTCTTAATTTTTGAGTCAGAGAAAAATGCAAAGCAGGAAGCAATCTGTGCATAGCAATTGCCTTTTGTTTAGATTGAATGGAGAAGTATGTTCTAAATAATCCTGTTAAATAACAATTTTCCAAGGAGAACTGTGTTTGGAGCTCCTTTACAGCCTCTTACAATTCCTCTCCAAAGGCAGTGAAACTGAGGAGCTCTGCAGGAACAGAATAACCAATGCATTTTAGAGAAACATGAGGTTATTGGTTTACTCCCACTCTGAATTCTTTCCCATCAATTTCAAAGACCAATTATGTGGAAAGGGAATACAATATTCATTTGGATATGCCAAACTTGGAAGAAAGATAAGACATTGTATTTTTAATTATTGAATTCACCTCAAAAAAATTTAATTTCATTTTTAAAAAGAGTACACAAGATAACTCAAGATCAAAACCTTTATAAACTTAAGGGATGGCTTTTTCATTATTTTCACTTAAAGCTGGATGAATTATGCATTTAGCTTTTTGCTAAAACTGAAACTGCCTATGAGCCAGGGTCAAGCTTTTTTGGGATGTGAAAATCTGTATTGAAGTAAATGAAGATTACACAGTAAGTCAGACTTCTGTGAGTCTAAGTTGTCAAAGAGGAATTTTACCTCTATTCTGCTGTTTTAGTAAATAGTATCTGAAGAATTTGTTCTTTTTAAAGCTGATAGCATCTGTAAGCATATACTTTCTTACTGGTTTGTAGGCATCTTGGACTTCTGCAAACAGAGTATCTGCACAACCTCATCGAACTGACAGCTAATACAGAGGCTTTGCAAGGCACATACATCACCATCAATATTGAAAACAAGGAAATATGCAAGTCCAACCTCTCCAAACCAGTCTGCAAGGAAACAGTTATCTCTAGAAATGTATGCTGAATATTCTTTTTTTAAAGCATATTTTATGTTTTTGATAATGTAATACTACTCATATGTCACTTCTTTCTTGTTTGGACTGTGGCAACATGTGGAACAGCACAGGCCAGTCTGCATAACCCACAGCACAGATCAGCAATTCTGTACAACTACTATGGAGAAATCAGCATTTTTGAGGAAAGAGCAGGGCCAATACCATGGACTAAACACAGACTGTCAGGAGTGGCACAGGTTAGTTGGTAGCTGTTTGCCTTGCTTGTCTTATAAATTGCTTCCATGCAGAAAAATATACCCAAAACAATTGACATTTTGGTAGTTGCAGCCTCGTACTCCTGTATCAGTGATTTTGGTTGCAGCTAGATAGTCCTTGCTGAATATACATATATGTAATTGCTATCACAATTAGGAGACTTTTCTGCTTTTTAACTGGTATTTGCTTTTTAAACGTAGGATTTATACTAGTATATTTAAACAGTGTTCTCTCACAAAATTCTCTCACATCTCATAGCCAGAACTGGATGCTTGCAGCCTTAAGGTGAAAGAAAACAATGGATATTCATCCTTGTCAAAAAGTCCAACCATTACTTTTTAGTACTTTGAATCCATGAGTCTATGAAGTGTCAAAATATGATTTATCAATTAAATATCATTGGTTTTACAAGCAGAAACTGCCTGAACATGATAAGAAGCCTTTTGAATGGAGTGGATAATGTATTTGTTTTGCCTTTTGTTAGTGGATAAAGATTTAAAGTTGGTGGCTCTTCACGGGCAGGGCTCATTTCAGTTTGCAAGTTCTATCAATCACCTTTGGCTCCTGTGCACCCTGAAGGCAAGGTTAAGATTTTTAATTTAAAAAAATCTTAAAAATCCTTCACCCAAGACTTTACAGTCCTTGCCACGTATATTGCAGTTGTATTAACCTCAGCTAGCAATAAATGAGATGCAAATAGTGAAGACAGGCCAGCTGCACTAAAGTCAGTGTATCTGCCTTATAAAAGAACAAACATACATAAAAAACCCCTCCCCTGCCAGACAGCAGTACTCAGTTGTAAGATACACTGTCAGGAATACCTGATTTTAAACAGTTCATTCCATGCCTAGCTTATCTTTCCTGTTGTTTTGACTTTCAGTTGCCCTTCTCCTCCTTCTTTTCACTTCCTGAGAAAGAAAAAATTTGCTTTCTGCCCAGCAGCAAGGGTTTTAGATTCAGTGCATTGTAGTTGAGACTGTTGTCTATCTTATTTGTCCCGTTGTTTGACATGACTAATCAAACAACAGAGAGGATGCAAGTCCAAACTTGCCTACCTTTCAGAGAAAAAGGGGAGAGCTAAACAGAGAATGAAGCAAGTCTCGGTGTGATAACAGAACAAATTCCTCATACAGTGTGTTGCAGCCAGCAACTTCTTCCCCTGAAGAAGCAGGGGAACAGCAGGATGCTTGGATAGGTCTCTGAGGTGCTCCCTTCCCTTCTTGACGGAGCTTCCATGCCATCTGCAGGACGCACACAACACTGCATTTCAATCAGAGAAGGGACTTAAGGAATGAGTCTGCCAGCTTAGTTTTGCCAAGAGCAGCATGCAGCTGAATAGCAATAAATTGAAAATCCAAGTTCTGCACAAGATTTGATGGGTTAGAGGGGCGGGGGAGTTGTTTTCTGCCATAGACATTGCAGATGATTAATAGGCCGTTATGATGTTCCTGTGCTTCAGCTTCAGTTTCAAAGGATCAGTCTGATGCCCTGCACAGACTGTGGTTCTGAACCACTGACCTGCATTCAGCTTTCAGTCTCTCAGTTCTGAGCCCAGCAGGAACTGTCTGGGGTGTCTGGCTCCTGCTACTCCTACCTTAGGAGATGGATGCTGTCTCAACTCTATGAATAGTAGTTAGGATCATGCTTAAAATCCCCCAGGTCTGTTTCTGCTCCTGTTGAATTATGGTTGTGGAGAAATGAAAACTAGAATTGCTGCCCCATGCCTCACTAACAGCCCACCCAGTTACTGAACAGTGTTAATGTCTTTGGAGATTTGACCTCTTCCCCCCCCTATATGCAAGAGAGATATATGATGCATATTAATTGATACAAGCCTAAAAAGGCCTTAAACAGAAAGGTCCTCAGAAAAATTTATTTCCATAAATTAAAAACACACACAAAAGGAACAGTAAAATTTTAGATTCACACAACATTGAACAGGAACAAAATGCCAAGAGCATGATGGAGGCTGATGGCACAAGTGTACAAGTTCTCATTGAGCTATGTGTTAACTTGATAGCATCATACAGACTTTTAATCCACAGTTACCATCCATATTCTAGAAGAGCACCTGGGACATAACACACCAAAGGCCCACCTCAAATCAAATACAGTAAATGAGAACTGCTTGCAGAAAATCATATCCAGCAAGCATCAGAACTCAAATGTATGCAACCACAAGGCCAGCCAGGGAAATGCTGTAACATAAAGTATACTGCCTTAGCTGCTCCAGTTGTAGCATGATTAAAATAAGATATTTTTTTATTTTTTTATTTTTTTTTTACATGATCTCTCTGTCTTCCACAATCAGCAAATTTACTGAAGAGCTGCCTGGCTCTGCAAAACTTACTACTAAGAGACAGTACATGGCAAAAGCTTTGCAATTCTCAAGGTGCTCTAGTCATGGTTCTCTGAGCAGTATGTACAACATCTTTCCATGATGATAAAAGAAAAGCCTCACTGGTGTGGATTCACTTTATGAAAAGGCAAGTGTACGTGTCCTTTAGCTAGGGAAGTATGCAAGACACCAAAAGGTGCATACTCTATACTTTTTTCTTTCAGTTATCTGGAACAGAACAGCTTAGAGTGGCAATATCCAGCTTTTGCAGAGTCATCACTCCCAGTGTACAAGCTGCAGCCACAAGAAACAAGGCTGTTCCATGAGTGATGTAAACAGGAACAGAGGTGGGAAAGGAAAAAGGAAAGTGCAGAAGCATGACTGACATCTGCATGATGGTGGAGAGGGGAGTGGGGAAGAGATGCTTTGTCTCCATTAGCTTACATCTCTGTCATCATACAAATACTAAACCAAAACAGAATAATGCTGCTTATTTGGGTTTCCACATACTAAGGGTCTGGGAAAGCTAGGCAACTGCAACATTGTTTTGTAACTCCTCGAATTATTGTAAACAAAACAGAGTGGAGTGTTTTCTTTGCTCTCTCTGCTGTAGCTGATAAAAAGAAAGCTAAGAAATGTTATTTCAAAGCAATCAGAAACAGGACAGAGCAGGGAAGTAGAAAAAAAACCACAAAACCAACCAAACAACCCAACCCACAGCCCAAAGGAAAAACCCAACACACTCCATGTCTTGAAGAACATTAAAGATCTGAACTTTGCCTGGATCCGAGTTTCCTCCCTCCCCACCCAATATCCTTGTTTCCTTAAGAGCCCAATAAGCTTACAACTCAATTGTGTCACAGCACCAGAAGCCTCCCATAGTAACAGGTGAAAATGCTGTGTAACAATCCCATTCTATAGCATAAACCCATAAAAATATATATCTCACTCTTGCTACAGCTTCCAACCAGTCCATAACTGGGCTAATAAACCAGTATAGGCAAAGTTTCAAAAATTTTTTAAAAGGCAGTCAACCTTTACTTTTTAGGGATTTCTTTTTATAAAAATAAAGAGGATTAATTAAAATATTCTACGGCAGCCCAAACAGGTTAACCAGACCTTGCTGCTGAAATAGTATGTCAGTATGTTCAAAGCTTGCCTGCCTTGTTATTTTACCCTCAAAACCCAAACACCACAGTTTTAAGTGCACACTCCTCTCTTTCCTTCAGTATTCCTGATTCAAGATAATTAGCTTCCAAAACAAGAATGTAAACTTCTAGGAATCCTTAAGTTGGGAGCAAAACAAGCCCAGATTACATTTCTTTCAAGACTCGGGCACACACAGTGTAATAATCCTCTTCCATTTCTCTACTTTCAAAGCTCTGGAATTCAACAGATTGCTTGTTAATTTTTAGATTTCTGTTTGGTCAGTAACAGAAGTGGCAGAGCAACAGAAGATAATGATGGTAATTTCAGTCCTGGATTTATTGGGATTTTATAAAAAATACCCACCCATTAGATATTTGCTAATTTTGAAGGTAAATAGAAACTCTATTACGTGGGTAGGTAAATAAGAAAGTGCAAGTTTCAAGTGACAAGTGAAAGAAAAGACTAATTCAATCTGAGCATCCCAGCAAGACAGCTTTGCCTGAATAACTTCTATAGGCACTAAGGGGCAGAAATTACCTGAACAGCAGCTAGCATTCATTTTGAATTATGCTTCAAGTAAGTTTAACAGAAGTTATCCCAGAAGGGAGCTCTCTTCCCTCAAAAGGTATAGCTGAGAAATTGCCCAGTGCTGCATCAGATAATTACAAATGGCCTTACATAATCATTGAATGGTTTGAGTTGGATAATAAAAAAATTCCACATGCTAAGACTCTGTACAACACGTAGCTATTATGTACAACAGTGCTGCACAGAGAATATCTAATTATGAGCTATATGAATTATCAATCTAAAATGGTAAAAAACAAACCCTCAAGATGGAAAAAAAATGCATTTTCTTCTTGGCATTAAAATCAAGTTGCTATTTTTAATGGAATTAAAATAACTTAAAAGTGAGTCTCTACGATTTTGCTGGTGTTGCCTGCATGCAGGAGCTCAGCTCAGTTAAATAAAAACCTCTACTTATGTATCCTGCAGCTTAACATCTTCATGGGCTAATTACCTTTTCCTCTGGAGAAGAGGCTGGCATCAGCCAAGTAGGTAAAAACTCTATTTCAGAAATATTAGTACTGGGCACAATTTTTTTCTTAAAATATTACCTTTTTTCGAGCTGTCACATTAAAAGGTGTCCTCATGCAACAAATAAAGAAACATATACAAAGTGCAAGTTATTTAACGTCTAGTTATGTGAGGCTTCTGCTGCCTGAAGCCAGGAAGGGCACAGAAACTCAAAAGGAACCTTCTAAGTAAACAGAAGGATGAAACAATTGAAATCAAACCAAGACAGCTACTTTTAATTATTAAAAAGTTAGTGGTATATCAAGAATGTGTTTGCTAGAATTAATCTTTATCAAACAACATATCTCTTCTGTCAGGTTGTTCAAAATAGCCATTACAGTAACAACAGCAGACTCAAATGTGCAAATGATCTGGAGTACAAGAGTTCTAGCATCACTGAAGGTGCACTGCTTCCTCCTTTACACTCCTACTCTACCCTCAAAAGGTGTTGAAACATAATTAAATATTAGCTGTAATTTCCAGAGGTTGAGGAAGGAATGGTAATTTCTGTGTGGCTGTGTTACACTCAAACAGGAACCTAAAAGAAACCCTCCAATAACATTTTAAAAAAAATATAATAGCACCTTAAAGAGGGCCACAGCCAAAAACTGATCATCAGATATCAGAACTGAGGGGTAGAGTAATGTATGAAGAAGTCAGTAGATGTCTCCCAACAGGACTGAAATACTAAAGGAGCTGACTGGACCATTTTCAGGTAAATGGCTCCCTCAGATGCTAGAGGCCTGCTCCTGCTCAGCCTCCTCTGCAAAAAAGGCTTCAAGGTCCATTAGCTTCTGACTCAGAAGAGCATCTAACTCTGCACTCTGTAGTGCAGCTTTTTTTGCTCGGGTGAAACTACCCACTGCCTTGATTTTGCCTCGTGTCTTCCTTTTCCGGGGAAGAGTAAAGTCCTGAAACTCTAGAATTCGCTTTCTCTTCTGCTGGCTGACAGAGATCAAGCATCCATTTTTCTCCTTGGGCTCTTCAAAGATTGTTTCCAAGCTCCTGGTAAAAGCAAAGAATACAACTCAGGAATACTCAAGCAGCAGTTAACCACCTGACAAGGACAGGGAGACTGGTGGATTTCAGAATCCAAGTAAACACACTTGTAACTTTTACATTTTTACAGTCATGTTTACTTACCTACAGCTTACACTTCCTACAGCTGCACATTACTGCTAGCCAAGACATTTGGGTTGAATCTCTCCCTACTTGTATTTCAGTTCAATAGCACAATCATAGAATCTTGATTTTATAAATAGATACAAGCATAAAAAAAATGTAGCAGTCTCGACAATTGTGCTATACTTGATGACAGGGAATTACTCTTGGTGTTTTAAATCATACTTAGTTGCCTTTGAATTTTGAAAAACTACTGTACTTGGATGGAGGCTGGAATGAATGAGTAGATGGAAAAAAACCCACAACAACAAATCCATACTTAAACAGCTGCAAATTTGTAGTTCATATTCTATTTCACTGCTTTCCATCCAAATAGCAAAAGATACAATTTTTGAATTAACTTTCTCTACCACTTTAAACTAGAGCAGTTAAAAAAAAATGTATTTCCCTCTTAGCTTTCAGACATGTTTAATCTTCCTTGTCTCCCCGTTTTAGTGATTTACAGGAATCTTAGTTTTCTCATTAGAAAGCAGAACCAACCTGGCTGGAGGTGGGGACTTGTAGTTCTTGTTTGTGTAAATTTCTTCTAAACTAAATTCTTTCTTCTTAAGCCTGAAAAAGTAACAAAAAAAAAAATCATCAAGAAAGAAGGGTTTCAAAACCACCTCTCTTCACAACAAGCAGATTTACAAGAAACAAGTATGATTTGGGTTCTATGCCTAAACAGTAAATATGCTTCAACTGACTGGGGATAGGGAGGAATGAAAAATGAGGTTAAGTACCTAACTTCATACAGTGTTTTTGTAACACTGGGGCAAGTCTGGGGCCAGAGCTGCCATTTCTGCAGAGGTCAATGTTCTTTCTAGTAGTCTGTGATGTTTTGAAATAATGATGGTCAAAAGAAGCAGGGGAAATCCCTTCACATCAGACATCACTCAACTGGGGGTGTACAGAATATTGGTGGGAAGAGAAGCATTTATTGAAGTGATCACATTATTATGCAGGAGATGTAAGCAAGAGAAGCTAGTGTGAGTCCACTGAAAAGATAGTGCTCACCTTTTTGGCTTGGGTAGTCCCATTGGAGTAAGATTAGGGTCTGGCTTAGGAACAGTTTTCCTGATTCGGATCTGAGAGACTTTCTTTGGCCTCTTTTCTGTCTCAGTCTTAAGAAAAAAAAAAAAAAAAGAAAAAAGGAAAAAAAAAGTTGAAATTAAGGCAATAAGGATAATGCTAGTCAACATAATTCCCTTTTATGTTGAGTATATATTATCTGTAGAAAAAACACTCCTCTTTGTTTTGCCACCTTCTTTCTGCTTGAATAAAGCAGCTGCACGGAACAGGACTCACAGCCTGGATTCTCTCCTTCTTTACCAGTTACTGGGTAACATTCAGCAGCAGCAGCATCAAGTTCTGGGGAACCAAGAGTCTAAGATATCTAAAATCTAAAATGAACTCACTTTTTTCAGTTCTGTGTCATCTTGGGATCTAAGACAGGCTGGAACTGAAGCATCAGTTTCATCAAGGGCACGGGTCTGGAGCTCAGATGCTGCAACCCTGGGTGGAGATGGCAATGGCTCTGGAAGTGAGCAAGGCTTTGGTAATGGAAAAGGGAATGAAGTTTCCAGACTGTAACAGAGGAAAAAGGGAACATATGTAGATTAATACCCAGTTTATGCTGCAACAGCATTCCATGCTCTCAGGTGATCTTCCTAAATTGCAAACTCACTCTTTTCTTTTTCATATAGTTGAACAGTTTACAAGTCTATTTAATAACTCCTGATACAAAGTGACTAATCCTCCTCTTCTGCCAGCAAATTTCTTTGACACAACTATTAATTCAGTACTCTTGTTTGCAGATACATTTAAAAGATAGCTTTTACACCTGCCATCCCAATGCTGAAAAAGAACAGAAGGAAGTGTCAGCACCACATGTCCAGTCGCTCAGACAGAAAGAACAAATATCCAAGTAAGAAAAAGAACTTCTATAGTTTCACATACTCATTTCCTAAGAAGTGGTTGAAAGTAAGAGTTGTTCTGAGCAGTGGTCTACATGGTGTTTGCATTAATGCCTCTCCACACTTCTCCAGTCCATGATCCAGTCAGTTTTCTTCACTAACATTTTAATCAGAAAGCTATTCTTGGAGTGAACTGCCAAAAGCTGAAAGCCAAAACGACATAAGCAATGTCTTTCTGAGAAAGCTTATGATCCCACTACTCAGAATAAATATCACAGTCCAAGAGACTCACCATATCTCATGACCTGCAGTCTGTAGTGCTTCCATACTCTGTACAGGTAAGTGTGGTAACATGGCACAGCTGTTTCAGAGAAGAAGGAAGAAAAAAAAAAAACAAGACAGATAAAAATTAGATCTACACTATTAAAAAAGATGAGGGAAAAATTAGTATAAACTGGACTATAAGACAAAAAGTGCCAACATCAGAAATGAGAATGAAAGACTAAAACAATACAAGAGCAAGCCACATCTGACATTTAGCCCACTAAATTTCACTGCCAGCTTGATAGAGAAATAGTCCTCCTTTCACCTAGAAATGGTAGTGATGAGAAAAGGAACTAAAAGTACAGAGAGAGAGGCAGTGTTAGTCTGAAAGTTGTAATTATTTCTATGAAAATCTATATACCCCATCCCAGTTTTAAAAATGAAAGTAACCAAAAACCTTGAAGGATATGGCTACTAATTAAAAAAGTGCATAGTGGCCAGAGTAACAAGTGAAAGGAAGGATTTCCATAAGATTAACTCCCTGCTGTCTCTAACTGCCACAACCTTACTGTAATATTAATTGATTGGAATAACCAAAGGCCATTCCACAAGGGCTGGTAATTACCATAATTCTATGGTGTAAAAGTCAGCACAGCAGCTCTGAGTCCTTAATATTAAGCTTTATTTTTGTGCCCACAGGATTAATAGCAGGCAAAAAACCAAAATATTGGTTGGGAGAGCTTTTATTACATTAAACAGCAAATCTTGTACTTACTGTTCTCCCAAACTAACAGCTAAATGTACTTTAGTGTCCTAAAGTAAGGAAGTTACAGCCAGACTGGAATGCTACAAAAGAAATGAGAACAAACCATTCTGGCAGCACAGAGAAGTCCAAATACAAGGAGGTCAGAAAGGCCCATTTCCTGTGTTTGTCATTTAATACCAGAATGATAACATTTTGTTTCTCTCAGTGTTCCACACACTATACCAACACTACTGGGACCTGCATCAATAGCTCAGAGTCCTCTGTACTAGAGGAAGAACTTACTCTTTCATGTACCCATTAAAAAAAAATAAAAAATATACAGGGAGTGAAAAAGAAAAAATACCTTAGAAATTTTGAATCCAAATAAGCATTAATTTGAGAAAAGATCTAACTTTAAGAATGCTTTATTACTGGCAGTGGAAGTGACAGAGGAAGATTTGTAGGCAGGAAAACAACTCTAGTTTGTTGTTTTCCTGGTTATTAAAAAAAACTAAGAATGAATGAAATAATTTAAAGAGGACAAATCTCTTCCCAAAGAAAATGGCCTGCAGAGAACTTGGAGCCACTTTTTAATTTATCTGATTTTTAACAGTCTTAATCAAAACAGGCAAAGATTTTCGTCATACTGGGGGCTGAAAATGCTTTTATACTGCACCAAACATACTTCATGTATTCTTGTATTTATATACCAGACATTTATTTAATAGATTTTTTTTTTTAATACACATAAATTTAAGAGAGATTTACTCAATTTTTTTTTGTCACTGTTCTTGTTAATACCTTAAAAAAAATTATTAGTTGATGAGAACAGGCTGTGAATCTTCAGCAAACTGGAATCTAAAATGGTGATAAATATTTAAAATGGCAGGTTTTGTTCTTTATATTGTTTTATAGCCAAACTTTTCTATATTAATTTTTGATTAACTGTTTCAGGAATAGAATTTATTTGCTGCACTTCTTTACACTTCTGCAAACAATGTTTTCAGCTCCCTGCATGTTACAATAACTTCACTTGAAGTTGGAGTTGGGCAGTAGAGTTAAGGCTACCCCATACACATATTTGTAAGGTATTTTAGAGAAGAAAAACTGAGTTTCAGACTATTTTAACTTTGGGTTACTTTTCACTTGAAGTGATAAGGTTTGATTTGGCTTCTCGCCCTTTGGGGTAAAGATCATTCATAGCAAAACATTTGGTTTTCAAGTTACCCTTTATGTTAAGGAATTAAATCCTCTTATACTTGAGCTAACTGGATATGCTGTAACAAGCTGCCCAGGAGTCTGGAGACTTAAGTATGGAGGAAAGCACGAGAGCATAAGTCAGCCATGATCTCTCAGGCCAAGGATAACATACCCCAACAATACAAAATAATAAATTCACCTCATACACAGAAGTACATGTTAAGAAGTAAGGTGTTTGTTTTGCTTTTAAAGAATGGCAACAATGTCTTATTTTTAACTTTAGTTCTCAAACTGTGGTTTACTGGTGTGATTACTTTCAGAGTACTGATTTGTACACCAGAAAATTCAGCATGATATATTGGCTCTTATGGAATGAAAAAGAATACAGGTCCAATAGAACGTACTCTGAAGTTGTCTCTATGCCATTACTCAACATAATTCTGTTTATGCAGACAACTCCCAGAATGGAGTACTTTCATAAGCTCACTTACACATTTGGTAGACACTGGAATTTATACAAATAAGTGATAAACTTCTAGGTATGTTGTCTATATATACAAAGCAAAACGTAGCCATTAGTTATCTGGAAAGATTTTTGGTGATGCATATGTCAAGCTATAACCTAAGCCAAATTCATCAGTTCTCTGGAGACTGCCATATTAAACAAAAGAATTAATCAAATCAACTTTTCAACAGTGCTCATGAGCTTATCCTCTGCCCAGGAATCTCAGGAATATAAAATCAGGGACTGAATTGCCCCATGTCACTGAGGGATAAAGGGCAAAATCTTTCCTCAAGAGCATGCAGAACCCTGTAGCAGAGCTAGGAACCACCTCTTCTATCATTCTATTCCTTAGTAGAAAGATCTCAAATGCTGATAGCAAAGTTAAATTAAATATTCAGAGTAGATTTCAGTCCTGTTCCCATTCATAATGAGAATGACACACACACAGAGAAATTCATTACCAACCTGAACTGGAGCTACACTTGCTTGTGCCAACAATATATTGGGCACATACTATCAAAATGCACAGCGTAAAGAGGTTTCAATGAGCATAGAACAGTCACGGAATACAATTAAAAATGTAACTGAATGCCACTCCCCACCCCTTCAGATTCTTCCTAATCTGATATTTAGCATTTTTGCAGTGGTTCCAAGTGGCACTTGTGGCTCAGACCTCTGAAAAAAACTTTCCTACCTCAGAAATCCAGTTGTTCTGCAGTCACTCTGAATAGACCTAATGAAGTAGCTCACCTTTCTGCATTATTTACTCTGATGAATGGTGTGTATATTTTGCAAGGGAGAAGAAAGTAGAGTTAGCCAGTCTGCCAAAACAGGACAGTATTAAAAAAGTGAAGGCAAATATATTTAAATTCAGCTAACAGACTGTTCCACAGGGAAGAATTTTCCACGTTGAGCCATTTTTTGAGCAGAATGTGTCGATTTAGAACAGGGGAAACTGACTCTCCAATGCAAGCTGCAATTACCCTCTCCCTCCCAAAAAGGAGCAAGAACATACCCTTATACATATTTAATCTCAGAAATAAGTTGATGGGTTTTACCTGTTCTCGATGCCCACACTTGGCTGCCACTTGCAGTGATTGGAATGGAGAGGAGTGATTTCGGAGGGACAGGCAGCAGGACCATGCTGACTCCATATGGAGAGTACCCTGCCCAATGAGTATGGCAATGAAGAGACGAGGTCATCTGAGACAGAAGTTGGATGCCTTGCCCCTTTCAAACCCCGTGCAAATTGTGATATGAATAGTCTCTGGATGGTAGGAATATGACTGGTTAAGTTTCTTCTTCTTGTCCAAATCCTGTAACATCCAGGGGAAGAAAGTGCTAACACTGTGTGAAGGCCAAGCATGGAGCATCCTCCTCTTCTTTCAGCTATGGCATTTCTTCCACGGTCAGGATGAAGGGCAACTTCTCTTCTTACAGAGAGAGAGGAATGCAGCTCATGATCTAGATGGGAATCTTCCTTGAAAGCTGTTGTATCTGAACAGCTCTGAGACAGGAGAAAAGAGAAAGTCCATTTTGAAGGCGGTGCTTCCATCTCTCCCAAAACTGGTCTGGGATGTACAGAGTGCTGGGATGTAATCCCTGTGAGGTCTGTCGCAGGACTGGAGTCTAATTTTATGCGAAAAGAAATTGGGAAACCTGGGGTATCCAAGAAGGAGGTTGGAGGCTTGTGGCTCAAGTCTGAAAAAAGTATTTTGGTAGATTCTACAGGATAAAGTGCCAAAGGCTGAAAGCTGAACATCTTGGTGCACCAACTGTTAGCCCAGCGTGAGTGTAAGTTCCTGTTAATGCAAGAAAAGGCTTCCAATAGATTTTTAGATATACGTTGATGGTACTTCTCACCCACAGGAAGAATTTCAGAAGAACATGGCAGAGGTTTTAGGTGATGGATGCTTTTGGCAGGTGCCAGGAGTTTGCTAGCCACTGCAGTCAGCTTGCTCAGCAACGCTGGTTCTTTGGTACATTTTCTAAATCTCAAGCTGTTCAACAAACTGCACCTCTTGGCCCTCTGCCTTGGCAGATGCACAGATTTCATGGCTGTTTCTGTTCCCATTGTTGGTGGTTTACATGGAAAATACAAAGGTTTGAGAAGTGTGTTTTCCTGCTTGGGGAATTTTTCCGGGGAAATCTCGAAAAAAGATGAGCTTTTACATTTTTTGCTTTTTCTTATGGTTTTTAGCTGATACGATGTGGGAACTTTTTTACATGTCCTTCCAGGCTGTCTTTTTAATGGAAGAGGTCCTCTTAGTTTATTTGTAGTTTCAAAGGCACCGGGGATTCCATCATACCCTAAATTAAGGTTCAGGTTTTCCATTTCTGAATCCTGAGTCTTCAAAAACTGTAGTTCTGTAGTAATCTTTGGCCTTTTGACTTCTTGTAAAGTGCTACATAGTTTATTTTCACTGCTTCTAACAGCAAAAGTCTCCTCTGAAGGACCTTGAAACTCCTTATTTCTTGATGTCACCAACTCATCTGGAGAGCCGTGTAAGAGTTCAGAACTGTGCAACATATTTGGTTGCAGTGTGAGTTTTGCTTTCTCTCCGTATTCTGACTTCTGTTCTGGTTGTGCCTTGTTTGACAGATCTACCTTCACCTTCTCATACTTCTTTCGTTTAAGTAACTGACGTTTCTCTATTTGATCAAATCTCTCTGAACCTAAAGCTTCATTTTCCTTGCAGAGTGAATGAGTTGGTTCAGTATCTCGGCCTTCTGTAACCTCCTTTATGTTATCTTTACTCTGTGCATTTAATTTGTAAGGCACACACACTTTGCTGCAAACCACACAGTTTGGGGGTATTTCTTTGCAACTGGTTGATTGTACACTCATACATGGATAAAAGGGGGGTGTTGTATCATACTGCAATTCTGGTGAAGTTTCTGCACAAGATGCATCTCCAGCTTGATAACCACACACTGTTTCTGAAAGCAGACTGACACCTGCCAGGTTTGTGAGCTTCATATAATTTTTTCTTTCTTTTGAAGGATTATTTAGGTTAGATCTTGAGATTTCTTCCAAAACTTTTCCGTAATTCTCAGTACTGAGAGGGCTTATTTTGCTACCAGACTCTTTGGAATCTTCTATCAAGGCCCAGACACAATCTTTTCCATCAAGAAAAGAATCTGTGAGCAAGTTTTTTCTAGGAGCTAGTTCTCTTCCCATCTTCTCTTCTCCACATGTATTCTTTAACTTCTCTTCACAGAGAGTGCTTTCTGGTGCAGTCACATCCATGTCTTTTACAGTCAGCATGCTGTGCCCCTCATCTCTCAGACTGTCTTTGCTGTGTGCACAAACTCTTGAGCTTTTTGCAACATTCAGACAGCTACTTGCCATTGCATTCTCTGAAGATGGAATCTCAGTATTGCTGGCTTTTCTCTTGACAGACTTTGTTACAGAAAGAGGTTTTGTCACTGAAGAATCTTTGCTAAAAACTCTGGCTGAAGAGGAATCACCATTATCTATTTGTGTGTCTTCAGATGACATGCACAGCTTTCCTTTCTCAGGCAGAGAGATTCCCAAGTTCAGAGCTGACAGTGTTTCTGAATCTGCCTGCATCTCATTAGAAGGTTCCTGGATGTCAAACTTTCTGAAATGGGATGGACTAATATCCTTTGGAGCATCAGTTTCTTTACCAGGCTGAAATGTTAATTGCAGGCAAGAGTTATTTGAGATAGATTTTCTTCTCAGGCTTTTTTTGTTTTCTGTCTCTGAAAGCATGTTCATATTTTCTGGCTTATATGACAGATTCTCATGACTTGATGAGGATGGCAAAAATTGGGCACTAACTGTATTTTCCTGGTCCTTCACCAACCACTTCATCTTTGGCAAAGATTGCTGTATTTTGTTTCCTGCAAACACCAGCTCTGCTTTCTCTTTTGCACAGTTGATGACACAAGTATGCTGTGAGCAATGTGCTTTGCTATCACAAAAACTTTCTTCATGAGTTCCTTTATTTTCTCTTTTGCATCCATTTTCATGTTCTTTTAGTTTGATTGTCTCCTCTCCAATTACATCACCGGCAAAGCCCACGTGTCCTGAACAGTCTTCATTTCTCACACCATTTAAAGAGTCCAAATCCACCACATTTTCATTTAGAGTTCCTTGAAAACTGTCTTCTCTTGCATGTTTATGAGCTAAGGGAGGCAAGTCATTGCCTGTTTTTAACAGGATCTCTTCACTTTGACTAGAGCCAGTTGATATTCTGGTTTCTTCCACAGAAGTAGCTATAGGTTGTAAGCCAGTGTTTGGTTGTTTGTTTAAACTTTCTAAGTGTTGCTTGATGCCTGGAACTGGGCCATCCAACTCACTCTGACATGCAAGACACTGACCTTCCATTGGACAAAGGGTTCTTATTTTATTGAATCCATCTGTCTGGAGGGCACACGTGCCACTTGGTTCTTTTGCCTCGTCTCTATCACAAACAATTGCACTGCCATTTATCCCACGCAGACCTACACCTCTGTTGCCCCAGTCTTCTTCACAAGGAAGAGATCCACATGACATAGGGAAGTGTTCTTCTGGAAAGATGGTTATCTTTTTACTATTATGTCCAGCTGAAGCTTCTCCTTCCAAATTACCATTTTTTTCAATGTTCTTATCAACCTCAACATCGAAAGAATGGTTGTTTGGGAGAACATCATCTACACGTGTACTCCCTGATAGAACACAGGAAGTACTGGCAGCTGTACACTGGTCTTTTATACTCTGGTTATTACAATTCCATGTGTCACTATGTTCATTTCCTAAACCAGTGACCACACTCTCTGTATTTCCCACTGAAGAATTCATGTTCTTTTGGGAAATTTTGCTTGTCATATTAGGGTTATCAAAAGTCTTGGAACTTATAGAAGACTTGAATTTGTCTTTATGGAGCACAGGTTCAGTGACTTGTTCCCCTGTAGTTCCAGAAGCACAAATTGATTCTTTTCCAGATAGATTATCCTGAGCCTTGTCCCTGTTTGAAACTTCATTAGCAGTACAAGGACACTCATGAAAATGAGATTCTCTTGATTTTTGTGCAAGGGAAGGTAGAGTTACATTTAGTGTATAAATCAAATTTGTTTCTTTGCCAGTGGACAAATTGTCATTACTATTAGCTTCTGTACTTTCCACTGAACTGCCAGCCAACTCTTCTGATGTTGTATTATTCTCAGTTTCCTTTTCAAGCACTTGTGCCTCAGGTGAATCTTTCTCTAGCTCGGTACTAAGATCCAGACAGCTGTGGCTACTGGGAGGAGAAATTTTACTGGAGGTACTGTAAAAGCATTTGTCTGTCTGTCCAATTTCATGGGAAGCAGTGTTGCTTGTTTCCATCAATAGACTATTTCCTTTTCTATCATCTTTGCATAAGTCACTGACAAGGAATTGCAACTGGTTCTTTTTCAACTTATCACCTTCTGATGGGACCATTTTAAAGTTTTCTTTTGAGAACTCCTCAGGAGATGAAGCAACAGAACTA
This sequence comes from Hemiprocne comata, assembly GCA_020745705.1. Lineage (NCBI taxonomy): Eukaryota > Metazoa > Chordata > Aves > Apodiformes > Apodidae > Hemiprocne > Hemiprocne comata. The sequence goes on along the minus strand of CM036602.1, from coordinate 10,615,931 downwards.
AAAACTGAAGAATGACAATGCTCAGAATTAGCATCCTCTTGAGACTCAGGCCAGCTACAAACTTCAGCGTTCTCTCCCACAGCAATTTTTCTCCAGACTTCAGCAGCCTCTTCAAATTCAGAGCTGTACAATTTACCTATACTAGCACTTACTTCCCTATGGTCAGTTTTAGCACTAGATAATCCTTTGCTCCTTACCACTGAGATCTGCTCTACTGGTATGGATGTGGAGGTTCCATTTTCTACAAACCCAGTTCCATGATCATGAGTCTGGCTTTCAATGGTTTTGGGAAGATACTTTTTGGGGGGTTCATTGATAATTCCATGGACTGCAGTACTATTGTTTCCTAGTGGCATATTCCTGAAGTCCAGGTAACAGCTGCTTTTCAGAACCAAACATGAAACTTCAGAACTTTTTGTGCAGAGTGTTCTACAGCTTTCTACTGATGACAACCTATAAGGTTCATTATGTTTAGGTACAGGACCAGTACAGAAGTCATGAGCATTGTTTTCTTCATCCTGCTGATAAGTCTGACAATTAGCAACTGATGTACTGAATTCATTAACAGGATTGAGTCTGGGTAACTTTTCTTCTCTAGCCTCCAAACTAGATTCATTACCCCCTGTCCTCACTGGCATGGCAGTGTGGGCTTGCAACCCATGATAATAATTTGTTTCTTGTGGATACTCTGTGGCTGATTCCATGTCCGTGACTTTTAAAGGCTCTAAAAAATCTACCGTGCTGGTTTCTGAAACCCCAGCTCTGGCCATGACTGTGTCTACATCTGGACATTCATTGCTCTTGGGTGGAAGACCTTTACTCACTTGGTCATTCCTATATCCTGCTTTACCAAATATCCTAGTCCCATCAGCCTTCATACCTTGTACTTCTTCAACGAGCTTTGGCAGAGTTTCAGCTGTCACCTGAACATTTGCTTGCTTTTCTTCTGCATAAGAAAAAATAAAGCAAATCACAAAAAGGGGCTAATTTAAAAAATACAGTTACTGTAGCATATCTTAATATTCAAACTTTCCAGGGAACATATTTGCTGCAGAACTTTTTCATATGTTCTACTAAGGACCAAGACTAGATGGCATTCCTCAGCTCAGCAGAAGTTTTGGTCATGAGAGGACGAAGGGAGAAAAAAATAATTACTAGATGCAAAGCAACCAAAGCATTTGTATCTAGAAGACTAGAGATCATGATGAAATTAAGAATTACTTTTGTTGTCCTCTTCCTTTGGATTCTGCACTTTCATTTTTACTTGTTAATCCATTATAAAGTGAATGAGTAATGATTTTTCACATCTTTGCTAATATTGCTCTCATATAAACCAGCTTTGAAACATAAGGAAATGCAAAACATCTGCTATTAACAATACCTTCTGCTTTCCAGTAAATAAGTATTTAAATTAAATAACTAAAGTATGTCTTGTACATAAAAGGTCTCCAGAAAAGTACACATGCTGGCAGGAAAAAGCAGAGGATTAAGTTTTCATATTGTTCTAGCTATGCAGGGTGATAGTTTCTACTGTAAAGCAAAATCCATGAGCTACAATCTACAAATCTACAATCACTCATCAATTTTACGTCAACAAAAAGCAACCTGGGAGCCAGGCAGAGGTAGATAGGGATGTACAACTAACACACACACCTGTGTTCTTCAGAGATCCCACTACTGCAGTGCAACAAGCTCCTGAAGACTTCACCTCATGCTGGTTTAAGTCTAGGTTCTCCTGAAACAAGACAAGTATCAGTGGAGACTGGTGATTTGCAAGGGGTTCACACAAGCACCTGTAATTCTTTTCTGATCCTATCAACCACCATCACCTCACCATTAAATGATGGTGCATCCAGAAAAGCTTCCTATTTAGCAGCAACGAAGTCCTGGAACCCAAGCAGCTTGAAATGCAAAATTGTGGCAAATTTGAATCAGGAAAGGAATCCAGTCTCCAAGGCTGCCTCACATCCCCACACCATTACATGCCTCTGGTAAGATGCAGGTGTTTTCTCATCTTCATTAGAAAATGTTGGAATTCTAATTCCCTTGGCTCAAAACCACAAACCCAGGAACAGATGACCTAGGTCTACCTGCAAAAAAACCCCAAGGCAACAGAAACAACCCCCCCCCCCCAAACATATACCTGCATCTTGAAAGGTGAAAATTCATCTTGGAAAACTGAATGACTATGGAAAATTTCATTAGTTTTATTTTCACAAACTTTGAAATAAATCAAACAGATACCAAAATCTAGAGTTTAAACCACTACAAATTTTTAGTATTATGCAACATGCAGTACAACACACTCGTGTGCCTTATCCAGATATTTCCTGGCTGGTACGTGTTCAGTCACAAGACTTTTTTTCTCCCCTATGTTTTCTGATCTGTTTGAAACCTACTTGCAAACTAAAGAAAACTAAAGAGTCACTAAAAATCTCAATTTTAAAATAAGGAGTTCTGTAACTCTTCAGTTTTTACCAGAGTACTGTTTGGCACATTTTTCAGCATTTGCCTAGAAAGAGCATTTTTATCATCAGGGTTTCCTAGAGGGGAGGGGAAAAAAAAAGCCATGACCCTGTGAGTCTCTTGTTTTGAAAGAGGAAACAGACCTTGATTTCCTCTCTGTTTACAAGCAATAATTGTAAAAATGAAGAATAATCCTTATTTCTAGATTAAAAACTGAAATACTTGACTGGATCCCCCTGTAGCATTATTACCAGACTGAAATTACTATTATTTGGTGGTTAATACCTTGACTGGGAACAACGGTAGAATAAGCTGTACCCACAAAATATAGGTCCTGTGGAAGGAGCTTTTCAATTTGCTTCTGTTCTCATTTTTAGTCACTAGCCAGTTTTGTTACATACCTGCCTTGCACCTTTCTGGCAATATTTAAGAAAGTGGAAAACTTGATATTTTAAAATTCTACTGGTCTGCTGAAATGTAGTGTAATTTTCCACTGGACCCATGGTAATCCAAATAAAGACACACATGCCAGAGACACAAATAAGAAACAAGAAACCACACAAAGTCCTCTGCCCAGGCACTCTAACCCTAAATTCAAAGTATCATGCAGGGATCAGTTTTTGCATTTGCTTACTTGTTTTGACCAACTTTCCCCAGGAGTGAAAGCACAGCATGCAGCAGGGTCCTCCTCAGCATCTTGTGCCTCTTTGTCTTCTTTCTGGTATCCATCATTAGTACAGTCTAGTTTCCTAAGGTTTCTTTTTTTGGTTTTTTCATCCTCTTCAAGGTCTCCAGCCTTTACTGATTCTTCGGCGAGGGATTCTGCTGGCCTGTGAGATATCACCTTGAGTTTATCACCCAAATCCTCTGTCTTCTGGCAAAAGTTTTCTACTCCAGAAGTGCCATGCTGCTCGGCTGACAGACTGTCCCCATGTGCTAGCACAGGTGCTGACACATCAGATTTGGCATCTAATCCCACATTAGGCTCAGATACAGCCATAAGTTCAGTGGAGACGCTCTTGGGCAGCCCAGGGTACAGTTCCTCTAGTCCATCAGAGACAGAAGAATCAAGGGGAGATTCCACCCCAGATGATAGCATCAGGGCAGTTGAAGGTGGGTTGTCCTGAGCACTTTGGTTTACCCTAAAAATACAAGCAACGTTAAAGCAACGTACATAGGAGTAATTGCTAGATGAAAAGGAAAAGCTTCATTCTTTGAGATTCAAGCAGGTATGATACTTCCAAAATACTTCCAAGTAATTTATTAAGAAAGGAGCTGAGGAACATTTGAATATCTAAGCAAATGTGTCATTAACAGAAGACAGTATGGACAAATAGATATTCTCAAGCCTTACTTTCACATTGAAACATCTTGCAGACACACCCTCGTCTCCTGGAAAACCTGAACTGGGACTATAAAGCAAATCACTGGGGCTTCTATAAGATGTCCTGCTCCTCAGCTTAAAACAAAAGCATCGTTTGTTTCCTGTGATTTTTCCGAAGTTTCTAATCTCTGGAACAATACCTTAACTTTTCTTCACATGTTTTCTGCCTCGAAGGAACTCTTTCTAAGACATCATCCATCACCCCTCATGGCTTCTCTTACAGGAGCACCTGCCACGCTGCACGTAGGATGCACGATGCCAGCGCTGCTTTTCCACGGAGCCCTGGTACCGGGACCCTCTCCAGCCTGGAGCCCCACGCAGGGTCCCGGGAACCCCCTGTGCCGGCGGGGATAGGGGCACGGGGAGAGGAGCTCCCGCTGATCCCACACAAGCGCTGTCGGCATCGGGAAAACCCCGGGGTGAAAACGCTGCCATCTAATAGCTCCCGAAGAGACTCGGTACCGGGAAAGGGCCCAGCCGGGTTTCACAGAACCGTCTGTTCGGCCTTTAGAGAGCCACGGGCTCGTTAGCCGAGCGGTGGTCTCCCCGCTCCTTAACCAAGACAGCCTAGGAAGAAACCGGCGTCACGTGCGCCGTTTCGGTGGGAACACAGGAGGGCTGGAACTGTCCCTACAGAACGATCGCCCCTCCGTCACAGCGAACAACTCGAGCGCCGGCAGGGCCGGCACTGCTCCTTTGTTCGAAGCGCGACGGCAGCACGGACAGATCCAGCCCGGGCCCTTCGACTTCTTGCGAGGCAGCAGCCCCCGCGTCCACCCCGGACAGCGGCGGGCCGACCGTAGGCGAGATCCGTTACGCCCGGCCGCGGAGGTCTAAAGTCGCCCCGAGGCAGCGCACCGAAGGAGGCGGCCACTGCCGGTAATTATGCAACCGCCGGTACCAGTAGGGAGCGGGCTTGGCCCCGCAGAGCCCCCACCACGCCCGGGCAGGGCAAGGCAGGCCCCCCGGCAGCCCCTCGCTCCCACCCCGCCGGCGATGCCGCTTCCCACTCCCGGCGGGCGGAGGAGGCGGCCCCTCGCCGGAGACACCCCACCACCACCCCAGCATCCCCCGCAGAGCCGCCGTGTACCCCCGCGCTCCGCTCCCGTTACCTCAGCGGCAGCTGCCGCCAGCCCCGCTCCTGCCCACCCCGCCGCACCACCCGCCGGCCCCAACCCCGCTCACATCACTTCCTCATCCGGGGCCACCACCCACTCCTTCAGGCGGGCTATGCGCCCGGCCACCGCACCCATTGCTCTGGCCCTGCCTCCACCAACGGCGTCAAAGCTCTGCCTTCCGCAAGGCTCTGCCCCCCGCAAGGCTCTGCCCCCCGCAGGACCACGCCCCAACAGAGCCCCGCCCCAACAAGGCCCCGCCCCCCGTGGGAGTGTCCTGGCCCACCCCGCGCCTTCCCACCCACGTCGGTGGGCGGCATCATGTGACGTGTGCGTGCTGGCCTCGTGGCCCCGGATCCGGAAGTGCTCGCTGAGGGGCCGGGCACAGACAGTGCCGCAGCCGCTGGCGGGGGACACGGACCGGGAGGTCAGGGCTCCGTGTTCGTCTCGCGGCCGTGGGAAGGGGTGAGGACTGCGCTTAGGCTGGCCGTGGGAAGGCTCGCCCTGGCTATGGGGCTGGCTCGTCCCGCAGTGGCTGGCGAGCGGCCCGGAGCCTGGAGGCGTCCGGGCTTCCTCCGTTCCCCGTCTCTGCGCGGTGTCCCCCGCTCCCCTTCCCCCGGCGCTGTGGCGCGGACTGCCGCGTTGCTTGCTCTGCGCTGCAGCCCCATTGGAGGGTCGCGGCCCCCGCCGGGCCCCGCTGCTGCTAGACTGCCCCAGCAGCTGCTCCATGGGGGAAACCCGGGCGTCCTGGTGTGCTGCTCTGACTGCTTTTATAACGCTGCAGCTGAGGGAATGGGAGCGTTTCTATCGCCGGTCCGTAACCATGAGCGTTGGCTGTAAATGCCTGGGGTTTACCCGCTCTCCCTTTCACCGAGCGGGCAGTTCGCTGCCGGCCCCGCTACCGGCGGGTCACGCCGGCACACGCTGTAGCCGAGGGGCTGTTTGTTCCAGACTTGCATCTGTTCTAAGTTTGAAGCTTTTATAGAGTTTACTTTAACAAACTCTGGATGTACCGTTTTTTCCCACCATTTCTGTGTAGCTCGGTTATTCAACTGACTTTTTGCAAAGTAACCTGCCAGCTCAGTACTATGGTCTGTGTGAGACGCATGCTGTGAATTTCCTTTGTGTTCTGGTTTGAGTATAGTTGTAGGTAGGAGAGCTGGTATTTTAATAATGTGGCTGTAGTTTTGTGAATAAAACCTTATTCCTAGTGATAATTTACAGTTTAAATGCACTTCTAAAAAGAATAAACTATAAAAGTAAAGGTTCTCCTTTGAAATATGCTTTATTTTAAAGGAAAGTGGCAGGAAGAAAAAAATGCAGTTGTTGAAGCAGTTAAAGTAGTGTAAACTAGTGCCTCAGACTTAAATGTTTGCTTGGTCCTTAATGTCTGTAGCTCTGCAGGGTGCAGCGCTGCTGTGTTGGGCAGAAATCATCTGGTTTTGGATTCCAGCTTCTTTTAAAGCATGGGAGAAGATTTGCCAGAGAGATGGAGTGATAAAACTGGCAGTGGGCAGAAGTCTGGTGTGGGGAACAGACTAGTTCTCCCCCCCACACGTGGAGTATGCATTTTAATGCATTAAGACAAGGTTCAGAATTTATCCTTGAACTATAAAAATGTGGTTTTAGGGAGTGGAACTAGCTCTCTGGCAGGAGTGCTGGTAGAAGAGGTTGTTACTAAACTTTTAGTCTGATGTTTATTAAACTTTGTAACATGCCTGCCTTGCAGGTGTGGCGTTCTTGGCTGTGTGGTGATACAGTGTCCTTTGTTGACAGGAGGTCCGTGTTTGCTTTCATTTCCATACTAGCTATGCAAGATGCCTTCCACTGGTTCCACTCCAAGCAGCTGAGAGGAACTGGAATTCAAGATGAGAACCAACAAGGTGTACAAGCTCGTCATACATAAGAAGGGTTTTGGAGGCAGTGGTCAGTATCTGCTGGTTCCTAACAGTGGGACCAGCACTCTCTTACATAACTGAAAGCAATTAACTAATTTATCACTCTTTTTAACAAAACAATGAACATAAAACTTGGGTGTAACAAGAAGTATTATCAGACAGAGTTTGGAAAGCTCTTTTTTAATAGCAAGATACAACAGAATAAAATTGCATTTGTCAGAACAGAATGAGACTGCACCTATAAAATAAAATTGCTTTATTCTGCTCCTTCCTTTCTGCTGTGTCACTTTTATTTTAGTCACTCTTAATAAGTGACAGACAAGTCAGTGACTTGTGGCTGCCTGTAGATGTGTTTCTGTGTACTAAGAAAAAAGTGATTTTTCCCTACTTCTAGACTTAAAATCACAGCATGCTAATAAAGCCTGTGGTTTTGGTTTTAGGCTAGACTTGGTGATCTTGAAGGTCTTTTCCAGTCTTGGTAGTTCTGTGATTCTGTGTTTCTATAGCTATCTGCTTCCCTGCTGGTGCTTTGAATAGGAAAAATCCAAATGAAGATTCTGCTTGCCTAATTAAGGCAGACACTTTTGCCGAGCAGAGTTCTGTAATTTGAAAGGGAAGTGTTTTCCCACAAGAGTGGCTGGAGAGGAGCACTGTCATAGAGGAAATGTAGCTCCTTGCTGAGGTGTTAATCCTGGGCTCCTGTATTGGTGTAGAGGAAGCTTCTCCCTACAAACATGCAAGCATCTGTGTTGGGTATGTATCTGTTCATTGCAGTTTTTCTCATTAATTTATGTCTTGTAGATGATGAACTGGTGGTGAATCCTAAAGTATTTCTTCAAATCAAGCTGGGAGATGTTGTGGAAATTGCACATCCCAATGATGAATACAGGTGAATCCTCTTTTTGCTGAGCACTGACAGGCTGTGTCCATGCTCAGCAGCTTCTGGAATGAGAGGCTGTCAGAGCTGACACAGCTTTGCTTCAGGATTCTGCCATGGGTTTTTTCTGCCTGAGGAAAAGTAAAGAGGGTAACTAAAGCAGGAGCTCTTCCTGAAAGCTTATGGGATTCTTTGTGTTTGGTGTCTGTTTGCTGACCTTTCCTAGGGCAAGTAGACCTGAATATGGAGAGGTCTGTGTGTCTTTATCCTCTTCATAGAGCTGCTATCTAAGGGTTATTCTTCTGCCCTATAGTATATCATAAGCAAAGTTAAAAATTCCTGATCAGCTGTAAAAAACATAAACCTTCTCATATGAAGCTGTTCCTCCTGTAGCCTGTATCTGAAAGGTAGGAGCTTACTTGTGTGAGGTTCTCAGAAGTTCCTGTGTGACTCCATTCAGAGTATCATTGTTACCTGAGGAGTGCCTTTTAATACATGAAAAGAACAAAACCAGGTGACAGGATGATGTATGAAGCTTTCTAGGCAATATTAATGTTTCTCTTTAGCTTATGGCATGCTCTGTGTTAATAAATAGCTTTAAGAGAGTGATTTACCAGAGTATACTGCTGGTATCTCAACTGAACTACCTTTTTTCCTTTTTTGTGTGCTAGTCCCCTGCTTCTACAGGTGAAGTCACTTAAGGAAGATTTGCAGAAAGGTAAAACTCAACTCACAGAATGCATAGTAGAGTCATAGACAAAGATGGTGTGATTGGGCTGTACCTGTGATTGAATAGTGCATATAATTTAGTGAGAAAATCAATGCTTTGTTTATTTAGGAGTGAAAGGATTTAAATTTTGTCAGAAAATGAATAGCCAATTTTAAATCTGCCTGTGTTTGAGTGATGTGGGTTATGGGTTAAACAACATTGGCTTCTTAGCCTTAAATTTTTCTTTTTGCATTCTCTGATCAGCTTTATATCTTTTCTTCCTTTCAGCCTAAACTTTGAGTTTATCTCACCTGCTTTGATTTTAATGACTCTTAAATTGGGCCACAGCTGAAAGAAGCTGTTGTCTTTTGCTGAGGCCCTAAGTGTTTCATTACAATCTCACTGTATTGCTTTTGTACCTGAAACCTTTTGGGGGGGATATTCAATTCTCTGTTGTCTTTTCTCATTTTTGTGACAGAAACTATAAGTGTGGATCAGACAGTGGCACAGGTGTTCCGACTGCGGCCCTACCAGGATGTCCATGTGAATGTTGTTGACCCAAAGGTGTGTGACTTAGCAACTCTTTTCCATCTGTCCCTTCACTTAGCTCAAACCAGAGCTCTGTGAATTTCTATCTACAGTAGTATTGGGAAAAAGGCATAATTTTTAAAATAGAAAGGTATTTAGCCTTTCCTAAGAAAATATGAGGCTTAGGCATTAGAACTGTTTGTGTCTCTCCTTTCCCTACCATCCCTCTTCTCTTTTTGAAGTCTATGGACTAGCTTCAGCACAGCTTGATAAAAATATATACATTCCAAATATAGGTTTAAATTCCAGAAATTGAGGATAACCAGGTAGAGTAAAGATGAAAATTAAGTGGCCTAGGCAAAAGAGCCATGGCATGAATTTGCATGGTGTGACACCAGAGAGCCTTGTGAGACAGGCATCTCTTGTAAATGTCCCAGCTATCAAAAGAGCTTCAGTCAGAGCTTACATTCAGCACAAGACAAAACTCTGCAGAAAACAAAGCTTCCTTAATGTCTTGAACAAAGGAAGTAATTTGTTTGACTTGTGCTTCCATTTTGCACTGAGACTTGTAGCACAGATTGAGTCCTTGGGCTTCTTCTGGTCACACTCTGCAGTGTCTTGCAGCTCACAGTAGTTCCAGGTACAAGCACAACTTCAGCAGTTATTCTGATGGGACTTCTCTTTTGTCTTGTGTCTGGTAGGAGCATTAACTAGCTTTAGAACAGCCCTCCCTGTAACATTTGCTTCTTACCAGAACAGATTGAAGGGCACTACTTACAAACAACCAGTAAAACCTGAGCACTGTTTTTCTTCCTTTTCCCAGGAGGTGACGTTGGACTTGGTGGAGCTGACATTTAAGGATCAGTATATTGGACGTGGGGATATGTGGCGACTGAAGAAGAGTTTGGTAAGGCCTCTACTGTCCTCCTGTGTAGGGTGGGAGAGATTACACACCTTTTCCTTTGCTCACTCTGAAAGAAAATAGTATTTTACAAAATGCAGAAAGCTGAGGATGAGACCAGCATCAGCAGCTCCTGAGGAGCTTATGCTGTCACTGGTACCTCTTGAGTTGGAGAAATGAACATAAATGTGTTGCACAAAGAATTAGTCCCATCATTTCTTACTACATTGCACTAATGTTAATTACTGCCTTCAGCACTGAAAATGCTGTTGAGAGGGATTTTTTCTTACGTTCTGAATTTTAATGATTTATTACCTCTGGAAGGAATCCAAATGTTTTTCAAGTAGAAGTATGCTCAAGTATCTCCTCTCTGATAGTGCCACTTAATAAGGATCTATTAGAAATTTGGTTTCTGCATCTCTGGAGTACAGTCTCTGGCTCTTCTAAGGGCAGTGAATTAGATTAACCCAATACAAGTTTGTATGTCTTAAAAATTTTGTCTATTGCAGAGGTTGTGTAGGCTGAGCTATTAGTAGTAAATATGCTCAGTGGTTTGCTTGATTTTATGGCAGAAGTCAGGTGTTTGAGTGAGAATGGTTTATTATAAAGTTGGTCTGCTTGCTGGGAGCCTCCTGTTCTTTTAACACATGTAACTGTTCTTTCCTAGGTCAGCACATGTGCATATGTCACCCAAAAAGTTGAATTTGCAGGTATCAGGTTAGTGTCTCCTCTGAGAGCTTACTGTTACTTATGATGTTAGATTAATGAATCCAGAGTATTCAACTGGAGAATCTTCTCTGAAAAATCCTTCACATCTTACTGTTCTCCAAGTCTTCCACAGATTTCTGTCTGCACCACAGAGTGAGTGAAGGCTTCTGTCTGATTTGGGGTGGAAGAAAATAATAGTAGGACAGCCAGCCACGCTTGTTGTCTCTGATGAATGCCAAATAATTTTCCTTTTACCTCTTAAAATTTTTCCCCCCCTTCCCAAGATGTGTGCAGTTCAGATGAGGATTACTTCAGTTGCTTTTGAGATGACAAAGGGACAAGGAAATGTGCAAATGCAGAGGGGAAACAGCTATTTGACATCTTTGGGATTAAAGATCAGATGTTAACCAAATAAACTTCTACTCTGTATTCAGTCATCCTTGAGTGTGGATTTTTGGTACATTCCTTATTTGCTCAAATATTGATTCTCTAATCTTCCTGTTCACTCTGGTTAGCAAATATTCTGCACTCTTTTTCTTGCAGGGCACAGGCAGGTGAACTGTGGGTTAAGAGTGAGAAAGTCACTTGTGGATACATCAGTGAGGACACCCGGGTAAGACTGCAGGGAGCAGGGGAAAGGAAGTTTTTCCCTTCCTCTCCTTGCCACCTTTCTTGTAGTTCTGTCCTGCTTGCAGATTTGTATGGATGATTTGAATTGGCTGTGTTGTGAGGTGAGAGTGGCAGTAAATGCAGGAGAATGAATGATGAGTAATATTAACTCTTCTGTGCTGACAGCAGTAGGAATCTCTCAGGCTGTTGCAATGGCAGCTCCTTAGAGGGGGAACTCCCTACGATGCAGTGCACACAGTCATTTAAATTGCTCTTAACTTCTGTGTTTGGTCCTTTTAGTGAATGCACCTTGTTTTAAATCAGATCTTTCATGCTTTTGCAGGTTGTCTTCCGCTCCACTTCTGCCATGGTTTATATTTTTATCCAGATGAGCTGTGAAATGTGGGATTTCGATATTTATGGTATGTAGGAAGCTGCCCTGCCTGATTGTTGGTGTGGTTGGCAGCTGCTGTCCTATCTGCCCCTGCTAGAAAACTGCCACTACTCTTTATTTCTACCCCTACTAGAAAAATAAAGTATCTGCCTTCAGCTTAGGCAGTGCTCTGAGGTGGGCTATAGTGCTCTCTTAGATCCTTACTTGCAGTGCTACATTTTTCTGTCCTGAGTATTCCATAATTATCCTGTCCTTACCATTATCTTTTTGATGAGATCAAGGAGACCAACTGACAATGAACCTTGGAAAGATTTTCTGTGGATGTGAATGTATTTGGTGATGAGGGCAGGTACAAGTGAATCGTGAATGTGAATCCTGTGTGAATCCCAAAACCAGAAATCAGTGCAAGTTCTGTGTAAAGAGGACCTTAATGTTTTAGGTTTGTCTTGACTTTGGCTTAATGAGGAAGCAAAACCCCTGCCTTAGCCCAGATAGTCAGCTAGAGTATTAAAACTTTAGATGTTAAAATGAGTCACTTGACTCATTGTCCTATTTTTTTTCTAGTTTGATTCTTTAGCAAACCTCTTACCACTTTCTTTGACCATGTGTTTGGGCATATGTAGCTGGGCAACTATTCCGAAGTGAGCAGGGGGTCAGTTGTGCCTACTGTGCCTGGGAGATGGTACAGATGGTTTCCCAGCGTGCTGCAAATATGTTGGGGAAAATTAATTTAAAGGTCAGATCCTTTTTACAGCAAGTGTCTTGTTTACATTCTGTGAAACATAGTCATGTTTTTAATCTTTTTACCATCTTTTCTTTAGTGATATTAACATTGATTATGCACACAGCTGCTCTGATTCAAATAAAAATAACTGTCCTGTGCTCAGTATTCACTATACCCCACAGCTGAAGTAACTGCTGTTATTTGATGCTTTGGAGATGTTTACTTTGCAGGGGACCTATATTTTGAGAAAGCTGTGAATGGTTTCCTTGCTGACCTCTTCACAAAATGGAAGGTAAATAGCTGATTGAGTTCATCCTGTTCTGAAAGAACAAGTCAATGCCATCCTAATGAGCCCATTGATGTGCCAGTTTGAGGAAGACCCAGGTTGTGTCAGGCATTGGTAGGACTATGAGAGGTGGCTCCTGGGCATCAAAAGAGTGGTTCCAGCAGGGCTGCACCAAATCATGTATGTGCTGAGTGACCCCAGTACTGATCTGGTCTATCTGCTGTGTTTGTATCTTACAATTTGTTTGTGCAGAGCCTCTGACTGGACTAAAGTCACTAAACTGGTGACTAGAGTGCTAATATATATGTATATACACAATTTTGTATTGAGTGTGACCCTGAAGGTTTTCTTTTTTCTTCTGTTCTTCCTGGGCAGGAGAAAAATTGCAGCCATGAAGTGACCGTGGTTTTATTTTCTAGAACATTTTACGAAGCAAAATCTATAGGTAAGTAAATTCTGTCTTTTCATGTTTCTATTTTTAAACCTTTCTCCCTCTCTCTTGAAGGATGGTCATAGGCTGCCAGTGACTTTTTTCCCCAAACTTTTTAATGCCCACATCCAAGGTATTTCTTACCAAGCACAGTGGATATGCAGCCATTCTTATGGAAGTGCTGCAGTGAAACCTTACACAGAAGAATATATGGCAAATTTTCCTCATCATACTCAGGCTGTCACATTGCTTTTAAAAGCAACTTTAATATTGTGTAGGAGATTTCTCAAAGTGATTTTTTTAAAAGGGGAAATAACAGCTCCTTACTAGAACAGGTGAGTCATTTCTGTACAAGAGCATAAGATAACATGTGCTTTTGCTTCTCTTTCAGATGAGTTTCCTGAAACGCATCGGGCATCGATTCGGCAGGATCATGAGGGAAGATTTTATGAAGATTTTTACAAGTATGTCTTCCTCCCACTTCTCTCATCTCCTGTCCCACAGTGTATGTGCAACCCCTATGGAGGATATCATGTTGTTAACTGTAGGACCTTGCAAGGAATTAAGATAGTGAGGAAACATCTATGTCTGAAACTGGCAGCAAATTGAGTAGTCCTGGTTCCACCTGTGAGTGCACAGCCATATCTGCTAAGTCAGTCTTCCACATGCATGTGAATATTGTGTTGTCTGAGCTCTATTGGAATTGCCAATAAATTTAGAAGTTCTGTAGTGTTTGGAATAGTTTTTTGCATAGGGCTTGGCAATTTTTTAGATATTTACATTCTTGAGTAGTTGAAGAACAGAGGGAACCATTGCGGAAACCACACGTGTTTCCAGTTAGGTAGTGGAGCTCTTGGGCTGATGGGCAGATGCAGCTGTTGAAGCTGTTGAGTCTGAACTTGGACTTGTTAATGATTGTACTGCTTTACAGAACAGTGGTGCTATTTGACAGATAATGTTGATCACCCATTTAGAAGTGAGAGATTATTCTGGCTGGGGTTGTGCCCAGCTTTGTGTGTGCATCTGCACCTTAGTGGTCTACAAGCAGGCTGTAGTTCTAACGTGCTGCCTGGCAGAAGGAAGGAACTCACCTCTTTGTGCTTTCCTCTTTCTGTAGTTTGTTCACCCCTTCTCAATTTCTCTTCATAGCTTCCTTTCATGATCCTCATTATGTTGTGCTCTCTCTAGAGTTGTAGTTCAGAATGAGAGACGAGAAGAGTGGACCTCATTGCTCGTGACCATTAAAAAGCTTTTCATCCAGTATCCTGTGTTGGTACGACTAGAGCAAGCAGGTACAAGAATCCTCCTTTTCTATGCTTTTAATGTTTTCTTTTTTTTTCCATTGTCTATAAACTCTCTAGTTGCAGTTGCAGTCTGGTATTGTGCTACCTAGTGCTTTCCTGGCTTAGATAGTTTGCTTGGGTCTTTCTGTGAGGTATACCAACATCAGTTTTGCCTGTAATTTGTTGAAATGAGAGGATTTACTACAAATGCAGTTTTATTTTGGTTTTGTTGTGTTTGGGTTTTTTAAAGCTAGTCTATACAGGGATGATGATTGTGGTGTTGTTTTTTTTCCCTTCTGAACACTTGTCCAGAGGGCTTTCCCCCAGGTTACAATTCTACCTCGGCACAAGGGAACTACCTGGAGGCCATAAATCTTTCATTCAATGGTAAGTTATGAACAATGGACAAAAATACACAGGAGGAGAACCATTAAAGCAGCTGCTAATAAATGGATGTGGACTTGTGTTGCCTGTTCCTTAACACTGTGAGGAGGAGGGGAATACTAGGTGGTTAAGTTATCATTTTCAGACTCAGAAGTTGTTGTCCTGTGTGTCTTTGGAAAACCAGTGGCTCTCAAATAACTGAGTATTGGGTATTTCAAACTTCAGGAACTATTTACAGGGCCTCACTAGGTCGAAAATTTTTTCTTCTAGCTGTTTATCTCTGTGAGAACCTCTTGGAATAGAACTTGAAATTTTAAACTATGGAAGCATTTCAAAATCAGGTTAGATCAAATATAATTTAGGTGAAGCTGATCCATCTCTTTTAGCAGGGGGATGGATTTGATGGGCTGGAAATGCTCTGCAAAGATCTGCTTTTTGTGATTCTGCACATGAGATGTTGCTTCATCACCTTAATGGATGTCTTGTTACTCCAATGGGAGGGAGCACAGGATGGTATTTAAAATTATTAGTAATGGACTTTATCTTGTTGGGGTTTTCTGGGTTTGTTCCTTGGTTTTGGGGGTTTTTTTTTGAGATGTTATAAAGGAAACACTAAGCATATGGGAAAAATATTATTGTGTACCTGGTTCCCATCTTTTCTTCTGCCCTGCCAGTCTCTGTCCTGTAGCTTTATTAGCATTTATTGGTTGGACAAGGCTATACAGAAGCCTTCTCATGCTTGCGTGTGCTTTGCGTAAAGTCGTTGAAGACCACTGTTAATAGAGAGTGACCTGCCTTGTGCTGAAAAATCTTTCATTGTTTTAAAATATCCCCTAATTCTTTCTCTTAGTGTTTGACAAGCATTACATAAACCGGAACTTCGATCGGACGGGGCAGATGTCGGTGGTTATCACACCTGGTGTGGGCGTGTTTGAGGTGGATCGACTGCTCATGATTCTGACCAAACAGCGGATGATTGACAACGGTAAGTAACTAGGGATCTGTGCCATCTTTATGAAGGCAAACAGATGTATTTGGAAAAGCTCTGGCCTTTTCTTGCTGTGAAGAAGTGTCTCTTGTAACTTGTGCACTCTGGGGAGAGGGGTTGCAGCTGGAAGGCTTGTGTCTGCACTTCTGTTGAAATGGACAGATTTTCAGATAACCTCTAGGCATTTAATTTCTTTTTGTGAGAAAGAACTTCATCTGTCTGTGCAGACTTCTCCCTTAAAGGATAATCTTGCATAACTTGCTTTAGTTTAGAAGAAACATTTCTTCTATCCACACTGGCACTGTTGGTTTGTAACTATACCATGGGACTGTTAACTACCATTTTCAGTATAATTATATCTTAAAATCTGATATGAATACAAATTGGGCCTTCAGCTCAAACTGGCTTAGCTTGGTAGATTGCTCAACTCTACTTTTTCTTTACAGGGATAGGTGTGGACTTGGTGTGTATGGGAGAACAACCATTGCATGCTGTACCACTCTTTAAGGTAATGTATTCTTCTTTCTCTTCTCTCTGCTCCTACTAGGAATGTTACTCATTTTGTGACTGCCTAGCCACAGCTCATTGCTCTGCTTCTGAATTCCTCTTACAGCTCCATAATCGCTGTGGACCTGGTGACTCCAGATTGGGTGATGACTACAATATTCCACACTGGATAAACCATAGGTGGGTGAACTCGTACCAGGCTTTGCTCAACGCTTTTGCTTTGCTTTCCTCTTTATAATCTGTTGAATTCTTTCTTCTTTTGTTGTTTATTTCCTCTGTTCTCCTTTTGAAGCAAAGACATGTATTACAATAGTCTTGCAGAACAAGGAGTGTTCTTGCTGAACTCTGGGCATTAATGCCACATATCAGATGAGAGGCAATTTGCAGAGGAAAAGGTCTTGATCTTCAGCTCTCTTTACAGCTAACTTAGTTCTAGCCTTTAGCTATGCTTGAAGGAAGCTAAACAAAAAATACAGTCACTTCAACTAGATTGGTTATTAGTGAAAACAAATACATCCTAAATGAACAGTTACATGTAGAGAAAATGTGGATAACATGGATAATTGTTGGAACAGTTGCAGGAAACACTAAGACTCAGTTTCACACTGCTTCTCTCCAAGACATGGTAGGTTTCCTTTCTGCTTTCTGTTAAAGATTCTGTGCCATAGTACTCTCTCCTTTCCCTACACATAAAGATCAGGGCTCAGGATGAAAACTACTTCCTCATTCCTTGTTCTGCTGTAGGATTATATTTTCTTCTCTCTTTTAATATCTCATTCTATCTGCATGCATTGATTGACTGTCCTGACCAATTACCGTTCATGGGTTGCTTATACCAAGTACTTTTTGAGTGGCTGGAAGACACCTGATTTTTGCCATGGATGAAAAAGGTGTTTGAAAGCTTTTATAGTAAGGTGGGATTTAAAAGACTTGTATGACAAGAAACAGATCTTAGCGAATATATTACTTCAGATGGTAGTTATCAAGCAGCTGATGTGAGTTATTGGTGTCATGTAAATTAGGGAGAGATTGGTGTAAACTGCACAGCCCTGTACAGGCAGGGAAGGTGGTACCTCTCTGTGGAAAGAGCACAGAGTGAGTTGAGGAATGCAGGTGAAGCATATGAAGAAGAGATGTAGACTGAGGCTATATGGGGTTCAAAGTCTGGTCTTTAACTTGAGAGAAGCTATTCTTTCCTTAAACATCTGTCAGTGTTTTCCATATAGTGTCTTAGTGCAGAGAAAGGTATCCCCTTTTATCCATCTGATAGCTAGCTCAAGTTCATGGACTGTTTGTGTGTAGCTAACCAACTATGTTCAGTTCTTAAACTGCTGAGCCACCCTGTTTTTTCTTTCAGTTTCTACACATCCAAAAGCCAGCTCCTGTGTAACAGCTTCACTCCACGGATCAAGCTGGCAGGAAGGAAAGTAGGTATCCTTCTGATTTATTATTTTTCTTACTAAGATATCTTCTCTCAGCCAAGCATGAGGATCTTTTTAGCAAATATTCTAACAGCTGTAACTGAGTTTCTGTGTTAAGACAGTGAAAGCAAAGTTGTAATGATTAGTGTAGGGATTGTCAATTGTAGGTCTTTCCTTTCTGGGATGAAACCAGGTGAGAAATGTTTTAGCCACCATCAAAATTAGAGTTTAATTCTGCAACAAAGAACTCCGTGGAGAGAAGAAAAGATGTTGACAAAGATGTGTTTTTTATGCAGGTTTGTGACTGAGTATCAGTGTTTAATACTTCTGAAGTGGTCTGGCTGCCTTGCTGAGTCAGCAGGGTAAACTTTGATGCTTGATCACACTGGGGGATATTTCCTTAGAGCATGCTGACTCTCTGCTGTCTGTCTTTTACTCTCTCTTTTTTGTCTTTTTGGTCACTCCACACTTCCTTTGTTGGATCCTGCAGCCACTGACTGAGAAAGCAAAAAATAACCGAGATGCCTGTGAGTGATTTTGTTCTGGAATGATCTATCCCACTGACTCCCAAACTAACAAACAGCTTTAGTAAGACAACAACACTTCAGCAAAAACATTGTTGATGAGATATGGGAAGGGGCACCTGTTGCAGAAAACCATCAAAACCACATAGTTGTTATCCAGGATGTCCCTTGTGAGGGAACTAGACGTGTATGTTCATACAAGGATTGATTTGTTGATTATGAGTTTAATGGCTTGGGTATATCATACAGTCATAGAATGTGTTGGGTTGGCAGGGAACTTTAAATGTCATCTATCCAGCCTCCCTGCAGTGAGGGGAGAAAGACATTATAGTCTCAAGAACCTAGTTCAGAGGCACCAACTTTGATAACTGGGCAACTCCAGCTGTTCTGCTCATGTTACTTTTGCATGTGATTTCTTTTGGAATAGATACTTTTCTCAGTGGTGAGAACTAGACACTTCTAGCTTGCAGGTCTTGAACATTGTTGGAAGAGGTTCCAGTGCTTATATGATTTTCATTTCAGCACTGGGGACTCCAAAAGATGCTGAGAATGCCCTGCCTATCCAGGTAGATTATGATGGCTATGATGCCCAGGTGTTCAGACTGCCAGGCCCATCCAGAGCCCAGCGCTGTACCACTTTCAGGTAAGGGGCTTGTGAGTCTACTAGTTCTAAAGCAGCAATGTTATGTTGTATTTTTTTAATGCATAAAATTCTTTCAGTAATAAAAGGATAATTAAGATCCATGTGCTTACAGTAGAATTAAAAGCTTTATCTGTGGATAGTATTTATGGCCAGTTGTCTGGTATTTTACTCCTAAGATAGCGTGTGGGATATAGGAAAAGGCTTGAGTATGCTTTTTCCTTACCTTTTTATTTTATCTGAACTAGAATGAAGCTAGTCTCCCTTGCTGAGTTCCTAGCAGAATATGCTAGCTGGGTAAGAAAGTACCTGCACAATAGACTTGCACAGAGTTGTAGTCATTGCATGAGTTTGATGCACTAACTGGTGCTGAGCAGAGAGGTGGGGCATCTCCCCTGAAAATGATGCCTTTCTGAATGAGAGAAGAAACATGAGTGTAGGATTTCAAATATTCCATGGCCTTTTCTCTGAGAAGAAAGGCTGATTAACCTCAGGTCTTGGCCAAATTGCCTTGAACAATGTACACATCTTAGTGCTTTTTCAGGATTATGGGATTGGTGCACTTGTTTTGGAGTATTTTTTGTTTTCCTTCTTTGGTTAGTATTGCCTGAATCCGAGGAAGCTGTGCAGGTGGATTCTCTTTCTCTTGTTAATATGAGCAGCTTGTAGAGCTCCACGCCAGTACAATTTAATGTAGTTAATAATTCCAAGTAGTTTCTGTGTGTTCCTAGCAGTGGAGGCTCAGGTCTTGTATCTTCTAGACCACATGTATATTACCAGCTTGGTATAGTGTCTGTGGAATTGCATAAAGAGTCAAGCATGCTCTCTTCACAGTCGCAGTGCTGGATTGTGGTGTTCTATTCTTCTGTTGTGTGGTGCACAGAGGTCTATGGTATCCACACAGTTAAAAAAAGTGATAGCTTCCTTGTAGTCCTCTTCTTGAGTTCACCTGTTGAGTATTGAGTCTCTGACATGATTTGGGCCTGTTCAAGCCCCTTGATAAGCCAGGAATTACTCTCTTTTCTATATCACTGCAGATATCTGTTTATTTCCATCAGGTCTGTGAGGGAACGAGAAAGTCGTACCAGGAAGAGCTCCAGTTCCTGCGACGTCTCCTGCAGCCCTTCTCTGCAGAGCCGCACGCTGCCCCCCGAGGAGGTGAGGAGCCAGGCTTCTGATGACAGCTCCCTGGGCAAGATCTCCAACATCCTGATGATTCCACGGCCTCATCTGCACCAGTGTGAAGTCAGCAGCTCTTTAGGCTATACCAGCACCAGAGGTCAGCCTCAGGCAGATTGAGAAAGTACCATAGGTGATGAGAGGGGAGAGAGAAGGAAGTTTGTGTTGGCCACTGCCAGGCCAGCACAGGGGAGGTGCTGCCTGTGTAAGCATTCATGGCACATCTTTTCCACAGCTCCATCTAGGGCTGTGTGCATTCTCCCTTTGTTATCCCTGTCCAGTTCTGTTGCTTTTTTAATCGGCTTGTCCTAAATAGAAATGTCCTGACACTGATTTGCTCTTTTCCCTTGTCTATTGCCTTCTTTAATGTTTGACTATTCTCCTGTGCCTGCCTGCAAATGTGGACATATACAAGTAACATTTTAATATCCAGGTCACCTATAATCTGTCAAATGAGAATTGGTCTTAGTAGTGAGCCCTGGGGACCCTGCTTATAACTTCTGTCTATGGGGATTTGTTGTCATTAAGAGTCGCTTTCTGGATCCTTCCTTTTGACAATGTACTGCTTGGTGTGTTAGCAGTGCTGGCTGTCTCCTTTTTATTCCTTCCAATTTAATTTTGTTCTCAGGCAGTATGCAGTATCTTCTACAAACCCAATTCATTTCTAGGTGAATTGTATTCCTCCTGAAATTGCTTGATCTTCTGTAAAATTCTATCCCTGAAGGCTCTTTGTTTTGTTTTTTCTCATGTCACACTGCATGACACCTGATACCATATTTATCCTGTTACAGGAATTCGATTTACTGGTGTGGAGCTGTTGTCACAGTGTTCTTCATGTTACATTTAGCTTTCATGTTTTCTCCTGCAGTCAGTGAATGTGCTCAATTTCTTCTGATATTTCTGTTACTCCTTTAGTTTGAAGGATAGTCTTGTGACCCAGCTGAAGGTGTCCATCTGGATGGGAATGTGTGTGGAATAGGACTGGCAGGGAGGGAAGAGTCAGAGTAATTGAGGTCTTTCACGTTCTGGTTGGCAGTATGGAGTAGTAAATGAGACCCTTCTCTTTAGGATTTGCAATTGCTACTTAGTAATCTGGTTTATTTCTCTCTCCCGTTTCTAAATAACTGCACTTCTGTTCTACACTGAATAGTAGTGACTAACTGGCTTGCTGAGGTTGTGAGCCATGTCTTCTGGAAGTGTAATGCCTTATTTCAGTGGTCAAATCTGAATGTTACAAAAGAGGCATTTGTTGCTTGGTTGTAGCTTCAGCTGTGTCTTTGGTACTCATCCTGAGGTTTCTGGTGTGTCAGTCTTGATTTCTCAAGAATTCAGAAAGCTCTGAGTAATTCTTCATGGTTGACTTAGCAAGTGGTTTCTTAATGGCTTCATTTAGTCTCAGTTGACACAGGATAGGGCAATGCTGTAATGGTAGTGAAATGTTCTTTCTTGTTTGGATTCTTGTTTACGTTGTAACTTGCAGACAGGATTGAAATTGCTTTCATCATCTTTCCCTCCCTACTCAGCTCTCCTTATTGTCACTTCCCTGGGGAATCTTTATATCCCTAAGCAATTAATTTCCTTTCACTTGGCTTCTGCGTGATCTCAAGCTGACTTAGTTGTGTTTTCCAGATGTCCTTGAGAACATGCTGGAGCCTCAGCAACGTGACTCCAGTGCCCCCGGGAGGTTCCACGTTGGCAGTGCAGAATCCATGCTGCACATTCGGCCTGGGGGATACACCCCCCAGAGAGCACTGATAAACCCCTTTGCCCCATCCCGAATGCCCATGAAACTGACATCGAACAGGAGGCGCTGGATGCACACCTTTCCTGTGGGTGAGTCTGTTTCATAGCATATTAGATTGCTGATCCTTACTCCTTGTGTTCCTTGTGTTCCTTGTAATTCCTTGCATTAACACCACAAGAGAACCGGTGTGAACTCTGGCATCTTGAAGTGCTCTGCAGTGTAACAGAGGCAGAACTAAGTGTTTAGGCTCTGTAAATCAGTGACCTTTTCAAAAATATTGCCATCTATTGGTAAACTTGCAGTGTCAGGTACCAAGGAACAATCTTACAGTAGATGGAGGCTGTTGAAGTGAGTCATAACTATAATTGGGGTTGACTTTCAGATGCTGAATTGTTCTCATGTTTGTTTAGCACCTTGTAAGTAGGCCCTCCAACGTGTTTAAAAGAGTATTCTGGCTTTAAAAGAGTATTTGTTGGCTTCAGAGAGGATGCCAGAGGCTGAAGTCTTGGAAGATTTCATAAACATGGTTTCTTACTTTCCATTAGTTAGCATTGCCTGTGTTGTTGACAAAAGGAGGGTACAAGCAGCTGAAGAATCAATACGAATGTGGTGATTAATGGTCAAACTGTACCACTGTAGGTCCCTCAGGAGAAGCTATCCAGATCCATCATCAAACCCGACAGAATATGGCGGAAATGCAGGGCAATGGGCAGCAGGATTTGACACATTCCTCTGCTGAGCTGCTGGAACTGGCTTACCATGAGGCAACTGGGAGGTAAGGTCCCTAGGGTCAATCTCTGTCACCTTTGCATGAACACCCCTTTTCCCTAATGTTATATATGTTACAGTAAGGCAGTTACAGGTTGTGATCTTTGTCTAATAATATGCTGTATCAGGGCCACATAGGCAGTATATACTTCTGTTTTGAGATAAAGCTCTTTTGGCAAGACTGGAGATGGTTTGCTTCCCCTAATTTGGGGAAGGTGGTAGTTTATCACAGTTTGCAGTGTGTGAGCAATGCAATGCATCATTAATGAATTGTTCAAACTTGCCTTAAAAAAGTCTGTCTTCAGTGCTTGGACTAGTTACCCCAGGAGCTGTGGCCTTCATACCAGAACAGAACATCTAGCACAGGGCATAGCTTTGTCTCCCAGTGGCTGCTGAGCCATTTGAGTGCTATCCATTCAGTCCAGTCTTCCCCATGTTGGTAAGAAACACAGCCATCATAAACACCAGGGATGGTGGTGTAAACTAGTCTGTAAATACCTAGCTAAGTTTTATTTCTCTCCTGGGAGGTATGAACAGCTGGTTCTCCACTATCCTGCAAAGATACTGCACTGGTGGTTGCTAGAGGCAGGGAACAAACAGGTACAGGTATGGAATATTGCCACAGCCTTCTCTGGGCTGCTTTTATGCCTGTTACCATCTCTGCAAACATCATGAAGAGCATGGTTTCACCACTGGCTCAGCTGAGGCAGGAGGCTAATTACTTGTGAATTGTTCTATCAGCTCTTGTGAACAAGGAATGCCATGAGTGAGGAACGTTTGTATAATGCAGGCTATTGTGTTTGTCTCCAGACATGTCAGCTCTCGGCATCTAGGTGACAGTGCCTCCTTCCTGAGCTTCAGTGGAACAGAAGAGTACTCCAGTGGTCTGGCTGGCAGCAATGGTGCAGGTGACAAAGCAATGGCAGAGCGTGGGGTTGGGAGAGAAGGCCCTTACTTATTAGCAGTGACAGAGTAATAGAGCCAGAAATCATGGAAGGTGGGTGGGCCAGGCACTACAAAGTAGACTCAATAATGGAAAAATCGTTTCAACTTTGATCTGTTAATGCTCTTGGACTTCCTGGTGTGTGGTAGTTTTTGCTTTGGTTTATTTTTTGTTTTGTTTAATGTGTCTCTACTTCTCTAGGTGTGTCATAAACTTTACTATAGAAAGATACTAATTGTTTACATATTATAAGCTCTCAGGTAGTTGCTGGGTTCATAATAACATAGCATTTGATGTCCAGACACAAAAAATAACTAAATATGCACTGTTATTGTTAGCATTTTTTTCTGGTTGGAGTTGCCTTAAGGTGTTACCCTTTGGATTAAGAAACTTGTTTGAATATGTGTATTTCACATGTGCAAGCTGATGGAAAGAACAAAGTTTGGTCATACCTAGGTTTTGAGAGAAGCTGTAAAAAAGCAGGTTTCTTTTGTGTGGTAAGTTGTGGGGTTCAGTGTCTTCTAACATTTCTTGTCATTATCTACAAATGCACTTTCTCCAGATTTTAAGCAGTTTGAACATGGCACTGCTCATACTAGTCACACAGCACAAAATACTTCATCACATTTTTGAGAGAAGGTGCATATCTGTACTTTCAGTTTAAGGTTAGCACTTTCTTAGCTTACCCAGGCACCTGAATTACTGGGAATTCCTAAAGTTGCTTTTGAATCCTTTAAGTGCAACAACACATAGCACCAAGCATTCTGTTGTGTTGTCTGTTTTATGAACTTGCTTTTTAGTTAGGCACATGGAAAAAAAATTGGATCTTTGGACTACTGCATTCAAGACTTCTGTTCTTTTTTCAAAACCAATTTAAAGATTATTTTTAAAACAATATTCAGCTTTCTCACTTAGATTTGGATGAAACAATTGTTTTCCCCTGTGCTTATACCCTGAAGACCCTTAACATAGTTGGCAGACTTGCTTTCCTTGTGTCTCTATTTTCTTGTGTTCACATAATCACATTAAAAGTGGTTTTGTTGGGTTGTTTCCTGCTGTGAATTTCTTCTGAATACATTTCATTTTCTTGCTTGACTCTTTTTTTTTTTTCTGCCTTCCAGATAGACTTTGTTTGCTTTTGCATTTGCTAAACTGCATTTCAGCTGCTGGATACAATTTGCCTGATGTAGATGCAGAGCATATTCTGGCAATAAACATGCTTGCATTTGCTAGAAGTCTTCTGTGTCTGTAGATTAGATATAAATGTGGTGGAATTAATCTGTGTCTGTCTTTATGAAAGTCATGAGGAGCACCTTCCCTGACTAAATGCCCTCAGCCATCTGGAGCTCCCACACAGTGACTCCAGGATTTGACTTACGTTTCTCCCTTATGCTTTGAGCCACCTGTGAAATGGAAACAGGTTATTAATTGTTGGGTTTTGTTTGGTTTAATATACAAAAATACTTTTTCTCAGTGAATCTGGTTCTCCTCTGCTGCCCACGGCATGTTTTGCTGCAACGTGGCCTTCACAACGAAGAATCACCCCATCTCTTCACACGGACATTCAGTGTGTTGTCTCTATTGTCCAGCAGATGGTAGATGACAGTTCAGAGCAAATAAATCCTGTTGCAATTCCCCAAGTAGATGGCAGATGGCATCAGTGGAGTTGATGAAAGATGAATGCCATTGAAGCCAGCTCCTCTGCTGTTTTACTGGCATCCTCATGGAAGCTGATAACCATCCTTCCTGTTAGCAAAAGCTATTTAAAGTAACAGCTATGGTGTCGATACCAATTTCCTGGATACATCCACATAAGCTAGTTTTATAAAAATGGTTCCTTGTACCTGTTTGGAGGCTTTCTGAAATTTATATTTTGATAAATGCCTTTTAAGTCAGTAATTTTTCTTGTCTTGTTAGCTGCTTGCTTCCTCTCATGTGCTACAACAGCTGTTTATACAGCTGTATAGTGAACCAGGTCAGGGAACTGATCCACATGAAGAGTAACTGGGGTTTTTCTTTCCTGTATGGATTTTCTCACTGTAACTACACAAATACTGATGCAAATACAGCAGACAGATGTTAAATGGGGACTAGGAAGAACTGGTCAAGGGGTACCATAGTTTCATGTTGACTTAGTGTTCACTGAGGTATAGTTTTACATTTAACTTGTTTTCTAGGTTAATAGGCTGCTTAGAACAAATCCATTTGACAGTAAGAAAAATCAGTGTCTTAAGTCCTAATCAAAACTTAAATATAAATTTTAATTAGTCTTAAGTTCCTCATTAGTCTTGATTAAAGTTAGTGTACACTTAATAAAATGAGTTATGTTCAAAAAATTAGCATCTCTTCAATAGCTATAATTTTGTCTCCTTTCATAAATTAATACTTTAAACATTTTTGAGCCTGGCAAGGGATAAAAAGGTAGTTTGTATTTGCTGAATCAAGGAGATGTTTGTTTTGTTTCCTTCCTGTCCCCTGGCAGAGGTGACGTGCTGGGAGTTTATACCTAAAAATGTTGGAATTGGAGTAAATCTGTATTGTGACTTTCATACATTACATAGACTCTTATATTATGGGTTCTTTTCTCCCACCAGGTGGAAGTCTATTTTAATTTCCTTTCTTGCTGCTTCTGTGTTTAATGAAATTCTTCCTTTTAACTTATCCCTTGTTCATAGAAGGAGAACCAATTAAAAAAATCTGATTTTGGGTACTGAATGTATTTAAATACATGTCATTGCTGAGACCTTTAGATTAAATTATTACAGGATTACAGGTGACTCTTAGTTTTTGCTATTTGCTTTTTGATGGCATCTACTTTTCAAGATGTGCCACCATTTTGGGGAGGTTAGTTTTGCTTGTTTTTTAGCTACTGAACCCCTCTAATGAGATGTTCACTTTTCATCCAGGTTGTCTTGTTTTTCCCGTTTGGCTTTGTGTTTTTCTGCTGTGCAAAACCCTGAGTTCTTTCCAAGGAGAGAAATGCCATGTTCTTAAAACATTTGCATGCTTTTGATTTTTTTTTTTAATTGAAATGAAAGTGAAGTGTATAATTGCTTAAAATAAAATACATACTTCTTTCTTGTAGGGATGAATCTCAAAACTCAGAAGAAGGATACCCTGGAAGATGCTGTCTCTAACTCTCCAGATCCAAGTAAGTGGGAGAAAGGTTTGGGTAAGAGCTTTGCATAGCTGGGAAGATAGGGAGGAAAAGGGTGTGTACAAATATAGAGGCTTCAGGAGGTGGTGGGCAAGAAGCTGAGGAGCCCTCTTGGCTTTTGGCAGTAGTTTATTTTGCCCTGCAGTAATTTGCAGGATCTCCCTGTACTGTGTGTCTCACTGTGACTGCAGTTCTGTATCTCTGAAGAATACGTGAAACTGGTTGATGTGTTACATCTGAAATTCTTTCCTTACTAGACAATATTATGCAAAAAGCTAAAACTGCTGAACTCTTACCTGCCTCTCAATATGAACAGTTTGTTTGGCACCAGCTATTTGAAGCAGAAGTAGTACAGTCAGTTTCTGAATTGGGTACTGTTCGCTGAGAAATTTCATCTTTGTCTGATACAGAAACAATTGTGTAACTGCTTAAGAAACATCTTTATAGCCATCTGTCCTCTGTTACTTTCTTGTACTGTTACTGCCATTAATGTTAACATTTTTATAGTAAAATAATTTCCTAAGATCTCTATGACAAGAGGTTAAGAATTAGTAGTTGGCCAAGTGCCTTAGGATAGATCACTTGAGGCAGGTTAGAATGTAGTGCAGTAGTGAGCTGTTGATTTCATATAATTAAGTTATCCTTTGCCTTTTAATGTTTAGTTTTAGATATCTGTAATTTCAGAACTGCAACATAACTCTAGGAAAGGGTGTGAGAAAAGATTGCTTTCCAAGTAACTATTTTTCTGGTCTTCCCACCCCTCTGGATCTCTCTTCTGTTTTTATAACTGTAGAAATACTCCCTTTTCTGCTGTTGTACTATTCCAGAAAGAGGCTGGTCTGTCATTCTTTCTCTCCTCATCCCCAGCTCCTTCTGCGGTTGTCTAGGATGCAAAGCTGGTCTGATTTTCTTGTTCAGACTTGGAATGTTGATCTGTTTTATTAATGATGAGTAACTGCACCTGACTTGCTGTAATTTTAGAAGAGTGGTGGCTATGTCAGCTCTAGCTTTCAATCAACAGAAAATTAAATGTATTAACTGTGAATGCCATTTGCATGATGGGTTTGAATTTGCATGTGCACTGCATTGTGTAACAAACTCTGTCTCTTTCTCTCCCTCCCTTCTTCCCCTCCTACTTTTCCCTTCCCATTCCACTCCCTTTTTGTCCCTGTTGACTTTATGCCAACTCTATTTTTGTTCCTCATTTTTTTCTAACTTTCCTCCTCACGCATTCCTCTCATCTTCCTCTGCACCCCGTTTTTTCATGGGTGACCACCATATGCCCCCCTTGTCTGCCCCCCCCCAATGACACGAGGCAGTTCTGACACTGTCTGCTCCCCCCGTAGTGCCAGGCTTCTGTTGTACAGTTGGAGTGGACTGGAAATCTCTCACTACTCCGGCATGTCTGCCTCTTACCACCGACTACTTCCCCGACCGTCAGAGCCTGCAGAATGATTACACTGAGGGCTGCTATGATCTCCTCCCAGAAGCTGACATTGACAGGTCTGGCCAGCATCTTCTCTGTAAAATAACTTGCATTGATTAAAAGTGCTTAAGGCACAGTTGATGGAGGAAGAACACTTTGGAGACTGTGCAAGAGACAGATGAATTGCTAACATAGCAGCAGAATCATTAATTTTTCTCTTTGCAGTGGCAACTTTGCCATTTTTCTGATGTTACCATCTGACACTGTGTTCTGTAGATTTGTTAGAAATCATTTTCCTACAAACTTTTACATCTCTTTTCTTGTCCTGTTGTGTTTCAATGAAAAAAACAAAAACAAACCTCAAGCTATCATCTTTGTTTTCTAGCAAGTGTTTTGGAAACACTAAATGAGCAAATGCATGTGTACACTAAGTATTTACGGTGCTTATCCTCACTTTCAGAGATAATTAGTTTTTAGAGTCTTGGTGGACAATAGTGGTGTAAATAGAACTTCTTTGTTTGTCTTGGAGGTCTCCAGTTACTATAATAAGGTTGGTTTGGATTTTTTCTGAAGCTGTCTCATAATCTTGAACATTTTTCAAATTTTCCACAACCTACATGACATCAGAAGCATCATTTGTGTTGTTTCATGGGAACAAAACCAAAATATTAGTCAGTTGACTGAAATACATAGAAAACAGCAGGATTAACGAAGAAACACCTAAAAGAAATGTCAAATGTTTCCTTCTGGCAGCAGGGCGAAGTTCAGAGTAGAAGTAGTGGCAGTAAGATGCCATAGTGATGTCTTAATCTCTCTTTGCTCCAGATGTCCTGCTGCAGGAGAGGGTGGAGCTTTGCCTGCACACATGCAGTTCAGACCTCTGCTGAGCATTTACAAACTATGCTGAGATTCTCTGCAAAATGCTGTAAAAGTGACCATTGGGGAATTTTTTGCAAGTTTAACAACTGTTGTAAGCAAATTCGTGACTAGTTGCAAAACTGCTTTCAAGGGCATTAATCACAGTTGCCAGACAGCTAATCATCACCTGTTTTAAGCAGACAGGTACTAATTTTTCAGTCCTGTTCCTGCAGGTTGGTTTTCACAGGCAGAGGGCTCCACTTGCACAGAGCCCAGTGCAGGCTTAAACCCTCAATTAGGAAAAGCAGAGCTAAGAATAGGTGTGTGGTCAGGTTCCTTATTCCA
The DNA here is from genome assembly GCA_020745705.1 of Hemiprocne comata. Taxonomy (NCBI): domain Eukaryota; kingdom Metazoa; phylum Chordata; class Aves; order Apodiformes; family Apodidae; genus Hemiprocne; species Hemiprocne comata. The sequence continues at coordinate 10,586,735 of CM036602.1, read as the reverse complement.
GTCTCCTTAACCTTTGTGTTCAGGAGGGATGAGGAAGGAGTGCAGATGACAGCCCAGCAGGTGTTTGAGGAGTTTATTTGTCAGCGTCTCATGCAAGGCTATCAAATTATTGTGCAATCCAAGCCACAGAAACCATCCACAACTGTGCCACCCCCACTCAGCAGCAGTCCCCTTTACAGTCGAGGTGAGTGACTGTGTGTTGACAATTCAGTCTTTTGTCTTTCTCTCCTTCTGCCAGTCCCAATAACCTCTGTGGGTTGAGCATAGATGCTCACTGAGGGCACCTTCTTTCTTGCTTTTTTGCTGTTGTTACATGAAAATTTTTGCTGGTAGAGTGAGTGCCTGATCTGGGACAGCACAAAACAACTCGGTTGCACCATGAAGGGGCAGGTGCAGGATTTTTGAACTGCAATAAGAAACAAGCCTCATTCATGATGGTGAATCCAAACAAAATATGGCTTGAGTGTTGTTTGGATGAATACATCTTAAGCACGACTCACATGGAACCCTGCAGGGCAGGCACATTCTAGAAAAAGAGTCCCAAAGTTTCCAAATGTATATATCTAGAGGTAGTTTCCTAACTCTCAAATAGCTGTGAAGATCCCAGGTAGGCAGGCTGACCTCAAACCATGAGTCACCTAAACCTACTTTAACCCAGGAGTGGAGTGGGTTAAGAGGGTATCATATTCCCTTGAGAAAATCTGACTGTTTGATTTCTGACTTGATTTCTGGATGTTCTCTAGACAAGTCAGCACTACACAGTGTTCCTAGAGCAGGGAATACACATTAATAGGATGTGGTGGTTGTTCACTGGTTTGGGAATGAGCAGCAAGGCTCCTTTGGTAAAGTGAGCTTAAGTGGTCAGTTCAGGAATGAAACACAGGAAAGTGAAAGGGGAGCTCAGCTTTACCATCATACCCACCAGTTTCTCTGCACTTCATATTGTCTCTCCTCTAGTTGTCCTGACTATAGAAGGGCTCTGGCAGTGGTGTATGAATTGTGAATGCCCTTCCTCAGTTGTGATACTGGCAAATCTTAAGTGTAAGAACAAAAAGCTCATTGTGCATGTGTTCCTTAAAAAGGTAGCTGAAAGATGGCTTTTAGTTGGTCTTGAGTTCAGAAGCCCAATTCTGGAGTCTCTTTCTATAGGTACAGTTTGACAAAGTTCTGACTATTGCAGCAAGCTGAAAGGGGGTGTGTTTTGCTTTTTACAATTAGGTCTTGTGTCAAGAAATCGACCTGAGGAAGAAGATCAGTACTGGCTGAGTATGGGCCGTACTTTCCACAAAGTCACATTAAAAGACAAAATAATAACTGTGACTCGATACCTGCCAAAGTGAGTATCTGTCTGTCTGAGCAGTTTGCTATCTGTGTTCAGATGAACGTGCTTTTCCAGCTGCCTGTACTTGCTTGACAGAACATGCTGTAAGACCTTCTTTCTCTAAGAGATGGAGAGCATTGCTATTGATGATACTGAGATGAACGTTTCCATTTGCTCTTTTAGGTATCCATATGAATCTGCTCAGATAAATTACACTTACAGCTTGTGCCCCTCACACTCTGACTCTGAATTTGTCTCTTGCTGGGTAGAATTTTCCCATGAGAGACTAGAAGAGTACAAGTGGAATTACTTGGATCAGTATATCTGCTCTGCTGGCTCTGAGGATTTCAGGTCAGATCTCCTTTTCCATCTAGACTGTTCTGTGTCCTAATTGCCTCTTTTCCTTTTTGACCTAAAATTTCTTCAAGTCCAACCCACAAATGCTCAGTACTCCAGGGAGAGTAACTGACCTGCTTTCACTTCTATGGTGCTAGAGGTTGTTGCCTTGTAGGAATCTTATTCTGTGTTGCTGTTTCATTAACTGATCTTTGAGACAAAGTCTTGACCACAAAATTCAGCATTGAACTATTTTTTCTTTCTGCTACAAAGGCAAAGAAATATGATGGCATTTTGTACCACACAGATGCTTTTTTTGGCTTCTTACTCATTTCTGGATCTGACTCAAAACTTCTGTGGAGTTTGAACTTGTTGGAGGCTTGCTTGAGTCTAATTTTTAGCTTGAATGTAGTCCTGCTCCAAAGGGATGTATAGCAGGCTTCTCTTTAGCAATGTGGATTATCTCCACTAGTATCTATAGCCTTTTTGATATCTTCTCTCAACAAAACTTACCTTTATCTTAGTTTCTTTTCAGGACTCAATCAAAATGCCTCCTACTCTAATGTGTACCTTTAAAATTCCTTTTTCCTTGGTTATTTTTAGAGAAAAAGCCTTTGTAGCCTATCTTTTGCACAAAAGAAAATAGATCTCCATGATAGAATTACTCTGAAGACAGCCTTGTTTTCTCTGCTCCATACCAATGGTTTAATAGTTTCCAGTGATCTTCATGCTGCTGAGCACTCCTTTGTATGTCTGCACTTTCTCACTCAGGGATAGCGAAGGAGATTGTCAAAATGCTTCCTGAAATTTACAGAGGATAAACATGTATCTACCTCACTGTAAAATCCTTCACAGGAAACTGTGCTGAGCTCTGTCCTGTCTTCCCTGTTTCCTCAGCCTTATCGAGTCTCTGAAATTCTGGAGGACCCGCTTCCTGCTCCTGCCCGCCTGCATCAGCGCCACGAAGCGCATCATGGAGGGAGAGGTGCACTGCGACGTGTACGGGGACAAGCCCCGCTCTGACGAGGAGGAGTGGCAGCTCCTGGACGGGTTCATACGCTTCGTGGAGGGCTTGAACCGCATTCGTCGGCGCCACCGATCCGATCGGATGATTCGCGTGAGTCCGCTTTCGGTGGGGTGTGGGTTTTAACTGAATGGCCCAGTGAAGCACTAGCAGAGACACCCTGAGACAATCCCAAGGAAGCTGGGGGGTGTGTGTGTTGGTGATCCATACACAAAGCACAGTGCTGACCAATGGGCTGTTCCAGACTGCCGAAAGCACGGCCTTGTTAACATCTTGCTGTTCTTGTACTAACTGTGTTTACCTGCGATGGGTATCCCGTGCTGCTGTGGCTGGAATCAGAGCAGTTCCCTCACTGAGTGGGAAGCTAGGCTCTTCTGCATAGTGTAGCCATGCCCTGGCCTGCTGGTGCTCTGTTTTTCCCTCAGATGGTCTTCGTCCACCACAAGTCTGATGCCACCTCTTTGCATTGCTTTGTGCTGTAGCTGTGCTTAGCCTGGACGTGTTACTGTGATGCAGTTAATTGATAAAAAAGGGATCTGTGAGGTAGCTAAGCTGGTAACTTCTAGCTGGATTGGCTGTGTGCTGCAGACTTAGGAAAAGGGTTGTGAAAAGAGAACCACGTGGGTGAATTCCTAGTGAATGGTGGTTTCCAGAGAGTGGTGAGGAACTGATCAGTGTGCAGCAAATTCTCTTCGAGTTCATGCACTGAATGGGGTAAGTTATTTCAGAGCAAATCCACCTTTTACAAAATAACTTACATTTTGTTTTGAGAATACCATCCACACCTGTTCCATTTCTTGTGTACCTGTGGTTTAATTCCTTTTTTAAAATGTACCTGGTAAAGCCTTGCTGGTGTGAGGTGCTGTGTTCTTGGTTACTAGTTAAGCCTAGCTTGACTCAGTTTGTGTGTTCATTTTTTTTGTTGTTAGAAAGGGTCTGCCATGAAGGGCTTGCAAATTGCTGGTCCAATTCCCACCCACTCTTTGGAGCAGTCTGGGCCTCACATTGTGAAGAAAGGAACCTCTGCACTCTCAGCCCTGCTGCAGATGGAAGCCAGTCAGAAGTAAGTCCCTACAGTTGGGCTGTGTGAAGAGCACTAGAAGATCCCTCCTACATATTCCACCTGAGCTAAAGCAGATTTGGGGAACTTTGCCTTGAAAAAAGCTTCTTCAGTATCCATGTGGCACGGCTGGTGAAGTACTGGGCTTTTCCAGTGACTTCCTTAGATTGTTTCCTTTAGAAGAGTGAATACCAAACACTAAAAGGGAACATGGAGACTAGAGAAGTGAATGTCCAGTAATTTAGAAGAAGCATCTTTTAAAGTAGCATTTCAGTCTATTACACATCAGATTTCTCATCTATTTGTGATTTGCCAGTGTAGTTGTATCCACATAAGAGCAGCTTAACTGGGATATAAGTGTACACAAGTACACCACACCAGTTGATTGGTTTCAATATAAATGTTAGGTAACAAATACAGCCTAAGGAAAGGAACTTGTTTGCCTTGATAACATCTATTAAACTACCTGTGAAACTTCTGAGGTTCTGTTTCAGCATTGATCTAGCATAGTTCAAAAATCTCAGTACTAATACCAACTAGGCTGTAAACACAGTTAAAACCTGGGGAGGAATAACAACCTGCAGTAGTACAGATTAGGAGCTGACCTGCTAGGAAGCAGCTCTGTGGGGAAGGACCTTGGAGTCCTGGTGGGCAAGTTATCCATAGGGCAGCAATGTGTCCTTGTGGCCAGGAAGGCCAGTGTTGTCCTGGGGTGCATTAAGAATGTGTCCAGCAGGTCAAGGGAGGTTCTTCTCCCCCTCTACTCTGCTATAGTGAGACCACATCTGGAGTGTTGTGTCCAGTTCTGGGCTCCCCAGGTCAAGAGGGACATGGATAGTGGAGGCTAGGAGGATGATTGAGGGACTGGAACATCTGTCTTATGAGGAAAGGCTGAAAGACCTGGGGCTGTTTAGTCTAAAGAAGAGAAGGCTGAGAGGGGATCTTACTGTGTATAAATATCTGAGGTGTCAAGAAGTGGGCCAGTTTATTTTCAGTCATGCCCTGTGATAGGAAGAGAGCAAGCACAAAAACTGGGAAACAAGAAGTTCCACCTCAACAAGAGGAAAAACTTTATTGTGAGGGTGATGGAGCCCTGGGACAGGCTGCCCAGAGAGGTTGTGGAGTCTCCTTCTTTGGAGACTTTTCCAGACCTGTCTGGATGTGTTTCTGTGTGACCTGCCCTAGGTGATCCTGCTCTGGCAGGGGGGTTGGACTCAATGATTTCCAGAGGTCAACCCCTAACATTCTCTGATTCTGTGATAAGAGATGTTTATATTTTTTTAATGGTAAGGTAGTGTTACACATGCATAATAAGAGTAAGTTCAAGGGTCCACGTTGCTTATGTGTGGTAAAAAGCACTTACAGGACATTGGTTTCACACTTCAGAGTGTGGGAAACCAAACATCTGCAAATACAGTAGTGCCACTCTGCAATGGTTGCCTGCTGGTGGAAGGTGACAATGTTTGAATAAACTGTGGATTCCTTCCTCTTGCTTTAGGACACTGGGGGAGCAGCAAGCAGCAATGCTGTCTGGGAAGAGCTCTGGGCAGCCTTCAGAGAGTGGGAGCATTGCTATCACACCCACCTATATGGACAGCCCTCGTAAGGTAAAGACTTTCTGCTCTTTCTATAGCTACTATTCTTACATAATAATCTTTCAGATGATAGTAGATTGTTTATCTGAACACGTTGCTACATCATTCCACATCTTGCTCTCTAATCCATCAAGGCCTGGTCCTGTACCTGGGACACCCTTAAGCCATTTGTGCAAGTGGATAAGAAGAGGTTGGGGCACAACTATCCTTTGGTTCTTTAATGCTGTCACAATGAGATGGAATCCCTGGGATGCTATCTCGGTGTGTTGTGCGAATTTAAGTGGAATTCATTAATTAGTCCATTTCCTTTTCCAGTAGCACATTTCATTTCAGTCAGAGTTTGGATTTTAGGTTTAGTAGTACAGTGCTGTCTGCATCCATATGAAGGCTGTCTTTCAGACCAAATCAAGCTCTAGGCTGTGACTGTGTGAAGCTTCAGTGGCATTTTAATAGCAGGAACTCTGGTCACTTGCATCTGCTTAGAGGAGAGGGTATGTTCCTAAGTAGTGATTTAGATGTCATTCCTGCTGTGGCTGGACTCCAAGCTGGAGAAACTGTTTTCCTGCAACTCTCTTCTGACAATTAAAAAAAGACTGTGCTATCTTTAAGCGTTCCTGTCAACTGTCCTGTGAGTCCCAGCAGAGCAAAAACTCCACCTCCAAGTCCAACCAGAAATATTTGATTATTTTTCTGTATTCTGACATGAAGGTCTTTCAGCAGAAGTAACAAGGAACTGAAGGAAGCTACAGCCCTTAAGTGTGACCTCTCTTTGGGTTCAACAGTTGAAGTGTTGCAAAGAAAAACAACTCTGCCCCCATCAACCATCTCTTGCAGTGTTTTTCTTGTAGCATCTAGTGTTTTGACATTCACCCTTTTCTGCAACCACTGGGGATACGTTATGTTATTCTGGAGCCCTGGATATTGCTAGTTGAAGTGACAGAGTAACTGCAGTCATCTTAGTAATAGACATCTGTTTGTAGAATGAGAATGTTTCCAAAACACAGATGAGATTCTGGAGCAGGTCATGCTAGGCTTGGAAGAAGTATTGACTTGAGGCACATTTGCAAACTTCCAGATGATAATTCGGGCTTTGCATTCTCCTCTTCTACCATTTTGGAAAATTGACTTTCTCAAACTTCCCTCTTTAAATACAGAAATTGTAAATACCTCTTTTCTCCAGTAAAACTGGTGAAAATTTCACATAAGACACAGGACAGAAGTAGGTTGTGTCCAGTTGTTCTGCCGGGGGGAGGGAAAAAAGCACAACTGGCTTCCTTGGCAGTGGTCCACTAGTGTGTTGTGAACAAAATAGCAGACTTTGTGCTACCAGCCAATGCTAATAAGCAAATGTGATTTTGTGTGATTGATTTGAAAAGTAACTATATTCAAAAGCCTCTCTGGAGGGCTAACTGGAGAATCTGGAAGAGTGCGTTAGCAATTAAAAGCCTTTCACACTAGAGTAGTAAACACCCCTATAAATATTTACACATAGGGACTGGGAGAGGAGCAATTGGGATCTCCAAATTGATGGCTCACGCTTGTTGGAAAGGTGCCAGTGGACAGGTAGCCTTATCAGTCAACTTTGTGCTCACTTGGGAACATCAAGTGCGTGCCTCGTGTTTCCAGGACAACACAACCCCTTTAGGGCTCAGCAGCAAGGGAATGTCCCTTGGCTGTCTGGAGACTTGCAGCCAAAGTACTGACAAATTGTCACAGCTGTGTGCTCTGTCAGCAGCCAAGGGAGCAAGTGCTTTTCTAGGATGCTATTCAGTGCTGGAGTTATTCCAAAACAAAACCAAGCCACTGGCTGCACCTTTACTCTTTCAGAGTAGAACTGACAAGTCACTTCAGCCATTTACAGCATGATTTTAATACAGTGAGTTAGCTTGATGCATGATCTGTTTGGGAAGGCTGTGCCCTCACAGATACAGGGTGCCTGGCTCTGCTTCTGCACTGTGTGAATTGCCAGCCATATAACCCTGGCATTGATTCCTTCCAGAAAATGTTTTATATGTACATACCAGGGTAAGTGTCATCTTAACTGCAGCTTAGACAAAATATTTTGCCTAGGGAACAGAATAAAGAATTGCAAATAGGGAATGAAAAGCTAACTGAGTTCCACTGCATTGTCTTATGTGGTAAGAGAATCTTGATATATCTTAGAATAGTAGGCAGGGATAAATTCATCCAAGGTTTGCAAGTAGGTGGGGAACATAGCACAGGCAGTGTCTGTTTAATGTTGCATGAAGCATTAAACACAATGTTGTAAAGATTTTTGTGATTAATTTTTCTTCCCTTCCCTTCCCTTTGCGCCATACCAAACCTGCATTTGAGAGGAAGAGTATGCTTCCTGACAAGAGCTTCTTTGCCTCTCCCTCTTTATCATTTGCATGACTGACAGACTAGAAAAGCTGTCATTCTTTGAGTGTTTGTCATTACACATGCAGCTCTACTGGTTTCTGTATCACTGTTCAGCTTTACATTTGGGATGGAAACCTACCTACTTTGGAGCTCAAGTTGTTCTCCTGTGAGGTGTGAAGGGAAGGCTGTAGTTTGAATTGGCTTCTCATCAATATGCTTTTCAAAACTTTGGAAAAGCATCTGTGCTGAGGAAGAGCAATGTCTTGTTACAGAGTAAGAGTATGTGTGTGAATAACTCCTGATGCTCTGCATTCTGCTGCATCTGGCATTCTGGGTCTGTTTGGGATTTGCGTTCTCCTCATGTTTTCTCTCTGTGGTCATTTCATACTTGCACAACCTTGTTTCAACTCCTTGTTCCTGTTCCTGTTGCCATTAATGGGCCTACCTCCTCTGATGCCTTCAGGATGGGGCCTTCTTTATGGATTTTGTTCGCAGCCCACGTACAGCTTCAACCTTCTACTCACAGGTTAGTTTTGAATGGGGTCTTGTCATCTCTGGCTTTTGGACTGAGGTGATGGAGAGCATTTGTTGTCCTGAGCTTGCCATGTGGGGAATCTGTGTTAGTTTCCCAATCTGCTCATTGAGAGGGAGATGCACAGCATTAGCAGGACAAAGTGGCTTGTGGAAGTGACTGTTTCCTTCCACCATTCAATGTTTGTGATGTGCTTTGGATGTTCATGTGCCCTGCCTTGCTGTCCTTTGCAGTACTGTCTTGTCAACCACTGAAGCTTCTCTTTTTGTGTTTCAGTAAGTGCTCCTTTTCCATCTTCTCTCGTGAAACAAAATGGCAACAGCTTTACTCATCTCATTCTTGGCTGAATTTCTTCTGTGGTATTTGACTGACAGGTGGCTCCGGGGAGGTCCAAGTCAAATTGTGTCTTTGGATTCTTGAACAACTGAGGGATGAAAATAGTGGTGTCATCTAGGTTTAAAAGAGTCACCGTGACAGAACTTGTTTGTACACTTAACAGGAGTTAGCAATAACAGTGTGTCCATAGGCAGCACTGCTGGTGGAAGTGAGCTGTGAGGAGGGAGGGTGGATTTAGCTGGCTGTGGGGCTGTAGATTCTGTGCTGGAGCATCTGCTGGTTTTGGCTGCCCAAAAAGGGACATCTGCCATTGCAGAGCGAGAGATCTTTGGGAAGTGAGAAATAGCATAAATAAAGGACTCTGGTCTGGCTATCAGACCTAAGTCAAACTACCAGCTCTGATTTTTAGCTGTGTGTGTGGTGTGGGTTCATCATGGCAGATCAGCCCTCATGTTTACACCAGCTTGAGTTACTGAGTTACTCTGGTCGTGTTCCTCTCCCCCACCTCTCTGGCTTTTATATAATTTGCCTTTCCTGAACCATACGTGTTAATGACAGATGGCAATTACAGCCTGTACTTTGCTGAATCTTTCAGCATTCATGTTCTTTCTGAAATTATTTTGTGTTAATTTTGTGAACTATTCAGTCTACCAGTGGAATAGAGCAGCAAGTGTTCCTGCTGGAGGGAAGTGTTCTTGTTGTCTTGGTGACATAGGTGTGGGTGGGTGCCAACCAGCCTCCTGATACTACCCTAAGAAAGCAAGGAAGATGAGCTGATTGTGTGCATTATGAAACCTGAATTCCATGTGACACATTTGAATATTTTTGTCTGAGACTTAAAGTTGAAACTGTTTTTTTCTAACTGCTTAGTACTTTCCTGTAGCGATTAAATTTTCGTTTTCTGCCCATTGCATATTTATAGTCACAGCTATTCACTTGAGCTGAAAATGGCACATTGGGACTGGTGTTGCTGGTTTGCCACTAGTTCTCTCAACACAGTTGTTGCTGGGTTGGTGATCACCTTTACTGGGGTCTGAATTGTGTGTTTGTTGGTAGCTCTGTAGTGATGACAAAAGTCAGACTGTATTTATTCTTTCTGTGTATGCTTGTGCTTGCCTTATAATATTGCTTATTAACTAACTGGAGCTGAGGTGCAGATGGTGCAGGGAGGGGAGAAAATGGGAAACTTGTGGCATCATAAATTTCATAGATTGCTGTGTCTACTCCTCGCAGGTCTCTATAGATCAGTCAGTACCTTCAGCCTCAGATGGCAGCACATTGATAAACACGGGGCAGTTACCTGATCGGGGCAACACGCAGACCTTGGGAAGTTCCCAGAATGTTGCAGAGCAAGGATACACCACAGCTGGTGCTGCAGAGGGCAGGTAAGAAAAGCACAGCAGTGCTACACTGCAGCCCAGTTAGATTCCTCTTTCTGGTGTCAGGGAATGGGCACTTAAACAGGAACCTGAGAAGAAGATGTGCTGTGTCTGTCAGCACTAGGTTCTTGTCACAAGACCTTACTGCAGCATTGCCACATGCAGAAAGAGTGGTAGTAAAATGAGCCTTGCAACCCAGTTTTCTAGAACTAAATGAACACAAGGCTTAATTTCTCCACCCACAAAAAGAGCTCTGTTCTTCAAGAAATGAAGAATGAAGAAATTCCATTTGTGAAATCTGTTAGCAGAAAAGCAGCCAGAAGACAGATGTCAATTCAAAGCCTGTTTTAGCAAAGGGGAAACTCTGCATGTCCAATTGGATCAAGTAGGTTGATGAGATCCAAGAGGTTCTAACCTAGAGATGAGACACCTGGGAGGAAGCAACATAAAAAATAAACTATATTAGCACCTGTTTCCTGCAGTTGTATATTACACTGAGGGGAAAAAAAAAGCTAACCTCAAATACTTGTTCTCAATTGCTCCTGCTGTGTGTAATAGTGTGCATTGCATCAATATAGCAATGACCTCAGGGGAAAATACAGGTCTGATGCTTTTAGTTGTTGTTCTTGAGATGAAAAAGGAAATAAATGTTGGGAAGAGAATAGAGAGCACTTTTCTTAAATGTACATATTTGAAAAAATTGTTCGTAAGAGAAGATAGAGCACTTGTTGGAAAGAGAAGGTAGCATTTTCCTTAAATGTACATATTTGAACAAATCTGGCAGCTTCCTTGATTTTTGAACATGCTTTTGTTTACTTCCCAGCTCTCAGTGTTCAGCAAGCACTCTGACTTCCTCCTCCACCTTGATAGAGATTCTTGAAGCCATGAAACACCCCACGTAAGTTTTTAATATAAATATGCTTAACATCTGTCTAGGTGTTTTGTAACATGACATAAGGCAGGGGGTCACTCAAAGGAGAGCCCCATGTCAGCTGTGGAGGAGGTTCAAGCTTCCTTTTGTTATTCAGCTCTAATCTCCTACAAGTTTTATAGAAATTGAGGTATGAGTATTGCAGCAGAGACTTGAGTTGTTAGAATCCTAGAATCCTGTCAAAGCAAGAATTATCAGTAAGATACTGAAGTGTTGTCAAAGTCAGCTCTTCATCTTGTTATCAGAAGCTGGTCACTCTGGGGTCATTGTATATTTCTTTATTCCCCTTTTATTATCCCGGCAGTGATTTTTGTCTTTGTAAGTGAGAAGAGCTCTCAGTCAGTCCATGTTAACATGTGTGGCTCGCTGTGATTCAGCACAGGGATCCAGCTGCTCTCTGAACAGAAGGGCCTCTCTCCCTGCTGCTTCATCAGTGCAGAAGTTGTGCACTGGCTGGTGAACAACGTGGAAGGTGTGCAAACCCAGGCCATGGCCATTGACATAATGCAGGTAAGAGAACTATTGGGGGGGTGAGTGGAGGGCCAGGAATACATCACTCTGTGGAGGAAGTAGAATTGTAGAGGAAGGCTTAGCAATCATCTCTGTATCTTATTAAAATCCTCTCATTGATAGGCATTGAAAATGGTGTTGAGCAGAATATGAGATCATGACATTTTTTTAATTCCCTATTGCAAAATAGCAACATATTCTTCAGTAGTAATATATATTCTTTTTTCTGCTTATACATGATGACAGTTCTGTGCATAACCTCCATTTAGCTACTAGCTGCCAAGAACTCTCCATTGTGTTAGAATTCTGAGACACTACAGTGTGATTTGGTTTTGTTTTTTTTTCTGATAGTTAATGAAACTGATAAAAACAGCATATGACCTCTCTTTTATGGATGTTGGAGTATACAGACTTTATGCAAGATTTATGCAAGATACACTGTTCATGTTAATGATTTTTTTCCCTATTAAACTGTGTCAGGGGCAGAAGGTTGGGAATGTTTTGAAATTCATTCCTCTGCTGAGATCCCATATCAATTAACAGAGAACCTAGAATGTTTCCAATCTCTTACCTTCCTATAAATCCATCTGTAAAACCAGAACAGACTAAGGGAGGAAGGCAGACATCTGCAGAAAGGTCAAATGCAATTTCTCAGGGAGATAAGGACTTGCTACTGTTACTGAATATCAAGAGGTAACATTGCTGATATTCTTGTTAGGCACATACATGGACAAAAAGATGTCAAGAAAAAATTTTTCCTAATGTTTGCTAGCAACCTTATGTAACTGGGAGAGTCACTTCTTTTATATCATGTTTGCTCTGTTCTCTTTTTGTTCAGAAAATGCTAGAAGAGCAGCTTATTGTCCATGCATCTGGAGAAGCTTTACGAACCTTTATTTATGGCTTTTATTTTTACAAGATTGTTGTGGACAAAGAACCAGACCGAGGTCAGCATCGTGTTATTACAAAACTTCCCTCATTATTCCTTTGCTCAATCACTAGCTGTACTTGATTCTTATGGGTGCTGCAGCAAGAATGTGTTTTGGGATCAACCAGAATCACCACACTAGAGAGTCAAAGAAATTCAGCCTTTTTGGTTGGAAAAAAGGGAATTGCAGACAGCATAACCTTTTTTTCCTTCCTCTTCTTCAGAAAGAGCTACATCTTTCTTGACCTTGAGCACTTGTTTCTAACTGCCATCTGTCCTTCCCCTTGCTTTTTGTCCAGTGGGCATGCAGCAGCCTGCCATGTGGCACACAGCTGCCATGGAGGACTTCTCCGCCTTCCAGAGGAAATGGTTTGAGGTGGCATTTGTGGCAGAAGAGCTCCTGCACTCGGAAATCCCAGCCTTCTTCCTGCCCTGGCTGCCCAGCCGCCCAGCCTCCTATGCAAGTAGGCACAGTTCCTTTAGCCGCAGTTTCGGAGGACGGAGCCAGGCAGCTGCACTATTAGGTAGATGCACAGCACAGGTGACAGCTGGGGAAGTTCAAGGGGATAGTTTGAAAGGGGAAGAGCAGCCAGCCAAGGGTATGATCTCACGTGGACCAGCAAAAAAGCTGCAAATTCCATGCTGGCCTTACATGTGTCTTGCACGTGGACTCGTTCTCACATGCTGGAGGTGCGTTTCACTGGCTGAGCAGGCAGTCTTTGCTTCTTGAGTACTGGGATGCAGTAAAAAGTATTATTTAAATATTCCTTCTCGACCCTACTCCCCATGCCATCCTGTAGAATTCAGAGAGAAAAATACTGACTTTTATCTCCTTGCAGATGTAGAGACACTCTTGGCAACCTGTGATGAGCATGGAGGGAAAAGCTCTGAGAACATCAGAGCAGCCAAAGTGTACCTAAAATGAGACATCTAATTGCTTCTTAATGGCAAAAGCCTCAGTGAGATCCAGATGTGATAGAAGTTTTTTCTGATGTGCTGGAGGCTTCTCAGCTGATGGGAACTATGTATAGCCAGGCTCCCTGTGTTGAAATCTGGGAAGCCCAGCTACAAATGATCCCTGCAGTGTGGAAGCAGTAGGGTATGGAAGACCTTGCTACTGGGCAAGATACCATTATAATATCTAAGATTCTGCAGTGTGCAAAGTATGACACTGACTGCCTCTAACAGCCTGTGAAACATCCTGGCTGCATGATTGACTGTGTTGCATTGTCAGCTTTTTGTTGGCTTTCCAGGCCAGCCTGAGTCACTTGCTTTTGTTCCTCTTTCCCTGTTTAAAATTACATGAAAAATCATTGCTATGGAACTGCAACTTCAGATTTATTTAGGTGCATCTTTTAAAGGCCTATCAATTAAGGATAAAAAAAAAATTGTGCTGTTCTGTTTGGTATATTTGACCTACTGAAGAGAAATTACTTACTGCTGGTGTAGTATCTCTTAAACCTGAAGTTACAGTAATCCTTGTGTATTTCTGAAAGCCTTGTTTGAAGAGGAACAGCATCAGAAATGGGAAGGCATTAAGGATAGGAAGTCTGAACTAATGGTTAATTCCCTGAAGCCAACACATGCAGGGTATTGTTTCCTGTCACACAATAAATCTGTTGCCTTGGCTTATATCCAACCTCATTAGCTCAATGATTGGCCAGAGTTGAAGCCTGAACATAGGCTGGCGTGAAAGTATGTGAAGGCTGGAGGTGCTTGGGCCAGATCGTGTTCCTGCTTTGATCTCTTAGTATTTAGCCCAAGAAAACCACTTCACTTTACTATGGCTGTCCTCTTTTGTGAGATGAGAAGACTGGACTCAGTAAGCTTGCACCTGGGGAGGTGGGCCAAGAAAGAAGGGTGCTTTGGTGCCCCTCTCACCAGCCAGGGAAGAGTGTATTCCCTCAGCATGTGATGTTGATACACACCTGTGTAGCCCTGCTTTTTTCATTTCAGTTGGAATTATGTCCATTCTGCTGTTTTAACTAATTTGTGGTCCTTGGATGAATGAAAAATGCCTCCAGATTGCTCACACGTAGTTTGGTTATTCCAGGAATTACAGTTCTTTGGAGAAATATCCAGTGTGGAACTTTTATCTTACAAAGGAACTGGTTTAATTGATGATTCTGTGCTGTTCCTCTTATAAGCAGTATTCCAAAAAAAACCTTACCAGTTCATCTGAGGCAAGGAGCTTTACTAAACCCAGATGACCTCTGGTCCACGTGACTTCATTTGTTCCCCTCTTGGCGTTGATTTGGTTGTGGTTTTTATTTCTTCCCCTCCCCACCTTCCCTAAATGTCAGGCTGTGACATAAATTGCATGCAAGCATTGGGAGCTCTGGAACAAGCTCCATGTATCTCTAAAATCTTTATCCCTCCCAATCCCCCTATCACTTGCCCAGTGATTGTCCCCTTTCCCTTCCCAATGGAAGTCTGACCTCTGATACACCTAATCCTGTCCCTGTGGATTTGTAGCAATGCATGCACTAGCAGTTGCAGTCATGTATGTAGTGTAGTCTGTGACTGGAGAATAACCTGCCTGCTCCTCTCCGATTTATTCAATAAATCATTAGTTAATGGTACAAGACAATTGGGAAGCAGGTGAGTGCTCTTAAAATCAGCTCTATGGAAGCCAGAGTTTATTTTATTAAAATTAAGTTGGTTTTAATCGGAAGCTTCTGAGTTCAAACACCTGGATATTTCTGATCAGTTTTTAAGGTCCTTTTGTCTAGCTTACCTGGTTGGACTGTGTTCCTGTTGCTTTACCTGGGAATCACAGCTGCAGGCAAGGTGGAGAGACAAGCTCCACCCCTAATGGGGAGTCTGCATCATCTGGAAAAAGGAACAGTCTAAGGGAGCAGGGAGCTCATTCTTCACAGTGTGCTGGTTTGGGCACACTGGCCTGTGGTGTTATCACTGACCTCTTAGCTAATGACCAGCATCTACCTGACTGAGCTGCTTTTGCTTTACAGCTTTTGGGATGTTGTTTTCCAACACATTTTGTTACAAAACTGGCACTGTAGCTTTCTAACCACAAGCATTGCATTCACAGTGATATTCCCCTGAAAAACAGCAAGAAAAAGAAAATCACAAGATGTTGGTCTGTCTGACAATACCAGACCAGCTCACAAATTGCAGCTGATAAACTTCCCAAAGACAAAAATGGATATTACTTACAAAACTGGGTGATGTTCTTCCATTTTTATTGGGTTTTCTCTTTTTTTCTGTTTCTAAGCTGCAGTAATAGCAGTATAAAGGGTTTTATTACAACCTTGAAAACTATCTCCAGCTATCTTGCAGTAGAATTTAAGGTGAGAACTTTCCATCTACCTTGAGGAAGAACTTCAACCAATTTTTTAAAATGCCATTAAATTATAGGGTCACTTAAAAGCTGACCATATAAAAGGGTTTGCATCTATCTGTACTTGAGCAAGAAAGACCAATACCCATCTTTCATGCATGCAATAAAAAAGGGCAAAGGTTTTTCATTGGTAGCATTGCAGCCCTTTATTTCATGTCCATTTTTAACATTCTAGGAATGGTAAATTATGTATTTGCCTAAAGAAAAGTTGAAAGTGACAGTGTGGGTCATAGCAGGACTTAGGTCTCAAAGAGATCTGGGTTCTGTCCTTGGCCTTGCAGTACAACACCAGCCTGGTCACTTCTACTTTCTGTGCTTCTCTTCCTCTCTTGCCTGGTATGAGATTTTCTTTCACTGGGATACTGGGGGCACAAAGGGAGCTGGATCCTGGGCTCTGTCCCAGCACTTACTGCAAAGTAACGTGAGGTGTTGTAGTGAATTACAACGCTGCTGCATGAGTCTTGGCTGACTTTTCATGCTTGTACAAAAAGTGTTGGATGTGCAGTTTTATCAGTGTGGTAATGTGGGATATTGATACAGGGTTAACGAAACAGGAAGTTTAACTTCTACTCTCCTTTAGCTATGGAAAGTCCTGGAATGCTCTTGCCCCATGTAACAGCACCCTGCTGTGATTTCTGGTGGGGACATATCAAAACATTAAAACCAATTTTGAGTATCTTGGGTATGAAGGAGCTGGTGTTGTCTAGCCATAGTGAATTATGGCACCTGTCATATATTGAGGAGCTACTTGACTCTTGGTTCTGTTCCTTTATTGCAGCTGAAATGTCTTCTGACTGCTTGGGGAGGTAATTCTGTGGCACAGACCCCTGAGATGAGGAATAATTCAGGTTTTTTGTTTTTATGATCTGGATGAGCAGCATTCTGGGACTACTCTGCTAGTCCAAAAAGACTGGGGGAGGAGTGGGAGGACTAATTCATTTCAAGTAGCTTGTCTTGTTTCTTTTGTGTTCTCAATCCTGCCTGCCCCCTGTCTCTTTAATGCCTCATGTAAATACACCCCTATTCCCTGGCTGTGTAGCTGCCACAGTGCCTGAGCAGCGGACAGTGACGCTGGACGTGGATGTGAATAACCGCACGGACCGTCTGGAGTGGTGCAGTTGTTATTACCATGGCAATTTCTCCCTGAACGCTGCCTTTGAAATCAAGTTACACTGGATGGCAGTGACTGCTGCTGTTCTTTTTGAGATGGTAAGAGTCCTTGTGAACTGGGGGGCTTCAGTGTTGCCTGTCTGGCCTCTGTGTCCCTTCGACCACAGGGGACACTGTAATGGGAAGTATTAGGGGAGAGACAGTGGTTTGGATCAGCCCTTATTTCCATGAGTAACTTTTACTGATGGTTGTTAGCATTGCTGCATCTGGGCATGGTTCATCCTGCTGTCTATAATCATCCTGTATGCAGGACAGTGTGCTGCCTTCAGTGGGTTCCAGGAGAGGTATGCAGAGGTTGGGACAGGTCAAGGTGACATTTAAGTCCCCCTTAGGCAAATCTGAAGCCATGAGCTGGGCCTTAGTAGAGGAACCCATTGCACATTGCATTCCTTCTCTCCCAAAACCTGGAAACTTTAAATCTCAGTGGAATTGCTTCTATGACAGGGCTTTTCCAGGCAATGTGTTCTTCCTGTTCAGCTTTGGTTTTTTTGAAGAGAAACTTGCTGAAAACGTTGAGTTGAAAATTTAAGCAGTTTGTGTCATTTTTTGTTCAATTTTTAATTTTTCCCCTTTTGTAGTATCTGTAAAACTCAGATTATTTAACACCAGGTTTTACCTCACCTAGCCAAATAGCCCTAGGTTCTGCTTTTATTGAAAATCTATTGCACCATTCCAGTAAAGCAGCAGTGCTTAGCCACTGATAATAAGTAGGCTGAATCAGTTCCTGAAAAATGTCCTATTTAAAGTGCTTTCTGATTGATGTGGCACTTAAAAAAGGAAAGCCTGGTGTCTTGTGCTTGTTCTGCTTTGCTTGCAAGGACGCTTGTGTGCTTGCCATGCAAAGTGAGCTGAGCCTGTGGAGAATTGAGCATGTCTGATCTATTCCTGGGGAAATGAGTTGCTCCTATGCACATAAGTGCCCTTCTTCAGTTTGACATATGTTTTATGATTCACTGTTTGAATCTTTTCTCAGGTTCAAGGTTGGCATCGGAAAGCCACATCCTGTGGTTTCTTGCTAGTTCCAGTCTTGGAAGGCCCATTTGCTTTGCCCAGTTACTTATATGGAGACCCACTTCGAGCTCAGTTGTTCATCCCACTCAATGTCAGCTGCTTGTTGAAGGAGGGTAGTGAGCATTTGTTTGATGGTAAGAAATGTTGTTTTACGCCTTGGTTTACTTTTCTGCAAGCAGGTCCCTTGTGGTGTGGAGCTGACATGAGGAACTTCATTTACCAGAAATGCATTAGCTGGTTGAAGAGCCAGTTTTCACATTTGAGCAGCCACCCTCAGGAAGGTGGTGCTTGGAGGAGGCTGTGCTGGCAGGGTATGAAGTTGGCAGCAAGAAGTACCCAGGTTCAGGAGAGGTTGTCTCCACTGCCATCTTGATTGCTATAATGTTGTGTACCCTTACAGAGCCTTTATCAAGTAATTATTCTGTTTGACATGACGTTTCACTATAGGAGTCTATTTTGCTGGGAGACCCTGCCCACAGCTGCTCTGCATTTGTGTCCTGCATTTGTTTATTCTCCCCCTCAGTGAGATGAGGCTTTCACGACTGCCATCCTCTTTTTTGTTGCCATGGTTACATTCATGGTAAAAGTGTTTGCACATGAGATTAAGAGCTAGAAACTGCAGTCTCCTTTTCTGCAATGTGACCTCGCCCTTTTGAGTGATGCTGTTGTGGTAAGTCTCAGGTGGAAGCTCAAAGATCAGCATGCAGGGAGAGGCAAAATTCCATTGTGAGAAGGGACAATTGGCAAAATGCTCTGTTTTTAAAATGGTAACCATGATAGTTTTCATAGAATCATGGAATGGTCAGAGTTGGAAGGTCCCTCTAGAGATCATCTAGTCCAACTCCCCTGCTAAAGCAGGATGCCCTGAAGCACATTCCCCAGGACTGCATCCAGGGGGTCTTGAATATCTCCAGAGAAGGGAACTCTGCAACCTCCCTGGGCAGCCTGTCCCAGTGCTCTGTCACCCTCACTGTAAACAAGTTTTTCCTCTTATATAAATGGAGCTTCCCAAGTACCAGTGTGTGCCCGTTGCCCCTCATCCTGTCACTGGGAACTGCTGAAAAGAGTCTGGCTCAATCCCCCTTGCACCCAGGCTTTAGATACTTACAGGCATTAATAAGGTCTCCCCTCAGCCTTCTCTTCTGCAGGCTAAAGTGTCCCAGCTCTCTCAGACTTTCCTCATAAGAGAGGTGCTCCAATCCACCAGTCATCTTTGTTGCCTTTGTTTTCTTTATTTTCATTAAGCCTTCACCCAGTGTCCAGGTACAAATGTAAAACAGTGACAAATCCATATGCTTTCAGATCACCATAGCCCCACTGGCTTTGAACTAAATATTTTCAGAGCACTCTCTGGTGATACACAGCAGCCCACTCTCCTTCCTTTCCCCTTTCCACACACCCCATTGTGTTCCTCTCCATCTTAAGAGACACAAAAGCTAAATTCAGAGATGAATCTGCTACTGGAGTGTACAAGACATGTCTCTAATAAGATGGCATTCAACAGCTGACAAAAGAAATGTGACTAAAAGAAATGGCTAGAAAAAAGTGCACAAAAGTCTTCTGAGGAAAACTGAGGTCTTGAAAGAGAAGGAAATCAAGTTACTTTACTAGGTAATTGTTACCTTTTGTTTGTTTCAGGCTTTGAACCAGAAACATACTGGGACCGTATGCATCTCCTCCAGGAAGCAATAGCATACAGGTATGTACAGAGCAGAATGACTGAAAGGTTCCTATCTCCCTGGATAACACAGGATGAAGAACTTGGCTGAACAGTCACTCCTAAGTCACATGGGTTCTGTGACTTCACAGGTTCTGTGCTATCTGCCTCTCTGAAGTCTGCTGGCAGATTATTAGACAAATATAACCACAATGCCTGGAGGTGGTTCTCTAGGTGCACAGGAGGTCTATAGGTACATAGGTACATAGGAGGTTAGGCCCAGTTTAAGAAGGAATTGTTGGAAACTTTGAATACTAGCTAGCCTTACCTCTGTGTGCATGAGCTCCCAGGTTGCATCATGGTTTTGCTGCCAAGGTCTTTTTTGTGGCAGACTGGCTTTTATAGTAGACTTTAGCTTGGAAGTAAGCTTGTCTTAGCTTAGAAAGCAGGAGAGGAACAAGTATTCTACTAACAGCAAAGGACTGTTAGGAGAGCTGCTTGAAGTTCTGTGTGGAATATTGCCCAGCATGAAAAAAATGATGTTCCAGCTTGAAACATACCGAAGGAATGTCTGTCTTGACTATTGCTCTTCTCTCATTCGTGTGCAGCTGCCCCATTCTGTCAGACTGCTCAGTGCCCTCCCAAACTGAGCTACTGGTGCTTTTGTTTCCAGCAGGAGTTAGGACAGATCAGTGTGGAGTTGCACACCTTCACAGTGTGCCTAGCAGGGGTGGAGGATGTTTGGAGAAGCTCAGCTCTCTTCATCCCTTTTCCTCTTGCCTTCAGGCCATAAGAAGAGGGAGCCTTTGTGATAGCAGAAGGTTTACTTGGGTGTCCCTGCCTTGGGCTGAAGGAATCCTATCTGGAGTGGCTCTTTTTTTTTTAAATTCCCTTGGTGTTTGTTTCTCCAGATTCGGATTTGTGCAAGATAAATACTCAGCCTCTGCATTCAACTTTCCAGCTGAGAACAAGCCCCAGTATATCCATGTCACAGGTGAGCAATATTTGGCAGGCACTGGGGCAAGGAAGAGGCTATTATAAACAAAAGAACCATTTTACATGCAGCTAGTGTTTTATGTCAGTGATGTTGGTCCTCATTATGTCCCTTGTCAGATGACAAGTAGATGTATCAGCCAACACAAGCCAGAAAACAGGAGGCAGTATGAAAAGCAGAAAGTGTTGCTGCTAATCAATGGCATTGGCTTGAAATCTTGCTTTACCATGTCTCAAACTTCTTTCCAGGAGATGGAGAAATTAAAAAAAAAAATAAGGCAGGACTTATTCTGAGTGCAGTGTAAATAAATGTCTAGAAGCTAGAAGGAGTGAAAGGTGTTGGGACAAGTCAGTGCTCTGTTCTCGTGCTTAAGGTCAGTTGTAGATGCATCTCTACCCCTAAACACTGTGGGGGATAAAACATTTAGGATCTACTAGCTGTCATTATTATTCTTCATAAATGTTGGTGATTTATCAGGACTTCTAATGAAGTTCAATGCATGGCATAATACAGTGAAATAACTTTGTATGTTCCAAGGGGTTTCTGAGACATGAAGGCAACGACAGGAGAGAGCTTTTGGAAAATTGCAGAAGACAATGGAAAATTAAAGTTAGAAAGATGGATCAGAGCCTACATCTTCGCTTTATTCCCTTCTACTAAGAGAAAGGCAGGACTAAATGTGCTCTTTTCCAGTGTTGTCATGTGCAGGAAGAAGTAGCAGCATCTAAAAACAAAGGAGGAAAATTGTATCCCAGTTTATCTTGCTAAAAGGCAATCAAAAGAAACTCAGTCCGGTTTCCTTTTCAGAATTTAATGAGTTGGCTATCAGTTGTAGGGACTTATGCCTACCTCAGACTAAAATCCTGTCTGTTTCCTCCAGGGACAGTGTTTTTGCAGCTACCATATTCCAAGCGGAAATTCTCATGCGGGCAGCAGCGCCGCCGGCGCAACTCCACCAGCTCCACCAACCAGAACATGTTTTGTGAGGAGCGCATCGGCTACAACTGGGCCTACAACACCATGCTGACCAAAACCTGGCGGTCCAGTGCCACAGGGGATGAGAAGTTTGCTGATCGGTTGCTGAAAGACTTCACAGACTTCTGCTGGAACAAAGATAGCCGGCTTGTTTTGTTCTGGACTGACTGCCTAGATAAGATGCATGCTAGTGCTCCATAAAATAGGCTTGTATGTCTTAGGGAGACAGCTAGAAGCTTTACCTTGTGGCAAGGAAGTAGAGGTGAAGGGTGACTGGAAAAGAGCCTTTCTGTTGGATTCATCTTGAGGCTCCAAGAGCACCTGATCAATATAGCTGTTGATATTCAACAGAATTTGATTAAGCCCTTCGAAAAAGAAACTGAGCTCTTGGCTTGCCAATGTCTATCACCCGACCTTCAGCTTGGTTTCAAGTAGCAGCAGCAGTCCTTGATTGCCAAAGATTGTTAGAGCGAAGGTAGAGGAGGCAGAGGGCAAATGGTTTTCAAGGGCAGTTAGATTCAGCAGAGTGTGGTGGTAGCAGCTCACCCTCGTTGGGAGGGGCAGTGTTTGCATCTGGTGTGCCTGACAGCAGCTTGCCTCTTTCCCTCTTGGGGTGTACCTGATTGTGTGAATATGTAAGATAAAATCTGAGAGGACTTGTTATGTTTCGTACATGTAAATAAGTAAAAATGCAGAAAATCAAGTGACCTGATGTTTTGTTGTAAGTCCAGACAGCAATACAGAATCGGGGAGCAGAGGAGAATAATTGCCAAAAGGAAATACTATATATGTCCAGCAGGATAATGAAATGCTCAAAATTCAGTGGTGGGGCTCTGTCCTTTAAGCATCCAGGATTTGTCTCCAGCTCTGGATCTAGAAGTGTCATGCAGCAGGAGCAAGAAGCCAGTTACTGCCCTGCAAGGCCACCACCCAAGCCTAAGGAGAAATCAAGGGCAACTGAACACAAGATGCTGCTGGTTGAAGGAACAAGGAGGATTACAAGCAGGTTTTTAGTCTGTCTGCATACAGCAAAATGAAGATGTCTTTGTCTTTGCAGAGGAAGCTTGCATATGGCACAGGGGCTTGTCGTGAGCTGGTTATTTAAGTGTGGATTTGGGGTGGGATCATGACCAGCACCCTGCTGTGCGTGGGGGGCTGTTGACTCCTGCTGTGAGATGGTTGCTATTGTTGTGTGTTCTTGCTAAGTCGAAGTCAGCAGAGGGCTGACACGTTCTCAGTGGTGTTCAGACCTGATTCAAGGAAAATAGCTGCTTCAGTGAGTTTGGATGACTCACCTGTTATTAGACAGAACCCACCTAGGAAAGGTGGATTTGAGCTGCACGCCTCTTCATTCGCTTCATCTGAGTGCGTCTGATCTCCGTTAACATCTTAAACACTTTCTACTATGAAAACAACTTGTTGCTATCTATTCTGCACAGTTTTACTATGAATGTAGCTGCGCGGCCAGCGGTTGCTGTGTCCGGTCGGTGTCCGGGGGCGGAGCGCCGGGGCAGCCCTGCAGCCCGTGGCCGGACCTGGAGGCCAGCGGCAGCTCCGCACCTGCCGCCCGGCAGCGCTTCTAAGGCTGCAAAGCGCTTTTCTGACCCCCGCAGGAGGCTGCGGACAAGGGTGAGGGCTCGGCTGGCTGCAGGGGTCGGGGCGGAGCCGGCTGCGCGCAGCGTGCCCCGGGGCTCGGCGGGCAGGTACCGCGGTGCCGGGGCACTTCCCCGCGGGAGGAAGGGGCCGGGGCGGGCTCTGTGTGCTCCCGCTGCCTCTGGAGAGCACAGGGCAGCCGGGGTGTCCCAGCTCTTCAACCTCGCAGGTATTCAACAGGTGTTTTCCTCCTTTTGATTGGTGGGGCTGGAGCTGGCCCAGGGGTGGGTGTCCCCGAGGGGACCCACCGGGCACGGGCACCACACGGGGCTCCTTTCCCCTGGAAAATGGACAAAACCCAGCCCTGGCAATCGTTTGCTGTAACTGCTATCTGCCCCTGTGCCATTTTGGAGAAAAAACTCATTAATTCACCTAAATGTCCCTGGGCTTAAAGTTCTGGTAGTTTTAACCTGTAAAAGCTTCATATTGTGATTTGGATGTGGGGGTACCTGAGCTGAAGAGGAGCAAGAGGGGTCTGGAGGCACATTGTTGGGGGCATGGGGGTGCTGGCAGCTCTGCAGTGTCCCCAGCCATGCACACAGACCAAAGCGGGGAAGACTGGGACTAGCCCAGTGTGTGGTTGCCTACAGCAGCCCTCCTGCTTTGGCCACCTCCTCCAGCTTCTGAGTTTTGGGGCAAGCTTAATGTGTCTTTCAAAGCTCTATTTTTTCAACTAATCCTGCTGTGACCTTAGCCTTTCAGGGCTGCTTTAAGTCTAGTTTTATTTCAAGTGTTTTGAGGTCTTCAGGCTGCTTTTAACAGCATGATGAGTTTTTGGCTTAAAAAAAAAGCATACCATAGGAACTAAAAATAGGAGATGATAATTTTTATCTAACCACAACCTTGTGCATTGCTTAGAAAAGACTTCCAACAGGACATAAGGATGAAGCGGTTCATGGCCATGTTAAACAGGAATAAAAACAAGGATCCCCCTCCCACCAAGCTGCTGGATCTAGCAGGACAGCTTTGCCAGGACCTCCAGAACTCATCTCCTAGTCTGGAGAAGCTGGTTGGGGCCATGATGGAATGCAAGCACAAGATGTATTTTCTCACTAACATCCACATCGTCCGAGCTTGCATATTTGTTCATATCCATAATGGGCAATATGACACAGCCTGCAGACTCCTGGAGGTAGGGATGTGTTCTTAGTTTCTTGATGGATACAAAAAGCAGTATTAGAAAAATAGTAGCTAGAGCTGTTAGTGCAGAGGTAACCAAACTGCAGCATGTGGAGTGTTTCCAGCTGGCGCACAGTAGTGGAAGGTGATAGGTGTGCATTGGTTGACTTGAAACACAGGATAAAGCCTTTGCTACAAGCAGTTGCTATTAATCAGCACAGGGGAAGAAGGTAATTGGGTGATTATGGGGTTGGTTCTAGTTTGGGAAGGCAGGATTTTTGTTCTCTGGTGTGGTAGTTCTTGGAGTTTTTCACAGACTTAGGGCTCAGGATGCAAAAACCTTAGGGAGGCCAATTTTAGAGGGCTTGTTAGGATGGGAAGAAATGAGCAAGTCTGGGTGGCAGCACTCAAGGTGAGGGATTTTGGTTTCTGGATCTGGTAATATAGTCCTTTTCACTAGGGGAAAAGAAGGAATTAGGCAATTCCCTGTGTATGTTAGAGAAGGTACAGCAAGCCATGTACTTGGATAATGCTACTAGGTTTGTCAAACTAGTAGGAATCTCTGAGTAAGTTTCTTGTTCTTGAGGACTTTCTCCTTTATAGGAAGCCAGACTGACTACCTGGACAGGGTTTTCTTACATACTGTTTTGTCTTAGTATTGCAAGGCAGAAGAGAAAGAGGAGCTGGTGCAACTTTGGCATGAGATTCACTACCGGAGGGTTATGGAGAAACAGCACATGGATTATCTGACACCACTGCAGAAATTCCGTTGCAGGAAGAGGTACCACGGTGTGGGGGAACCTAATCTTTTTTCCTCTGCTGTAGTTAGATGCAGGGGGTAAAGATGCAGAGGCTGTTCTTGCATCTCAAGATGGCTGCTTCTTGGAGCTAGGTTTTTCTAGATGTTTTGACCACTTGTGGCAATGTGAGAAAATTCCAGTGAATGTGAATTACTCTTTTGGGGTCCTTTTTAATCCTGTTTTCTCCTGTGTACAGGAATCCTCCACCTGTTTCCCTTTGTCCTGAAGGTCTGAAAAATCGAAACTATTCAGATGCAGTTCGGCAGCAGCTGCACAGGTTTGCTGCAGAGGTGACAACAAATCCAAACAAGAAACAACGGGTAGGGATATGCTACTTCCAATCAAGTCTCCTTTTCATGGAAAAGCAGAACTCTAATAGCAGAGGTCTATATTTAATTCTAAATCATTGTTTTGAGAAGCCCTGGTGGGGCTAGGATTCCACATATTTGATCTTTCCCTAAAGGTTTCCTTAAAAAAATCATCCAGTTCTTGCTAAGTAATTTCACTTGCTTTGGATGAAAAGATTGAGGGGAAATAAGTTCCTTACTGGGCTTTTAACAGTTCCAATTTTGTAGTGATTAAACATAGGCAGTGAAACAACCATCAGTCAGAAGAGCTATGTTACAGTGATAAATAGTTCTGACTTGACTGAGTTACAGCCTGTATAAAATTGCACTTTGCTTACCAGCATATATTTTGTACTGACTTGTCACATTAAAGTCACAGAATTTGAAAACATGATGGGCTGTGTTGATGTATGTATGTATCTACCTTATTTAGACAGGGGCAAATTGGAAGTGGCAATGGAAGTGGTCTGTGAATTAATTCAGTAATCCTTCTTGACTACTACCTTGCAATGTGAAGCTTCAGACTTCTTAAAGTCTGCCTCTTTGCTGCTTGATTTTTCCAACACCCTTCTCATATGAGGCAGGCCTGATTAATAGTTCTGCAACGTGATGATGGTTTATTTCTTACCCTTTTCCCAAAGCAGCAACAACTTCCAAATTTTCATTAAAAAACCCCCCAACAATCTGAATTGGAAGCATAATGAAGTTGCATAATTAAGTCCTAAAATGTCAGGATACGATGATCACTTACATATTGATTTCTCAATATGTTCCTCACTTACGTGATCTATTTATTTAATAGCTTAATACAGCAGAAATTGTTCTATGAACATGATACAGATGTTGATACTGCTTACAGTTTGTGAAAACTGTTTGATGTGGTAAATGCATTAGTGTTTATCCTGTTAGTGGTGTGAAGCTGTCACTCTGTGGGAAGAGCATGCTTTGGTGAGGTTTTATATTTAAGTATATCAATATAAAATAGCAGTAGATGGTTTCCTTTAACAATCAAATTGACTAGGGGAGCAGGATGGAATGGAATGTGTTTTCCAGCAACTCTTGAGTTTATAAATCAGTCTCCTGAGTGGGATCCACATAGACTGATCGGAGACTTCGAGAACAAATGTCTCTGGGTTTGAAAGCTCTTTTGCTGGGCTGCTTTTGGAACTGAAGGGGAAAGCCTGATGATTTGGATGTGATTTATCCTTTTTTCCCCTTGATCTCTCCCTACACCTGGGTTTGCAGGAGGTTTTGGCTAGGGATATGAACCTGCAGCCAACTCAGGTCTATAATTGGTTTGCAAATTACCGGCGACGTCAAAAATCCTGCCTCCCTCGTATGGAAAATCTTGGCAACTCATGTCTTGAGAGGGCTTTGGCTTACCACACACAGGAGCAGCAGGATAAGGGATCCTACACCCCACAAACTGCAGGTTTGTCTCTTTCTAATGGGCTTAGGATGTGGTCTGGGAAGCTGAAAAACAATTTTAAATTCCCTCAAGAAGGGATGGATTATTCCTTCTCCAGAACAGCATCTGTATGCTGGTAGTTTAAATGGGCATTGAAGGACTCTGCTTCACTGGAGTGCCTCAGTTTGGCTAGAGGCTGTCACTCTGTAGAAGGAACACATCAGGCTTGTGCAAGGACAGGTGAAAAGAGATGCCTGTCTCAGAAGGGGCACCAAATGAAAGCAAATACATGGGAGGCAGCAGGTGTTAGCTCTCAGCCTGGGATCAGGGCAGTATTCCAGTAAAACCCAGTATTTCCATGGTGCTTGATAAAATCTTGATCTAGCTTTAGCGATGGGGAATAAGAGGGTCTTGCTGCATTTGGCAATTGAGACTTGTTTAATTGCTTTTTCTGGAGTAACTATTAGTGTCTCTTCACCTGTCTGGCCTGCACCTTTTAGATGGATTTTGTGTAGGCATCGGCTCTGAGCAAATGGAGATAACCTTCATGCCCTGTGACCCAGGGTGGGAGCAGTCAGCTGCAGATATGGATAAGCCTCCTGAAGGAACTTATTTAAAGATGCTGGAACCCAGGTGATGTATGAAAAAGTCTTTAGAGTGAAGGTTCAGAGATGAAGCAACCTTTATATTTGTTCGTGGAGCTGATTTTAATGTCAGTTCCCAGGGAATATCTCTTAGGAATCATGACTCCATAGATGGGAATGGCCCATCATCAGTCAGTCAGAGCATCTAGCAGTTAATCTCCTAGCTGTCAAGGACAGGATTCAAAGGTTTAGCTGGGGAGTCCCTCCTCTTTGCAAAGCAGTATGTCTGGCTGATTTATTTTCTCCATCATTGCAGCTTTATGCAGAGCAGTGAGCTGTATGAAGCGAGGACAAGTGAGGCTTTGTTCACCCCTCACAACACTGAACAACCTGTAGCTTTTTGCACTGAGGCTATGCTGGAACCAAGAACCTGCTTTAACTCTGCTGTCCTGCAGCCCAGAGAAGCAGCCAGCAGTTCTGATGCCAGCCCCCAGCTGGGTAACTTTGTCCTGTGCTCTTGTGGGTCCTTTACCTTCCCAGATGAACAGCTGCCCATGTGGCAGGGCCTTTCCAGCACCAGAGGAGTCTCTGGCTCTGCGTGGACCCCAAGTATAGAAGGTTAGTAAAACTGCACCAAGATTGTTGACCTGAAGAATTTTCAAGCTTCTCTGTTGAGTAAGGCATTCTTACCTACTCTCTTGCTTGAACTGTAACTCCTTCCATAAGAACTTTTCCAGCAAGGTGGATTCATTTTAGCTTTTCCATTGGAAGAATCCCTTCAGGTGCTGTCTGCTCACCTTACCAGTGTACAAGCTTCTGGGTTTTTAAATGCCTGTCATTTTTAAGAGATTGCCTGGGCAGAGTCTTGGAACTTCTTAACTGTGACGTGGTTCTCACTTCCTTTCTCTTTTCTGCTATTTTCTCTCTTCCTCTGTTTCCTTCCTGTCCAGTCATGTTTAGCATTTCCACCATCTCTTCTCTCTGTTCTTCAGAATAGCCTTGATAGGATGCATAAGTGATGTCCACCTGCTTTTGCTGTAGGTCTACAGAACAGAAAGTGCTCTGACTGCCATTCACCCAGCCTCTGGTGATTGTGGAGGAAGGAGGGGAGGAATAGGTGTGTCAGAGGTTGGGGTCATGTCATCTGTAATCATCTTTAATATGAACATTTATTTCAGCAGGTATCAGAGCTCCCTTGATGAGAGTCCCTCAAGGTGACTGTATTGAGGCCAGTTCAGGAAGAATCATTCAGCAGTCAGATTTAGAGGCTGAAAGCTTCATCCTTAGAGAAGGACAGCTAGGGACCCTGGAATCTATTCCTCCCCACAGGTAAAGGGAGCAGAAAGCACAAGGCTTGTTAAAGGCAGGAGTAACAACAATGCTGTGGGTCTAGCCTTGTCTTGATCCCCTTGTTGAAGAGGGCTGCAGGAAGGGTGTGGTGATGCATCTTGTTCCAGGGGCCTGACACTCTCCTTGTGTCCATCATATTGTGCAGATATTTATATCTGTGCACTTAAATGGGAAATGTTGTGTAAGTGTCTGTGTTTTACAGTGTAGCACAAAGGAGATTCAGAAAAGACATGAACCCCTCTCTTTAAAGCAGGTTTAGCTTCTAAGCTATTTGTCTGTTTTTCTTTTTGGCAGATAAATCACAACCTTTACTGATCCAGTGAGAGCTGATACTGTGGGCTAGGTTGGTAGGGCCTGTGCTTAATCCTAAAATAGTTTTTGTAGCTTCATAATCTCATGACAAGATTATTCCATAGTGCAAGCTTTCCAAATTGGAAGACAGAAAGATCGACACTGTTCTGTCTTTGTTTTCCACCTGTAACAAATGCTTCAGACTGCAGGTTTTCTCTGGGACTTGAGATAAATTCAGAGTGCAAAACAACAAAAATCTGTGCCATCTTCCATATGTTATACAACTTCCACAATGTTACATAAAAATAAACACTGCCAAACAGACGTTACAAGGTTCCTTTAATTTACTGATCTGCAAGACAGAGCAGGAACTGTAGCCCCATTTCATAACCCTTCTGCTTGATGCTGTCCAGCATTTGTGCTAGCATGACACTGTCAATAATGTATCAGAGGTAGGTAGAAACTGTTTTATTCCCACTTTGCAGAAGAGAAATCAGAGGCATGGAGAGGCTTTGTGGCTTGTCAAGCAACAAGGGCAGGCAGTGACTCGCTGGAGATGAAGATGGGTGATTTTTTTTGCCTCCCAGTTGTCTGTTAAAAACACTTCTGCCTTTTACCCCTGCGTCCCCATTGACTTGGTGCCTACAGTTGTTCACATTCAGATCAGACTCCTCACTCTGAAATGCTTGGGATAGCCCAGGTCTGGACGATGTAAACCCACCTCAGTCTGTGTTTTAGGATTTTCAGTTTTAAACAGTGGCTAAAGATCATGAAAGATCAGGGAGGCTTGCTGGCAATATTTTGGCTGGATTTAAAATTGCATGTTCTGACTCTAGAATGAGCTCATGTTTATTTTTAAAATATGTTCTGCCAGTAGAAGAAATCTATGGTGAATGTCTCCTTGTTGAGTATGTCAGTTGTGCCAGGAATCCACACACCCTTTATCGTGTTGCTGGCAGGGGCAGGACTTCCTGCTTCGTTGACACCTTCTAGTGAGGATATAGTTATTTGAACTCTGTTCGGTGGCCTGGTCCAGCTCCCCCCCAAAACCTTAAACTCCCCAGAATACCATTAATGCTATGGAATGTTGATCTCTTTAGAAATGAGTGATGCTCAGGCTGCAATTTCATCTAGTCCCTTTTGCAATGTCTCTCTCTAAAGAGCCAGGAGACCTCACATGGGTAGTCTTGGGTGAGGTCACTGCTCAGTGAATGGCAGTGGATGGGGATCACCCTTGTTATCAGGCAGAGCACTCTAACAGTTAGAGAGCAGTATTGTGTCACCAGAGTCACCTTTAGCAGCAATGTCACAATGAGCATCACTCATCTGGGGACTCAGGAAAGAGCAGCTTAAAATGTAAGGCAAATGAGTGTTGCTGTCCTGGAAAGACAGGACAGTGAAGTTATCCCTGCTTTCCAGGTACGAGTAAAGCATAGAGAAGGAAGTTTATTTAGCCAAGGTCACCTACCTGGAGTCGACATAATGTTATGCTCTCATGGCCTTGCCAGCACCTGTAGCTCCCTGTGTCCTAAGTGCAGGGGAAGAGCTACAAGTCAGCCAAAGCACCCTTAATCTGCTTGTGTCATTCTTAAAGGTGGTCACCTGGAAAGGACTTGGCCTGAAAGCTTATTAGAAAAATTCCTCTCGATTTCGTTTATGGGCTTTTTACAGTCAGTCCTACACACTTGGGCTGTATCCAAACCTCTTACGATCTACAGGGCTGTGAGGTGGGAGTGTGAGGGGGAGCCAGGCTGGAAGCTGACTGTCTCCATCTGTTCTTGCTGCCTGACAGGAGGGTTTGATCCAGCTACTGAACTGGAAGTCCCTGTGGGACACCAAGCAGATGCTTGCCTTTACAGATAGTGGTTTTGTATCCTCTTCACTCCTTGAGTTGGGACAGGGGCAATGTAGCCCAGCTAATGGTTTGTATAGGATGTAACTCGTGCCTCCCATTTCAAACAGAAAAGCACACTGAACTCTATGGAGCAAGGCAGCCTGCATTTATGAGCCAGATTATTGATTAAGAAAACATCAGTGCTGGGATGTTCATTGCAGCTGACCACTTCTGCCTGCATTTTTGGGATTCCAGCTCAGAGTGCTGGGAATCCTCCTGCTGTTAGGCTCTCCCCTCTGGATAACCCAGTACCCCAACACTGGCAGGCAGCGAGTTCAAAAGGCACAAAAGGAGGCTCCTTTTTAGCATGTTGCATAATTAAATTGCAGAATTTGTTGCTAAGGGTATTGTGCATGTCAGTGTAAGTGGGCTATGAAAAAGGATGAGGCAAATTCTTGGGAGGGCAGGGGGTCCAGTCCATTTGTCATTAGTGCATGTAATTGCCTGAATGCAGCCTCCAGCAGAGGAGTCCCAAGACTAATTACTGGAACCTGGGGGGTATTCCAAGAAGGGCAACTTGTTACTTGCCCTGTTTATTTTATTTTGTTCCTACTCTCTCCTAGTTGGCACCTTTGGTGTGAGCCTGCATGGCCATTCATGCCCTGGGCTACTGCTGGGAGTGGTATGGGCCACACTGTTGGAGTATAGATACTTTTGAGTTGGTGATGAAGAGAGAGAACATCCCATGGTCAACTACCCAGTGTCTCCTACTTGACCCAGTGCCCACAGACTGTGACCTCTTTTGAGAGGTTGGGAGAGCCTCCAAGGGAAGTGTGGGTGGGGAAGACATGTCCCCAGACTGTTGGCCTTGAAAAGCTACAGTAGTATAGTGGTCGATGTTGTGGCTATGTCTAAAGCCACATATTTGTCTGTTTTGACTGTTTTGTTCTGTGTTTTTAAAATGCATTCCAGGATAGAGACATTTTGGTAGCCATGTCCTCGTTTATGGAGAGTTCCTCATTATAGGAAGCAGCTGCAGCTTTGAGGGCAGGAACAGGCTCTTTTGAGCCTTTGAAAGGATCGATATAAAGGTCTGTACCTTGGAAAGTTCTGGGGCATAAGGAAAGCTGCCCTTAAGGATAGATGTCATGCCTCTATCCTGCTCCTGGTCAGGCTAGTCCTTCCAGTGCAGAATCTGTGTTCTCAGGCCACAACACTGTGCAGAAATGGGGCAGGTTTGTAGACAACAAAACTCTGTTGAATGAATAGTCTTGCCAGCAGCCCCTCTTGTCCTGCTGCAAAACATTGCACTAAGGGGTGAGTAGAGCATATATACAAATACATCTGTATATCATATTTTTTTCCAGTTCCTGTCAGACAGTGTTTGGCAAGTCTCAGTGCCTACCTGTTTCTGCACCCTGCATG
Source organism: Hemiprocne comata (assembly GCA_020745705.1). NCBI lineage: Eukaryota > Metazoa > Chordata > Aves > Apodiformes > Apodidae > Hemiprocne > Hemiprocne comata. The sequence continues at coordinate 10,554,443 of CM036602.1, read as the reverse complement.
GAAGAAAGCCAAGCTTTGGGACAAAGCCAGGTAAGAGAACACACCTAATGTTCAGAGAGAGGAGCTTAGCCCTATACACACTATGCAGCTGTAGCTTTCACACAGGAGATGTGAAATCTCACATCATATATAGTGTGAAACATGATTGACCTAAGCATACCTTTTGGAATCCAGTTCAGAGTAAGCTGGGCATTCCCTGGGTAACATCCAGCAGATGCTAGAAGGAGAGGTGTTTTTGTAGTTGTTGCCACTTGGGTTGCTTATCAGACCCTAACTTTACTAACTGTGTCATTGACATGATGGTCAAAGCAACCTCTGCAGATCCAAAGTGTCATTTAAATGTTGAGCAATGGGGTGCTCACCTAGCCCTGTGGGAAGATGACAACAGGAAGATGGCTGCTTGAGGGTCCTCCCTTCTGAGGGGTTCTGCAGAACTTTACTCTTTTCTCTCAGACCTCTTAAAATATTTAATGGAACTCTCATTTCCAAGTCTGTGCTATTGAGGAGGAAAAGGGATTTTGTACAGTTCCAAGATGGCTGATAGCAGTGTACAGAGCAGTATTATTATAGGACATGATAAAATAAGACAATAGAGAATAGAAGTTAAATCTGGTGCTTTCCAGGGGATGGGAGCACATCTCTGAATTGAAAGTTACCTAAAAATAGGACCCAAGAAAGCTCTAACTTAAACTGTACCTTGAGCTATTTTTTGTCTTCACGTGTTGGTCTACCAATCAGCTAGCATCCATTTCTGTTTCTCTTGCAGTGTAAGCTGCTGGAGAAAACCTTTTAAAAAGGGATTTTGAAAAGCAGGAGACCCATATCTGTTGGCCTCATTATAGGAAGCGGCTGCAGCTCTGAGGGCAGTAACAGAACCTCTTCTGAGCCTTTGAAAGCATCAATATAAAGATCTGTATCTTGGAAAGTGGCCTTTTTACCAGCCATAATGTGAGCCAGATGAGTAGGAAAGCTTTGGGCATTAATAATGAATGAGCCTTTTCTAAGATTTCCAGAACATGCAGTCTCTGTAGCTAGAGTTTTCATCTTGCTATTTTGCATTCTTGCACTGATTTTGCAATGGTATAGAAAGATGACACTTGGTGCAACGTGGGCTGGAGAGCAAGATACTGTGTGATGCCTGCAGATGTCAAAGGGGACATCTTCAAATCTTGGTAACAATTACTCAGTTTAGAATTCAGAAAAGCAATCTTTGCATATTTTAATGTGTGCTGTAGGAAAAGGAAGAGCTTGAATGGGTAAATGATTTTACAGCATTCTACAGACTTCCTGGGCACTCTGTTTCTTGCTGAATTAACTTGCCCTGGGCTTGTTGCAGAAATATGCGCATTTGGTTCCTGTGTCTGAACCACAGGGGTGTAGATATATGCTTCCTTTTGTCCACACAGACTTTCAGTTTGCTTTTTGTAGGTCATCCCATGACAACCCAAATGAGAGTAAAACAAAACAAGCAAACAAACAATGTTAATTTTGGAGTAATTTTTTCCCTCCTTGAACAGAGCTCCCTGTTCAGGTGATCACTCCCTTCTTAATTATTTCATCCTGGTCTTAGCCTCTGTCATATACTTGCTTTTATTTGAGCCAATGCCTTGGGAGAAGGGAAGGGAATTGGTCTTCTCTGAATTACTAAGAGTTTAATTGTGCACTGATTGTGCTTGTCACTTTTGCACCCATGTCCTGAACTTAGAGGGGAAGAAGGAATTGGTCACTGCAGGCACACAGCCCTGGCATTCCCTCCCACTGCACAGTCTTGTGCTGCTCTAAAGGATGGTCTGTGGTGAAGCTGTGATTCCTTCCTGTATCTTTCAGGTCCTGGAGGATCCAGTTGGTGACCCACTAACCAACGACACATTCTGGGCAGCATGGCTGCTGTTTGAATTCTCAGCTGGGGGACGAATGTGACCTGACTGCAGGGATGCTCTGTGTGGTCTGTGCTTCCCCAGGGAATGCCCCTTCCTTTTCTGTTTTTCTAAGTGAATGAGGGGTTTGACATGGAGGTGAATAGTGTGAGGTAGAAGGATGAAGGCTTTTTCTAAGGGTTACAAAGTTTGTTCTTGTTACAGTTTTACTAAGAATTTTGCAAAGGATAGAAAGAAACCAAAGGTGCATTGTGGACTGTAGGTTTTTACTGGAGCAGTTGGAAGCTGCAATGTAGATGCTAAAAATATCAAGTCATTGGTTCTGTGGCAGTTACATATTTCTACCCATAGCACTGGTCAGATCTGAGTCCATTACATCATGAAGGTAATGAAGTTCCTGTACTCAAAGAGTAAAGTTTAGTTACATTGCCTAGTAGTAGATACTGGATAACTTTTTCTCAGGCCTGGTAAATAAGGTCTCAGTTAAGTGTTGGTAAAATACTGCTATTTCTCATCCCTGCATTTCTGCTGTATTGCTGGTTTTAACTTCCAGAGTGTTCCATATCCTGTAGTACCACAGATGAGACAAACTGGAACATGGCAGAATTTTCAGTGCTACAGTCAATGTTCTTGCAGGACTGGGGGGGAAGGCATACCAGTGTTGTCAGTTCTTAATACTACCTGTATCTCTTGCTCAAGAAAGAAGGATGAATGGAGGAGGTGGGAGCTGCTGAACCCTCTTGATCCATTTTCAGTCCCCAGAGCTGGATGGACTGAAACTGCCAAGGCAATCGTCACCTTTCAGGTGGTCTGCAGCAGGCTGACACCAGGCAGTGGCAGGCAAGCACATCCTATTCAGACAAGGGTCCTGCAAAGCAGTGTGAGTTGTGGAGACCCCATTTCCCACAGGGCAGAGCAACCGTGGGGTTAACTCTGCACTTGGCTGAAAGCTCCCTGTCTTTCACTGCAGCTCTCCTGGGGAGGGGGCACACCTCTGTTTCTTTCGCCTAGTACTTTTCATTACTTAACCAGCCTCAAGGCTGCCTGTTATATTCCTTTATTGCTCACTGCTTACAGATCAAGAGCCCTGTTTCCTTTATTTTTCTTGGAGACTAAAATGTGGAATTGGGTATTAGAGTGTTAGGGCGTGAGCAGCAAAGCAGACCCTTAATGCCAGTTTGAAAGTAATGCTGCAAGTCATGGGCAGTCTTTTGGGTATTTTCCTTAAACATTGCTGCTGTTTTTTAAATCTGTATTGCAAAAGGGGTAATCCCTGCCCAACGCCAGCCCTGAGATACATGAAGTGTACATGCCTCCAGTACCTTTTGTAATGAAGTTAGCAAATAAAAGGTTATGAATTACTCTTTTCTCTGGGGCTTGTTTTTCAAGGTTAAGGGTGTGATTATTCATACACAGTATTTTAACTATTTATTAAAACCCTTGCACCAGCTGCCCTGGGTACACTTGTGTGCGTGGAGACCCTGATACTTCCTGTATTTTGGTGGATCTCACTTGGAACCCCATTTTCTTCTTGTTCTTGGGTTTGTGTTCAAACGGTGTTCAGAGGGATTATGCACACGTTTACTTCCTTCATCAATGGGGCCTTGGGTGAATCTGAGCCGGCACACACGAAGGAAAGCTGCCGTGCGATCGCGGCCCTCCCGGAAACCCGTGAAGGGGGCGTCATCCGCGTGCTAACTCCCCGCTTCCCGCCTAAGCCTCCCTCTCCTCCGCAATGGCACCTCCGCCCAGGGACGCGCAGCTCCCACCGCCCAGCCGCCATGGCTGCCGCGCACCACCTCCCTGCTCGCTCCCTATTGGTGCGCCGCTCCACCGAGCCCGTAGCAACAGCGACAAATATATCCTGCCGCCCGCTGATTGGCTGCCGCCTCCCGCCGAGCCATAGCAACAACGCAGGGGGCGCGCAGCGCTTGTGGAGGCGCGCGGCCGTCTCGGCTGAGGGAGTCTCGGGGTTCTGAGGAGAGGGGGGGGAAAAGTGTGTCTTCAGCCGCAGGAGCCGGCTGCACCGGGCACTGCTGCTGCTGGCCCTGGGCTAAAGGTACCGCGATCCCACCGCGCTGCGTAAAATCCATTTACGAGGCATTAGCACTGCGGTGGGCTAGAGTTGCGTCTTCTGCGCGGCCTGTGGTGGAAAGAAAACAAGACACTGTTGTGCGCCAGCTAGTGAAACGGCTTTCATGCAGAGGCAGCAGCTCGGTAGCAAAATTCACAGTGGATCTTGATAGGTAGTTGTATGAGATTCCAAATAAGGTACCTTAATTGTCACCCCTAATGATGTGTCATGTTACTACAACTACTATGATTTAGGTAGTCAATAGTACCTAACACATGTGGATGAAAGCCAGGGTGGTTATAGTTTAAGATTGATGTATTGGAGTAAAGAGGAATTATGCCTCTCTTGCAATGAGACATATTTTCAGTTGGTTTGAAATATTTAGTGTTCCCTGACAGGAAGGATCATAAGGGTAAGATTAACAGTACTCCACCTGTAGGGTACTTGTGATTCAAAATTAAATAGATTATTCTATAAGAAAACAACCAATACTAAGGAATGCAGTTGTTTTGGAGATAACTGACCTTTTTTCTACTATCTTGACAATACCAATGTCCTAAGGCCTTGTAAGTTTCTTAAATAGTTCAAGAACACAGTTGTCTTGACTTTTGAATTAAAAAGAGGCTCAATTCACCAGAATTCCTAAGGAGTGTTAGAGTGACAAGTCTCTTTTCCGCACTTAAATCTGAAAAAGGCTTTGCAGCTAAAGCAGAATTAAAGGTTTTTTTCTCTTACCCTTCACTTGATTAATTTCATTTCCAAATTTGGCACAATTGTTCTCTGGAGGACAATTTAATTTTCCAGGTCATGTGCCAGATGAAATAACTTACTACTTTTCTGGAATTTCATGATAGATTATTCAAACCTTGATACATGAAATGAAACAAAAGTATTTCTCTTTAAGATATGTTAAGGGAAGTGGTTGAAATACAGTATATTCTGGCCCACTAGCAGCTTTGTCCCATGCCACCTGGATATTGAATCTGCCCAAAATGATTTTGAGAAGCTAGTTGTATTTGGGCAAGAATTTGCAAGCTGTGCCTGAGAGGACTTGATCATGCTGAGTTACAGGTAGCTAGCTGGGTTTAGAGGTGGGCTGCTACTTCCCTATCCATGAGCTAGAATGGACAGGACACATAGCAGTAGAGGAAGAGATCAGGTGAATCTCTGCTAAATGCCAGTGATGGTTAGCATTTGGCCTTCTCTGCTTGTGGTGCTGGGTAGAGTTTGTCTTTGAAGGATAATACAGTGGAGTTCTTTATATTGTATTCATATTGGGCTAGCATTTGAATTGTTCAGTTTGTGTCACACCTTGTTCTTGTTTCCTAGGTGTGATTTGTATCCCTGTCATGTTCTGGCTTTCTTGTTCCACCATATGTAGGAAGCTCTGGATGTGTTTATGTTGTTCTTCCTTGGAGCTGTAATTAGAAGCACTCTGAGCACGTGGCTGACCTGCCCTGAACTGAATGTGCTGTACCTGTTGTTGTCATTCCTCCTCCTCAACATGGCATGGCCTATCAAAGGAAGGATCTTGCCCTAGATAGAAAAAACAAAGCCATTTTTATTTAAAAAGGCACGTAAGGGCCCAAAGAACAGTACTTATGTGTTAATGGATCACAGAAATAGGATGGAAATCTAGCAGCACTTTCAGAAAGTCTGTAACTTGGCTGCCCCTGAGGTGCGAAGGACACTTTCCCAATGGGCAAGCATCCATATTTTCCAGCATTGCTGGAAAATTTCAGCCTCTTGGCTGTTCAGCCAGACAGGCCTAAGGCTGGCTAGGTCAAAGGCTGAGCTGTTGGCTATTAGTAGTTCTAAGTTAGATGTGTGGTGTTGAAATTGGTAGTATGGGAGACCTGGATGGCAGCTGCTGGTGAAAAACTCCCTTGAACTGAGTGCCAGAGAGGATGAATGACACGGGAAGCAGCTTTCCCTGCCTTCAGTCCCACTGACAGTTCCTGCTAGTGATCACGGTTACAGAATGGACACATCTGGGGCCCACTCAGGACAAATGTCAGGAGAGAGAACTTCAAGGCCAGTGTTTTCAGGCAGACTCTTATTCTGGATGCCTGGTGCAAGTTGCTTGGGGCATCATTTTTCAGAGGAAATGAACACAGCGACTCAAGTAGGGCACCCAGAAGCAGAGGCCACTTCTGAAAATGTTGTCAAAGGCATTTTGTTTTATCTCTGCCCCTCATTAGACTTATCCCCAAGTCTTTAGTGTTATATTCTACAGTTAAGGTTATTGTTTTAGATGAATAATTTTCAGTGGGATTTAATCCAGTTCTAAGTCAAACTCTTTGGTAAAGTTTGAAGAGCAGTAAAAATTCATTTAAGAAAGATCTGGTTTTATTTTTTTAAATGTGACTGCCGATGCTTAGTTGTGTATGCCCAGCAGGAGGTGTCTTGAGGGTGGTTCCAGAAATGCTGGGCATCTGAATTCTGATCTTACCTATAGGCTGCAGATGCGCAGCATCTCTGAAAAACCCTAGGAATTAGTAGGACTGGGGCTTTTTGTTTGTTTGTTCTGTTTTTTTTCCTTTCAGTATTTACTTAAGTTTTTTCCCTCTTACATATAGAGCCTTTTTTCAATATGGTGCTCTGGTGACAGCTTCTGATAAGCAGGCTTTTTCATGTTTTCCTGTTTATGCTTGTGAATTCTGGTTACTTTCCTTTGATTACATAAAGAATAACAACACATTCTTGTATCTGGACAGGACTAGCAAACAGTGTGGTCTGAAGCAGCTTGTGAAGAGTTAAAGCTGCTTTCAATTAGCTACTGTGTTCTTGTCACTTAAAGAAACTCCCACAACTGAGCATGCTTCACAGCCTCCTGTGCATATCCCTGAATCATTCTGGCAAGTAACAACACTGCCATAATCTTTTATTCAGACATAGTGCTTTATTCTTCACTGGACTCTGAAATGAGGAAGCCCTTGAAAATAGTACATTTTGCCAGAGTATGGAAGATTTATCAACTCATGTCTGTGCAGGATTTTGAACGTGCAACTGTGTGTGAATGCTGTCTCGTCTGAAATCTACTGCAGTGATCCCAAATAGGTTTCAGTATACAGACCTAACCTTTCCCATGAGGGAGCAAGAGCTCTGCAGGTTTTGTACCAACCACTACCCTTTGGTTTTAAGGACCTTCCCATGTTGGTGAATAGATACACATGTACTTTACCACAGCTCACAGCTTGAGCCCTACTGCTCCTGAGCAGCACTCAGGCAGCATTATTTTTCTTCATTCTAGGTTTTACCTTAGAGTTATGAGGGAGGTTCTGTGAGAATGATTCAAGAATAATGTGAAATTGAAATATGACAAATAGTAGAATATTTTCACACACACTGTGACAGCCTAGAGGGTTCTGTTGCTCATTAAACTGTGGTATATGGCTTGTCTAGAAATATATCATTGAAATTATAGTCCCTTGTGGCTTGGGAAAGAATCATCACATTTCAGCTACACCCACTCCTATCTCGTGCTCTGATCTTGTCTTTGGTTACAACATCTTTCCTCCCTGATGTGCACTTACCTCACTTTACTGGGGGGGGTGTGCTGCCAGGATTCTAACAATCTGCTCTTACAGCACGATCTGAGCATCATGCCCCATGTCAGTGCCAGTCACAGTTATTTCCAAGATCAGATGCCCACAAACTCTCCATCTCTCTTTCTCTACCATATTCCTCTCTACTTTGCTGTGATGTGGTAGCTGGTTAACAGGCTCCTCCCAACTGGTTCTGGTCTCTCTCTTTTTCAGTGTATTGTCCTCAAGACTTTTATAATTTAGCAGTTCTCTAATAAAACATTTCCTTGCTGCAGAGGAGAGAAGACTCTTTGCTCAAGGGATGAGGAGGATGCTAGTGCAGGGACTTTGTAGTATCACTGCTTTAGTTCCATGAGTCTCAGGAGGGGTGCTGCAGACCAACAAAAGAGGTGGGCTGTGCACCACGGGGAAAGGCTGGGAATGGCATGGAGTAGTTTCCTTGTGTTTCCTCTTCATCAGTGTACCTTGTAGCTCTGTCTCCTCGGCTAAACATCATCAGCAGGGAGACGCCCTGAGGCTGCTGTGGTGTCCCCGGTGCCCCTGTGTGGAGTGAACAGTGAACTAGAATGGCATTTCAACAGGGAGCTATTTGTGGAACATCGGTGCTGTCCAATAATCAGATATGCCTGTGGAGCAGAGCCACTGCCTTAGGTCATAGTGCAATTTTCAGTACCGTAAGTTTCTCCATCTACAAATTCTTGCTGGGTGTGGTCACTTTGCCAACAACTCTCAACTCTGCCTCATGAGAGCAGTATTTCTGAACTCCTGTCTGAGCTTTGCTGGGAATCACCGAGCTCTGTAACATCATGTATGATGCCTGGCATCTGAGCTCAGCAGGGAGCCACAGTTAGGTGGTGCTTTGCACCCCATTCAGCACTCTAGCAAAAGGTCTGCTGACATGTCCATTTCCTTTCCACTTTTATGCTTAAGATGTTGTAACTCAGCTTATAAATATTGTAGCAGATTGAAACTAATTGCGTGAGCTCTAATTTGTTTTCATTTGTACCTCTCTAGATCTGTGGAGCCACCATTATGGCTGAAGATGCAGAGCGCACTGCACGCACAGGAGAATATAGGTACTCTCCCACAGACCTTGCATGTGTGACATGTATCACTGCACTTTAGGTTACAGTCAGACTAGAAATGCTGCATACAACATTGCCTGATTGTAGCACTTTTCCTTGCAACAGTTTGATTTAGAAAAATGCCTGATTTCAGAGCAATGAGGTTACATATCACCTTGTAGACTCAAGGTTAAGAATTCTTGAGATGCTTTAAGCTGAGAAATAGCCACTATACAGATGCTTCAATTAAAAAAAAACAAAACCCAACATTGAATGGAAATGTTTTTTGTGCATGTGCAGCCATATCCACATATATTTAGCAGATTAATGCAGATTGTCTGGTTCAGTGGATGAATAACTGGTTTTAAAAATACTTCATAATCTGTTTTCCCCAGGAGCCTGAAACTGCTCTATGAGACTAGCAAGCTTTTGGTAGAGAAATTTTCAGAACTGTTGGAGCACTTTGGAGACTGACTAATCTTTATTAAGGAGTTGTTATAACAGCAAAATTTCCAAACTGGGGAATTGTACTGGGCATTCTGGATTGGCCCATCTCTCACTATTCTTGCATAAGTGTTAGATGTATCAAAATGTGTATTTTTTACATTGAATCATACTTTTCTAGAATGTGTTCCTGCTACCCATAGAGAAAACGTTATCCTTAGGATAAAATCAATATAAGTTTTGCATTAATGATGGTAATAAATTATACTGATAATTGGGATACATTCTGTTAAGGTTTTGTATGTCACTCCCCTTTCTTAGAAGTGGTGAAAAGAAAATCCCAGGAGGAAAAAGGCCCATGGAGCTTGCCGGTATCTATGTACAACCGGGTGCTTCCCAGTGTTGCAGAGAGCTATTTCTTGAATGTTCTGGCAAACCGTTTATAACTTGCTATGTGTGATTTTTTTTTTTAATCATTCATGCTTTATCACATAACTGCCTTTTATTCTCATTTGTCATAAGGTTTATTTATGTCCTTTAAAAAACTTAGCAATAGTCATCTAGTCTGTTTTAAACCTAACTGCCGCATTTATTTTACATGACATTAGGGCTTAATGCATGAAAGCCAGCAGTGTTAGAGTTAAGGATAAAAACTTGTGGCTGACACAATGGAGTGGATTTACTCGATTGCAGCAGTGCAGGAATACTGAGGACAATGGCAGAGCAGTGTCCTGAGTGGGGCCAGCTGTGTTGCCCTGCCTGCCTCCGCTGCATTTCTCCTCCTTAGGGGCAAGAACAGATGTGAGCTTAAACTGATTGTGGGTGCTGTGCTCAGGGCTGTGATGCTGAGCTGTCTGACGGTAGCAGCACTGTCATTCCCTGCACAGCAGCTCCTGGTATGTACAGTGGTGCAGTGATGTCTAAACGCTGGCTGTGTGTTGGATAGCAAAAGTTAATCTGTGATTTATGGCGAGAGATGAGTAATGTGGATGTTGGGGTTGCTGCAGACAGCAGCAGCTGTGTCATTCGCACAGTGTGTCTCCTTTGAGATGATTTTTGTCAGGCCCGTGCCCTGTCAGTTTATAAATCACAATACCAAGACAAGTTGAATGTAGATGCATCTCGTAGGCAAGGTAGCAGAATTGGCCCGTGCCTATCCACCCCCACCATTAGGAGTGTTCTGAAGCAACAGGGATACGAGATACGTTTATTTCCCTGGAATGAGGCACAACTCTGTGAATGCTGGAAGGCTCCGTGGTAGCACAAAGGAGTGATGGCGCAGGGCCGGGGCGGACACGTCCTTCCACACCGGGCGCAGCCCGAGCGGCAGCCGTGCCAGGCGGGCTTCCCTGGGCGAGCCTCCACCCCCATCCCCGGGGGTCTGCGGTGGGGCCTTCGGGCCGCGCCGCCGGGCGCAGGCGGGGGAGGGTGGCAGAGCCCGGCGCGGCTCCGCAATGCCCGCCGCCCACCTCCACCTTTGCAGCAGGAAAATGCAGCACTCGCAGCGCGCACGCGCCTCCGCCGGCGCCCCGGGAAGGCTATTTATAGCAAGTGACGTCACCTAGAAATAGAGCGCGGGGAGCGGCGCCCCCTCCCCTCCCCTGCAGTCCCCGCGGCTCCGCCCCCTCCTTGCCTTCCCAGCGCGCAGGCGCAGCCGCCGGCAGCAGCGCGAGGCTCCGAGCCGGGCGGAGAGGCGCGAGCTGCACACGCCGCGGAGCGGACCCAGCGAGCGCGCGGCTGCCCGCCTTGCCGCCGTCCGGGAGCGCGAGGCGCCAACCGTCGCGTGGCGCGAGCGGTGGCTGAGGCGAGCCCAGCGGGCGTGAGGCGGAGGCTCCGTTCAGGGTCCCTGCCCGCACCCACTCGCGCGTCTCCAGGCGCACACCCCCGGCCCCCCTTTCCTCTCTCTCTGAGGGGCGCAGAGTGCCCAGCCCAGCCCAGCAACCACCACGGAAGCGGCTATGGGGGACCGAGAGCAGCTGTTGCAGCGAGCTCGCCTGGCCGAGCAGGCGGAGAGATACGACGACATGGCCTCGGCCATGAAGTCGGTGAGTGGGGCTGGTAGCGTGGCGGCTGTGGGTCATACCCGGGGAGGAGTGTGTGGGGTGGGCAGTGGCGGGGGAGGGAGGGAAAGGAAGTCCGGGCTGGTCCGAGGCGGAGTTGGGTCCTGGGGAGGATGCGAAACACCAGGATCCACCCGTCGCGGTGAAGAAAGGAGGGCGGGAGCAAGAGGCAGAACATCCCGCCGGGACACCTCGCCGCCGTGTGGGGCGGTGCCCGTTACTATCTGCCTCAGGATAGACGAGATAAACAGTAGCCGGTCCAAACTGGACCTAGATCCCACTTTTCTTTTAAAATTCATTTTATTTCTCCTTCATTTCCTTCATTTTCTCTTAACGCCCCTCTCGCAGCCCTCCCGCTCCCTTGGCTGTCCCTGCCCCGGGGGTGTGGCTGTCCCCATGCCCTCCTCTCGCCTCTTTCGCCCACCCCCGCCAATCCGGCGCGCAGTGCAGCGGTTTGAATACCGCCAGCCCCTCTCCTCCTCGCGGCGGGAACGCAGTGGATTCTTTTTCTGAACCCTGCTCAAGATGGGGTCCGTCCTCGCCACCGCCCCCCGCTCTCCCGCCCCCCCCCCCCCCCGGTGGGGATGACGGATTTGACCTTGGGATGCGTCTCCCCTTCTAGGGGAGTCTGGGGGTGCGGTTGGGTGGGTGCTGGTCGGGCGGGAATGGCCGCTGCGGCGGGGGGTGTCTGGGGGAAACCGCGTACGGCAAGAGAAGCCCCTTCCTTTTCTAGACGTTTCTTTTGCCTCGCGATACAAGGCACGAATAGAGGCCTCACCCACAAACATCAGCGCTCTGACTAAAAGGTAGTAGTTGCATCCGGGTATGAAAACTACCCTGTGCGCAAAGAGCGTCTCCCAAACTTTAACGTTGCCTTTTTGCCTCTTCTTTGTAGGGTAACAAATTCTCAGTGCATTCTGTACCCAGTTGAATACTGACCTGTTTAAACAATAAGTTACAGGTGCAACTCCTTTCAGAACCAAGCAATGGAATTTACTTGTGCTGACCTCTCTGTACTGATACATAATAAAATTGCAGAATGATCAAACTGTCCATGTCTAGTCACTTTTTTAAAAACAAAATATCCTTATTTTGTGAATTTAAGGGTAATGCTAATGGCAGTAAATGCATTGCAGTGTCTTTGCTGTACCTGATTACAGTTGGTTTGTTCTTGCTGATCTCTCCTTTGTGAACACCAAAGGTCCCAAGATGAATTGTTTTCCCTTGAGAGTACTGCTGTTTTAAAGACACCAGATGATTTTAGTTTGAAAGAGCAGCTTCATATGGAGTTCACATTTTCGTTGTAAAAATCAATCCATCAGTTTAGTCTCATTCAAGGGCTTAGACGTATGTCACATCGTTAAATGAGGGCAGTAAAAAGACACTTGTTTTGCTATGACCAGTCTAGCTCTAGAGCAGCAATGCTTATGAATATTTCAATATCAGGGGCCCTAGACATTAAATAGGCTGTATTTTAATGATACCACTAGAATTCTTGATACATGTAATGTAGTAGTAGCAGCTCTGTTTATCTCTCAGATCTTTCAATTGCTAATTTACAAGATGAAGTGGAGAAACTACTAAGATGAACTGCTGCTCTAGAAGACTATTTCTGGCTGTAACTAGTAGATTTATTTTTATTTTTCCAAACATCACTGAACTGTAGTGTATGTATGGCTCTCTGAACATACATGAAACAAGCAGAACACAGCTGCTGCACTTCAGGAAAAATGTAAAATACATTTAACCAGTGTATGTCCAGTTCTCTTTTTAAACTGTCCTAATTACTATGCAATTTTCATTCATCCTGAGTCACAGTATTCTAATTGGTAATGCTACTTTTGCTCTTAAATAAGTTGTATAATTACAAACTTCTCTAATTGGGAGCTTTTGTGAACACAGCTGAGTCTAGAGCATTTTTGAAACATTACATTATAGATACTTGAAAAATACAAAAAGTAAAGCTGAATTTAAAAGAGAGCAATTTCCACATTTTAAGCTGTTAACTTACTTGTCTATCGTGTTGCACCTGATGTTTACTTGGCTTTCACAGGTGTTCACTCTAACATGATAATTTCCAGAATGCTCTTCAGTGTTTGAAGTTGATTTTGCAGGTCTGAGCATAACCTTCTGTGAAGTGTCATTATATGGGCTGTTATCACACAGCTAATGATTTTCTTCTATTTCAGTGATTTGTAAATATCTATTGAGAGAACTTTTTATCCATATAGAAAAATATTCAAAGTATCTTCTTGCACTCCAGAAATGTTAGACTTCCTTCAACAGGAAATCAGCGTTCAACTCAGATATCTGTTCTTAATGCAGGAAATCTTGATTTGAAAAGTTTCTTTTAAAAAATACTTTAAATCACTGCATATAATGTATTTGATGGTTTTTACAGGTCCTGTAAGAAGGTATTGTGCTTTCAGTGTAAATATAAATCTATGATTCATTTAAGTTCTAGATATTAATCTCCACACTTTTGCAATAAACAATATAGCCAACAACCTGATAGTTAGTCCTAAAACATAAAGTAATACACTATTTTAGAAAAAGTATATTTGCATGAGTTTTGAGACTGCCACTGAGAGAAGTATTACAAGCTGCCATTTCAGCTGTCAGTATTCAGTCCTTATTTTTCAGTCCTGTCAGTTCCTTCTTTTAAAGAAAACCCAGATGAACCAGCAGTTGTAGCTTAAATAAGGAAACTACTGCTCAATAATACAATATTTTGTTACTGTTAAACTTAGTTTTCTTGAAAGAATTCTAGTATTTTTGGCTTGTAATGTGTAGACAGGAGAGGAAAATTAATGTTTAGTTTACTTTTTTTCAGACAAAATTGTTTTAATAGAAAATATAATAATATGTAAGTGTGCCTCTACTAAATGGCATTCTTCCAAGGGATGTGGCACTCTGATTGTGTTCAATGCTGCTCCAGGATTCCAACTATTTGAAATAACCTTACATGGTAGGTAAAAAATTACTTCACAACACACTGGAGAAAGGTAGGCTTTTAGTTTAAGTGTTAAAGGGTCTCACTTGATGGAACAAGTACTCCAGCATCTTGAGAATTCAGCATTAAGTACCTTTGGTTTTAGATCATTCCAGAAATATTTAAACATTTTAGCTGTATAAGCCCTTAGTGTTTCAGATAGTATTAAACCTAATATGTAGTACTCAGAACCTCTATTAATTTGTGTTGCTTTTTTAGCATAGCTGCATAGTGGGTCGTTTACACTTAAAAATTGGTAAGATTAATCTTGAGTTAGGTGAGATGTAAAATTTTAAAATTATTCTCGTGTGAAATACTACTTGGAGTGAAATAAATTTAATTCTTCAAATGATCTTATTTTTTTAAGGAAAACAGCCTGAGGTTCTAGTTTTAATTTCTAGGCTTTATCTGTTTACATAAAAGGACTTAAAAGTTTAGGATGTTCCATGTTTTTTTTATCACTGAGTTCTCCTTCACATCAGTGTCATGGTTTTGGGTTAATTAAATGTGTATGTGTAGGAGGGGGGAATGAGATGCCTTTAATGTGAACAATATCCTTCTTTGCTGTGAGATTACTTCCTTACTGTGGTTTTATACGTTAAATCTAGCTATAGAACTTCCAATGCTTGATGCAAAACACTGAAGCCACATAATAGAAGAAACTGATGTGGTTTAAACTTCTTAGTCTGGTTTCTGTTTCTTCAAGAACTACAGACTGTATAACTTTGTATCACAGGAGTTTAAATTATACAGCAGTCTACTGATAATCTGGAATAGTCTCTTAATTTAGTCTCTTAATCATATCTCTTAGATACTTTCATGTTTTGATTAAGAAGTTAACATTCTTCTTCTTCATATGAACAACTAACTATTCTGCAGTTAGTGCGGAGAGATGGCTTTTTTTCCTGGGCTTTTTTCTTGTGCTTTACATTAATGTGTCTTGAGAATTCCCTGCTATTTCTTAATCTTGTCATGTCAGGGTAAGGTCTGCTGTCTGGTGGTAATTGAGAGTTTTAGCAAACTTACTTGGCTGAAGCTGATGCAACAGCTAAACCTTAGCTGGCCAGTCTAAATATAGTATGAAGATGCTTCCAAAAGTTACACTGCATTTTAAAGACTGTACTGTTGACCTACTTTTAATACTGAATGTTGAGTAAAGGCCAGCTAAGATTGACAGAGTTCATGCTAGACTTTACAAGATGATCCTCCCTCTATTAATGCAATGGTCAGTAATTTTTGCAAATATTTTGTTTATCAATTCTTGCACTGAATTTCAGTTGTGATTAGGGAGGGTCAGAAGGCTATTGAAGTGTACATTATCTGCAGTTGCAATGGCTTCTGTGCAAGTGGGCTTTATAAATCAACTTTTTCAGGGTGGGTATTGTGATGCATTTTCTGTAATTAAAAATTAATAACACCAGTAGAGAGATAACAGGCCAGAAAAAAAACCTTGAATGCTCTTTCAAGGCTAGTGGTATTCCTGTAAGATGGTGTTTTTATCTCTTGTGACAAAATGGATGAAATTTGAAAACTGATTCATTTATCTCCTCTTAGGTAAATACACCAGCTGTACAGCACAGTCAAAATTTAGGGTTTAGTACTTAAATTTTTTGATGGCTCACATTTGTTATGTACTGTAAAACACCATTTTGGTGTTTTGAATACACTGAAGACATCTGTGTCTAAAGGTTTGTAACTATGATTTCTTTTGTATGCAGTCTGGACTGCAAAGTCAAGAGGTGGTATTTCTGTTACTTCTGTTTCGTTCCACTAAGTTGCATCCTCAAGTTATTTTTGTGTCTTGTATGCTTCCCTGTACTCAGTTTTTAGTTTTGAGGGTAATATAGCTCAGTAGTGTATTAACAGATCACCATTTTATTTTTTTTATACTGTTAAGATAATGAAGGCAGGTGGGGGAAGACGATTTTTTGTGTGGTTAAATGACGTTCAAATTTTAGCAAAACATAAACTTCTATAGATCACCCACTGTGTTTGAGAACTTGCAATGAGCTTTGAAGCATAGTCCTCCAGCAGTGCAGGAATGACCACATTATTATTCATCTTAGGTGGATTTCTTTATTTTTGTAAAAACAAGTGCTGTCCTCATAGCCTGTAGGCAATAAAAAGCTCTTAGTCGAGCCTTTGCATCTTCAGGGACTTAATATCTTTACTAGAGAAGATGATAGAGATGGGTTGTGGTTGATGATGTTGAGGGAAGGATTGTTGGGAGGATGATGAGTGGAAGCGGTGATGAGGAGGATGTCAGTAGAATTGTTCCTGTGCATTTCACCCTCTGCAGATTGTCTCTGATTATACTAGGCCAGGCACAGAGCAGTGTCTTTTGAGATTCTAGGTTTCTGAGCTGTGTGGAAAAGTAATTTTAGAGGTAAAAATAATTGACTTAGCATATTTTAAGAACAAAACCTAAATTTGAAAGTAAGTGCTCTCTTACTGAAGCAGTTACAATTCAGTAAGTTCTTTTTTAGACTTGGTAATATGCACATTTCTTGGGTGTTTAACTGGCTACATCAGCAGTCTCAGAATACTGCAAATATTTGTGAAGGATACTATGAAACACTAATGCCATTTGTACTATGCAGAGATTAATGTAATGACTGCAGCGCTTCCATCTCTGCTGTCCCATGCAAGAAAGCAGCAGGGGAAAGAAATGCAAGAACTGCACCAGTTTCCAGTGTCTGTGCTGTGTTCCAGACTCATAAAATTGGTATTCTAGGTACATTTAAATTTATCATTGTGTATAGTCTGTGTAATTATAGCAGACTTCCTAAAAAACCCGAGCCTTCCTTCTGTGAATGCTTCTCCATTACACAAGCCTGACTCACATCTGTTCAGTGAATGGCTTTTAAATACCCATTCTATTACAACAGAACTGTGGGGGTTTCACTCTTAAATCTTGACTGAAGAAACTGTTTTAAATTTTGAAAGTTACAAATTGACTCATTTCTAGAAAAAATTTTGAAGCTTGTACTTCATGATGGAAGTATTGAAGGAAGTTTGCACACTCTCCTGTAAGACAAACCCTTTAAATTTGTTCTTTGTCTGTATTTTCAGGTAACTGAGCTGAATGAACCTCTCTCAAATGAGGACAGAAACCTGCTGTCTGTAGCCTACAAGAATGTAGTTGGAGCTAGAAGATCTTCCTGGCGTGTCATCAGCAGCATAGAGCAGAAGACTATGGCAGATGGCAATGAGAAGAAGCTGGAGAAGGTTAAAGCCTATAGGGAGAAGATAGAAAAGGAGCTTGAGACAGTCTGCAATGATGTTTTGGCTCTCCTAGATAAATACTTGATCAAGAACTGCAATGACTTCCAGTATGAGAGCAAGGTCTTTTATCTGAAAATGAAAGGGGATTACTACCGCTACTTGGCAGAAGTTGCTGCTGGAGAGAAGAAGAACAGTGTTGTGGAAGCCTCAGAAGCTGCCTATAAAGAGGCTTTCGAGATCAGCAAAGAGCACATGCAGCCCACTCACCCCATTAGGCTTGGGCTGGCACTCAATTTCTCAGTGTTCTACTACGAAATCCAGAATGCTCCCGAGCAGGCCTGCCTTTTAGCCAAACAAGCCTTTGATGATGCCATAGCAGAGCTGGACACACTAAATGAGGATTCCTACAAGGACTCCACTCTCATCATGCAGTTACTTCGAGATAACCTCACTCTGTGGACGAGTGACCAGCAAGATGAAGAAGCAGGAGAGGGCAACAATTAGAAAGCTTTCCTCCAATCCCTCTTTCATCCACTTCACCATCCCCATCATCACCAATACTTCCTTGCCACAGTCACACTAAATATCTAGTGCTAAGCATATCTGTATTGTACAGCTGTTCAGATCTGCTGTCCACTTTATCAAGAAGCAGTTTCAGATGAGTCTTCATGGGCATTGATGGATTGATTGGTTTATTTGCCCTATTTATCTTAGTTGCACTTGAGCAGTGCAGAAAGATGCATAGCAAATGAGGCATTCATAGTTTGCCTGTTGATTGGAAAATATGGGAAAGGATAATGGAAAGTAATTGAAGATAATTGGATTCCAGTTAAATTTTTTTCATTTGAAATGAGCTGACAGTTCTGTTTATCAGTACATTTTGTGCATGCAAAGTAAATTAGCCACCCCAAATTTTTTTCAATGAAAACAGTTAAGCTGATGTGAAATGACAGCCCTGTTCATCAGTTTACAATAAACTGTTTAAAATGTGAAGTTTCAGTAGCAGTTTATTTTTTTGCCTCTAACTTATGTGCACAGTTTCTTTTAATGCAGTGCATCTACCTAAGAGTTTTGATACTTGTAAACTTTTGCAGTTGTTTTGAAGAATCATGGATTTATTTTTTGTAAACTAGCTGTTTAGTTGTCTCTGTATTCTGACAACACGATGTCAATATTAGCCCATGTTAAGATGGATGACTGAGACTTCTAAATTAAATGTTTTGGAATTAAATGAATAAAATAAAATGCTGCTTCGGGGATGTTATCTCTATGTAAGCTCTCCTGTCTTTTGTTCAAAACAGAGATTGAGTTACCTAACACATCACTGATGGCTTAAAACATATTTAATCAAGAATTAAATGAGAAATTGCCTCATATGCTGAAACAAAACAAAACTACCAGTATGTTGAGAAAAAACAAAACTCCACTAAACACACCACAGCCATCACCTGTGTGAAAGTGGAGTTTCAAAGGTAGTGTATTCAGTTATTTGCTTGGTAGAGCAGTTGTAATGCAATTTGCTCACGAGCTAAAAAGTTGTAAATAACATTACTTGTTATACCAACATAGAGACTTTTATTTGCTTCTGTCCACTGTAAATTCTAAACTTTTTTTCTGAAGTGCTAACTAATAAATTACACATTAAAATCCAGTAATTTTATTTCATATTTACCTGCTTCAAGCAGAAGCAGTATTAGTTCTTTAATAATGCCTCTCTATTTTAGCTAATTTAAGTTTTTGGTGTTTTTTCTCTCCCAACAGTTAGTATATATGTATATTGGTTGGTTCCATACATACTGCTGTAATGGTAATTACAGAATCAGGAAAAGTTAGCTGGTATGTGTCGCTGTATCCAGACTGCTACTGCCACCTGAGATAGCTCAAAGGTCATGTAAGTTGTCATTTATCTAAATATTTTTCTTGATTAGTACAATAAATATTACTGGTCTGAATACCCACAACTGCTCGTCATACTTCTAAAAAGCAGTTACTTTTAAATACCTGGAGGATTAGAATTTTTAATGGTAGATTCACATGTATTTATATATTCTATTGTGTTCTAGGTAGTTCTGGCTTTGTTACATGAGTAAAGTTGGTGACAATTGAAAGAGTAATGCAACATCTGAAAAGTATGAAAATACAGGTCCTTGATGTTGTGCAATTGTAAAATCTTGAGGTGCTTGACCTCCTGAAGTAGTTGGAAGTGTGTACTTACTATAAACCACTGCTTTCTGTCAGGGCCTATTCCGGAAGTTGCTCCTCTTTCATCAAACAATACAAGTCCCTGTTTTTAAGTTCTTTTTGCAAGTAAACCTTGTAGGAGTCTTTTGGCCAGTAGTATCTATGGAGATTTACCCATCTCCTGGATTCCTATAGCTTCCTTACTTTCCTTCCCCTCAGATATGCTTACCTGCCCCTGTGGAAACAAGGTAAAACTTGGCAATAAGACTGGCTTTTTATGTTGAAACTCTTGCTAGTCGATACTATTGGCAATCAGTAGGCTTCTTCCTGTTTATAGATGTACCACTATCTTTTTGTTAATTCTAAACATCTTTAGGAATAGGTATTTCTCTTAGGTGACCCCCAAGTCATGTCTTTTGTCAGTCTCTAAATAAAATCAGGCTGCACACAATATTGCTTGAAGACACCAGATATATTCACCAAAAGTGCTCATAACTTCAGCTTCAGCAGTTGAAGTTCACAACATTCTTTGAAGCAGGAGTAATTACAATGGAAAGACTTAAAATTTAGGGACTTCCTCCCCCTACCCAGCAGAGCTTCTTTATATTGCCATATTTCTGGCATAGTCCTGCCATGGTGAGATTTATGTTGGTTGCATAAGGGTCCAACAATCTTTCCATGCCTTTCACAGGCAAAATCGGTTGAAAGGAAGTCACTCTGAAGGTGTTGATACAATATTAGCAAGGCGTATGAGGTATCCTTGCATTTTTTAGCAACATTTATTGAACCTTAATTTACTGCTGACATTAAAGCCTTGTTTTATGTGATGCTAGGTGAGCTTGAAAGCTAAGGGATAGACCTTAAATTAATAGTGTAGTCTTTATACTGTCAATCTATGTCCTAGTCTGCTCAAATATATTCTATTTTTATATAAATAATTCCATTAATCTCTTTGAGTATACACACCCCCTCTTTTGAACCCCACACTAAAACAAAATGTGCAAATACTGTGGGAAACTAAACTTGGGCTGTATGCATAAAGGGCTTATCATGCAATATAAGTGATAGCACTGAAGAGTGCTGACTTTTCAGGCAAGGAGAAACCTTAAGAAGAGTGATGAGGTGAAGGTCTCCATGGGTAGCACACATTGAAGAATCACAGTCACTCTGGTAAGTAACTTTTTTCTAGGGACTACTTTATATAGCAGTATATAACTAGGTTTGAAAATACTTTTTTCCATGTTGCCTTGCCTTTGTATATCACTTCTGTTTATGGTTTTCCATCCTTAATGCTCACACCTGTGACCTAAATCTCTAAGTTGGATGGTCTGACTTCTAGAGCTGAATGTATTCCCAAAGGAGCATGAGGGTACTTCGTGACCCATTCCCATGGCTTCTTACAGCAGCTGCAATAGACTGCTATATAGTAATCCTGGAAAAAAATACTGTAATACACTTCAGATTGAGGGAAATGGGAAGTCTGGGTGTATTTTAAGCCATACCTGAGAATGACCTAAGAACAATAAAGTCAGAAGGGTGAAAACTGATGTCAATATGTATTATAAAACATTCTGTGTCAGTGAGACCAACCTGCAATCCTTCAACAAACCAGTTGGAGTTTAAGGACAGGAGCATTTAAATAATGCTTTGGTGTATTATTTTTTTATTCTATCAATACCATATATTTGAACTAATTTAATGTAGCTGCTCAGGAAAAAATTGACTAAAAACAGTGCAGCAACGTGACAAAACTTGTTTGATATGTTTTAGGTTTGCTGAAAAAGCTCATTGAAATCAGTGGCACTTTTGAAGAGTGTGAAGGTAATTATAGACATCATTGAGGTTCTGCACAAACCTCAAGTACTCAAATTTCCACATAGATGCAGATAATTTGGTTTCTGAGTCTTAATGATTTCTGAGATAACTGAAGATGTTTTCCAAACACTGAGGTCAGCCCAGGTAGACTTTTTAATTAGATTTTTAATTAGTATCAACAGTTGAGTTATCTGTTACAAAGTAAGCCAGGCTTCTAACTACATTAACCTACATACCCCCAAGTGATCTGTTTGTTGTTCCACTCTAATATAATAAATGCCATGAATAAGGCAATTTGTTAAATATTTGCTCTCTGTGGCTGTTGAAAGGAATTGCCAATCAGTGTCACACAATTGCTGCAGTAGGTTGCTGTGTGCTTGGGCAGAAGACGGTATACTTTAGCTTTTCTAATATTTAAAATTAAGTTCTGTTAATCTGCATATATTTTGTTTAATTAGCTGCTTAAATATTTCCTAGAAATATGAAAGCTGCGTACTGAAGTCAGTACAATTAGCATACAGCACAGTCATTCTAACACATACTTTGAGTTGGAGGAAACATCCTAGTACCTTAAGTCTTTCTGCCACAATCAATGCAATCAAGAGAAAACATTTCATATCAACGCTTTGCTGGGATTGAGGTACAATTAGGGTGGGCACAATTTTAAACTGTAGATACTCTGTAAGGCACTCTGGCCCCAAGAGTTTATAGCTTGGGGAAATGAAGATGCACTGTTTATATAAAAATATTCAAATATGTATATTGTATCTGTGTTTTTTAATTGTGTGTTGTGCTTCTTTTCCACAATTACTCCTGCTTGGATTATATGCCTTCAGATTATTATTCTTTTATCACAGCTAACTTTGAGCATTGAGAAGAATTTATGGGATGGCAGCTATATGGATCAGGTGAGAAAAAGAGAGATGTGACATGAAAGGAAGGATTGAGAGAAACAGGTAGCATTTTTAGGAAAAAACATTGCAGGAACAAAATACTGATTTTTCATTGTTCTTGTAGGGTAAAGGTGCTTGGGGCTTTGAGAATATGTGAATAATGAAGCAATACCTTCCTCTTCCATAATTCAGGATGAGTGTGGATATCAGTGCTTTTTGGCTATTGTCAGCAAGATGCTTTTTTATCACTAGAATTTGGATTTCCAGGATTGTAAACTGCAGGCAGTGAAGACTCTGTACAACTTTGTGAGTGAGCTGTGCAACTTTCCCTGTGTTGCACTTACAAGTGCTTTTTCCATTTTGTCATTAGTCATAGGGTTAATTATATCTATTTTAATTTCTCTATGCCGATTGTGATCTGATTTATGATTCTATTATTCTAATAATACATAACTATAAATATATATACTTATATATATTGTATTTTAATATACAGTTCAAGTAGACATTTTTCTTTTTTCTGAATCTGCAGTGTTACATGCTGTCTTAAATTTCAGTCTAAATGATTTTAACTAATGACCACAAATCAATTTGTTCTGTCCTAACTCAAACGTTACAGCCAGATGGATTATTTTCATTTGGTTGAGTATTTGTCTGTAGATCCCAGAGGGCATTAGGGCAAAGCACTATGAGTCTTGCAACAGTGAATGCATTTTTATGAATGTAATCATTAAGAAATCACTTACGTACCATTATATACTTAAATTAGGATGAGCTATTTGCACGTAATTTAATAATGTGATCGATTCCACTTTAGGATTTAATCTATTAGTAGCTGAACTCTTCCATCTCTGAGGAATTATCTGGTTTAATATTGTGTCTAAAGGAAGACACAGATCAAAACACACTGTCCACATGATTTCTAGTGACGTTGTGGTAGAAACCCGGTTATATTTGTAGTAATTATATATAAAGTCTATGGGATTTGGAGAACTGCATCCTTCTTTGAACGTGGGAGAAATGACCTTTATTCAGTTTTCTCAAGCAGGGGCTACTGACAGAGGGGGGATTGCAGTAAACCAGGGATTTATTTCCCAAGCACGTAATGCACACATTGCAAGGAAGCAGGAATTGTAGGGGGTTGGCAAGAAAAGCATTTTGCTAACAGGCTTTCTAAGTGTTTGTGTCCTCAGCCTCACAAAAGAGCATCTGACTCTTGCAGAGGGCAGAGACTAGTAGATGTGTGTAGAAACACTGTAATTGAGTAACTGGTTCCCCTGCTGAGGAAAATGGAGAATTTTCTCTCTCTGCAATGAGAAACTCCTGTTGGTCCCATGTTTACTTTGTTTTAAATCACAGAAACAAAACAGATCTCAGGCAGTTATTTTTGATTGAAGTATGATCCTTGTTACTCCAATGAGATACCTGCCCAGGAGAGTCCAAGAGTTAGGCATGCTGGGACTTTAAAGTATCACTGAGAAAATATGAGTTTCTGGTGGGTGTTGCAGAGGTGTGTGTGCCATGCCCTGACAATCCAGCACAGCTGGGGACCGTCTGTACCATCTTCCTGACTCCATGGCAGCTGGAGCTGTACTGGAGCCACCCTCTCTGTTCCTTTTCTCTCCATCCTAATCCCAGAGCAGGGAGCAGGAGGCCTGAGCCCATGTTTGGCAGGGAACAACACTCCTGGCTCCAAGTGTGTAGTGGCTGGCCACTACAGTGGGGTAAGGTGTTTCTGTTGAGATTCCAGCATGTCCTTCATGGGCAGGAACATCTCTTGCTCACTTGTCCCACTTGAAGCTTTTTAAGGACTGCTATTTGCCTCTTCTGAAACAAGTCCTATTAAACCTCTCTGAGGTCTGAAAATGGTATTGAGGGATTGGGAAGCTGAGATGTTTGCTGTATCAGAGTCCAACTTTGTTATTGGATGAGAATGCTTCGGTGCTATCACTGATTCATTCTGGTTTTTGTAGCTGAGACCTCCTTGCTTTGACACTGGCCCTGCACTTCTCTTTTTCTGTGTTAATAATTTCATTTTTCTACACTGGAAAGTATGCAGCATTGCAATGAACATCATTAATTACAGATGTTGAAAATCTTTAATAAAAATAAATGGTACTCTAACTTTGGAAATACCTCCTGTTGCAAGTTGTTATGAGCCAATGGGATGGAAGACAATTTAGGAAAACTCCCATCTAAAATTTCTAGTAAGTAATTATAAGGTTGATTTGGATCATGGGGTAAAATATTTCACTTTATCAGCAAATAAGATTTCTTGATAGAATTTTAATATTGCTACCTGTTATAGAAAAAAAGGTGCAAGTTCCATAAATTGCTAATCTAAATTTTATCTTGAAGATTGATTGTTCTCCTTTGGCAGCTGAACATCATTTCACTGTAGAGGAAAGTTAAAATCCCAACAGTGGGAGTAGTTCTTTACATTAAATATTTTCTCATCCTTCCAATAATCTGTTAGTGGGCTTGCTTGTCCTGTCTAGACTTTCATTTGTGTCAGTGTTTAAAACATAACTGAAGATTCCACAAAACTAAATTAAGACATTATTATTTTAATCTTCTCTTAATTTTTAAAACCATCTTCTTTTGTTTTTGTTTTTCCAAACTAAATATTGCATTATTATGCTAAATCTGACAAGGTAAAGGACTTAAGAAGTGAGCTAAAAAAGGAAAGAAACTTAAGTAGTCAGATTCTTTTCAACCAAAGGGAGATGCAAAAAAAAAGGTATTATGAAATTAATATTTAATGAGCTACATTTAATATAGATAGTTAAATCACTGAGGCTGAATTGCAGGGAAATTTCTTTACTCTTGCTCTTTACATTAGGACCTGGCTCTTTTCCTGGTCTAGTTGTATCACTGATGTCCAGTTCAGCAGTCAGCCCATAATAAGATAATTTCTCTGTGCTTGGAAATGTATGATACATTACCAGGGTATTTATTCTAGAATAATGTAGCATAGGTGATGGTGTGATCGGAATGAACAACTACTCTAAAGCAGCCATTTTTGATAAAATTATCTTTGTAGATAAACTCTAACATACTGTAAATAAAGTTAAAGTTTAATCTTTAATACTTTGTCATTAATTGATCTGTCCTTTAAGCTTTTAATGCATGGTGTTGTCCTCAGAAGATTAGGTAGGAATAGTGGGATTTACAGTAACCTGTCCATTGACATTTTAATGTGAACAAAAAACAGCTGAGAGACCTGACACAGTATTAGTGCCATGATATGTCACTTTTGACTAGTCTAACAGTAGACAGAATTAACTATTATTTTTAGCTTAGTAAAGCCCAACTTCAGCTGAGCCTAAGTTCATCTCAGTGTTAGTTGTGTTTAAAAACAATTGCTTAAAATTTTCACTAAATACATTCTATGTGTATGTTGTTAATTCTGCTGTGAAAGTTATGCAGAATCCTGGGGTTGGGAACTGGTTAAGAACCACTAATGTGCCAGGTCACTGGGTAAAGTACTATGGATTATTCATCCTGTTATCCTAGTGCAATCACAATAATGTCTTAGTGCTAATTAGCAGGTGGATGGGCTGACACAAGTCAAGAATACCCAGGAGATAGTTTGTTCAACAGTTATTCTAATTCCTGCTGATAAATACATTTTCTGCTCTTGTACTTTATTACTTATTTAATAGAATCAAGTCTTAGTTTAGGGTCTTTTTTTTTTGTTATTTCAAGAATTATTTTTTAAAACCCTTTTTGTAGGGTTAAACTGGACTGAGAGCTTTGACAGCTTTTGGGAAGGCTGTCTGCAAGGTTTTGTTATATCTTGCTGTATTACTTTGTCTCTGTTGGTGAGACCCTTTTTACCCTTTCTATTATCTGTGAGCTTTATTTTCTTGTATTAATCAGAGCAGCATTTATCTTATTTTTAATGAATGCAGGACACCTGTATGTGCAGTTGCAAAGCACAGAATGTGCTGTAGTAATGAATTAGGTATTTGTACATATTATTCTTTATGACATAAGGGAACACAGTTTAAAACATCTATTAGATTTCTTTTTCCCCCCTTTTTTACTTTGCCATTAGCCATTACTCTCCATTTTCCCCTTTCTCTCTTTTAAGTCAACAGTATTTTTGTTTGACTTAATGTTGGCACGTGTCATTGTTCATTAAAGGCTTTTATTAGATGTCAAAGTGAAGGGCATTATCAATTCACCTTGTATTTTGCCACTGTTCTGTAAAAAAAAACAGATTTATTGCAGAAAGGCTGCCTCCTGAGATGCACTGCTCTGAAGGAGTCAGACTGCATCTACCCTCATGCCTGTCTTTGTATAGATTTTGAAAGTGCTTAGCAGATCGAATGCATCATTCCTGTCTGGATAACAGCAGCAACTTGTGTGAGGTCTCATAGTAGAAAAGTGTTTCATTCTTACAAACTGTATAAAATCCTTCATCTAGAAAACTACTATCTGCCTTTGTTGCTGGAATGTACAGACAGTAGGAGCAGAGTGTCCATCAGTTCAGCTGACTTTTTGAGATCCTGCTTTTTGTGGGTTAGCCTGAAACATAAGTTGCATGTCCTGCTATGCTCAAATTATACAGGTTTCTAAACTTCATATGATTTGATGTTTGGGTCTGAATAGACCAACTGAGGTTCATTTTACCTTCAACTGTAAAAATGAGTCAGTATTTTGGTAGAAGTTGTCACAGCTACAACATTACATTGCTTAATTGCTGTGTTACAATCACAATTGCTACATCTGATGCTACTACTTCTGAAATGAATAGTGGAGGGCAATTATTGTACTAATTGAACTAAGTGAAGGTTTTGCCTAAGTAAGAATGTGATGATGCATTGCTGGATAGAAAAATACTATGTGACACACAGACTTGGAAGCTTTCTCCAGAACATTGTCCCAAGCTTTTAGCCTGCAAGCTGTCCTCAAAAGGCTCCACTTCTTGTTACTTTCACACAGAGCTGTGCACACTGATAAAACACTCTATATCAATACTGCCAGAGTTCCATTGCCAACAGGCTTTATCCAAAGAGGTTTATAGCCATTTAACATAGAGCTGATTGTAACATTGTCCACTGGCTGAGATTACAGAGAATTAAAAGGCAATCAAATTTAAAAAGGATATTTATCTTCAGCAAATTCAAACATCTGAAAGAATAATAGGTTTGGAGGAAGATATAGGAAATTAAAAAGAAGGAAGGGGCACTCTTTACTTCCATCTGCGTGAGGGTGTAAAGGAGCTTTCAATCAACACATTTTCATTTTTCAGTTGGCCAGGTTGTTATCTTGTCTTCAAGCACAAAGAACAGAAAGAGGGCAAAGGAATCTTCTGAAGCCCTGTACAGGCATGACAGTAACATCTGGTTATTGGTGTTGCTGTGACAGAGCCCCTGAGGTCAGTCAGAGAATGGAAATATATTAGGAAATGTACCTTGCATTAGAAAAAGTACCCAGTGATATATATCATGTGTTGCACTTCGTGCTTGTCTCTCTCTGGAGATTCCTGACAGTTTCTCATAGATTGTCAAAAGACCCTGAGTCCTCTTTTGTCCTCCCTGACCAATCTTCCCTCTTAAAATACTTTCTTCCTGGCCTCATGGAGCATCACCATGGTGACCACATGATGTCATTGCACTAGGAACGGTTGCCTGGGAAACTGTATGATGTCATTGCACTGGAGACCATTGCCATGGTTACCGAGTTGTCTGAGGTAACTTGGAAAAAAAGGCTTGTCATCTGACAGTCCAGTGCCAGGAACTGTTCCCATTAGTGGGAATAAAGAAGAGGCTTATATTTATATTTTTCTGTTCCAGGGAGGGCTGCCTGTGATTCCAAGACCCTGTTTCTTTTTCTGACATGATGTGCTCCACTTGGGCTGCTTTCCTTTGGTCTGTGTGATCTTCTCAGCTGTTTCTGCTGTTAAATGCTATAATGAACATCAAGCCACAATAAAATGGGGAAAAGCTACATTGTCCTGTGCTCCTGTGTATGATGGGCTCCCACCTTCTATTGCTGTTTGACTTTTCCTGTTTGGTTCCTTTTGTTTCTGTGATGAATAGCCCAGCCCAGTTATTACCCCAGCAGATGTCAGAGATACAAAAACAGTGAATGTCACTAACCTGGGTTTGTTTCATCTGCACAAGGCTCTGTGTCTGTCTGTAATTTGTTTTCTGCTTCTTTCCTGCCTTTCCCAATTTCTATTTCATCCTTCCTAAAATGTACCTGTCTTGTTTTAGTAATTCCAGGAATTCCAAGAAATGCCCAATATGAAGGGTGAAGCAGGTGTTAAATAAAAAGAAGCAGCTATTAAAGACCAATAAAGGTATGAAAGAAAAATAGAAACTGTAGTGACAAACTTCCCATTAGTTAGCTGTGAAATGAGCCCTTCTCTGATCTTCAAGTTGAAAATAATTTGGGTTAAAAACCTTAATTACTGTGGAGCTAAAAACAAGAGTAGTATCAAAGAAGATATGGAGAGTGCGGGTGGCAGGCCAGTTAACTGAGGAGTTTTGTAGTGCCTGAACTATTGATTGAAATCCATAGCTCCTGAAATGTTGGGTGGCAGCATCTCAGTTTTGGCAGAACTAGGTGAAGAGTTGGGAAGAAAAAATGTAATTTCATTGAATTGGGAACAGAATTTCCAGACCTAGTTATGGGGGAAAGGGGTTGGGGTGGATTTTTTTTGTTTGGGGCAAAGGAGTAAAACCATATTATTACAGTTTTATTTTGGATTCCCTTCCTCATACTTTAAAAGTACTATTTGTATAACTCTTTTATTTGTTCAGTGTACTGCACAAATTAATCTCTGTGCCAAAGTGACTGTAAAAGCAAATTCTGTTTCACATCTGTAACTAGGTAAGGCTGCAGGAAACAACAGTTCTAAGAGATCAGATGGGAATGAGACAGAACAGCTAATGGAGGTGGAAAGCAACAGCCAGTGTTGAGGGATTCCTCACAGGTGAGAGACAAATAATCACTGGCCTGTGTTTCAGACCTTGGTGTGTAAACTCTTACATTCTAACTCAGTAATTATTTAGTTATTCAACATGCAATGGAGTTGTGTGCAAATCAGGCTGCTTTGTCCATTTTGAGCCAAGGGATTTGCATCACTGTGAAATGTGTGTCAGTAATCATGCAGCTTTACTGGTCTCTAATGGACTGGAACAATCTTACATAGTATGGAATACTGTTGAATCTGTAATTGAAGGGATACTTGATCCTGCTATTAATGACCACTTGTGTTACTTTTCCTGTTAACTGAGCTTCAGAATCGTGAAATTGGGTTTGTTTTATTTCTGGGCTCTCCCTGGCAAACTGAGTTTATTGTATTTAAGTACATTTTAGACATTTACATTTGGGTCACCTCTGTTGGTAGAACATGAGAAAGAAAGCAAAAAGCTGGACTGTGTTTAACTGTCAGTGGGATATGGGAAAGGCTTGGTAGAGCTTATGTTTGTTTTTTTTTTCAAATTTTACCTGGAATCCACAGTCAGGTATAGAATCATAGGATGGTGAAGGTTGGGAGGGACCTTAAAGATCATCAGGTTCCAACCTCCCTGCTATGAGCAGGGACACCTCCCACCAGACCAGGCTGCACAAAGCCTCATCCAACCTGGCCTTGAACACCTCCAGGGAGGGGGTTTCTACAACCTTCCTGGGCAACCTTACTACCCTCATGGTGAAGAATTTATTTCTGATGTCTAACTAAATCTCCCCTCTTTCAGTTTAAAACCATTACGCCTTGTCCTATCACTGCCCTCTCTGGTGAAAAGCCCCTCCCCAGCTTTTCTGTAGCTTCTTCAGGTACTGGAAGGCCACTATAAGGTCTCCCTGGAGCCTTCTCTTCTCCAGGCTGAATAGCCCCAACTCCCTCAGCCTGTCTCCACAGCAGAGGTGCTCCAGCCCTTTGATCATCTTCGTGGTCCTTCTCTGGACCCTCTCCAACAGCTCCATGTCTTCCCTGTGCTGAGGGCTCCAGAGCTGGACACAGCACTCCAGGTGGGGTGTCACCAGAGCAGAGCAGAGGGGCAGAATCCCCTCCCTGGCCCTGATGCCCACACTTCTTTCTATTTGTATTTCAGCTGCCTGCTTCTGATCTTTCACCAGCATCAGGTTTTTGTAAATACTTCAATAGTAATTGTATGCAATGATATAGAAATACTGCAGATCTCATACTAATAAAGAATTATTGATTTGTTTTCCACCAGTGTCAACCACCTGGGGTGGTATCTACATGGTACAATTCTGTGTGTAGTTGGGAAGGCAGCATGCAGTGCTGCAGGGTAGACAATCCTTTGAGCTACGTGAGCTCAGCTTCTGCTGACTAATGCTTCCATCTGCTGGAGGTCTTTGTTCTCACACTATTCACTCTGTACTGTGCTCTGAGATCCAAAGTCTTGTTATTAGAAGCCCAAAGATGTATTAATTATTTTAATAAAAATAGTTACTCTGTGATACTAAGTAGCTAACACAAAATGCTTGTACGTGCTCTATAGTTTTACGTTTGAAAGATGTCATAGCCTGCCTATCTTGACTCAATACCTTGGTTTATTCTAAAATACAGTATCTGAAGGAGTTGTGGTATAAATTCAAGTACAGGATCTGCAACCATCTTGCTAGTGGGCGATTTTGTGACTTGTGACGCAAAGTAGTGTTTCCAGTGAGAGGCTTCAGAGGCGGTCGGACCGCCCCTTTACACTCAAGAGCGAACAGAACGGGGGCAGATCCGCACTGAGACACGCCGGGTGTTGTCCCCGGGGCTGGGAGCGTTCCCTGGGTGTTGCCCACACTGCGGGTGTACAGCAGGGTCTGCCTGTGCTCCCGCAGCCTCGCTGGCGGAGGCGCTGAGCGCTGCTCTAATCAGCACTGATTTGCCTTTTTGTGGAGTGAGAGACTTCTACTGGGGGCTGAGAATCACGGAATCATTAGGGTTGGAAAATACCTGTAAGATCATCAAGTCCAACCATTAACCCAACACTGAACAAGAGGTGGCTTCTGTTTTTCTTGTTACCATCACTCTGAGCACTTTGAAGTGTCTCATTAGAGGATTTTGGAATCATAGAATCATAGAATTGTTCAGGTTGGAAAAGACCTTTAAGATCATCGAGTCCAACCTTATCCTAACTCTGTTACCCTATTTCTGATGACCCACTGCTAAACCATGTCCCCAGGCACCACATCCAGACGACTTTTAAACACATTCAGGGATGGTGACTCAACTACCTCCCTGGGGACCCTGTTCCAGTGCCTAACAACCCAACAAACTTGTTTCTAGAGCTGTGTACCTGTAGTCCAGCTAATGGTACTTTCCAGCCTGCCCTTTTCTCTCTGAGTGATTCTTCTCCTTCTTTCCTGCAAATCCATTGATTTGTTGAAAGAACATCACAGAACAGTTGCTCTATCCTTTTGTTACTTGTTATTCTTGTTAGGGTTTGTAGGAAAAGTGTACAAATAAAAAAACCCCAACCCTCCCCAAAGCATAAAATTTGCAGAGAGTATATAGATTGTGTTCTGTGTAACTGTTATTTATGACAGTGTTGTTAAAAGTAATACTATCAGAACACCTTTGGACTTGATACAGTCACAATACAAATAAACATAACATGCTTATATTATATATAAATAGTAAGGTTATATATGTGAATTATAAAGTATAAAATCTATCAATTTATACAAAGGACTATGTACAAGCTAAAGGAATTTTAGAAAAATTTATACAACTATATAAATGTTTGCATACAGTATGATCCTATATGAAGATAACATACTTAGCTTTATTTAAAAATAAATATATTTATTACATATATTTATCTTCATTTGCATAAATAGACAATACTTAGCATAGTGCTGTTTTAAGAAGGACACAATGTCAGAGCACCTTGTCCCTGCCTACCTGCAATCTATGGAATTCTGTGCCCTTTGGGATCATTATTACACTGAGATAAGTATCTGCAGCTGTTCACGTGGAAGCTTGACATGCTCCTGATGTCAACCTTCAATAACTGATTCTGTAGAATCCATCAGCTTTTGAATTTTATGTTACTGTTAAGCTGCTTGAAATACCTGTGCTTGATAAGGTGCTAATTTATTTGGGTGTTTAACTTAATTATACAGTAACCACACCAAGTGCTCTTTGGTTTAAGGCAGGGAGTTGGGAGGTTGTTCAAAAACCAAAGCACAAGAAGGGGTTTTAAGGGTTTAGCATTTTTAAAATTATGAGAATGGCAGGAAGCATAGACTTTAGATTTGCATTGGTGGTTGTTCTACTGCTAAGGAAAAATAATTCAAGGTATCTTCTATTGATTATACTATATGTTTTATAGGAATTTGGTCCTGTGTGTGGGCGTTTCTATGCTTTTTTGAAAATACATAGCTCAGTGCTTCTAGGCAGCATGTATTCTGCCCCGAATGCTGAGAATGTGGGGAAATGAATCTGTGAATAGTAGAAACACTACAGCCTATGTCCAAAATTAATAATTTGTGTGAAAAAATAACTACTGTTTGCCTTAGCAGCTGTCAGAAGCTAACTTTGATTAGGATTAACTGAGCTGAATATGCAGTTTAAGAAATTACATGGAGCCAGAGGCAAAATCATAGGCATTATCATTTTCCTTGTATTGTTACTTCATTTGTAGGATCAACAATATCTGAAGCTGCTGTTGGTAGGCATTTTGTAAAAAGGATTTTCTTGGAGTTAGAAAAAAAAAGGCTGTCAGGACTTCATATTATATATGTAAATGAAGGTGGAAGAAGCACTTTTCTCTGGCCATGCAGGAGCACATTCCACTGCTGATGTGTGTGCTTTCATCCTCACAGTGTTTTGGCTGTCAGTATCTTTAAAGCTTACACACCATCTAGAGCCTTAGCAGACAAACAGGCAGAAAATGTTTAAGGGTAGTTTTCCCCTAAAAAATAGATTTATTCCATGTTAATCATGTTATCATGCTTTCTACATTTGGAGATAGTATAGGTTATTTTAAAGGAAGAAAAATGTCTGTCTGTGTACAGGAGGAGGGAAGGGTGGGTATTGATGTGAGCAGTTGAGTCATATTCAAATAAATTTATTTTTCAGTTCGTGGAGAATGAGCATTGCAGCTGGTTATTCACAGCTGCCTCATACCTTCTACCTTTGTGTCGTTGACAGACCAGAGAGCAATTCTGTTCTGAAGCAGAAAGTTGCTATGTATTGGGTGCTTTGTTCAACTGGTAATAGTGATTTATTTCCAGTGGTTGAATGATGCAAGGATGGCAACATTCACTGGTGAAACTGTGACTGATGCACCGGTATTCAAGCTGTATAGAAGTTGCCTTCCCTACACATTTGCAGTAGTAGATCTGTGGTGTCCTCTCTGAGGAACATTCCAAGACTATCAGTGAGATGTGTTCATCATCATCCAGAGAACGTTTCTTACTCTGTAGTTTTATAGCACCAAAACCATCTTCCAAATCAGGAAAGGAAATTTATTTTTATGTTACTGAGTCTCTCCATGTTGTGTGAGTAGATGCCTCTAGAATGCATCAGTGTTTTCCTCCTCTGAGATCCTGAAAATTTTATCTGCTTGCTTTCCATAGAAGCTCTGGAGACACCACCTGTAGAATAAGCCTTATTCTTATGTCTCCATGCAGCAGATCATTAGCACCCTTCTGTCTCTCTCTCCTGTCCCTGACTCACAAGCAGAGTCAGTAGCACAAAGGTCTGTATAAGCCAACTGTTAAATCATAGTTAGCTTCACCTTAGTTAATAAGGTCTTGTTGTTACGTGTCTGAAGCTGTCAGTGAAGATGCAGAACGCAGAAGCTAGCTCTAACTCTGCAGAGCTCTCTTTCCTCTTATTTTTTACTGCTGATGCCAATGGATGCCAGTTTCCTCTAACTTGAGCACCGTGTGGTTTACTTGTCCATAAATGTTTTAAGGTGCTTAGGGATCATGTGGTTGTACTCTTTACTAGTTACATCAGATACTGAGTGAATGACAGTCTAAGAATATAAACAATTACTCAGCACTTTGTTGGAGGTTCAGTGTTCCACCCCCTTTTACCTGTTGCTGTTTGTATAGCACTATGAAGATTGGAGTCAGCCAAGATTTGTGTGTTGTTAATTACATTACTGATTTCCAGGGATATGGCAAAAAAAAAAGTAACCTTTTTGATATCATCTCCTACTGTCAGTCCGTGCTGAAGACCAGTGCTTAGCACAAAGTTTGTTCAGTGTTTTGTTTCTTTCATCTTTACAATCACAAGTTTAGTTTTCTGGGGAGGAGGATGGTTCTTCCATGCTTCTTCCTTTCCAAATGTATTCCTGGTTTACAGTGAGAGATTCATGTATCCTCTTGATAAAAAAAAAAACACCAAAAAAACCTTCATTTTATGTAGTGAACAAACAGTGATTGTGTGAAAAGATGTGGTGCGAACATCTGCAAGTGAGGTGAACTGTTTATAGAATGAGGCTTTTCTGGGATGTGTAAGAAAATCAGAAGACCCTGGATTGTGTATGATAATAAAGTTGAGTTCTCTGCCTTTCACTTTAATTGGATTTAAGATGAAAGTACTATAAAGATATGAAGTAATTGTTCGATTAGTGAAGTGATTGGTTTATCAGTACTTTGTAAACAATACATGCAATGAGTGTTTCTGGTCAGTGCCTGCTAAAGAGATAGGCATCCACATCCTTTTGTGACCAAGAGCCTTCATCTCCCATCACTAAAGCTATCCCAGTTCAAGGCTCACTGGGGTTGTACAGTCCTGTAACCTGAGTACTCTTCTTTCTGCCAGGATTGGTATCTTGCAAAGTAGGTTTGAAACTAATAATGTAGTGGAAGGAGAAAGCAATAGTTGCTTATGTATTGTAGTACAGAACTCAGTATCTCAGCTTTTTAGAAATAAGTGGTGACTTTACTACCTTTTACAGCATTTAATACACAAGAAGGGTATGGAAAATTTTAGCAGGAAATCAGTAACGTGATTATTTCTTTTTATGAAGAAGAAACCTGGAACTATGTGCAATTACAGCCTCAAAATAACGTTATGGGATAATTCAAACTTTTACCAATAACCATAATTTTCTGACAAACCCCTAGTTAATTTTTTTCTTTTCAGACTTGTACATAGAGCTTTTGTATGTGTTGTGGAACAGAGTGATACTAGAGGCACTTAAGAATGGCACTTGAATGATCTTTGCTGACTTCAGTCACAGGAGTTAGTTGTGCCTCTGCATACTAATCAGAAGTCAATATTTTAATCAGTATGGTTTATGTAGTTTACAACTTGTTTTCTGTGGATGTGGGATGCCCTCTCGTGATCTTTAGATGATTTCACAAAGTATGTTGAAGCTCTGAAAAAGGCTGCAGCCTATTTTCTGTAACAAGTTGCTCTGTAGAAAAACATGAAACAAAAGAAGCAGCTTGTCATTTCTTCAAGATTTCTTCAGGATAAACCAAAGTGCAGCCTTTCTGGCCAAACTTAATTCCTGGAATATCATTCTGAAATTACACTGTTGTGAAAGAGATGAGGATAGTGTTTGCTTGAATAAGGACTGATCTCTGTCTTATGTGCAGTATGAACATTACAGATACTAAAAGCAGGAGACTGCAGTTTGGGCCATTTTATAAAGACTAGGGAAGGCTCTTGCTCATCTGCCAAATCCCCAGTGTGGTCCTCACTTTCTGAAAGGGCAGATCCACTTTTCTGAACTCATGATGTTTTAGAAACCTTATCAGCAGGGATCTGGCACGGTCCTGTACACAGCTCATATGCAAACCTTATTAAAAAGGACACGTGTTTGTTGCTAAGGAAGCATAAGCCATTAAGCCCTAGAAACATAATTCATATGAAACAAATATTAGCTATTAACATCTACGTTCTCCATTAGTGCCATGAAAACTACATGAAATAGCCTTGCAGTCTCCTAGCTAATGGGAATGACATAACTGCAGAATGAAAAGGTGAAACAAGGGATTACAATTCACTGAGCTCTAAGTATGGCCAGAGTAATGAGAATGCAGGGCTGGGTATGTTTTAATCTTTTGTGTTGATAATCCACAGAGCACCTGTTTATCCTGCTCGTGTTACTATATATTATGAATCACTAAAGGCAAGCCTTTGCCAATCAAAGAAAGATCAGGTCTACATTTTCCAAAAGGTCTACTTAGAATGTGAAGATAAAAATTAGGAGTGGGAAAAGGGAATAATGAAGTATTTTGTATTGGTTTAAGTTTTAATATCTTAGGAATTTTAGATTTTACTTATCTGGACTTAATATGTATATTCCATTATAATTAGCTAACTCACAATGAGGTTAACACAAAATGTAGCATTTCTTTATTTTTGTGTTTCGGTCAATGTCAATTTGCTCTTAAAATCTAGAAGCTGATTTCTTCCTCTTCATCCTTCTCTTTCTAGTAATTACATTGGTTTAATTACTTTTTTCCATACTAATAGTGCAAAACACCTGGAAACTTCTTGTGAAGAATCCATTGCAGCTACACAGGCACTCTGTGCCAGAATTCTACCCTGCTTGTATTCTAGGAAGTATTTCTAGCAAAAAATGAGGAGGGAAGTGAATCTGTCTCAACTTTTTACTGTTCTGAACAGTTACCACTCCTAAGTGCTATCCAGGGCCACAGACCATCAGGATCCCAGGGCTGGCCAATGTTATTGATACTTTGCACTCACCCTTGTTCAGCTTTGGGATCAATAAGTCAAAGGGAAGTCAAAAGTCACTACTGTCCTTTATTCTCAGCTGTTCCACTGATTTTTA
Source organism: Hemiprocne comata (assembly GCA_020745705.1). Taxonomy (NCBI): domain Eukaryota; kingdom Metazoa; phylum Chordata; class Aves; order Apodiformes; family Apodidae; genus Hemiprocne; species Hemiprocne comata. Next base: position 10,517,526 of record CM036602.1, on the reverse strand, counting down.
ACTATCCTTTCTGTATTTGAGAGGAGAATTAACATTGCTGTCTGGGAAAAAAGAAAAAAAGTTGTAATTTTCCTACTGTGGGGTAAGGCTAATGAAATACTGGAATATGTAGCCTCGGGCTCCAAGTCATCCACCAACAGTTTAGTGTAACAAATCAGTTGTAAGACAATTGGTGAAGTCCATTGGCTTTGCTCAAACTTTATTCAGGCACCATATCTGCAACTGTAGAGAGCTCTATGTAAGAACTGAACAAATAGTGATTAGGAGCTTCCAGACTTTGCCCCTACAGCCTAATGTAGTTTCAGTTAGCTCACGTGCAGTTTCTGTTCAGATAAGTCACAATGAAGCAGTAGCACTGAAGCATACCCTGCTTTCTCCAGGGTTTTATGGAAGTTTGCCTAATAGCATCCTCAGGGATTTGGCAGTAACCGAGTACAAAGAAATTAGTATATGACAACATTGACTTTTTAGTGGTGTAATTGTGAAAATGTGTGCCCAAAATTCTAGTTTGTGAGCCTATGCCAGTATACCTGAATGCAGAGGTGAGCTTGCCAAACAGCCCTGTGCAGATGGTGGCCTTTGAAGAACAGGAGATGTGTCAAAGATTTCCAGATAATATAATTTGAATAGTTTGAAAGAGTTTAATATGGACCTCCAGAGACCATAAAGGGCAAGGCTAACTTCAAAGTTAGATCATGTTGCTCAGGGCCTTGTCCAAGAAAGTTTTGACATCTCCAAGAACAGATTTCTTACTCTTTCTGGACAACCTATTTCAGGGCTTAACCACTTACACTGACTTTCACCCTCCAATATCCAGTCACAATTTCTCCTGATGCAATCTGTCACCTCTACTTCTTGTCCTTTCACTGTGTAACTCTGAGAGAGTGGCTGACTTCCCTCTAACTGCCCTTTAGATATTTGATAACAATTGGATTCTTCTCCCAAACCTCTTCTTGAGGCTAAACAAAGGCAGGTCCCTCAGCCTCTCCTCAATTGTCAAAGGGTCCAGGTACTTAACTATTTCAATGACCCTTCACTGTACTCTCTCCAATTTATCAGTATCATTTCCATGCTGAAAGGCCCAGAACTGGGTGCAGTGTTGGAGGTGCTGCCTCACTTCCTCAGCCTGCTGCTAGCTGTGCTCTTGCTAATGCCACCCTGAGCACACTTAGCCCTCACCATCACAGAGAAGAGCTGCTGTTGCTGTCTCGTGTTGAGTTTGCTTTCCTCTGGTATCCTCTAGCCTGTTAGTTGGATTTACTCTGTCCAGGTGCAGAACTTGCATTTGTCTGTGCTGCATTTCACAAGGTTTTTGTTGGCCTCTTCCTGTAGCTTGTTGAAGTCTTTCTGAATGGCAGCCCTGACCTCCAGCATGTGAATCGATCTCTTGCATTTGATGTCATCTGTGCACTTGGCGAAGGTGCTTTTTGTCCTATTGTCAAGGTCCAGGTCATTGATGAAGTTATTAAATGATATTGAACCTGATACAACTTGTAACCAGCTTTCAGTTAGACTTTGAACCATTGACCTTTAAGCCTGATGGCTTTTTAGGCTCACTCATCCAGTCCATACCTCACCAGTTTGGCTACAATGATGCTGTGGGAAACCATGCCAAAAGCCTGCTACTCAATGCCTGCAGAACCAGATAGTGGTTTTTTTTGTATAAGACAGGTTTATGTGGAAGATTGTCGTGATATTTATTCTTTGAGATTAGCTTCTTCAAGTTCAGTGTCAGGGAAAACACTGGGCTACTGTGTGGACACTTGTGCTTTATGAGTGCCTGGATACTGTGCCATTTTGATCTACCATTCAAACACAATTTGCCAGGCTGTAGCAAAAAGCAGCCTGGTACAGCCTAGCAGCTGCCTGATGAGCTGCTCTCTTCCTTTGAAAGCCAGCAACAGAACTGCATGCAGCCTCCCTTTGCTGAGAGTGCAAGTTCCTGCTCATCACAGGATACATCTAGTGGAAAAAAAGGCAGAAGGGGAGGTGCAACAGATGGGAAAGGCAGCACTTCTATCAGATACTGACAAGACATTCAAATCAAGCCTGAAGGGCTTCAATTTGTAAATCTAAACAGTGTCTTGGTCTGACAGGAGCATCCAGAGTACAGGATTGTTCTGCAAGTGTACAGAAACTGTCAGTGAAAGCAGGATTTTGGAATGGGAGAGACAACATTTATGTTATTGGGTAGGGAGTCCAATGATTATTTGGCAAAGCAGCGACCCGCATGAATCAGGTACTGAGCAATGAGAAGGGAATCTTTGGAACCTGAGACTGCCATTGTTCTGTTTTCAGGTAGTTTGGGACTTAAAACCTGCCATCACAATTTGAGAGGTGACACCAGCCGTGTTGGCCCCCGTTAGGGATGCACAAGTATTAGTAGCAGGCTTCCTTTGTGCAGGTTTAGGAACTTAGCTTCACTGTTGTCACCTCTGACAATTACAGTTGTTCCCTACTGTCCCCAAAATGTTGAACAAGTATGTCTTGATGGATTTTATTTAACAGTGATTTGCTCATAAGGGTCATCTCTGATCTGACATGGTCTGAGGCACCCTATGCTCAGATTCACTGAAGCATCTGATTGTGATGAAAAGAGTCTTATGTAGTAAAATGAGTTTCCTTTCTATTATAGCCAGTTGTTCTGGACTCTTAAGGAATCATTAACAAGTAGTAAAATAATAGCCACCCTTAATCAGTTTAGTGTCCTGTGATAGTACAAGAATGGTTAGTATTCTCCACCCCTTGTGATCTCTGAGAAGAAGGGTACTATTTCAGTCGAGGGAGGTAATTTCTACATGTAAAAATAGCTTTTAATGTGTTGCCTAATTTGGAGACTCAGCTTTCTTATAGAAACTCCTATTACTGCTATGCAGGAAATCCCTTAGAATTGTTCTAAGTGGCAATACAGTGTAAAAATGAATGTTTCTAGATGTGGAAAGAATTCCAACAAGTTACAAACCTACAATTTTCCAGCAAATAGATATCTTATTGACAAACATACTATTTCTCCTGACAACCAAAGGGCCTAATTTGTGTAGGTTTTGAAATATATATTTAAAAGAAAAAAAAATGTGGGGTTTGCTTACTCTCTAAAGTATTCAGATCAAATTTTCTCTGTGAGTACAATTGGAAGCTCAAACTCAAATTGTCCCTCTAGGCTACACCCAGAGTGTCCTGGAATGTGAATCTCTCATTCTATCAGTGATCTTTGCATGATGTTCCCAAAACACTTATTTTGCATGAGCTTAAAGGAGGATCACCTGCATTTGAGGAGTTAGAAGAGATATTTGCTACTCTGGGACTAATCTCTGAGAGCAGATTGTGAGTTTGTGTTCCAGTGCTGTGTAGTCCCTCTGGATGTGATCTGTTTGGATGGCAATGGAAGCTACATTCTTATCTGGGGTGACTTCAGTACTCAACCTGATCTACATAGGTAACTCTTACAGTCCTCACCACAGTTTCCTGATTATATGGAACTTCTTAACTGACACTGAAAAATACATTCCAGATTTTACACACCCTTCTTAAACATAGTGTGCTACACTTTGCAACTGCATCTGAATCACAAAAGTTCCACACCTGCAGTATTGTGAAAGTAAATGGTAATTTAAAGCTAATCACCTTCTCTTGCTGTAAGCACATACGGAGAACCTGTTATCAATGCTTAGCTTCTTTGCCCAGTTACCACCCAGTTCACCTTTACAATCTGTAGTATGTCCTGGGCTACCACAAGCTTTCTTCAATGGTCCTTATTTCTGCTAGATAACCACATATGGACTGTGTTAGTGTAGCAGGGTTGTGGGGAAAAAAGCACAGAAATTATTAGTGCAAGTAAAAGTAATTAAGTGTAGCTGCTGTGTGACTGGATTTAGTTATGACCTGTTCTGTGTGTCCATTACAGAACATGCTGGGCCGTGAGCTTTCTGGCAGTGAAATGGGCTGTAAAAAGCTATCAAAGTCTGTAGGAGTTTTTTCTTTCATTGAATCATAGAATGCCAGGTTAGAAGGGAACCCAAGAATCAGCCTTTCTAGACACTACTCTAGTTTACATGAGATGGCTCAGCACCCTGTCACACTGAGACTTAAAACTACCCAGTGTGGGGGAATCTACCACTTCCTTTAGGAAACTATTCCAGTGTTTGATTGTCCTTATGGTGAAACATTTACCTCTTGTGTCCAATCGGAATCTCCCCAGGAGCAACTTATGCCCATTACCTCTTGTCTTTTCCATGTGACTCCTTGTAAATAGGGAGTCTCCATCCTCTTGGTAGCCACCCTTTAAGTACTGGGACATGGTAATAAGGTCTCCCCTGAGCCTTCTTTTCTCCAGGCTGAGCAAACCTCGTTTTCTCAGCCTCTCCTCATATGGCAGGTCCTCCAGTCCTCTGATCATCCTTGTGGCCCATCTCTGGACCCTCTCCAGCCTGTCCCACCCTTTTTGTGGAGCAGGGACCAGAACTGAAGGCAATACTCCAGGTGTGGTCTGACAAGCGCTGAGTAGAGCGGGATGATGACTTCTGGATCTCTGCTGGTGATGCCCTTGTTGATGCAGCCCAGCATCCTGTTGGTTTCTTTGCCCTGCAGCACACTGAGCACTCATGTTGAGCCTGTTATCCACCAAGACCCCCAGGTCCCTTTCCACAGGGCTGCTCTCCAGCCAGGTGGATCCCAGTCTGAACTGTGCTCATGGGTTCTCTCAGCAGTATTAGTTGAGAAATATGTGAAGTTGATATGTCTTGCTGCTAAAAGCATTCTTTAATAGGCTCTTATTGATTTCCCATTCCTAAATACTGGTAGTATCATTCTCTGGCTTTAAAGAAGAAAACTGGAGATGTTGGATCCCCCTAAAACCAATTAGACAACTGTTGTGGGGTTTGTTTGGTTTTGTTTTTTTTTTTGGGGGGGAAGGGACAACCGTTCCAGGAGTTTTGCCCCCCTCCTTACAACATTTGTGTAATTATCCTGTACATGGATATGTTAATATTTCCATTTAAACACTGTTGAACTGAATAATTTGGTATATGATACTAAATGTGTATTCTAGATTTCAGCTACAGATTGTGCAGTGAATTGGATGGATGAATGAATAATATTACTCTAAAGACTGTTTTTTATAGAATCTTTAATTTTTGATCCAATCTTGGAGCAAGAGCCTGACACCACTGAAAGAAAAAAAAAAGAAAGATACAATGCTGATTTTTTTAGTTACATTGTGCTAATCCTGGGGTGGCTGTTTCAGGAATGCACAGAACAGCTCCCAGAGATTTTTCTCAATGAAGAACATTTCTTCTGGTGGGGAATATCCATAACTGAGTATCACTTTCATCCTCTCTGTTCTCCACATTCTGTAGCAGTTGGGGAGTACCTGCTCATCCAGTTCGTCAGGCTTTCGGGTGTTTTGAATTGTCAGATAGCAGGGAAGATAGGCTTTTGAAGCCAGTGTATTCCTAAATATTTTTCTTTTTGTGTCTGAGTCATTAGTAGGTGGTAATCAGCCTCTGTGTTCCCTTTAACAAAGAAGGCAGCAAGTGTTGATAACATTGGGAATGCTGTCCCCTGCTCCAAGCACTCTTTCAAAAGTGCTCTCAGCACTTAAAACTACAGCTTTAAATGCGATGTCTACAGCATCACCAACCTGTCTACCTGAGGGACTTGGCAGTGTCAAAATCAGGAGAGTCTTTGTTTTAGCAAGAGCTATAGACATTTTGGAGCGTGTCCTTACTGTAAAGAGACAATTATGTCTAATTATCAGTTTGCCTGTCTCTTTAGTTCAGCTCCTTACATCACCATGTGAGGAAACACATTTCACAGCACCTGTGAACACCAAGTGGGGTTTTTTTGATGTGCTGTGTCACTGAGCACTCATCTAAAAATGTGAGCGACCAGCTTATGTGGCAGTGAGATCCCGGAAATCCACACCCATCAATACGTCATCCTTTAATCAGTTACTGGCATACTGATAAATATGGAAAAATCCTCAAATAAATGCACACATTGCCTGTACTGGTAAACAGGTATACACAGACTGAAATAACATAGCTCTAGTGTACAAACCCACCCATTAATCTGTGAGGTCCACAAACTAAAGTTCCTTCTAGAAATACTCAGCTTTGTCCAAAATAACGATTAAAATCTATCCAAATACTGCATTGTGCTGAATATGGGGGAGAGTTAAATGATGAATGGCTATTATTAAAATAATTATATAAATCTTCACATCTATTTTGGCACTGCAAATAGAATTACAATGTATGTATGTTGGGGGTTCAGCTGTAGTAGTCACAGCAGTAGAAGTGGGTGACACTTTGTACAATATCAAATGGCTTCATGATGTATTTTAAACAATGTATGTAGCTATTTGCATTTGGTGGTTCACCAGACTAGGTATGAAACTTATGACCATCAAATGTAGCTTTGATCAGACATGTACAGCCATTAAAATTATGATGGGAATAAAAATATTATGCTAGCAAAAGCATGTACTGTGAAGCAATAATCTACATCAATGCTTTGAATAGGAATGAGTGATAACTTTGTTACAGCTACTGTGCTGTTTAACTTCTCCTGTGCTTAGACACGAGCCTCTTATGTCCTTCTGGATAATAGCTTAATTAACATTCTAAGTTCTGATTTCCACAGAACTTAGAAATTGAGGGATAGGTCTTTTAAAAGGAAAAATATGATTCGCTTGGAATTGTTCTGTGGCTTCACTCTAGTTGTTGATGCAATGTTCCTTCCATTCATGTTGTCATAGGAGTTCAGTTAGAGGTACAAGTAATCCTGAGATCTGATACAGTTATGATGATTCCTGTTACCATAGGGCTTCATGAAGTTTCCAAGTTCTGTCCTATGCTTACTAAAGTAAGAAAATAAGTCATTAGTTTATATCATGTGTTCTTTTAGTTCAGGATGCTAGACTACTTCTTATTTGTGCTAGGAAAATGTATAGACTTTTTTGTTGATAAAAAAGATAGAAACTATAGAAGTATTTTATCAATATTTTTTGTTTTCAGATAATATTAGTATAAATTTTTACAAACTTAATGTCAGTTATTTCAGTTTATCTCTTTTTTCCAGCTGTAATCTGTGTCTGATTTTTTTTTTGTTGGTTTGGTTTTTTGTTTGTTAGCTTTTCATTCCCCCTAGTAGGGAAGTTTTTCCAGGCAATTCTTTTCACTTCTGTCCTGACCAGGGATTCCTATGTCTCACTGTTTCATGTTTCTGATAATTTATTGCTCCAACAGCAAAAAATTGTTGTTGTCAAATACAAATACTGTGTCTTTCAGCCCAGATTCCTTGAAGAATGTTTCCTTGTGTTCTCTCCAAGAATGCTCACTGTTCTTAGTGGTTTTCCAGAAGCTTCATATGGTATTTTGTACAATATTATTCAGATGTTTTCCTCATTTAATTTTCTAAACAAACACTGTGCAAACAAGAGGCTTAACTGAAGAGCCTCTGGGACCCTGTTGAGCAAAGTGGACATATATTATTAGGCTATTACATTAGGGGATTATGATCTTTTCTCTCCTCCACTTACATTAATCACATTAACCTGTCAAATACAATAAATAATAATAATGATGTATTTATTGCTGCTTATTGCTGTAGGGCAATCAAAACATATCCCCAGGGGCTGAGGCTATCTGTTGTTCAAGAGTAAATACATTTATTTTGAGCAAAATAGAGTATGAACAACGAGGGTTTTCTTTAGGTCACCTGAAAAACTGGAGACTTTTTTCAGTGGAAGAGACATCAGCAGCTCATCTCGTTCATTTCTCTCCCATATTTTATGCAGTGGAGGTATCATTTTTGCTAAAGCATCTCTGAAACATGAGTGGCAAAAATATTTGTGAGAGTTGTGATCTTGATGATGCAGCCACTCTGGATAATTCCTTCAATTACTTAAATTAAGATATAGTAGAATTTTAGCATCGACCTCTAAAAATACTTTTCTGTAAATATGTTTTTAGGGGAAAGGTAGAAAGCTTCCAAGAAGGAATAGCAAACCATCGAAATATGATGGATTAGATAATGAGGATAATAAAGATGTTTTATGTTATAAATTCTATGAGATAATAATCATACTTCTGTTTTAATGAGAATGCTACTCAATGAAGAAGTTGCTTGTGGGGAGCAATCTGCCCCACTATCAGGTGGCTAAATCTGGTGACAGTCTGTGTGGGTTTGGGGGAGTATTTTTTAATCTGCTATTAACTTTATTAGTCCCAGTGGAAATCTCAACCCCATCTCTTGCTATTATTCCTCCCCTAATAATCTCCTGTATTATGAGAATGAATATAACATTAATAAACCAAAAATAAATTCAAGTTACTTTATTTGCTGTCTTAGCCTATCTTGTAGGAAGAGTACAGTCCTTGGACTGTTGTTTTTATAACATTGGCAATGCTTAGATACTGCAGGGCTGGGTGTACTTAGTGATCACACAGAGATAATTTTATCAGTTGCTGAAGAACTGAATATATTTCCCTGCTTCAATTCTATTGGTCTATCTGCACATAAACCTGGTATATGTCCTCTGGTAGTTCTTCTCCCTAGAGATACTAATTAGAAAATCAGTTCAGAAAGTGTTCATGTTATTTTTGTTATCTTTTTTGTCTGTGGATAAATACATGTTTTTCTTCATGTTTCTTGATCTGATCCCCTAAATGAATAAGAATAGAATGACCTTGACTTCTTTCTGATAACCTTTTAGGAAGGCACCTGCTTTCCTACCGATGTTTTCTCCTATCTACATATCTACTGGAGTCTGGATCTTCTTTCCTTTTAGGAATTCGTCTTCTGTAGATTCCACTTTTCTTGTTTCCAACGTTTTTGTCATCCTTCTGTGGCTAATTCTTCATGTTAGACCCCAGTTCTTCTCACTTAAGCGAGATTGAATAAGAAAGAAAAGACTTGCGGAATCAAACAAAAGGTGCTAAATAATCCTCCTGTCTCCAATTCTAACTGCCATCCTCTATTGTTAGGACCATCTTAGGAAAACTTTGCTGAGAGCCTTTGAATTTATATTCTGTCCATTTGCAAATACGATCTCTTTTCTAAATGCATACTACTTGCTAGGAAACCAGCAAAGCAGGGCAGACTACTGATGTTGTATATAGCCTTCTACAAGTAAAATATTTGCTAATTTTTGTCTGGTTATGTCCTTTAGTAATTGCACAAAGGATCCTGTGTATAAATTAGCATTTCTGAAGAACATCCCCAAAAGAAATTTGGAGGAATGTCAGAGAAGAGATTAGAGGAGTTCCTCTGTGGGAGGTACTTTGCATACTGATGCATTTTTCTCTTTGTTTGTAGTTTGTTTGTTTGGCTATTTATCATTTGCCATCTTCAGGAGGAAGACTTACAAGTTTTTAAGAGACTAGGTTACATGGCAGCAAGGGCTATACTTCTCAAATTTACTATGCTACAGCCCCATTTTCTAATGACAACAGAGCAATTGCAGCTTCTATGTAGATCATCATGTACCTGCCCTCTGGTTCATAAGGCAGTGGTGCCTCTGTCAGTCCTTTCAGTTATGTATTTTGGTATGCAAGTCCATGGCATAATTCTGTTTGGTCTCCATCAGTATTACAGTGTGTGATTTTGAACAAGTTACTACACTGTTCAGTAGCTGTTTGTGCTCTTGCCTGTTGCCTGTTTTGTCTATTGAGGTATGAACAGACATATTCATGATCAGCTAAATGCCATCAGACTTGATCCAGAGGGGAGCAATCTCTATAGACATGGATCACAGCCACTATGTTATGCTACTTAAACTAATTGTTTTTCTCCGTCCCATTAAAATCTCTCTTACTTCAATGAACTGGCCTAGCTCACAGGAAATAGTAGAGAAATTTCTTCAATATATCAAATTATTTGTTGTTTCCTCTAGTATTGAAGCCCCGTTCTTGCTTGAGTAGGCACTTCAGGGGGATGAGAGCACCCACTGAAGCACTGGATGAGTGTGAGAAAAAGAGGCTATCATTGTGCCCTGATGCGAAGTTCACTCTTCACATGAGGAGGTTTAGTCCTGCTTATCTTCAAAAACTTTAATACAGAGATAGGTTCAGCCTTTTTCAAATCTGGAAACTTGGCTGACCCTCCAGAGACCATTTATTTGCATTCAGTTCATGAAGTGATTCATTTAGTACACTAACAATTTGCTGAGTATAATGCTTCTAGGTTTCTCTTTGGACTGCAGATATGGGGATGTGGAGATGAGATATTAAGAGCCTTGACAAAGCTGCTTCCCCTTTTTGACAGTCTTGTGAGGAGTGTTTGGTTTGGGTTTGTGGCCTTCAGATAGAAAAGAGAATTAATTTGTTTCCACTGTGTATAAACATAGGAATTGCATTGTTATTATTTTCAGACACTTATTCTCCCTTACTGTTTCAAACCTTGGGGTCTTGTTGATGTGCCCACTCTAGGAGCTGTGGACAGGAGGCTGTAGTGTTTCTTAACCTCTGAGCACTTTTCTGCAGAGGTCTGGATGAGAACACAAGACACTTCATAGTAGATAAATTCCTGTCTAATGTTTTCTTTGCTTTACTTCTGCAGAGTGATGCAGAAGTGGAATTAATGAAAACCAACATTTTGTCAGTTGCAAGGACCCATAGGAATCTCTGTCAATCTTTGTAAGGAAGTGCCATCTGCAGCCTATCTTAGGCAAACTGTTTCCTGATAATTAAGGTTAGTAAATAAGTCTTTTATTTTCCTCTGAAATACACAGCAGGGAAGGTTGCGGCTAATGGGAATTTTGGATGCTCAGCAGCTTCCAGGGTTAATTTTTTCTCTGCAGGATTTAAAGCTAACATGTCACAGTTCTGTAGGACAAACTGAAGAATGTGTTCTGGGAGAGATGCCTAAACTATCAGAGAACAGGACTGTTTATAAGAATATAGGTGCTCAAACAATAACGAGCTTTTTCTTTTATTCTTATTAATAATCACACTTCACTGTAGCTTCTTAGACTTTGATGCCTTTTACTAGCCACGATTACCAAAGGGTAGTTTACTTAAGAAAAAATTTCTTGCCAGCAGAGTGCCAGACCTCAATTTCAGCTTCTGAGGAAATAACCACTGCAAGATCAGTGCTTTCTGTGTCCCGTACTGCTTGTTCTGCTCAGTATAACTTCAGGGTAACATTTTATTCCCAAAAGGCAGCCTAGTTAGCTGTAAAAGAATAATGATTTCCCAGTATCAGGCAGAGAATAGGACTTTCAGATATCCCCAGAGCCCACAAATGTGCCTGGCACCTGTGTCTCTTGGCCTAAACATCCTGGGTTTTTCTGACCTCTTCTGGCTCAGAGGATCACAAGCATCGTTTGGGGAAGCTTCCTTATTAAGAGCTGTGAAGATCTGTCTGTAACCAGTGTGTGCCATATCTTTGTGACAAGTTATTTTGCTTAGCTTTATTCTGAAGTCAGAAGAACAAATACAGGAAGAGCAGACCCAAGCTCTGATGAACTTTGAACTTATTTGAATATGAAGCTGATTAGCTACAATAGAGAGAACCACCGTGGTCTGAACACCCTGAAATTCAGCACAGTAAGCTCCTGCATCTAAGTCTTCTGGTTCACATACATCTTTACCTGTATCCATGTGAGAGATGTCAGCAGCTTCAAGCCTCCTTCCCAGAAATACAGGGGTGTTTCTCCATTGAGTAATGCTGCTGAGTTGAGAGATGACACAGAGGATGTCCCAGCTTCTGGACCCCTGGGTTTTCCCCAGGTGTCAGGTCACTCCTCCTCACAGATAATTGCTTACCATCATCATCTAAAAGAACTACATCTTCCTTGACTAGATTTACAGGTACAACCACTTAAAAAAAAAAAAAGTATTCACACACAGTGAGGTAAATATGCAGGTTTATTGCAGCCAAGCCACTCCTTTCCCTGCTCATTCCTTCTCAGACCTCTGCTCGTGGACGTTAAAACCCTGAGCACCTTTGGCAGGGGGACTGACCTCTGAAATCTGCAGCACCTGTAGCAGAGGAACAATCCTTGGGAAGAAATTGTTGTCTGAGGAAAAGCGGCATCTTCAACTTGTGTCCCATGGGAGACAAGTGAATCTGAAGTTATATATTATATAAGACATAGGGGATGACAGTGGTTTATCATTAACCTGAACTCTGCAAGAAGTATATAAGGAGAGAAAGAAGAAGAAAGCCAGAGGAGCTGCCAGGATGCAATCTGACATAAGGATCAACAATGCTGCGGACATCTCTGTTATTGTCATCTATTTTGTGGTAGTCCTGGCAGTGGGACTATGGGTAGGTTGGGATCTTATTTGTTTTGTTTTATTTTATTTTAATTTATTTTATTTTACCTAATGAATTAGTAGTTTATATAGTCTTGGGAGTAAATTAGAATGTATTATTGTATAAAGATTTTGGTGCTTAATTTAGATAGTTAATAAGTGCATGGTTAGGAAAATGTGCATATTTACTGGACAGGGGATGGTCACCTAGGGAAGCATCCGTTTAGGTGGAGGTATGGAACTAGTGAGGAAGGTGGAGTGATGAGGTTTGTGTGGGGAAGGAGCTGAGAGGTCTGATCAGTAATGGTCAGGGCAGCTGGCTCCCTGTTGGAAAGCAGGCTGGAGATGGAGATGGGATTTAGCACCACCGTGAGGAGTGATGCAATAGGAAACGGAGAAGAAAGGAGATGAGGACAATGTGTGGGGAGGGTGTAGCAGAAAAACTGCAGCTTGACTGTGTGACAGACCAGGAACTGCAGAGCACTCTCAGCAAAGGATGGGATGAGATAGGGCAACATTGTGGGTTTCTTTGCCAGCATGACCTTGACTTCAGGGTGCAGTGTCACTGAAACTGAGAAAGGAACAGTTTCAGGGGTGGCAAGTGCTGGCAATGACTTTCCGTGGGTGATCTAAGCCCAGTGGTGCCCCCTGCCCTCACCCTGGCAGTGCTGAGTGTGCTGAGGGCTGCAGGGGAAAACTCGGGGCCTAATCCGAAAACAAAGCCCAGTGCTTTCACAGCTGATGGAGAAAGGCAGATTCTATCCTTTGGTGTAATGTCTGTGCTGAAGCCTTTGAAGATAATAGGCCAATACTGTCAGATACAAAGCTGTAAACAGTGGAATGTCACTAAATTTCAGTCTCCTTAGGGCAAGCTCTCTGGTCACTTGCACACCTGACCATTAACAGGCAAAGAGAAGACACTGTCCTCTGCTTGTCATGAGCATCCCAGGGGTCCATTTGCCAGCACAGAGGAGTCAGCTGCCAAACAAACCTCCCTTTCTAGCATCCTAGCAATGTTTTGAAGAGCACAAAAGATTTAGGGCGTACACAAAGCGGACACCTCCTTTTCTTCTTTCTCATGGTAGCAGATGCCAAAACTGTAGCAAAAAGTCTTAAGCCCCCAGTGTACCTGAAGACCTCGCTGCCTTGCAGGAGGGAGCTGGATCTTTGCCACAGAAGTCTGGCTGTTGCTGTATTTGAACTTTGTATTAAAGATCTATGACAAAAAAGGGCTGATCTGTGGCTTGTCAGGCAACTGTTTGCTAATTAATTCTTGGAACAGTTTTTTTTTTCTAGCAACAATGTCCTTTTTGTTGGACAAATACATAATCAGTTGCTGTGTGTAGTTAAGTGTAAATCTATTGTATTTATTTCCTTTCTTCTGCATCAGGAGATCTGGTTAATTTTCCCAAGTCGTCTTCTTTATTTCCCTGTTCAAAGTCCATCAGAGGAGACAATGGGAATCCAATATTTGGATCAGTGCCATTAAAAATTGGACTAAGCTTCTCTCTAAAGCCCATCCCTTGACAAATACAAAATTAATGTGTGAGCAGGAAAGATTTGTTGGCTTCTTCTTTTGAACTTCAGAGAGAAGTGGGTACAATGCCAACATCAGAACAAGAAAATAGATTTTTGTAGGTACCTGCTGGGGCTGGATAGTATCGATTAAAAAAGCTTCATGCTTTCTGTTAATGAACTTGCAACTTACAGTCTTTTTTGATGCCTGAAATCAAAGGCATTGCACCCCTGATGAAGTGTCTATATGAGCTTTTGAGTTATTTTTTTCATTAAATTTTTTTTTTAATGTTTTGCACTGTAATGAAAGATGAAGCATTGACGCTTGGATAGTTATGTAGACCTAGACAGAGGTTCACCTGCATTATTTTCTTCATCATAAGCTTGTTCTTTTTAGCCACGCTGTTTCTTCCACTTTACCCTCCCCATTTATTTTTATCCCTTCATTCTAGCTGTTTGTTCTTAGTCTGTGTATAGCTTGTCTATTACACTGAAAATATGATTCAATCTTACTTTCTTTCTCTTTTTGTCCAGGCTATGTACTCAACCAACCGGGGGACAGTCGGTGGATTCTTTCTGGCTGGACGAAGCATGGTCTGGTGGCCGGTGGGTGTCATATATTGTGTGTGTATATAAAACATATGTATGTGTATGTGCATCCACTTCCAAACTCCTTCTCTAGCCATGGTGACACAAGCCAAACTGCACAACAAAGAGTCACCTGATGGGTAGGGAAAAGTGTTGAGGGAATTGTCTGTGTTGAGCTCTGAGCTGTCTTGGTTACTTGACCGACTTCTTTGAACACAGATACATTGGTAATGTCAGTGTAGACAAATCCAGTGCTTTGCCTTTCAGCCTACTTTAAAACTTCCTAATATTTTGTGTGTTTTACTTTCACTGCACTCAAAGGAGCTGGCTCATTTTGAGGTTATCACAGAAGAACTATTTTACTGAAAATTTTCCTTGTGCTGCTCTATTGTTTCCACTTTTGGCAGCAAATTCTGGTATGTACAAGGAGAAAATCCTGGAAATACTCTGATAAGTTATTGCTAAAATATAGTTTAAATTTATATAAAGATTATCTGTGACTTGTATTGATTGTCTTCTGTGGATATGCATTCTCTTCCAAGGTGGAGAAAAGGAGTCACAGACACAAAATATGTTCATTGCCATCCATCTGGCCTCTCACAGAAATTATGTTAGAAAGAATGATCTACTTCTTCCAGACCATACAGTCTGTTTAGTGTGACTTCTTGGGAAGGCAGAAAACTTAGAAAAACTTTCATTTTCTGTATTACTTGTGTTGTACATGCTTCCCTGTGCTTGAGTGGAAATCCTCAACGTTCCTGATCTTGCATTCAGACTCCAAAAATATTATTGCACTTAATTAAGAGTTCTGATTCTATATTCTAACTGGATTCAGTTACAGGATCAGGGCAAGTAAGAGTAAATATTTGTTGTCTAAAAATTTAGGAATTTTCTTAAAGTAGGCTGCAGAAATACCTACACATCTTTCAGTCTCCTTGTTCTTCAAGGAACTGCTCTTTCTGCCTTTAAAAGGGATTGGGACTGCCTCTTTAGTGACATAAAAATATTAAAGGCCAGTGACAGTAAAAGGTGTCCACATTTGGCATAGTAGACCTATGAAAATCCAGGTTCCATTGGAAGATTGAGGAAAGAGAGATTCCAAGTTATTTTAAGATAAATCCCATTATTCTAGGGGGAGAGAAAAAATGCCACCAGATTTCTTTGCTTAACTGTCACTTTAATCTGTGGGCTGGTTTTAACCTTGTGCAATTGTCTGTGCCTGTCAAGGGTGAATGTGAATACCCTTTTGTGCAGATGTAAATGAAGGCGGAAGAAGCACGGCAGGAAAGACTCACCATAAAATCTTGTGTCTTGCTACAGTGGCACTGAGAACGCCTAATGGTTCCCCTAAGATCCAGGGGAGATTATCTAACCCTGAGTTCTCTGCCAGCACAAACCCAATAGATTCAGCAAGTTCCCTTCCTCCAGTGGGAAGACAAAAGGGATGACCCCACATTGCAGTGGTTGCTGCTAGGATCATCTCTTTCTCCTGCCCAAACTCTGCAAGCTCAGCATGGGTGAAGTCAGTGCAGTCTAAGACCATCTCTTCAATCCTTCCCTTTGGAATGCCAGGAGAGTCTTTCTGCACCATAAAAATAAACCCTTCTTGCTGTTCTTGGTGGTATCACTCAAAATAAACAAACAGCAAGCACTCAAACCACAAACTAAATACCGTGTCAGCAGCACCACCTTGGAAAGTTTGCCTTGGATAAAAAGAGATTCCAAAACACCTATTCCTGCAGTTTAGCAGGTAGATAGGATGTCCATCACCCAGCACAATCTGGGCTGGAATGACTAGGAAACCAATGAAAGTATAGAAAGTTCAGCCAAAGATGAGATCTCAGTTCTGCAACAGCTCACACTCTGTGTATTCTTTTAATTCTTCTGTGCTTTGACTTTTCTTTTATGCCATGCCAGGACTAACCTGGCAGGGTTCTGGAAGGCCCAGATGCATTTCCACAGGCTGTAGCTGAGAGGCAGGGTGGGGGAAGTTTTTTTTTAAGCGGACTTTCATTTATCAGATTTCTTCCCTGCAATTTCAGGATAATGACCCTTACCATGGAATTGCTTTCTGTTACAGAGAAAAAAGAAACAAAAAAATCCTTCAACAAACTTGTTATAAACTTAAATCCCTTAAGCAAGTTGTATTTTTCAGTGGCTGTGCTATGTTCTATACTCTACTGGGCAGCTGTAAGTGTTTTTTCTGACCCTGGGGGGCAAAAGGCTCATTAGCAGTATATTAAGATCTCTGACTGACAACCCTGGGAAACAGATTCTGTTCACTTAAATGGTATAACAGCTGTGGTTTAGTAGACTAGAGGAGACTCTGGCAACCAAGGGTTGGAGGTTAGTCCCACTTTTTATATGAATTTTGCATGTTTGTCAGTCACCCTGCCTAATTTCTCAATGTGTGAAGTAGGAACAAGGCAGTTATCCTGGGCCAAATATGTCCAACTTTAGCCCTGATTGTTGCCTACAGCAGAATCCATGGAGGTTGCTTAGTATTTTGCAGAACCAAGCCCACAGTTAGTCTTTTCTGGCTGTTCTGCTGAGGTAATAGGTCACTTCTGTGTCAGTTCACTGGAATCACTGCCCTGTGCAGTGGATGAGCCAACTCAGTAGTTCCAGTAGTTAATTAGGGGTCAAGGTATACAATTACATTCTCCCTGATTGCCAGAAATTAAATCCATTGTGCGTTAATCACAATGGTATGAAATGCTATGCCCTTTCCACAGACTTTTTATAAAAACTGAGAGAAGAATCTTCAAAAAACTGGTTTTGGGTCCCTTGGGCTTTGAGGGAAATGTCTTCTGGAAAGACACATATGGCTCTTTTAATACTCTTAATGAGCTCTGCTTTTCCCCAAAAGGTACCAAGAAGCTTAAGGAAAGTGACAGCTTTGTAACCTTGGGCCTTGCAAACAGGACTTCAGCTTCTTTTATTAGAGGTAGGAGTTAGGTTCAGCCATATGTGCTCTACCTTTGTAAGAAATGAAGCAGCTACTCCTGGAGAACAGTCAGCTTTGGTAGCAGCAACTCTCATAAGAATGACAGGGTTGCATACACAATTAAAAACAAACCCCAAAACCCAACAACTTCAATTTTGAAGCTTTACTCTTTTGAATTTTGTTCTTCAGGTTCTGTGGTTTTGCAGAGAGAGCTGTCTGCATAAAATGATGGGTTGCCTTATATTCCTCAGTTCCTAGGGCATAAATAGGGCAAAGAGTATCTGCTGAGCATCTCAAGTCCAGCTCTGGTTAGAAAGATTTACTGAATAATAAGTATGAAGCATGCAGAGTCAAGGACATACTACACCTTAAACAGAAATGTCACTCAGCTC
This sequence comes from Hemiprocne comata, assembly GCA_020745705.1. Classification (NCBI taxonomy): domain Eukaryota; kingdom Metazoa; phylum Chordata; class Aves; order Apodiformes; family Apodidae; genus Hemiprocne; species Hemiprocne comata. Next base: position 10,499,824 of record CM036602.1, on the reverse strand, counting down.
GTTTGTTGTAATTTATGTGTTGAACTTTATGATAGAGGTAAGAATTGAGGAGAAAAAACCCAACAGGTTTTTTGCTTCATTTCTCCATGACTTGTTTTCATGGCCACCAGAACTGACCACTTGCATGATTTCTCTGTTCTCTGCATCCAACTAAGTTTTACATATTCTCAGAGGTGTCCCCACTTGCTGAACCTGACAGTGCTGTGAGGAGCCAGGAAAGACAACTCTGGTATGAATAAGATTGGTATTTCTTTTCCTTACAGAAAGCGAAGTAAGAAATAAACTTATTTTGTCAAGTTCCGTTCAAAAAATAGTGTGAAATCAATAGTTTTCAGAACAAAAAGAATAATAAAATAATCAAAGCAAAACTCTGGTAGAAAAGGAAAAGTTCAGTGAAAGAGATTTCTATGAGAATCTGTCAGAATTTTCCAGCTAGCTGGGAGGTGTTGTTTCTGTCTCAGAGGACAAAGGTGGGAAGGTATCAGATCAGCCTGCTTGGACTGTGCCATTGGGCTCGCTGGAGGACACAGACATGTTATTGATGTGTACTGGATATTCATCTCTCTCGCTTACTGAACTGGGAAGTGTATAAATAGGGTTTAATTTGGCAATAATCTAATACGTAGCATTTGCAGAGTAATTGGGAAAGCAGAGTAAAAGCCTACACTTCTGTCTTTGGATCTCAGAGCCTTGGAAGGGTGGCAGTAATACTTCATTGCAAGCAGTGTACTGATTTTTCCAAGGTGACTAAGGGTCATCCCGAAAAACTCAGGCAGAAAACATGATGTCCTTCCATCAGAGTGAAGTCACATGTGGCAGGGAACAGTCATGAGTTGAAAAGGATAAAGAGTGACAAGGAGTAGTTCTCAAACAAGGGAATGAGAAATTTGTCCAGGGAAGAGGGGCTCGAGAAGCAGCTTCTGCAGGTGACCCATGGGATGAGTGATTCCTCAGGGCAGGGCTCAGGACCTCACGCTGATTTGAGGAAGCCTCTGCTGTTCTCTATAAAGGGGCAAGGTGTGCTTGGGATTGAATAAAAGAGTTTGATACTGAGCTAACACTTTGAAACAAGAGAGTGGACATTAGGGGCATAAGATATGTATGAGCAGGTCCTGGGAGGGAGAAAAGACATAAGATGTGAAGTCTACACGGTGCTGCTGCAGTGGTCACTGATTTGGAAAGTACATTTTATGTGATTTGGGAACAGCAAGTACCAGGATGTCAGTGCATCCTCAAGTTAATGAAAAGAGCAAGGTGAAACAGTTAATGAGTAACATGGAAAAACATAGTGGTCATCATCTGTCTGCAGTGTCGTGGTCCTTTTCCTGAACAGAGTTAAAACCTGACCTCTTAAAAGATTTTAATGGAGTTAATGTTCCACGTTGGCCTCAGATTAGTTCAGTTTTTTTGTCCTCCTTTTCCCCCTTAACAGCTTTTGTTCCTTTCAGTGAGCCTTCTTTACTCTTCCTCCTAAATCTGTTTTTAAAATCAATCCACTAAGTCCACATTCACTGAGAACAGTTTAAACTTCTTTAAAATTGTTCCTCTCTGTCACCCCCCAGCTTCAGCTCTGTGTTCTTTAGGTCATGCATAGATGTACTGCAGCATCTACCAATGGCAAATCAAGCATTTCCAATCATCAGCCTTTTCAGTACAAAAATACTGCACCAGTAAGTCCTTCAGCAAGACAGCTTGGTCCCACAGCTTATCTGCCTTCTTCCCTCATCCTTAAAATACTGCCATGGCAGATTGGAAATTTCTCTTTCCCCTCTGGCATCAGCAGCTAACAGGGTGCAGTGTAGCTGGTAAACACTCCTCTTGCTTTAACCACCCTGCAGTTTGGAGGGTGATCCATTTTCCCAGCTATGATGAAGCCATGCTCTCCCCTTCCATGTATACACAATACAAAACATTTTTTAAATGGCATCCATTATTAGTATGTGTTGACCTTACAGTTCTGCTGCACTGAGTGTTCCTTAATTCAGAGAAGAAGATTTAGAAAGGGAAGGTGGTCTCTGCATTCACATTGTTTTGTCCTTGTGCTGGCCCTAAAACATGTTGGTAATTTTGCTTTTTTTTGTTTGTTTGTTTTGTACTTCTATTACAATACATTTGTACTCTGGATAAAGTTGGGTACACAGCATTGTCAGTGAAGGTTACAATATGTCCTGGTGTTTCAGCCACTGAGCCAAAGCTTACTACAACTGTCAGTTCTTAAGGTTCTTCATTAGTTGCTTTTGTTACTTGGATCTGCTGGCAGTACATTTTAAGCTTTTGAACCAGGAGAGGGAACACATTAAATAAAACCAGAGATTAATGTGGTTAATCTTTTCTAGTGATTGCATTTCTAGTAATCTAGATTGAAGTTTAATTATTCATCTCCAGGGAAAGCACTGGACAACAGTGCTAATGCCTGGTATAAATGGTGTATTTTTCTTCACAATCATTGCTGGGAAAACACTGTTGCTGTCACAGAGAGGTCAGAAGAAAAAGTTTTCTTTATTACCAGTGATCTCTCTGGCCTGTTTGCTAATACTTGTTGCAACACTTACCATTCCTGTAGAAATACCTGTCATATGACAAACTGGCTACATTTCTGTAGGGCACAACTAACTTCTAGAAATGTGTAAGAAAGAAGAATAATCCAGAACTGAGTGAACTTAGACATAAATCTCTTGTCACAGCAAAAGGACAGTTTCTCTGCAAAAAGACTAGGAAAAAATCAAGAAATCAAACTGAGAAAAGGAGGAAAAAGTAAGCTTGGAAAAGTCAGACTGGAATCCTCTTATGAATTTTATTTGCATGTTGCATATATAAAAAATGGGTGAGGAAAATCTATTTTGGGATTGGAGATCAGACTTGTGAGATGAAGAGCATGGCTGTTATTCCTGGCTATGGCATAGCTCTACAGAATAAATCTGATCATCAAAGGTGGATTTCTATGATGAAATCCCTTTTTAACCTCCTTATCTCAGGCAGTTGTTCCTGTGCTCTCAGAAAGATTGACTAAATTTTTACTACTACTCAAAGAAATCACTGCACTGACTGCAGACCTGGAAATTTGTAACTATTCCTTTTATATACATTCTAGGACCTTAAAAATCTCCCAGTGAGTTGCAGACAAGGAATATTTCTCCCTTTTGTAAGGTGACTCCAAACATATTCCAGGTACCTGTACTTGGGAACTACATAAGGAGAATGTGCTGGATGCAGGGCCTGTGGTCATACATCTAAAAAACCATGTTTAAACACCTTGGGATCCTTCAACATGAGAGATCTACCTCAAATGAGAGCATTAGAAGCTGGTCAGCAGAGGTTCTTTTGCCTACTTTCCATGTGCTATTCTTGCATTTTAAACCCTGTTTCCTTTGTAGCTTTCAGAGGACATAAAGCAACAATAGAAGTGGATTAAAAAAAAGTTCACTCACCTCCTTTCATCTCGGAACTACTCCAGTTCACGTCTTCTGCCTACAATACCCAATCCAACCTCTTTTTATGCTTGAGTTCTTACCATGCATCCTTCAAAGTTTGACCTTGCAAATTATCGTTAGGCATTTCTGCTGCCTTTATTGGTTTCAGTTTGAGAATATGAAGCTCATACCTTTTCCCTTCTTTTCTATTGTCTGAGCTATTTGTTGAATTAGTAGATCTCTTGGCACAATCTGTCTTTTGTGAATGGGTCCTGCCTCTCTGTAATCCAACATAAACCTTTCATTTTTTTAATCTCTTCCTGTTCATGAATTCCTATGTTCTCCCCACTGTTCCATTTGTATGATCAGTGCAATATTTTGGGGTCTTAGAGATCTAGTACTTCCTAAATATAACTCCTTGATTAGCTCTTTTTTGTACCTTCCAGAAGCACTTTCTCACCAGATATTTCTGCCATGCAGCTTTCAGAATTAATTAAGTAATTGAATATCTTTTGACTAAAGGTGAACCAAGCACGTCGTCTGTATAATTCTCCTGAATGACACATTTAGTTCCATAGACTGTGGAATATGAAACAGGGAGTGCCAGTGTGACAAGAGGTTATGCACTGATTGTTTCCTCCTTGAGCAAGACAGATTGCAGTCTTCTTCCCTAATTGTTTGGATATCACCCAAATGTCAGTCGAGTTTTGCAAATATTTAAAACTCAGTATTGATGTAATAAACCGTTTGAGTCAGCTGGAAGAAGATCTTTTATGCAACATCCTATTCTTTTGCATTGTTGTAGATATGATGGGTGGAATCTCAGGTTTGAGAAGGAGCAATAAAAGGGAGTCTCAAAAGCTGTCAAGGAAGCTGGTTGTCAATCATCCTCATCAGCGCCATCTGATGATAGACAGGCCGGAGTGCAAAGTGCCAAGTGAACATGATTTTTTCGAGTTAACATGAACAGGACCTAAGAGACAAATATTGTTCTTTCTGTTTCCAGATTGGAGCTTCTCTTTTTGCCAGTAACATTGGCAGTGGACATTTTGTGGGGATAGCAGGAACAGCAGCAGCTGGAGGAATTGCCATCGGAGGATATGAATGGAATGTAAGTGGCATGCATTTAAATGAACATATTTGTGACATCAGAATTATCTGCAGAGCTTAATCAAAGTAACATTGCTTAGCAATTCAGGACTATCAGACTTTGTGCTTGGCAACACTTGTTCTCTCTGCAGACCAGTAAGTGCCAATGTAATCTGCTATTTAGCTCATCTTCCTTGGTCCTTGTCCAAGCCGTTAGGAGAAGATGACCTTTTTCTGTTGAATGAGGCTTTTTAGAGAGCATTTGAACCAAATAAATTGGTGGATTCTCTTCTCTATACATATCTTTGAATTACTTTAAAAGTATTTATAAAGAGCACTTTCAGACTGCAGGATGTTGGGAAGAATTTATCAGTTTTGTAATCCATAGTATTTTTTACAGCATTTTACTATGGGGGAAATGTTGAAGGGGCTTTGATTTCTTCACAGGCTAGAAGAAATGTTGAACATCCTTCATAACCACCTGCATTCCAAAAATCTTTTCCTCTTTACTTTTTCCTTCCCTATGTGTGTATGGTTGCAGTATAGGGTAGAGAATATCAAAGCTGACTTGAAATGAACTTCTTGAGGTACCAGTAGTGTTAACTGCAACTGCATGGAGATTCACAGGAGCAAGTTCAGTCCATTTCCATGTATTCTCAGGCTCTGTGGGTGTGGATAGTAATGCCCTTGTTCTGCTTAATTCACCTTCATGGCAGGGATTATACCATGACACAAAGGACTTAATGAGTGCACATAGGTCAATACTTCCTTGCATTTAATTCTGCCCAGTGAAAGAAGCAGGCCACCCTGAGGGGTTTGGCTTTTTTCCTTAGCAAGTAGATGGTTGCTGCAAATAACCAAGTACTTATATGATATAAATATTTAAAGAGAAGGATAAAGGAAGGCTAAAATGAACTCTTTGAGATGTGCAAAGTTGTGTCATCTTTCTCTATTTGGTTATACTAGCCCTGTAACAAACCTGATTCCCCTTCTCTTTGAACCAAAAGTAGTAAAACCAAAACAGAACAAGCGTTGCTTAAAATTTATTGTTATTCAAATCTCTAGGAGCCATATCCTTCTTCAAACATACCCACTTCTAACACTTTATCTCCTGGGAGATTCTCTGTGGACTAATATCAATACACAGGGCACAACAACTGCTGTTTTAGGAAGCAGCAATGATGCACGTGTGTATTTGAGCAGACACTGCACAGGTCAGTACTTATGACACTGTACTGATGTACAGCTTAACAGACATGGTGGAAATATTACTCTTGACTGTATTATCTGATTCTCCAGTTGAAATAAATACTAAGTTTGTCTCTTATTGTGCTTGTGTATCACTGTGTCACTGAAATTGTTTCTAATGTGTATTAGTATGACAGCAGAAGCTGACCTAGTGTTTCTTGTCCATCTTGTGGTTTCGATCTAAGGGTAGAACTTAAAAGACAGAATAAATGCAGAGTTCAGCTTTGAGAGCAGGAATTTGTTCTATATTTGTAGATTTAAATATATACAGCTCTGTATCAGACAGCATTTGCTAGCCATTTAATTCAGAAAACTGTAACACTGCAATATGGTAACATCTATAATGCACAAAATGTACATGGTAACACAACATATATTATGAAATGGTAATGTGAAAATACAAAATATTTTACAAAATGCAGGTGGTACATCCTGTACAGTATGTGGGATTGATGTAAAACATATGACCATCTCACAGAAACCCAGTTAATGATCAGAGGCAGTTGATCAAAATAATGATCAAAAGAAGTGCTGCTCTCCCCAGGACCTAGATTTACAGATGTCCCCACATACCATTGCAGCATGCCTGATTGTGAGTGGGAAAGTATCCTGCATTAGTGGCTCTGGGATCAAGATGCTAGCTGATAGGTCTCAGGTAGCAGACTTCACCCTCCTTAGTTTTTCCCAGAAACAGTAATCTTATGGGCTCATTGCAATTTAACCATCATTAAACCAACCTCCCTGGGCCTGCTTAGGACAGTCTGGTTGTGCTATGACACTAGAGGGCAATCCTGTGAGCAGAAATCAGATCTTTTTCTAGAAAATATATTATTAACATGTGTGCTTCTCTGGAACATCTGGCATGAAATCCAGGCTGCTCAATACCTGGCAATTTTTTTGGCCAAGGTTTCATTCCCAAATTTGCAATGGTAAATCAAAGGACAGGGCAGTTCCTCCTCGCCCCCACCCCTTCAATTCCCAGGTCTATGTGGTTTCAATGATCTCTAGCTGCTGTTGGGGCTGATAAATAGTCACTGGGAGTGCTGTCTAGACTGAGGAGGCTAATTCAGTGATCTTGTCTTGGCTGCAGGCTCTGATATTTGTGGTTGTTCTAGGATGGCTGTTTGTACCCATCTACATCAAAGCTGGGGTAAGTCAAAGCAGTTTGTTACACTTTTCTTTGCTGCTCATGTTTGCAGGTCAGGTCTTGATTATTGCAAAGCCATTATGAACAGCATGAGATCTGAGCAGGCCAGAACTGTACTATAGAATGTCTGTATGTCTGGGAAGTGATCTGAGACCTGAGCTGAGATGTACCTGGTACTCTCTCCTTGTTCTCCTTTGATTCCTGGAGCTGCTCTTCCTTGCAACTGTATTTGCAGCTCCCCTCCCTTTGCCCTCCACTCTTACAGTATCTGAGTAGCAAAAAGCTTTCTCTGATTTGCTTTGTATCTGTTCCTCATTATCTGAAACCTTATCTATCCCCCCTGCAGGTGGTGACAATGCCAGAGTATCTGAGAAAGCGTTTTGGTGGGAAACGGATTCAGGTCTACCTGTCAGTCCTTTCTCTGATCTTGTATATTTTCACAAAGATCTCAGTAAGTATAACTTTTACAGCATTTCTTCCATCCTACATTGATCTAAAGAAAAGAAACACCCATTTACAACATTGCTCACACAATTGGTCTGATTTGCAGCTCTTGTTTGAATTAAGGATGGTAAAAATATGATTTTGTGTTTTCTTCATTCTGTCTAGTGAGATTGTGTATCCACATCTGCTCTGCAATCTGATTTTTTTTTTCCCTTCCTGGCAGTGTCTCTTGATGCTCGTTGTGCTTTCTCTTCCTTTTTTAGGTTTTTAAGGTTAGGTAGGGTGGAGGAAGCTTGTGTTGTATTACAGTCTATTATCTTAAGGATCTATGAAACATGTGGAGGAAAAGGTCACAATCTATCAGTTTATACCCTTTTATTTGCTTCAGTTCTCAGAGAAATAATAGCTGCAGCTTGTTTAACCATATAGCTTTAGAAACTTTTTAGTATTGCTTTGGGCACACAACAATCCCAGTCCAGCACCCAGGCCCTTCTCCTGAGGGGAATGAACAGTTCTGCTTGGTTCCAGAAGAAAAAGTGTGGTTTTGGGTTTTCAGGGAGCAGGAATTTTTGACTCCAAAATTCATACTTACTGTTTTAGCATCCTGTGGTGAACATGCTATATCAGTAACACAGATGAGGAAAAGAGCAAGAGGGCTATGGAGAAAAAGAAAATAATAGGAATTAGAAAATAAGAGAGTGGGGAAATCCAAAGTAGGGAAATGATAACAGCTGAGGTGAAGTGGGCAAGTGGTTGGTATAAAGTTTAAGGTACTATGAAGTTAATGTTTATTAAGTAAGTGGTTGTATTGCTGTGAAGTAGGGAAGGGAGCTGGTATTTTCCATATATCTTGAAAGTACTGAGCCTCTGAAGAAGTCCACAGTTCAGGCAGTCTGTTGTTTTGCAGAAGTTGCCATGGCAGATTACTCTTTGCCCCCTGAATGGGAGCTGAGTGATAATAGTGCAATTTAAGCTAAAAGATTGGCCTTTTGCTCTCATTCTCACATCTTCATGATAACTGATCCTTAGAAGGGTTATAAATTAAACAGGTTGGTACTGTGGAGCTGGCCTCAGAGCTGGATTTCCATATATTTCAAAAACATTAGTTAATTTGCTGTTGTTGTGCTTAACTACCATAATCAGAAATCCCAGATATGACACAGAGTTCTGGCAGCTCTAGCAGTTGAAAAACTCTTCCAGTCAGATGACTCACTGTCCTATTCTGCAACACGTTTATAATGAGCCCATCAAGGTGTTATGTAGGTCCTGAATTTACTATCTTTTGTTTCTAACATCTGTCATGCGATTTTGCCCCTTTTCAGTGGGAGTGTCATGCTTCCAGGCAAGCCAGGTTCTCCATTTAAGCTTCCAGTGTGGTCATGAGGCTGAAGCTCCCTCTCCTGCACTTGTGGTCCTGTCCTATTAGGGAGCAAAGCTACAGACAAGAGATCCATCCAGCACCAGATTACCTGTGAAGCATTCCAGCTTCCTGTCCACCCAGTTATTCCAGATGGGGGGGGGGGGGAATTGCCATGAAGCTGTGTCTCTGTGCCATGCAGGGGAAAAATCTGGTGCACAAGCTCCTCTAACCATTCCTCTTGTTTCCCTCATCTGCCCAGAACAACTCTGACAGTGTCTGTCCCATGTACAAATGTGGCTCAGATTTCTGCAGCAGACAAACATGTCTTCTGCACTGGTCTTCCTTCACTGTATTTGGCAGGGCAGGATTTGCCCAGATCTGATTTACTTTCTGTATCTTATTCAGAATAGGCAGAACAGTCACAGTCCTTGGAGGTTTCAGGTACTGTTGAAGGATGTCAGAGTAGGTTTTCCTATACCCTACTGTGCAACACCATGCCCACATTGTCTCCAGGTGAACCAGCTCCAGAAGCAGAAAGGGAAGGGCTATTCCATCCTGGACCAAAGCTTGCTTTGTAGTGCTGGGTAGAGATACACATGCTATATGAAGCTAGCTCAGGTCTCTTCCCAGAGGCATGGTGTATATCCAAACATACCCACGTGTTGACAATCCATACCAGAGCTAGCTTGGGGATTTGCATTTTACTTCCTTGACTGCTGCCTTTACAAACACTCCCTTATGATATTTGGGGCTTATTGAGATTTGTTACAGAGGGATGGGTTTCTGCCCTGCCCTAAGCAGGCAGTCACACCTATCAGTTTGTCTGGCAATGATACTGCTGCTTATCCTTGTAAAAGAGTGGCGTCTTGTTATTTAATGTGCTGCTTCCTTGATGTGTTAAAATATTATAAAATGTTCTTAAAAATATAATTATTATGGCGCTTTCCAATGAACAATATAATACATCAGGTTGTGGAACTCCTGGCATACCCTTTCTGGCACAGTGCCCACCACCATGATGACCAGGTTCCCTTTGCACAACTCTGTACAAGGTCATTACTATTTCTCTCTTTTCCTGCACAGTTTCTCTGTATTTTTTATTTCTCACCTTGTTTTTGTGGATAATCAACCACTTGCCAGACAAGGCCGTGCTGCAAGGTGTTGATTTTTGGGATCAGGACACACATGATCTTTGAGCCCAAAGGATTCTTGTTGCACAGGTGCCTCACATGTAAATGCTTCCTAAGCATGCAGTGCTTGGTCAGTAATGCCCATAGCAGCTTTCAGGGCCTTGCTAGCCACTAGTGTTGCTGATATTGGTCATTATGCCAGAGAAAATGGCCTAGTAAAAATAATATCTTGATGGAGAGTAATTGTCTAAATTATGACAAGACAAAAGGGAATTGAGACCTGAATGCTTTTGAAGAAATCAAAAATTGTAAACCAAAATTTCTAAATGCATGACAGCACTTGCTTTACATTAATTGTGCATCATTTCAGAAGTAAATGTATGAATATAGACTGAGCAGGGGGAGGGAAGGTACAAGGAAAGCCTCCCACTGACCTGTGTGGTGTAGGGGTGAACAGAATGTGCCAGGATAACACTGCAGCTGCCTCCACTTGACTGCTGTCTAGTCTGCCAGTTGCTCCTGTGTGATCTCTGGATGGCTTTGGAGAGATACCTTGTAATGTAAAGGAAAGATTTACTCTATTCTGAGATAAGATAAGGATTAAATAGTGTCCATAAAAAAGTATTAATGAAGAAACAAGGAAATATCGGAAGGAAATTATCTAATTGGGAAGGAGGGGCAGCGAAGTTGGAAGATAACTCAGCAATTCAAAGAAGCAGATATATGGCTTAGGATGCTAAATAATTAACTATACATATATTTGTGGGGCTCATTTCAGAACAATTACTGTTTAATGCATTGTAGGCTAAAAAGAAAGGTCTGAGGCATAAGCTGATCAGTGGTGTGAAAAGATAAGAAAAAATATTCCCATAGAGAGACAGGCCAAAGGATATGGTCTAACAGCCATGAGTGTTAAGAGCTGAAAGTCCTGGTTCCCAGTTCAAACTAAAACTGATAAGAAATCAGATAATCTCAAGCTGCTTCTGAGGCAGAGTTTAGGGAGTGGGACCCTGTTGTGATTCACACCCTGCTTCACAATTTTCTGCAGGTCAGGGCAGTAGGGTTGGAAGACCTCTTGCTGCAGAGGTCCATACCTCTCCTCCTTCTCCAGGCTGAACCAAGGGTGAGCTCATACCCTGCAGTCTTGATTTCAGTGTCACTGGAATGAAGAGGGTTTCTTCATCTGGCATCTCCCAGCTAGCCAGGCTGCATAACTGCTTATTAGTGTATCTGCCTGGCCTCACCTCCCTGTGCAGAGGCCTCCTATAGGTGGTGTGGGGGACAGAAAGGGGGCATGCAGGTGGGATTGGAGATGAGCCCATGAACTGGATGCTCTGGAGCAAAGGAGGGTACAGATGCAGACTTCCTAAAAGCATAAACTACAGTAATGCATTACAAGTGCACTGGGGAAGATAAATAATATTAATGAAAATTATGTCTAAATCAGGAACTGATTTAATGTGATTAAAGTCCCAGAGTGTTAGTCTGAAACCTGGACAATTCCTTGCTTATGCAAGAGTGACAGGTCTCTTCTGTTAGCAAACTGACGTCAATTATTCTGACAGGAACTTAAAAACAGAAATAATAGATGTTGTTTGCCTTTAAACACCATTTGTCTGGAACCAGTAAGACTAGCTATACCACATCTATGCAAGCAGTAAAGAAAAAGTAAGAGACTTATAGAATAGCATGAAATGAAGAGAACCATGCTGTGTCTTGGAGCTGTCACAATGTCCATCCCTGCACGTATCAGCAGGTACAACCTGAGCTGTAAGTAGTTTGTTGTTAAGCTATCTCTCAGTATGTAAGCACAGAGTAGTGAGGTGACTCTGTATCTAGCTAAAATGATCTATTTAAAAAGACCTGGAAGTTATTTGAGAGGTGTTACATCTCGTGTACTGAAAGCAGCATGGCACTGAGAGGAAACAGTACTAAAATGGCCTCTGTTTTCTTTGTTTTCTTTTTGAGGTTGTTTGTTGGGTTTTTTTTTTGTGTGTGTGTGCAGTACTACAATGAGCAGAGTCGTATATTTCAGTACCCTCATCATGAATGTGTAATATGATATCATCATTAATTTAAACATTCCTTAATCTATCATTTTTCCTTTTATAGGCAGACATATTCTCCGGAGCTGTATTTATACAGCTGGCCATAGGGCTGAATCTTTATTTGGCCATAATTATCCTGCTTCTTATTACAGCCCTTTACACCATCACAGGTGAGTTTTCAGAGCAGTCTGATAAATCAAAGATGCTAGGGGAGCCAGAAGAAGACATGAGGGGAGGGCAGTAAGAGGGGAGAAACCTGCAAGGGGAGTTATTTACAGTGGTTGGTGTTTGAATGAGAGAGGTGATGAGAAAAGTAAAAAAAAAAAAATTTCTACTGAGGCGTTTGCACAGAGGCTAACGTGTTTGTCTGGACTTTTCTTTGCCATTAGGTGGCCTTGCAGCTGTGATTTACACAGACACCTTACAAACATTTATCATGGTAGTGGGATCCTTTATTCTCATGGGGTTTGGTAAGTAAATCAGGTGAATTAAAATGAAATGTTCAACCGTAAATCCCACAATGGCTATGAAAATGCAGTGTGGAACTCTGTTATCTTAACCAGCAGATTTCAGTTGATAAACCTACTTATTAGGGAAGAAAACAGGTGTATTGCCAAGCCCTTTAGTCCCTGAGACCACTCCATCTCCAAAGCACAGGTGAATGTCTGAGGTAATAGCATCCCATGACAGAACAGGGCTTGTGATGGCTAAAGAGGTAAAAGCAGAGTTGTTTGCACCTGATGATACTCTTGAGAATTTCAGAGAATATCTTGTTTTAAGAAGATTATAATTTCATAGATAATCAGATGCTAATGCACAAAAACTTATTTGAAGTGAAGAGCTGTTGGTTACATTGCATGTTTTTTCCTTGTTTCTAGCTGCTAGCTTGTGTTAAAACAACCCAAACACATTAACATTTTAAGTAATCCTTGTAGTTGATCTGTGGATGTCATTATTTTGCCAGCTGGACAAATATATGAACAGAATGTTTATGAAGAGGACAGTGTGGGTGTCCAGAAGACCATATGCATTTAAAAACAGAAATTATGCTGTTAAACAGAACTAATAGGAAGGGATCATAAGAAAGAAGTAGTGATAAGATTCTGTGAATTTGCAGTGTCCTTTCCTTATCCTTCTAGTTACTCAGTGCTTGGTTTTCCTCCAGCTAGGTCTGTCACTGAAATTCAGTTATTCCACCTTTGTCACAACAGCTGTAACTTCAGACTGACCTGACCTGGTAAGACCCTGCCTTAGGTTCTCCCTAGTTTAGCAGTGTGTGGAAATAAAGTATCTTCAAATCACTTCTTGGCAAGCCATTTAAGAAATGTTGAGGAAGTAGAGCCTAAACCAACATCTGTGAGCTATACAAAATCTAAAAAAAAAGGTCACTTTGATCTTTGTGTGAGTACTTACAAAACACTGTATACTGTTTTCTGAAAATACTGATGTGTACTGGTTAAGGGTTTTTTTACATCCTTTTTAAGGAGGTTTTCCTCCTCACATTCTCTACCTCTAATTGAGATTTCAGTATTAAATGCTTCATAGCTACTTTTACTTTCTATTTTTCAGCATTTTCTGAAGTAGGAGGGTATGATGTTTTCATGAAGAAGTATATGGAAGCAATTCCATCCATAACCTCCTACGGGAATACCACCATTAGTGCAGAGTGCTACACTCCCCGGAAGGATGCCTTTCACATCTTCCGAGATGCTGTCACTGGGGACCTGCCGTGGCCAGGGCTCGTCTTTGGTCTGAGCATCCTTGCTTTGTGGTACTGGTGCACCGACCAGGTAATGTGGAAGCCATGAAAGCCATATGCCTTGGAGATGCTCTGCAGTTGGGGGTGATCTAGGGGTACTCTTCCCTCACTGTAATTCAAAGCTGGGTCACAGAGATGGCACTGGTTTCAAGGCTGGTCGGTGACTTCTCCATTTCTGGTTCCTAAACCCCTTCCACCTAAAGATGGAACAAGTGTTCTTTCAGTTCTTCTTATGCACTGTGCCCAGCAGATACTGTATATAATCCCTTTCTCACTGTGTGTGTAAAGCACAGGGAGGTGGTAACGTGAGCATTTGTACTGGGTTTGTATGACAAGGTTTTGGTAGTAGGGGAGGCTACAGAAGTGGCTGCTGTGAGAAGCTGCTAGAAGCTTTCCCTATGTCAGATTGTGCCAGCCAGCTCCAACAAGAACCTGCTGCTTTGGTGGGCACCTGGACAACTACAACATTCACATAGGAAACCATTCATCAAATGGTCCTTGTTAGGCTGAGTCTAGATGTGGTTCCCCATTCAGTAATACCAGATTGTTTCCCATTTGTGTGGCTTTCATCTTGGCATGCACGGTATTGGGAGGATGTTCTTTACATGTCAGGTCTTTCAGTCTGGAGACTTTTCCTCAGTCCTCCTTCCTTCTCCCTAAAATCTATCATCCCAAGAGATCACACTGATACGAGTAGAGAAAAATCTGCTCCTGCAACTATGACATGAGAATGTGTCCAATCTCTATCAAGTGACCTACCTACCTGCATTTGATTTGTGAGAAACAGAATCTTCACAATTTATAAACAAATCAACAAAGACCCAATGTAGCTGTATCTATTGCTCTGATAAATATTTTACTTTTTGGCTTTTTAATCTATCTGCTTTAAGAACATCCTGTGAGAAAGAGTCTTACCTCTTAAACACACACTGGATAAATTATATTTTTCTTTTACTTATTTCAAATATATCCTTTGATTTCCAGGTAGCTTTTATTTTTCCCAGTGGCAGGAATGGTAAATAGGCTCTTTTACTATCACAGAGGTTAAGAAGTATCTTGTATCCTGAACTCAGCATGGTGTGTGCATGGAAATGCTGTTCTTGGTTGTCATGCACGTTTGCTATGTCTCATTGACAGGTTATTGTCCAAAGATGTCTCTCTGGCAAGAACATGTCCCACGTCAAGGCTGGTTGTATCATGTGTGGATACCTGAAACTCTTGCCCATGTTTATTATAGTGATGCCTGGAATGATCAGCAGAATTTTGTATACAGGTATGCATATCTATGGAGAAGTGCAAATTTCTTCTTGCTGCCTGTTTTTCCCTGCCAACCTCTCTCAATTTCCTATTCTCTGTCCCTTCCAAAATACCTGTTAGATTGTCATATTGTTATCCAAATTGTCCAGGCACATGTATGTGCAAAAATAACTACACTGTAAGAAGCTACAGGACTTGCTCTTTTCCCTGATCCCAGGTTTCTGCTAATTATTGCTGTCTGGTTTAGAGGAGAGAAATTCTACAGGGTCTCTCCCCACTTGTCTGTTTGTTACAGCCCCACTCTGGCTAAATGAGTGGCAATTGCTGTCCAGGACTGATACTCCTCTGGCAATCAGAAGAAGAGGATCATCAGTCACAGACAGCAGTATTTTGGGCCATGGACAATCCCAGTGCAGTGTGGGGAAATGCCAACCTCCCTTCTCTCTAACCATCAGTGTGTTTAACAGCAGGCAGACCAGAGATGTTCAGGTTGGAGGGAGAGGGTCTTTGTGTTCCTCTGCTTTTTTCTACTTTCTCTCCTCATGCTGTTCAGTCCTGGTCTGACAAATTTATGATGAATTTTGGTTTTTTTGACCTGCAGAACTTTTTTGTATTCTTTTAGAGAAAAGGAAGGATAGAGGCTTAGAATCACCTTCCTCCCTGCCAGCCGGCCAAGAATGATATCAAGCATGTCAGTCCAGAGATAAATCTTAGAAGCTCTACTGATGGGGACCAATCTGTTGTTTTTTGGGCCTGTCTAACCCTGTCTTGTTATCCTCTCCTCAGATGTGGTGGCTTGTGTTGTGCCTGAGCTCTGTGAGCAGTACTGCGGCACTGCAGTCGGATGTACCAATATTGCTTATCCCAAAATGGTAGTGGAGCTTATGCCAAATGGTAAGACACTATCTGTGTGTAAGGCTGCCTGCCAGCCTGTCAAACGAGGTGATAGAGGGAGCCCAAGCCCTAGATTTAGTGAAAAAATGCTTGCTAGAACTATCTACTATTAATCAGTGGGGTAGTGTGCATCAGTTTTAGCTGCAGGATTGCTACATGGTGACAGTGTCAGCCCTCAGCTGGCAAATACTGCCTGATGAAAATGTAACTGAGCTCCCGTTCTGTGAAGGTAAAAAAGAACCTGCTTTGCCAGTGATTTATAAAGGACTGTCTCTGCCAGGATTTCTGAGTTGGAGGCATACACCTGCAGTCCTTCTGCTAAACCCACTGAGGTGGAGGAGAAAATATTCTATGTATACATTGTCCCATAGGACACCTGTTCAATGGGAGAATAAGGCACCACTCTGGAGAGGATTACATATACACAGAAGACAAATTTCTGCAGAAAACCACAGAGCTTGTTCATTAGGCTAGAAAGACAGCTCATGATATTATACAGACCATGGTGCCATGGTATCTTAAACACTTCCACATCATATTAGAACTGTTGTCCCTAGCATTATTCAAACACTACAGTACTTCCCCATACTGTCTTGACTAGATAATACCATCTGCAAAAGTGTCTTACTCTGATTTTCAAACAGTAAAAGAAACTTTTTTTGCCAAACAACTGGTTTACAAATACACCACAAGCAAGTGAGCACTTGCCTGCAAACGAGAAATTGGTTTTATAACTGTTGGGGAAGTCTGCTTAGTACTTTTTTGTTCTCCTTTCAGCATTTAGTCTGACAGCATTCATGAAAGAAGTACCTATGTTCTAAAGGCTCAGGAATTGCTCTGTCATTGCTGTAAATAGTTTTTCCAAAGCTCAGCAGACACCACTCTGCTTGCACTGAAGAGGAGGTAGGCACCAGGACATGAATATGCCAGCCACACTCATAGCTGCCTGACTTGAAAGGGGCGGACAAGCTCTATGGGTGGTGCTGCGTACACAGACTCCTTAGGGAATGCTCATCCCCCTTCCCATCTCTTTGTATTTCAGGTCTGCGGGGCCTGATGTTGTCAGTGATGCTGGCGTCCCTCATGAGCTCCCTGACTTCCATTTTTAACAGTGCTAGTACGCTGTTCACCATGGATATTTACACCAAAATTCGATCACGACCATCTGAGAAAGAGCTGATGTTCGCCGGCAGGTCAGTGCAGCCGCACAGACATGGGGAGCACGAGGAGCTGCCAGGGTGACAACCTGCTGTCCCTGCCGCCGGCAGTGCAGCAGTGGCCTCCTGTGGCCAGACGGGCTGTCCCACCGGGCTTCTTCCTTTTAGAACAACAAAAAAAAACAACACGGATTTTGTTTTCAATGTAATTGACAGTGGTGCATGAAGTAGCTAAACTAAGTCTCAGCACTTCCTACTGCTATTCATCATTTCATACTTGAAAATATCTTCAGAGGCTTTATGCTGCACCACACCACAGCACCGATGAACTAGTTCTAGTTGATCTGCTATTGATTTGCCTCTAAACATCACAAACAAAGGAAAAAAGTGGTTTTCTATGTTTTGATTGCATGTTTAGCTGTGTGCTGAGGGATATTTGACAGACACAATATCCAGCTTGGCTTTCTTTTGTTTATTCAGTGGTAATTGGCCATTATAATTGATTTTGCTGCTTGAAATGCAAAATGGACATTTAAATTATTAATTGATGTTTTTTCTTTCTGATAGATGCTTCTAAGCAGTGTCTAATTGAATATCTGGCTATGTTTACAGGGCATTTATGGTACTTTTAATTGGCATCAGCATTGCCTGGGTTCCTGTGTTGCAGTCAGCTCAAAGTGGGCAGCTCTTTGATTATATCCAGTCAGTTAGCAGCTTCTTGGGACCTCCCATTGCTGCTGTCTTCCTGCTTGGTATCTTCTGCAAACGGGTCAATGAGCAGGTAAGTACAGATTAGGAAGTAGGTATGCTGCATGCTCCTTTAGGCACTGGGAGAACTGCTTTTTGGGTTTGATGTCTTTTATTAGCAACTCCTTCCTGTCTATTTTAATCCTACTACAGCCCAGGGATTCTGTGTTTCCACACCCCAGGGCCTGAGGTTTCAGAGATGAGTTTGAAAAAGTTCTTTGATAATCTGATAGATAAACAGTCATCTAGGAATTCCTAGAGAGCTCTGAAACTTAAGATATCTATCACTTTGCCAAGAAGTGTGTCAAAGGGGTCATTTATGGAGACATATTTGAAGGTAATCTCTCAGGGTATTTGGTCACCAAACTGCTTTACCAAACATACTACCTTTCACCTTCCTCCTGACCACTGTGTATTTGGTCAACCTTCTTTTAAGCAAAACATGCTGTTGTTCCATGCATTGTTTCCCATTGAGGACCTAGTCTAGGAATCACTGATTTTGATTTGTAGAGCAGTGAACTGAGAAATATTGTAATTAAGCCTTTGTAAGTAACTCAGAAGGCATGAGTTCTGTCACGTGCTTTGATGGGACCATAGACCAGTC
The DNA here is from genome assembly GCA_020745705.1 of Hemiprocne comata. Lineage (NCBI taxonomy): Eukaryota > Metazoa > Chordata > Aves > Apodiformes > Apodidae > Hemiprocne > Hemiprocne comata. The sequence goes on along the minus strand of CM036602.1, from coordinate 10,481,530 downwards.
ATGGTCAACTCAATACTTAGGAATTCAGTTTCTTTTCTATAATACTAGGAATAACAATACTTGCCTGTTGCTCAGGTTTGCTCCAAGGAGGATGAGTTCAATGAGAGAGCCTAGAGAGAGAATGGTTTTAAATATGGCTTGAACTTTTTTGTCACTATTTTCTCTTGAGACCATTTCAGTGGCCCCTTTGGTTGTATTAATACACTGAGCTGTAAATGTGGTCACTGACAGTGTCTGGGTTAAAACCCATGTGCCAAAGCCAATGTAAGTCATAACTACCTCCAGGTTTCCTCCAGCCATTTTTCAGGGCTTATTTCCATGCCTGAAGTTACTCATTTTGATAACTTGTCACTTTGTCTGCAGGGTGCCTTCTGGGGCCTGATTTTTGGGCTGCTAGCTGGACTCAGCAGAATGATTGCAGAGTTTGCCTATGGAACTGGCAGCTGTGTGGCCCCTTCCAACTGCCCATTCATCATCTGTGGGATCCACTACCTTTACTTTGCAATTATTCTTTTTGGCGTTTCTGCCATCGTCATCCTGGCAGTCTCCTTTATGACTAAGCCCATTCCTGATGTACATGTGAGTATTACTGCAGTCCTGCTCCTCAAGTAATGGAACTCAATGAAACCACTGGTTTTATACACTGGTACTTGGTATATTACCTCCTGACATTTCTGCTACCCACATCGTATGGTCCTTGTAAGAAAGCAAAGGAAATAGCCTTGATTTATCTCTTACAAATCTTCATTGACACCTAATAATCATAGACATTGACTTAACAGACACGCCACGGTCTTATATTATGGCTTGTTCTTCTGCTGGCCAGACTGACTTGTCTGTGTGTAGGAAGGCTGTAGATTCATAAACTCATGTTGTTTCACGGCAGCTTTACCGCTTGTGCTGGTCTCTGCGGAACAGCCAAGAAGAACGTATTGATCTTGATGCAGATGAGGAGCAGGACAAAGCTGATGAGGAATCAGGTAACTAATTGATTGCTATAGATCTTATCAATATATTTGAGTGTCCCTATTTCATTGCTGAAGAAACATTCATGTGCTTGATATTCAGAGGTACACTCCTTCCATCCCAACAAGAAAAGCTCAAACCCCACATATTTAAATTGCTGCCTTTGACCAGTCTGTCAGGCTCAGTGTCAATCACAAGTGGATTTGAAGGGAGAAAATCTTGTTCTCTGTGTAGCTAAGTGGCAGTTCTAGGACTAACACAATGGAGATGCTTTAGGTCAGAGGTGGTGTGCATTGGCAGAACTGTGTGTGACTCTAGCATTTGGAATGAAACAACACAATTCACTTGTGAATAGTGGGTGGTAGCCTGGATTGAAGGAGCAGGGATGTGGCACAATGCACCATGAAAGTGAATTGCTAGACATCCATCTGGGCAAAACCACCTGCTCTTTTTGCTGTGTTCCTGGTTCTGCTGCCAAGTTCCTTTTCATAAGTGTCTTCAAATTCATATATTTGTCTTTTAATTAAAAGTGTAGGAAGTAATGAAAAAATTGAGTTTAAGCTTTGCAGCACAGTTTGCTTCTATACCAGACCAAGTCTCTAGGCTGCAAAACGCACAAGTGTCTTCTGCAAAATGCTCTCTTGCAACATGTAGAAATTAACTCTTCTTCCAAGTGAGCTGTGAAAACACAATATTAACTTGATTCTTCTACTGTCTTGTCTGAAAATGTTTCCATGTAACTATGACCATAAATTGGAACTGCTGTATTAAACATAGGAAGGTCCTCAGTCACAGAGAGCTCCTAGTGCATGCAGTGGCCCAACTTACATCTCATGACCAGTGTGTTATTCCTTCCAGTTAACGAGGAAAGTGGAGAAGAGCCGGGATGCTTTAGGAAAGCCTACAACTGGTTCTGTGGCCTAGATCAACAAAAAGGACCCAAACTGAGCAAGGAGGAAGAGGAAGCACTGAAGAAGGAACTGACTGACACAAGTGAAGTGCCACTGTGGAGAAATGTTGTGAATATTAATGGCATCATCCTATTGACTGTGGCTGTATTTTGCCATGCCTTCTTTGCATAAACCTCTGATTACAGTTCTGAAATTGTACTGTATTGTCAAGCAAAAACGACGACTTACGGATTTACAGAGCCAGATATGCTTAGTATTTTCATTGTCTATGTTTGTAAAAAATCAGGGTCATTTATTCACTTATTTTGTGATCGTAATTTCAACAATCTAAAGCTGAAGGCCACTGGGATTTCAAGAGAGAGAATTTCTGCTCAGATACTGAATCAGTGCAAGGCTAACAGAGGTTCAGAATTTCCATCCAATATTCTCTCTACTTGTGATACATTTCATATTTTAGGTGCAGAACCAGGCTGTATAAGCCGTATTTCATGTCAGGGTTTGTGAACTACCTTTTAGGGTTGATTTCCAACCTTTCTTCTTTTGATCATTCAAATTTCTTTTTTCTTTGGCTATGATAATTTCATGCCAAAACCTCGCAACCACTGACAGCCTTTATTATGCATTCAAATTAAAAAATATATTTTTATTCCCTCCAGGCACAGGATACCTTAAGTAAAGGATTTATGTATATATTGCTGTATTTGACACTGTATCTAACTTTCCATTATAACTTTTTTTCCCTTTTTCTCACTTTTCATTGTGTTGTGTTTCTCAGTAATCAGTGGAACACCAACCATCTGAATTGATCACATTTTGAAATTAGGGAAAACACGTCTTGATGAGCTTATTGAGAATTCTTCTTACAATAGGTTCTCTCTTTAAGGTTAACTTCAAAAGGTCCTCCTCTCTTCACATTTTAATATGTATCTATACTTGAATGTGAAGGGTTTTTTTAAATACAAAATACATATATTCTATATACACATGCAATACATTATATATATGCACTATATATTAGATATATATTTAAAATATATATGTGTGTGTGTATATATATATATTTATTTTTTACCAATCAATTCCCATCTTGGTATGTCAAAGTTAATCTCCACTCACAATTATTAGGACCCCTTTATTGTGGGGTTGTTGTTAATGTAGTGCCTCTTTCTATGGACTGTACTACAAAACAATCCTTGGACATGGTTAAAAGTCCAAAGCATCAGAATGCCAGGTTGGCATTTTTCTTTCAAGTACATTTGAGGGCTCTGTACTGCTTTTCTGCAAAGCTCTAAATCTTTCTTCTGAAGATTTCATTGAGAAATATAATTCATGCTGTCTGACAGTATGAGTTAACAGTTCGTGAAGAATAGTCACAGCTGTGGGATATCAGCTAAACCAGTCTGATTGCCTCCACTTGATAAGTTTGATACCAGCTGGAGATGCAGGAAAAGATAGATTTAACACTTCAGAGCAAAAAGCAACAGATCTCCTTACCATCTAGTTCAGCTCTTGGGAATTGAGCATACAAAGAAGACATCAGTTGCTGTGATCAAGCTGCCCCAGGATTCCTGGTGCACACGTCTGGTGGGACGCAGCGCGGTCTCCGAGCATTTCCATGTGGTTCTGCAGCAGGATGCACCAGACTGGCATGAAGTGCATCTGAACAGGCTCTGTATGTGCCACACCACCCTGCTGCTGGCTCCTTCATCGCTTCATAATCTTCTGACAGTATCTTTTCTTCATTTGGATCTAAACCAAGTGTATTCCAGTAGAATTGCTGCTCTTCAGTATAATCCCTGCAGGATACTGAAAGGTTTTGCATAGGCCAGATCAAGCCAATACTATATAAATACCAGTGCAAACCTTTTTCTGACAGTTAATACAGTGATAGAGTATTTTAAAGACCATGGAATTAATTCTATTTAATGGACTATGAAGACTTGTATGTATTAAAGTATTTGCATATTTTGAAATATTTGGTGTCCACAAAATGATGGGATTTTTATATAATATGATGGAAGACAGTGAAAACTTAATTTGGTGACTAGATTTTGTATCTGGGTAACATTAATGGATGACAAACAAAGAAGATTTCAATGAGGATTGCCCAGATCCCTCTTTGTCATGCTTTGTTACAAAAGGAAGGATATGGTGAAACAATACAGCCATTTGGATGAAGACAAACACAAGTTATTTCCTGGCAGGCTAAGCAGTCTTTAGATCACCTCCTGGCACCATCACTTCATTTTCCTCCTCAGGATTAAAGAATTTTGAAAAATTCTCAGTTTCCCAGGGATGTTCAATGTCTGTGCTCAGCAACCTGCTTTTGTTCCTGAAAAACTGGATATTGTAGAGGGCAGCATTCAAATGTTTACACAAATTTTGACTGCTGCTTAGAGTACTCCTCTAATTTTGTAGAATTTCATAGAAAAATTGCCTGGTACTGTGGACAGTAGATTTTTGTTTAGATTAATAGTTAATGCCACCTCTGGTTGGTAGCTATTGCATTCAAAGGCAGTTTCATGATTTTAAGGAAGAAAGTGGCTTTTATTCAGTTCTTATGGGAACTCTGTCCATGTTATAGCTGTTATGTGACACTCAGACAAAACCCAAAAAGTAGCTTACACTGTCCTGGCCATTCTCATGCCATGCTCACTGGGAACAGTGAGCATATCTTGTCCATGTTTGACTGTAAATTTGAAATACTTTTGGGTAGTGGAGAGACTCCAGATCCACCTCTGGCTAATAGCACAATACACATGCATGGCATGTACAGCATAATACAACTTCCCAGCTTATCCTGTCAGGTAAGATAGAAGGTTACAGATTATTTTAGTGGACTTTAGTTAGATATACAGAATTATTTTAAATTAACTGCACAAAATAAAATTAAAAATTGACCTAGTAGCACTATAAGCCAGTTACACCACTGACATATAAGAACACACACTAAACAAATCAGATCTTCCATTTGAGAATTACTACAGAATTTTCAGGACAAATCCTGAAAAAAGGTAACCACTCTTCTTTTGTGTTTTCCTGTTTTTGTGTCACTCATGACATGCATCTAAGTATCTCACAAATGTTAATTATTACTGATTATGAGAATGCTCTGTTCTTAGAACTCAGAATTTGGTTTTATTTGTATTTGTTATTGAAAAAGCTCATGCACTGAAAAGCCAGGGAGGGGGGGTGGGGGGGGGGTGGAAGATCTATGCCTTTATTTGGAATACATCTGCAATGACCACGGCTTGGTTTTAACAAAAGTGTTTGTCCATGGTGAATTAGGACACAGCACAGGCTGAGTTCTCCAGGTGCAAGTGACCATAGTGATCAGAGCACCTTCAGCAGCTAATGGGCTCAACTCCTGGTCAACTCATTTGCTTGACTGGCAAAATTAGCAATGTTTATAGGAAAAAGCTGACACAGAAACGAGGAGCCAAGAGTAATGATAAATATATGTATCACCAGCATTGACTGGCATTTGGGAGAAAAGCTATAGAGCCTTGATTATTGTCTGTGAAGGACACTTGAATTCCTTGAAGCATTGAGCTGAGGGAGAGGTTAAAGCTGATATTCCTGGGGACAGAGGGTCACTACACAGAGAAGGGTTGTTCACAGGCTGTGGGGTCAGAGCAAAGCTGTTCTGAGGAAGGCTGCTGGCTTTAAAAAATGTACTGAATGCTGCTATGCCCTCGCGGCAGGTGTCTGCGCCGCGCTCTGCAGTGCTGCTGTGAGGCAGCAAAAAAGGGCGGGAAGGGAGCAGCGTTAGAGCTGCCCCGGTGGTGAACTCCCGGTGCCACAGGCTTGGCAGCAGAGGGCGATACGGCCCTGAGGAAGAGGAGAAATGCGAAAAAAAAATAACACTCCAGTTTTTACTTGGTAATTCATGGCATTATTTCATAGAGCCCATGTTGCAGGCCTGTGCTGGATAACTTAAAAGGATGGAGTAAACCTGCTTTCACTCCAGTGCTTACTCGTTGTTCTGAGGAAAGACAGTGTAACCAGCACCTTTTTTGTCCCTCCTGAGGACACTCCATCTTGTCATCTACCACGGGAAGCTGTGAAAAAGAATTCCCAGGAGCTCTTGTGCCCAGTCTCTCCTGCCCTGGCAGTGGTAAGGCTGGAGCAGCTGTGCCTGCTCCACCAGCAGCTCCCTGCTTTTCTTGTTACCTAGAAGAACCCCAAGCTGAGGTAAGTGTGATTCATCCTTACTCTGTGCAGCATTTTTACTTAGAGTATCAGACCCTATAACTTAAAAAACTTAGCTTCTATGAGAAGTGTCTTAAATTATTACAATGGTTTTCATTAATTCAAATTGCAAATTTTGTCATGTTAAAAATAGGACCTGGGCTTGAATTTTTCAGCATCTTAGTTTTGTGTGTAGCCACAGAAAAGACATTCTGCCCTTCTGGTTTAATATAATTAGTCAAATCTGACTTCCCCAGACTCTTTATTTTGTCCTTAGAAAAAATCTCTTCTATGCATTTCTAATTTGATTTTTATTTCTTTTTAAAATGGAAAATGTAGTGGTGGGAAGCAAAAACCATGTTCCTTTGTGTATTCCTGCTTTGGAACATGAAAAGATAGAATTAAGAGCTGCCATTTTCCAGAGCATGATAGAATGGTTTCCAACTCCTGGACTTCTGAAAGCAAATGGAGACAGGGAAATTAGTCTGCAGTTGCAAGAACTAAGAGCCATAAGATTTTTAACCTTCTGGAAACTTTTAGAAAAAACTAATACACACCTTTGTGCATTCAAAATGAGCTCTGCCTGAGTGGGACACAAGGCTTGTAACAGAAGGTCTGGTTTCCTATGAATGCAACTGTCCTGTATTCTGATATCACTGAGAATTGTTGGGCAGCTGATTTGCAAACTTGGTCTGTGTAGAATGTAGCTGAATTAATTCTGCTATTGACCCAGGACCATATTAATTATATCTGGGCCTTAATAATTGTTGGCTTCAAGCTAAAATAACAAATAATTTTTCATTGATGTTAAAAAACTGCCTAGGTGCTAATGTCATGGTAGCATAGAGCACTGTGGAGCACAGAGTGCTAAAAGTGAAGTCTTGCTGTGTACACAGCATTTCTTTTGAAACAATGAGTTTAATTATAGTGTATGAGAGTGCCAGACCCTGACATGCTAATTTAAGTATTTATAATGTGTATGAAGCAATTCAAAAGGATCTTTAGTCTTTTTGTGACCATGTCTATGGCAGCTTTACTATGGAGTGCATCTAACTGAAAATGAAGTCAGTCCAAGGGGAAGCATTCAGCAGCTGTGTTTCTTTGGTCCACCTAGAGTGCTAATTAATTGCCCAGCCTCACAAATTAGGCACTGTTGTGTCTCAGTGCAAAGCTATAGACAGCCACGGCACTCCCCATACACGTTGTATTTCAGTACTTTCCCTGGCCCTTAGCTCTTAGCTGCATGTTGAATGAATGTTCAACACCAAGAGAACTGCAAAGCCAGAAGGCATGTCTCTAGGACTAAATCTGTGACTGGGGTCAGAAAACATGTCCTAATTATTGGTACTGCAGGTTGCCTGTTCAGCATCGTGTAACAGCTGTGTCATCATCTGGGTGGTGAAGTTCATAGGGAACATGACCCAAACTGTACCTGCCCTGGGACTTGCTGGGACAGGTGACCTTCTTCTTTTATCAGAATGTCAGTACAGGAATTTTAGGATGCATTTTTCATTTTGTGCACTGTCTTAAGGGCAACACTGTACTCAGCAGCTAAGTAATAACTGACAGAAGTCAAAATACTGCTAGGGCCAAAGGAGAGCTTAGGTTAGCTCCAAGCTGATTTATAAATCAGTGTTACTGTAACTTCAGCAGATCTTGCTCTCCCCTGTTTCAAGACTTAGTGTACCTCAGAAGAAAAAGAAAATCCTCAGTCATAAAGGTGTGGGGTTGTTTTGTTATGAAAATTATTTCAATGATTATTTCCTATATTATAGAAACAAAGTTTAACAATGAATACGAGCACTGAGAATTCCAAACCTAAAACTCCAGGCTTATGCTGTATGTTTTATACTAAATTTTTTTACCCTGTAATTTCTGTTCATGCTGCTGGGTTGTTTTTTCTCTCTCTTCCAAGTATGTTTTGGGTCAGCTTGGATGTTTCCTTTTTTTCCCCATTGGTTTCTTGATTTATGAAAACTTTTTCAAGGACTTATTGTTGATTGCATTGATTTCCCAACTATTATTTCAGAGCTGTAATCTTGTCTCCCATCTTATAGTCACTGCTTCAACAGAGAGATTCAGAAACACACTGCCACATATCCCAGGAATTATTGGACACCTTAGTAACTATTAACATTGGTGGATGGTCTTGGTATCTACATGCTGGTTTTGTGCCTTGTTACTAAATATATGGGTGGCCTATAGTACGAGACCTATAAAACTGTATTTCTTCCTTTTTTTGTTGTATCTTCTAATGAAACAGGGTATGTTATTTCCTGCCAAATAACATAAAAACAAAGCATGTTTACAAACAACACTGGGACATTCAATTAGGAGTTTTACCTATTTGACTCATTTTAATTACATTTGAGATCTCAAAGGTCTTTATTGAGAATGTGGAGGGGACATTTCAGTTGTCAAACAAGTTCAGTATAGTCAGGATTACAAAGGAGAGAGGTGGTATCTCTCTGCTGTATCAGGTGGATCTGTGCATTGTTCCTTGTCTCCCAGGCTGTGATAGGCTGTACACTCTCCTGCACTGGCCTTCTACAGTGTAACCCACTATGAGACACCAAACATTTGGACACCAAGATAACACAGCTCTAGAAACATCACAATACATGGGATTATTTCTGCATTAGCTCATGTTCTCTGCAGCATCCTTTGCTTCACATGGGCTGTTTAACTCTGCACCATTGCCACATATTGTGCTGTGCTCCTGCACACGTTCATCATCTGCAGTCCTTCCAATAAATTGCAGAAACCTGCACCACACCTGAGGATTTTACTTCTTATTACAATAGCTGTAATATTCTTTTTTCAGTACATATAGCTTTTTAAGTTAAAAAAAAAAAGAAAAGTAATCATGGCTGTCCTATATGTAGACTTTGAATTTTGGTGTTTACATGGTCAGTGCAGCCCAGTGGAATTACTGTTGTGATTGAAATACCCTATTTTATGTTGTCAGATGTATCAGTGCTGAGACAAAAACTGACAAGGAAGGGGTACCACTAGCATCCAGATTTCAGAGTTCAGTTAAGCCTTTGTTCCATTTTTTTATTGTGCATGTATATAAGAACATTGGTACCATATAGAGCCTTATTTGGAAACAGTTGATACTGTCTGTAAAGCACTGATCAGGCAGATGCTCAGAATGCAGTCCTTAAGGTCCAAGTCAGCTAAATTTCCTCTCGTCAGAGCAGCTCAGTCTGGATGGTCTTATTTCTACATCTGAACAAGGTAATGATTTTGCTAACTCATTGAAGTGTGACCTGAATTATTAGGGAAGGCTGTGACAGAAGTTTGGAGCTGAGCTAAAATGATCATTGTTATTGTACTTTCCTGCAGCCGGTTTGTAAGTGTAGATGAGCCTACCATTCTCTCTTGTTCCCTAGTCCTGGACTGAACATTTAGTGTGTTATTAAGCTGCCTGGCTCCCTTTTATTGAATTGGATGCACTCTGGCATCAATATGTATTACATATGAGTGCCTTATGCATGCAAAGTGTGTTTAAAAGGCAGAGTTCCACCAAGATCCTGCCCAGAGGGAATGAATTCAACTGACTCAATACTTCTAAATCACATCTTCACAGGAGAGGAAATTCACCCTTTGGTTAGGTTATGAAAGAGAAATACTTTAACTTTAATCACTCCTGCAGAGTAAGTTTAAGCTTAGTATAAGGGAAATGCAGTTTGCAGTTATGACAGTGGGTTTCTGCAATGGAAAAGCAGCCCTGACAAATAATCCCTTTATACAGATGATGCAGCCTCTTTGTAGCTACAACTTGGTGACTTCTAGATATAAAAATACCATGTGAGAGTAAAGCCTGAGTGAAAACAAATGAGATCTCCTGTGAAACGGAGTCTGCTGTGCTATGTCACCTTTCTTGGTCACTGAGAATGGCCAGGATTTGCCCTACCAGCTTGCTTTATTTCTTTGTCCAGGCCTGCAGCTGAAACCTCTTAAATTACACGTTTCCAACTGCAGACAGAGAAACCTGAAACATCTCTGTAGTGACCTGTCTTGACTACACTATGAGTAAAATGCTCCTGAAGCTTAGTGCAGGGCAGCAGGGTCCATCTCCACCAGATTCACTGCTGGCAACTCTTGCCAGCAGCTTTATTTGTTAGAATCATGCTGAGAAGTATCTGGTTATATTTTAGGCTGGAAAAGCCCCATAATTCTCTCAGAGAAGCCCTTCTGTGCTGTTGCCATTGCTTTTTCTGTAATGATGCTCTAAATGGTTCTAGCCCCATGTTCAACAAATGTTTGCAGCAAAACTCATGTGAATTCCTCACATCAGCATAGACAAGACTGCTGGAGAGGTTAATGGTGAACCTTTCTAACATAATTAGTTATTGGTTAATGTTTGATAGACTGAGGTCTCAAAAAAAAGGAGAGAACATTATGAAGAGAACAAAAAGGACTGGTTTCTTGTATGACAGGAAAATCTCAATAACTCAGGAAATAACTCTTAGTGGAGAACTCTAGGCTTCCTTAATTTTCTTTTTCTCCATTATTCTGCTCATGACCTGCAATATAGCTGTGAAACTGTTGACAGATGACTTTTCAGGAGGAACTGATCCAGAATAACCAAGGAAGAGAGTTTGAAGGTCTCATATAATTGTGCAACTTTTACAGCCAGGCAACAACAGAGGGCAATAGATCTCTATGAAACATCACATCTTCAGAAAGGTTTCCATTTGATGACACTGATGACAGTTTCTGCAGCTCTTTTCACTGCCTCGCAGGGATCGTTCAGGCACTGCTGAAATGTCTCTATGTGATCCAGGAGTGTCTTGCGGCCCCTCGGTACCTCAGCCAGCATGGTGAGGGTTTTGATGGCACTCAGACGGGCTTTGCTGGTTTCCTCAGCAACCAGCTTCAGCAGAGGTGGAATGGCTTCAGCGTGTAGGGCTGAGAATCTCCCTGAAGAGAAATAAACTGGCTTTAAAATGTGTTATTACATATAATCAACATGCTTTTGAATTGCTGCTTTCTACTCTCTGCCCAGCTACAGCTCTGCACACCCCCAGAGGGTGTGGTGCAAAGAGGTAGGACATGATTTTCTTTTAAAGACCAAGGCTAGCTGCCACCTGTTTATTTTTTAAAAGATCTTTCTTGTTTCACTTTATCTGCCTTTGACATTATTATTTAATTTGCAACAAATTATCTAAGCATATAATAGGCACTGAATGATAGGATAAAATAATGTTCGTGGGGGTTAGATGCCCTTAAGAATCATCCTCCATTCTTTTATTTTTAAAGACACTTCAAGCCCTGAGATCCACTCCTGTGGTGTCTTTGGAAGCCAGGGGGACTGTTGCAGAGGAGGACTGGAACACAACTGCTGTTATTAAGAGTCTTTTATGTCTAATTACTCATTCATCACAACTGAAAATTTAGCAGTTAGTGTTTTCAGTCTCATGTAAGTTACCTGGGAGAACTACAGACCTTATTAATATTCATTCCTCTCCCAGCTGTGAGAAAGAAACTGCCTCTAACCACAAAAAGAGCTTCCAGAAAGTAGTGCTCCTCTGTGGAGGACTGGTGACTCAGAGTAGCTTCAGGTATGTGGATCTCTGTGTGGTCTGGACTTGAATGGAAAATGTTCCCCTCTGGAACTGCACTTGGGCGGGAAATGACGCAGGTAAGGGAGAGAAAGAACTTCTTGACCTACTTCAGTTGAATGAAATGTCCCCCCTAGACACTGTGGGGGACAAACAGCAGTTGCTTGAGACAGATCAGAAGAAATGTTCTGATCTTACAGGTTTTTGAGGAGTTTTAACACTATCAGTAACTGAGGACTTGAGGGTAGGGGGGTAAAAGTTTTGTTACTCAGTTGCCTCAGAATTGGTTTTCTAGCAAGTATCCCAACAGAACTGCCTCTCACCCTGAGGTTTGATAGTAGCAAACATCAGTGCTCCCGTTGCACTAGCTTGGACTTCAGGATCTGTGTCTTTCAGCAGGCTCACCAGCAGGGGAGTAACTTCTTCACATATGTTGCTTTTTCCCTCTGGGTGAGTGCTGTGCAGAAAAGATGGCTCAGTTGACCTGTGTCTGCTGCCTGTGCAGCTGCCCACAGCTCCTCCCCGTGCCCGGACCCCCGCAGCCCTCCATGACAACAGGGCTGACACAGCCTTCTTCTCCCTTCTCTTTGGAGTCACGATGTTCTGTTAGACAGATGGCAAGTACCACTACCCAGCCACAAAGAAAAGAAAGGGGATATCTGTTTGTGCCTGGTGTCTATTAAATCTACTTGCTGATACAATACTGATGATATCATGTTAACCTATCTGTGTGGGCTTAGCTATTTTTAGGCTAATTTTAGGTGCTGTTTGGACTTCTTTTTACTTTCTGTGATACACTGGAGATTGATAGGCAGCAGCATGTAACAGGATGTAGGCTTAAGTGTGCTGGTGGTCCTAATGGCAATTTAGTTAGCAACCTGGCTGGTGAGCCCTGTACAGATTTAAAAACTTGCTAAATAAGGCACCTGCAATTAATCCTTCTCCCAGGTCAGTTTTCTCTCTCTCTCTCTTTCCAGCCTTTCTAACCTGGAGAATATTTAACATGGCCCAGCTACCTAGAATGTACCTGTTGTCCACACTCTAGCTGCATTTCTGCTTTCTTTCTGACTCATTACCTATTCTCTCTGGCTTTGTTGTAAGACATTAGAAGTGTTTTGTGCCGGTTACTATGATCTGCAGACCTTTTTAAACTGGACATCTGTTGAGCACTTTTATTACATTTTGTGATTGCAGGACAAAGGACTTAAGTTGTTCCTTTCATCCAGTGTTTGACACACAAATTTAATATAAAGATTGCTTTGCCTGATCCATCACTGACGTATGTAGCAGCCTGTGTCAGAAAACTATTTCTGTCCTCAATTACACTGAAAGTTTCCCAGGACCTTTAAATTTTTGAGAGAGAGCAGCTGTCCAAAAATATAAAGGAGCTTCTCTCTACCTCCATAGTGGTCAGAATCTTGTTTCCACAAGATTACTCATGCAAGATTTTTTTCTCAGCAGTGCTGTACCAGGAAAAAAAATCCTGATTACACAGCCAATATTGAGGACAAACAGAAGGAGAAAAAAATGACATTTCCTGACCAGCATCTGCTTTCTCGAGTGATTTATAGCAGCTGTGATTTTTAGAAGTCTTCTACCTATGTGTGCATTCAGGCTGATGCTGCTTTGCATGTCAAATGTGACAGCTTCAATGCAGAATGGGACACAACTGTAAACTAATGACATTGATTCACTCATGAAATGAGTATTTTCTTGGGCTTCAGTATTATAGACAGATTTCCTTTACCCAATTGCTAACAGGACCCAAGCTGCTTTGCTTCTCATGGCTGCTGATGAGTGAGTGAGCTTTTCCTTCAGGATGCTAATGGCATCAGCTGCTAGAGCTTCAGAAGCCTCCACACGTAGACAGTTGGAGAGTGTATCTAGGATTAGCTCCTGGATTCCATCCAGCTCAGTCTTCAATTTGAGTACCAGGAAGGGGATCAAACCAGCATGCAGTATGCCAACAGCCCCTACAGAAGGAGACAGAGAAGGAAATGGGTGAGGTGTGAGCACATTTACCATTTCTACCTGCACTTTGAACTTCTTAATAGGATACAAATATATCTGGTAACTCATTTCCTTAGTTGTGGGATTGAGAGATGGAAATTACAACTCTGGTCTGTTTGTAAATGCCATCTTAGCACTGCTGTCTCAGGAAGCTTCCCCAACAGCCCTATAAACATATCAGCCCAGATAATAATCAAAATGGCAATTGCTCTGATGTTCCCAGTTTCCCCCACTATAATACTTCTCCAAAAGTTATTCTGCCTAAGAAAATATAGGAAATATATGTATATATTTCACCTTATTTCCATCCTTTCTGACTGTTCCCAACATGAACAGATGTTAAGAGAGGCTGAGATGTGAGCCTTTGGAGATAATACTTTGATTCTCCACTATGGTTTCTGTGGGGGAAGTCAAGGTTTGGGAAACTGTCAGCTTCCTCACACATTTCTTTGTAGTAATTTTGTCATGGGGAAAATTTAAATTTGGAGCTTTCCAGCAGTCAGTACCCTTGCACTATCTCTTAAAGGAAACAGCATCAAAGATAGAGAGATTGTCATCTGCCCTGCAAGTGATGGCTTTGCTAAGAGCAGGTGTCTGATTTGTACCATTTCTTACACAACACAAAGCCAGCACGGAAGCAGCAATGCCATGGGAAAGCAGAATGCAGAACGTACTGTCCACGAGTAACTATGTGAAAACAAAATTCTCCAGCTGTCTTGTTGCTAAGACTGATTCTTTAGTTGCTAAGAGAAATGTGGCTCCTTTCAAAGTGATTCATATATGGATAAGGAAGTTTTGTGGGTAAGAGTCATCAAGGTATTTTCAAATGAATCTCCACAGTCAGGGATAAAAGGACAAGTGGGAAAGAGATTTTAATGGCCCTTTGCAGTGCAGAGCAGAAATCCCTCTACTTGATGATCAGGTAAAAAACATGATTGTAATCAAGAGGTTATTCTGTTGTACATATTTCTGAGGTTTTGCTGACATTTAGTAACTTCTTATGTTAGTAACTTATTAGGATTCACTTTACTAATGCAGATAAATGCCTAGGGGTGGTATGATTACAGCTTTTACTGCCCTTGCTACATTTGGAGGTCAGTTGCTGTGAGAATTCAAATAAATAATAAGGAAAAACAGATTCAGACAAATCACTCTTGAAGGCTAACGACATTTCAAAAATGAGGATTTCTCCCTGTGCCAGAAAGGCAAAGCAGGAAAGGAAAGTGAAAAAATGTTATTTTTGAAGCCCTGGCTCTGTGTACCACTAGATGGGGGGTGGTGGGGTGGTGTTTGCATAGTAAAAAAACCTCCAACCTCCTTCCACAAGGATTAGGGTATTTGGAGTGTAGGTTTCAGTTACCGAAGGGTTGTGGGTGGGTTAGATAACACCAAGGCTATGGCTGGGAATACTCCATGCCTTATGGAGTCCCAAGCAATAGGGCACTAGTGAACTGCTCCCATGGAAGTAGCTTAAAGCGGTGGCAGATGACCATAAATCATACCCAGAACTGGTTAAGCCACACTTCCCGGTTGTCTTTTGAGATAGCCTATGAAAGACAAGATTTTTAAAGTAAATTTTTAAAACTCCTCCCCAAGTTTATCATGAAGAGAAACTATATGACCTTTATGCATGAAATTGGAATACCCAGAATAGTCACACAGTCACTATGTACACTTCTAAATTCTGGGATGGTGTGGAAATCATCAAACCATCAAAATTTGGGAGGTACAGTTTCAGATGAACATTAATGAATTGGAGGTGACAGGCTTACAGGCTGACATTGCCTGTAGCAAGCACCTATTTATTGTATGATCTGTGACGCTTCTGAACCAAAATCACATCTGGACTACTTTACCCTAAAGTAATTTCATTTTTTCTAGATAAGATAACACAGTGTAAATGTAAATAAGAGTAGCAAAAGAAGTGAAGTTTGAAATCCATGCTCCTCCAGAGCACTCAGGTTTCACTTCTTTTAGTGTCTTTCACTCATCTCCTAATATATTCAACCAGTACATTCAACTGGACAGGACTGTGTGCCTTGGCCCTTGAGTTTATTCCTTCCTGGTAATTTGTATTGATTTTCTTTGACTCTGGTCATCCCTCATTCATTGCATTTGCACTTCATGTTTTCTTTTGGTGTTACTCCTTACTAGTGCATTGCAGCTCCTAAGTGCAAAATATACAACACAGCCACTTCATGTCTTTCTGTTTCAATAAGCTGGCAAGATAATGTACAGAGTGCTGTCTGAGATAGCTTTTATTTTGTGGAGCCATTAAGAGGTATTTATTCTGTGGTGAGAAATCCCCATGTAGATAGTGGGTGCTTATTTTGTATGGGCTGTTCTAATTTTTTTGAAATATGTTTTATTTTACCAGGCCAGGTCTGTGTACCAAGAGCTTTCTTATCTACTGTTTTTTCAAGCTGTCTTATCTGAAATGCTATCATGCTACTAGAGGGAGCTTCCCAGCTATAAATATGGAAACAAAGATGAATTGTTTGACCCTGTCAAAAGTCTCGATGTGGTGAAGAGAAAGAGAGTGGAGAGGAAAGGCCATCATCAACAACAAAAAGAGACTAGCTAATATTGAGACTTAAATTTCCAGGTGGAAATTCATCATGGTTTTCCCAAGGGAACCAAAGAGTGAAAGGTTTAGGGAGGGAAAAGGGAAGAGCCAAAATCAGTGGAAAGTTGTTTGAGAGTTACTTGTAAACTAGAGCAGTCTCAGATCCTTGCATCTTACTAAGCAATCAACAGGAGGGGAAGGTAAGCTGGTGTTTCTGGTAGCCCTACACTGAAAAATGTGGTGGCGTCCTTAGGATCTTGATTTTTCATTAAAATACTGCCCTTTCAAAGGTGATTTATCTATTGCAGAGAGTGTTCTAGATATCCCGGGCATAGCAAAGTAGTAGAGGAAAATGTTTTCAAAATGCAAATAGCTGCATTTGCAGCTGCATAGTTAACATTATTATTGATCTATTTTTCTGAGAACTTATAATCTTCCCTTGCTGCTTTTTATCTAAACACTCATCTTTTCCTTCTCATAACCCTCTGGCCACTCTCACCCTCCCTTTCCTGACTCTTTTTTCAAACAGGCCCAAAGAGGAGATGCCATTTATTCTGTTCTTTTAATTCTAGCTGCAGGCCATGGGAACAAGTTAAATTTTGTAGAAGACAAAGGGGTCATTTTTAGTACATAACAATGGTGTTTTGTTTTAGTTTTCAATTACATAAATCAATTAAATCACATTACAAACCCTTTTCATTACAAATGTTGGTTTTCAACTCAAAGCCATTTAAATGTTTGTTTTAGTATGAAGCATGTGCCTCATGCATGTCCACAAAGTGACATACAGTATAGTATAACTTAGTAAAATAACATGTAAACCCAGATTCTGTCTAATATGAATGTTTTGCTAACACCTCAGATGTCCACACGACTATCTGAAATGCTCAGTAACAGTGTTTCTGCTTAGGAAGGGGCCCACAAGGAAAAGAGAAGCAGAGCCAAACACACTGGGAAGAAGGATTGCTGCCTGGCACCATGGTGTGCTCTCAACACATCCAGCAAGCAGCTTCTGCAGAGACCCAGGATGGGCAGTCAGTAACCATGAGTGCCAAATGATCCTGACCACATTTCTAGTCCTCGCAGCTCTCTTGCTAGTACTGCAATAGTTTAGCACCATTTTAGAGGTAAGAAAGTGCTTATTACACTAGTGAGTGCCAGCACATATATACATTTAAAAATGCAGTGCTTTTGTGAGGTTTCCTTTCTGAGTGATGAGACGACTGCAGCAGAGCCTTCCCCAGCACACCTTCCTTACTAACTCCTTGCTACTGCTATTTAAATTGAAAAAAAGAATGAGTCTTTAGATTCTTTGAGAAGATTTCTGAGTCACCAGTCACAAGAGCAAAGTTTGAGAGCCCTGTAGTAGCTAATTTAATGTTAAGATTCAGCATTTTGAGTCAGTGCTTCCAGCATTAAGGCTGTGTCAGGGAGTAGATTAAATATAATACTACTATAAAACTGGACTTAAATTTCTTTCTGGTAAGTTTGGAGCAGGAGGTAGATCACATTAAATGAAACAGAGCTCACCTGCCTATACCCTGTCAGCTTTATCAAGTCCTCCAACTGAAGAGGAAAATTCTGTTGACATCTTTGAAAGTCAGGTTATTTTCCTCTTCTTTGCAAAAATAATTCTGTCTTTTGATGATAATTTAATAGGAATAAACAGTTAGTGTCCCAAAGGATGCCTATGCCTAAAGATAAGGAGTATCTTTTATATTAAGGGACTTAGAGGTGAAAAGTCCCTGTTTAAATTACCTGAAGAGCTACTAGGATATTAGTGAATTGAGGAAAACACTGCAGATATTTGTATTGGACTAAAAATATTAAACAATTCCACTTCAGACCATTTCCAATCTGTGCACTGGCTAAATGCATTTATCTTATGACAGCCCTTGGGATTACCAGGTACAAAATCACAACCTCAATAGCAGTGTCTGTCAGATCTTCACTAAAAATACTTTAGCTGTAAACTTTATAGAAGCATTGTGGGATCTGCTTCTGAAGCCACTGAGAACTTTTCCAATATTAAGGATTTCAGGATGTTAACTGAATGAGAGACCTCCTAATAGAAAATAACATTACAAAAACATTTAAAAGTCAGCAATAAACTGGAGAAGCATACAATGTGGCTGCCTCTGGGGATCCTGTAAAAATCCAGAAGGTTTCAAGCATTAACAAGGAACATGAAAGACTGGCGTGATAAACAAGAGGTTCTTAATCCTCAGTAAAGAATGAGACTCCTGCATATCTTCTTGTTGTTAGAATCTGCATTAGCTTCTCTATATTAATCTAGAAATCCAAGAAACAGAGTGATTTTGGTAGTAAGTCTGCCTGTGACCTTCTCCTTGAGAGCAATGGGTTTAAACATCTAAATACTTTTTGCCCTATGGAAAGAGAAGTAATATCTAAAGAACTTAAAAATTGCGGTTCAAAAAAATGTCTTTTATCACAACATCTCTAGAAACCCTGGGGATGCATAACAGTAGAATTGTGTTTCACAGAGAGGCTGTTTCCAACCTGAAAAATTAATCCTGGATTCTGATTTTGTACAAGAATTATCTATAGGGTAAGATCAATAATTGACCAAGATAAGTACCCTGCTTCTGACTGATGTCAGTCTCACATCCTTTAGTGTAAAATCATCAAACCTACTTTGGTGGAAATAATGAAATATGCTCTCTGTTGTAGTAGTGCATAATCCATGAATGGTAGATTGCTGGTCATTCATACAGCATCAGAAGGTAGTCTCCAGAAGGAAAGCAACTTTTCCTTCTTTTCATAAAGTGGTATTAGTACATGATCATACACAAGACAGCAAACAATCAAAATGAAGGTGAAATAGAAGTAATAAAATAACACTGACTTAGAATATTTTTCCTAGCTCTAATTCTTGATAGTCTGCTTGCACTATTGAAGTGTAAGC
The DNA here is from genome assembly GCA_020745705.1 of Hemiprocne comata. Taxonomy (NCBI): domain Eukaryota; kingdom Metazoa; phylum Chordata; class Aves; order Apodiformes; family Apodidae; genus Hemiprocne; species Hemiprocne comata. Next base: position 10,462,390 of record CM036602.1, on the reverse strand, counting down.
ATTGACATCTTTTGCAGTGTTTTTATTTTGCCTTTCAGAACTCTAGCTGCTTGCACCTCCCATAGAATTAATCTTCTTTAAGTTTCCAAAATATGTAACTTACTTAACCTATAGATACACTCATGATCATCCTATATACCAGAGGGTATTAATGCATGTGCGTAAGTGTAACATGCATTCAACTGACCTTGCATGCATATTGGTCACACAAATTAGGAAATTTCTTGGCTTTTTTCTCTGACAAAGTACTTTCCTTTATTCAGAGAAAGTTTTTTAAAAAATCATAATAATTAAATACTGAAAATAACCCAGAAGGTTTTTTTGTCGGTGGTGTTCTTTTGGATGAAGAAGGAAATGTCATCCTGAAATTTATTAATTTCCTCCATAGGGAAGGCTTTGCCAAAATGCATGAAGGAAGGAAAGCAAGCTGACACATGTACTGCTTGTGCCAAAGTCCTCAGATCAATTACTATAGAGAAAATTTAAGCCTTGAGGTAACTGTCCTCAAAAAGCTAAACCTCAGCCACTGAGCTGCTATCCCACTTCAGATTTTCCAGGTCAAAATTTTCCTTCTTTTTTTCTGCTGGTCAGTAATGGACATTTGTAGCTATAAGCTAAAACCAAAAGTGAAGCTCTTAGCCATAGGAGACCCTGCTGACATTCTGCTTCCACGAGGACCTGTTGTGAAATACAGCATGCATAGAAAACACAGTTTGTTGTGCATAACACGGGGTATGTTCAGCAGAGAACCTGGACTGGCACATTCACCAACACTAACTTCAATATTGCATTTTATGCTTTATACCAAGAATGTACATCAAGAGTGTAGGAAGTGTTAACAAATACTATAGCAAGTTTAAGTCACAGAGAAATTCATACTGTAAGGTGAACACGTTACCAGTTTGACAAATGTTAATGTGGTTGTTACTTACACTGTAGTAAATTTTAGAGATTCCTATGGAAAAAGAAGGTCTGCTCTGTCAGAGAGGCTCGTTGTAAAGATGCGTGAGAGACACCTCCTTTCCTACAGAGATTATTGTCTAGGTGGACAGGGCAAAAGGAGTGGACGGAAAGGAAAGAGGCAAAAAGTTGTTTAAAGCATTAATTTTGTAAGTTTTCTTTTTCTTAGAATAAATGTATATGATAGTGAAAATACTCTCTAAACTTCTATAGCATAACTGAATCACAGTCAATCAGAAACAGAGGTACATGAAGAAGAACGTTTCTTATATAGGTTTGATTATACTACTGTCAATAAAGAAAAGAGAGGCTTAAAGGAACGAACTATCTAGAATTATGTGTCAGGTACTGAGGAATTTAATCTTGAAAATTAACATAAATTTGCTTTGGCTATATGAATCGTTGCACACACTGAAAACTGCACAGACTGAAAGCAGGCAAATAATGGTAGAGGACTAAAGGAGGCGGTTACAGGAAACATTAGTTCAGTCCCATGGTATAAGCTCTCCTCTTTTACATTCTCTTCATTGTCAGAAGAGTGGGAGATTTATTTTTTTGCTATTTTTAAAAATGACCTGATAAAAAATTTCAAAGAAGAAATAGGAGAAATGGTAGTGTTGACAAATCCCCTGATTATATTTGCTGATCTAGAATGCTGGCAAAGCTGCTGTAAGTCGGTTTTACCCTACAGTTCACATTGATTACACTGGTGCCAGGATGAGCACAGTTGAATGATAAAACCTCTAGGAAGAGGAGCACAGTACTGGAAGAGGGTGGGATCCTTTCTGCTTCAGATGGTCTAGCTTGGCAACTTCACTGGAAATGAGAGTAAAAGAAACACATCTTGATTAGAGCCACGGGCCCAGATGGCTGCACGACATGACAGGCTGTACGGACAGGCAGGCTCAGCCTCCTTTGCACTCAGACCTGCTGCCATGCAGATGCCATGTTTTCCATGGGAAGCCATGTTTTTAAGGAAAACTATTTATACTGCTCAATGAAAATTGCATTATTTTCCGAGTGAGGTTCTACAATAGTGCTTTCCAGCATTTTTTAGTCTGTATTTCCAGCAGTGAAAGATTCCTAAATCTTAATTGAATACCAGACTGCCAAGGTGTGGGCTGCTTTGAGGGTGATTTCTTTTTTGAAGTGCCTCCCCAGTAAATGGTGCTCTTGGGTTGAGTGCCTTCTTCCTCCAGTGAGCTGTAAGTCATGGACTTTGGCTGAGAGGCATCTACCACAAACAGGCACATGTCTGAACAGTATATGTGTTCTCTGGTTAGAGATGCATTCCTGAATGAGGCTAAGTGAAGGAATGAAGGTGTTCTTGCTAAGAGACTTTTTTATCATTGATTTGTAAATTAGTGCACTAGGACCCAAGTCACAGCAGTGAAATGAACCTGTTACCTAACCTGGACTAAAATATTAGGTCTAGCTTCAGTAAACATGCCAGATTAAGCACTTCAACAGTGCTACTAATATGCTTATCTTTAAGAACATTATATAGAGCGTATTCAAAACACAGTTAAACAGAAACACAATCATATTTACAACAATTACGACAGATACCAGAAACTATTTCATCAGCTGACAGAAATTAGTGCCATTTTAATACGCTTTAAAAATAGCATTGTTATAAGTATGAAAATTACATTAATTGAAAGACTCAATCAAGTGTTTATCAATTTAATAAGTTACTTTGTTAGCTGAAGGTTAGCATAATGTGCTTTGCCCATTTAATTGATTCCGTCACCCAGCTAGCAAGAAGGTGATTCAGATGGCTTCATGTAGGTTTCAAATGTTACGTTAGTATCTGAGGTACTGCTTGGGAGTGTCAGGGGTGACTTGAGACCTACAGCACACTTGAACACTTCTAGGGTGCAGCTGGAGGCCAGCTGGGATACCCTTGAAAGCTGAAAATGGTCCTAAAGACTCACGTCTGGAGGCTGAATTGCTTCCTAAGTAATTTGCTATTTGAATCGATCTTGTGCATGTCATTGACAGTGCAAAGACTTTTAATAAGGGGGAGTGGTAAATCATAAAAAACAGCAGTCACATTTATGCAGTTTTCTATTAGTTTCTCACTGATGTAGTCATGGACCAAACAGTCTTTTGCACAATTTTTTACTCCTCTGTCTAAAAATGCTTCACAGAAGAAGTAGTGATCAGTTATAACTGGGTAAAGGTACAACTCTGTATGTCTTTGTACTTCATAAAGGGCCACTAGTTGGTAGATCTATGTATGGAATAGCTTTATTGTTTATGTAGATACAAAGTTAGCTCCAGGCCTGACATGGAATAGGTGTTCAATTATCTAAACTAATTACTTGGGCCTGACTGCAGTGTTGCAAATTTTTAGGGAACTGCTCTGGCATCTACAGTCCCCATACTAAAACCACCTGGATGTTCCCAGCTCGTCTTCCATAGCTTCCCAGAATTACCTTTGTTTTCTCAAACAAAATTGTCAGTCTTTTTTTTTTAAACTGCCAATTTCTTATTCCTGTTAATCAGACATGACAAAGTAATAAAAGGGACACATAGTACTGCCTGTTGAAATTGTAGCTGTATCTCATGGTTCCTACAGGAAGTGGAATTATCACATGAAGGATACAAAGAAATGTGAAATCAGATTATAACATTTTTTCTAAGCTGTTAAAAACAGGTACTTAGAATTTTTGAGGCCTCAATTTGATACTTCTTCATCTGACAAGAACGTCAGTGACAAAACCAAAACTATTTGAAATCAATACATTTCTACTTTTTGTTATTGCAACAATGACACAAACCCTAAATGCCCACCTGTATCCTCCAGTGAGAAAGACTTACTTTCAACTCGCTGCTTCAATTAATATTTCATCATTCTTACAAAGTGGAAAACAAAGAAAGTCATTAAACGGGAAGACTGCAGGTATCCCAAGAGTAACCAGTAGCTTGTTGCTCAAACCACTTTACTAGGAGATCTGAAGCTGGTACTTTTTATTTTGAAAGCTTTGGTTTAAAAAAATTCCTGGCCCTGTTTAACTGCATCTTCTTGGGTGTAATTCCCAAAGAATCTATATATTTTGATTCCAAGTGATTTGGTCAGTTGTTTACACTTCACAGATCTTTTGTTGTATACTTTACTAAATGATCCTCACTTTCTCTTTGGGATAAAGTTTGGAGGGGTGTGTGTGTGTGTTATTTTCCCTATTCTTTTGCCCTTAATAGTGAAGAATGAGGAAAGAAGACCTTAAGTCTGTGGGGTTTTTGTACACACAATCATGCAGCCTTGAAGGATGGGCCCTTTACAAAGAACTACATCTTGTATCATGGTATCTCTGTCTGTGGCTGTGTTCCCATGAAGGCTCTGAAGGAGCTGAGGTCCATGTATCCATCACAAAGCCTAGGACAGGCTATGTGAAGTTAACTGCATAGGAAAGCCAGCGTATCTTCCAAGGCTCCAGGCCTCTGAGCAGCTGTCCACCAGCTGCTGGATTTAATGCTTGTTTTTCTCAACTTTGCTTCAGTGAGCTGAGCCAATGACTGGGAATTGCAGATGCAGTAGGTGCATAATAAAACCATAAGGAATGTATGTAAGGTACTTCACACTTTTAGAGTTTTTGGTTGTTTTTTTCTTTCAAAAATTTTTGTCTGCTGGAAAACTAAAGGAGCCTTTCTCTTTAGTTGATTGTGGAATTAGCTGTAACTCCTTATTTGGGTTCACATTCTCAAATGTCTCCCATGATTTGACCTCATAGGAAGAGTGAACAGTTGATACTAAGTGAAACCCTCAGTTACTTGAAGGTTGTAAGAAGAAGATAAAAGGCTGAAATCTTGGTAGAAAGTGAATTTTCAACCTAAATGATAAAGCCAAATGAGGTCAGGCTGATACCACCTGCTGAAAGTTGCATTCATGATTTTTTTCCCCACCATCTCACCGACACTGGTACAAAGCAACAACATGCCAGATAGCTATAAATAACAGATCCTAGTCATCTGTACTTGATGCTATTTTAAACTCTTCCACGTGAGAAAAATGGTTAAAAATAAAAATACAGCCTTTTTATTCTTCTCTAAATGTTCTGTTCAGTTCTTTATGCTCAAAAAGAATCACAGACCCATCTATAAATATCTAACCCAGATCTACAATTGCTTGTTAAAAAGAGAGTGTTTGGTAGAAAATTGAATGAAATACAAAATGTCTTTTATTATATTTTTATTACAGACCAGATGCGGCCTCTCAATTTACCCTCTATCATTTGGAGATGTACATTCACCAAGAACATTGCATGTGTGCATATAAATATTTGGATGTTGTCATGGTATAATAAAGGATAATTGATTAGAAAAATCCCTATGGGATTTTCCACTTAAAAGCACATTTCTGTTTTAGCACTATTGTCTTCAAGCTAAACATGTATGAATGCATCTATTTTGATTGATCCCAAACAGAAAGCAACAGTAAACAGGCAAGGATCTGGCTTTTGGTCAATGAATAGCACTGGCAAGTTGAGTGAAACTTGTGCAGTTGAGGGTTCCAGTGAGCTGTATTTTTCAGATGAGCTGGGTTTTAACTCTGCCATTAATCAACAGCAAGCTCCCCTACTGTGGTGTTGAAATAATACGACCTAAACTTCTCAGAGAAAGTCCTGTTCCATTACTTGTGTGCTGTGTGCTCGTCATTCCTTCACTGACAAAATCTGATCTACAGTTCAGTGCCTCCTGCAAAACTGCAAGAAATAAAATATTTTGTTGTATCAATTGAAAAATACCTAGAAGTGATGAAATCCGTAGAGAGCATGTGAAGGATGATCTTCCTACACGGGATGATGGTAGCTGATGCTGTTATTTCTGCCAAAGTTGGTTAATGTGTGGAAGATGCTCTTTCTCACATATAAAGTACTATGCTGAAGATCCACGTAATGTGACAGTTTCTATAGTAACTACTTTTTCTTTATGGAATATCAGATTAAACCTGTACACATTGTTATTGTTCTTTTATCCTATTATCTAGACTACTCAGTTACCACAGATACAATTTTTTTGTTCTGTTCCCTTGCCAACATAACTGTATCAGGGATTTATGCAATTGCAAGTAAAGAGTACATTGGAAAAGCCAAACAGAATTTTAAAACTGACCACTGTCTGATCATATAAATGCACCAAAAGATGAGTGCATATATATTTCAAAGCTAAAATTTAAAAATAAAACTTTATAGATTATCTTTTTTATTAAAGCAGGGCCGTTTTATGATTTGAATGTTATCAGTTTGCTGGGAGAACAGTGCAATTTATGTACATGACATTTATTTTTAAATACTAGTTTACCAGAACAACTCTGCCAGTCTAGATGTACTGGCAAACTCTTCTTGTGTGAACAAGACCTAAGATTCATTACTTAGGGGAAAATTTCCTTCACATGCTATATATACTGATTCATGGCTCTTCTTTCTTTGCAAGAAAAATAATGTTGCTTCATTGTGTTTTACATAAAAGTGTTTTATTATTATGATTCATGGGGGCTTCATCTCTGCTGATAATATCAGTGCTGGAAGGGATATTATTTACAGGAATCAGATGCTTGCACTGTTATTATGTTAGCCCTTATTGTGGGAAAAAATGTCTGCATTCTGCCTGTGTCTGAAGGTCTCTGTTGCCATCTCCAGCAGAAATGTATCAGGAACAAATTACATTTATAAAATTAGCAGTGTAGGAGAAATCATGGGTATTTGATCAGGGCTGGTGGTTCGACCATGCAACTAGTATTCTAGTATGGCCAAAAGGAAAAAGGCACTAGAAAAAAAAAGTTAAATATAAAAAGGGTAAATCCATTAATGAGATAAAAAGAAAATTATACTCATCATTACTTAAAAAGCTGTAGTAAATTACAGGTATGAAAAGAGAAAAGCAAAAGGGAAAAGCAGGAGAAAATACATGCACGGTACTGAGATAAAGTGACTGATGGAAAAGGTGGAATGACGAGTAGATAAATTCTATGTAACTGTATGAACTGTTTCTTTTCCCTTTACCCTCGACTGCGTCATTCTAACATGTATGTGACCAGTTCTCTCTACTTCGTCGGTCCCCTAAAATATGCATCGCAAAATTAATAATAAAAATCAGGATCCGGGCAGAGCCACGGCCCCACTGCAGAAAACATGGACCCGCCACATCCACCCGCGGAGAGGAATGGAGGCGGTTGCGCGGGCAGGCAGCGCCCGCGGCGCAGGGCTGCGCGCCTTATGTAATGCGGGAGCGCGGAACAGCGAAGCGCAACGGCGGGAACCGCAACCCCCCCGAAAAGTCCCCCCGGAGCCGCCGCTCCCCGCAACCCCCTCCCCCGCCAGCCCCTGGCCCCAAGCGGTGGCGGGAGCGGGCGGGGCTCTGGGGCCGCAGCCCGCCCCCCCCCCCCCCCCCGGCGGAGCCGCCCCGAGGCCGCCCCGCCCGCGGTACCCCCCGCGTTGGCGTGGAAACGGGCCGGCAGCGGCGGCTCCTCCTCCGGAGCCAGCCCTGGCCGGAGCGCCGAGCACCTCCCTGTCTCCCGTGGGGGGGCCACCGGACAAGTGTTGCCGTGATCGCCTTGAAAAAAATCCCGGTTTTTAACTAATGGTGTTTCCTAGGGAGAAGATGAGGCAGGGCAGGGTTTTTTTCCTGCTTGGGCTGCGGGGCTAGTGTCTGCAGTCGTGGTGTCTGCTTGCTGCAAATCATTGATGCTGATGTGAAAAAGGGCCAAAGCAGAGAGCAGAAGCGCCAGTGGATAGGAGCGGTTGTACTGATAGATTGAGGAGGAGGCTGCCTGCCTGGTGCTGAAGAGGTGAGTGAAATACCCTGTGTTTCTTTCTCTCTTAAATCAGTTTAGTCGTGAACGTTTCCCCTCCGTGTGTTTCCAAAATAGGGACTTCTAAAGCAAGACGAAAAAGACGTCATTTTGAAACAATAAGCTATGCTTTTGCTGGATGAAAAGAAAGATGAGTGTCACTGTGAGGTAGAAATATTTTGTTGTGTGTAGAGAAAAAATAGTAAGGGGAGGCAGGCTGCTGAGACAGTGAAAATGACCTTCTCAAGGGATACTGGCCTTCTGTGAGCTGCTGCTTTGGCTTGATCCCTTCTTCACAAAATTAAGTCATCTCTCTTTCCTCGCCAGGATTGTAACCCATTAATATCCAATACCTGAGCATTACTAAGATCTGTGGCATTCTTCTAATGATTCAGAATGATAATCTGTTAAGATTCTGCCTGTTGGGAGAAGAACCTCCACACTATGTAGCACGTCCTCCCAGGGAAATGCAGACTGGCTAATGTTCCACCAAAAAGGCTCCTAGCTGCCAGATATTTCTCATAAATCCTCCTTGTAACAGTCACATCTGCTCATTCTAAGGGTGCAGGGCTCTGCGGAGCTTGGATGCTCTACCTCATGTGTGCTCATGCATGTGAAGGAACGGGGAGGTTTTGTTAGGTGGATCTGCACCTGTGGACAGCTCCCATCTGCAGTTGTGAACCACAAGTTTTTTGGTATCTTTGCATTTGCACGTTGGGAGCGTGATTCTCACACAAAAAAAACCCTAACCCTTCAGTGTTAGCTGAGAGAGCCACAGACAAATGCACGTCAGTGTAATTTCTGCTCACGGTACCGATCTGGTCTGGTTTTGGTTGTTTCACTGGGGAAGCTGTTTAACGGGTGTTTTTCCAGTATTTATTTAGTAGGCTACTGACATATCTTGACATTTTCCTGTGCAAATTTTGAGGAAAATTCATTAGTTTTCTATTCAGCATTTATTTATGTCCATTTACTGATACTCTTATACGCAGAATCTGGTTTTTATCTTGGCTCTGTGTTTCGCACCATTGTGGGTCACACCCTTCGAGTGGACGTCAAAATTTTGTCTACAAAGGTTTCAACAGCTGGTCAGGTAGAAAAACACTGTACTGTGAACCTCTACTTGCGGATCATGAAGGAGTAGAAATTACTGCGGTTTTTTTCACTCCCTTGGGGAAAATGTTTCTGACTTTATGGATATAGACATTTCAAGTCTGAGCTGGTGGCTGAGGTACTGTTATAAGCAGAAATAGTGGCTTTTCTTCAACTGGGCACGTATTTGCTAGCTGAAGAGCTATAGCTCTGCAGAGCACAGAGGTTTTTGCCATTAACTTGGCTGTCTCCATCAAATCATTTGGTTGGAAGCTATCATGCAAAAAGCACAGATCCCTGCCCTTGGATAGAGGACATTTTTACAGGTTAGGCCTGTGTATAGAACAACGAAGTTCTAGTCTTCAAGAAGCCAGTGATGGGTGCAATCAAAAGAAAACATCTTAGTTTTATGGTGTATCTAGGAGAAAATCTCACCCATTACCGAAGCACTGACTTGCATTTTCAGGGAAGAATTCCACTTCTGTGTGCGTATGTGTGCTTATAAGGAAAGAAAAGCAGATTAATTCTCTGTAAGGCCATGGAGATTTCATTCTGACAATGGACCTTAGAGAGCTGAATAAACTTTGTGTGCTACATAAAGAGTCCTGCACCTCCAGCTGAGGATATGTGCTTGTCACTTCATTGACCACTGGTGAAGGGAGCTGAATGACTCTTCTGGAGGTATTACCTTGAATTCAGTAAGCCTTCAGTGCAGCTCAGTGGTTCAGCTACAGGCCTTGGCCTTGAACTGAACTGTGATCATCTCCAATTAAACAGCCAGGTAGTTCTGAAGGACTGAAATGGAAGTGTTCTGTTGTCTCAGTTCAGATTACACATTGATGGAATAAGGTATGTTACATTTTAAGAAACCTAGACAGAATGAGAAAACAGAAATTTGTCCCTTCCTCTTAGGGAATCTACCTGCTAAGCGTTGAGGAAGGGGATAAGTAGAGGGATAAGGATAACAGAAAGTTCAGTAGACAATAAAAGCTTAAATCCTTAAATGGTGAAGTCAGCTCTTCCTCTCCAGCTTAAGCAGATAAGGATTTTGACAGCAGAGAGAGTCATGGTTGATATACAGTGGGGAGGCAATACACAGGGATGATGTCTTTTTCTCTCTCCCCTCTCATTAATTAAAGAAAAATGCTCTCAATTCCTTTAGGATAAATCATCATAATTCTACTAATAATTTCAGAAGAGATTCTCCAGATTTATATAACTGGAAATGCGAGTTGAATCTGACTGTTTCTGTGTAAAGCTTTGGTCCTGCTCACGGGAGTCATTGGAAGTTTTGTCACTAATATCAGTGGGACAGGACCTGGGCTCAATACCAGCATGCACAGTTCCACTGATCAGGTTTTCCCATGCCCTCTAGGAAAAACAATGTTGAACAGTTTTATAGCTGATTCCAGTGGGGTCACAGACTCAATGACAAATTCATTGAGACAAATTCATTCTCTACTTGCATCACAAACTCTAATTTGTAAATGATCAGTGATTTTAATCATACTGGTTTTGCTGGGAAAATGGTGGTGTTATTCTCACAAATGCTATTAAGGTTGACGTTACCCACCTTCAGCAGTGGTACACAAGCAATTAACTATTTTATCTAAGAGAACTTTTAAACCAAAGGCCTTAAAAATATAAATATTGCCACACTTAGATACAATTGTGTTATTTATACATGGTAAGAAAAAATGTCCTATTTAGATTAAAAATAAAGGCTAAGTTTTGTTCCTTGTAATCCTCAAAAGTATCCAGAATAAATCCACATCCACTGATAGTTACAACAGGTTCCCCTCAGTCTACTTGAGAGGAAAGTTTGATTTACAGTTTGTGTGTTATATTCAAAGTTCACATTTTTATTAAACTTTCCAGAATCCACGAGTGGTGATTAAGGAAGTCCAAATTTCAACTGCTATATTGAGGAAAGAATAATCACAAAAGGGAAAAACTAGACTGATCCAAAACAGATTAATTCTCAAAGTCCTCCGGCAACGTAAGGTATGTTGAATACACAACATGATAGAGAAGGGCGACATTCAGCTTTTATTTATTCTGTTATTAAATTTGGAGTTGATACATATCAGCAATTTAAGTTATTTTAGCTTTATGCCAGTGTAATCCAGGACAAAAATTAACCCTTGAAATGAAAGCTACAGAGAAAATACTCATCTCTCTCAACTGTTGCTTTTCACATACACTGAAGGGTATTGCTGAAGTAGGATGGAACAGATTATTGATGTGGGCCATCGTTTCCACGTTATCTAGACTTCAAACATTTGTTACTATTAAATGCATTTACAATCACATCTAACAAAACCCATGGTGAAATTTCTGAAGCCAACATCTTTCCAGGTGGTTATTTATTTATTTATTTCTGTAGCTCAGAGCATGGTTCAGCAGAACCTCAGCTCTCCCCAGGATCCCATTTTATCATTTAGTGTTGGATGTCCAATGTAACGTTAGCGAACAGAGTTTTACCCAACAAATCCTATTTTCCTCTGCCCTTGTTTTCTCTTTAAGCCCCTTAGACCAGAGGGCTGTTTCTCCTCTGGCTTGCTAAGTCATCACATCAAAAAGACAAGTCTGATAACATTTCCAGACAGTTCTGTGTTACAGAAATAGCCCATGAAATTACCAGTGATCATGCTGACCAACAGAAAAAAGGAAAGAGGCAAATTTGAAGAACTGAATTCAAATTCTAGGTATTCGTTGTGCCAACATACACGATTGATAATGACCAGAAAGTGAATAATAATTTCTTAGGAACCACAACTTGTTAATCTGATATTTTTACAGTATGTTTATGAAACTGTAGTTCTTTGGAGTTGGCAGTTGTAAGGAATTACTCTCATAGCTTTCAGATACCTATAACATGGACATGTACATATGGAGTAGTTGTTAGGGCTTCCCTTACAGCTGATGGGGAGAAAAAGAGCTTGGTACAGTGCAAGTAATCAAACTAGTTTTTGATCAACAACTTAGCCTGAGGTGAACTGATCTCTGGAAACAACTGTTTGCTCTCCGTTGCCTACCAAGGAAGCGCTGAGTGATGAGCTCAGAGGCAGCCACCTACATGCATATCCTAAATCTGGACAGATGAATCCCACTCTTACTGTCTATTTCATAATGTTTAACCAATCTTAACTTGTTAATTATGAAGGTGTTTTCATGGTTCACCATAAATATTTGTAAGTAATAATACAGTTGCTACTCCCTACCTACCAACCCTGTTTTGACAGTAACTAGGTTAGCAGGCTGGTTTATTCCTCTAACTGTATCTTAACAATGCTATTGTATTGTGGAGGAAAGACTTCACTGAAACAGTACAAGTAATCCAAATATTTTAGCCAGTTTTTCCTAGTAGTCCAGGCAGTATTCTAGCATACATTCTCAGCATGTTTCTACCCTTATTTTGTGTACCTGCTTTCTGTATTTTCAAACCTTACTGAGACAATTTGGAATAACTACCTTTATCTTCACAAAAAGTCATCAATGCAAATACAATTAGACAGCATATCAAGTGTTGATGCACAAATACAGTTGACACAGCTGTGTCTGGGAAAGAAAAAACACAATTCAACTGAATTGAAATAAATTCAGATGAAATTGTCATGGCATATGGAAAAAAACACAGCTGGATGTTCAGCTCTGGGGGGGCTTGCTGTTTAGATGGAATATGCTCCTGGTTATTATACTTCTTCCTTTGAAAGAGAAATATAGGTATGATTTAAAAGGGTACTTATGTATCATGTAAGGGAACATATTTCTGAAAAAAATGCAATTTGAGTTATTAGGTTGGTTGTTGTTTGTTTGGGTTTTTTCAATAAAAAATTTCTTCTCTGGATATTTACCAGCCCAAGTCATATAACCCAAATATTTGGAATTTACTAACAAAATATTATGTCAACTGAATATACAATATCCATTTATACCTATATGTGAATCAGAGTGCTTTCTCAGTTTGGATGTTTTATGAGGAAAGTAAGTCCAGGATATTAGCAGTTGACTTTCCCTAGTGTTTATGCTATGGGAGAGGATTCAAACAAATACTACATACATTTTTTTAATGTGTAATTTAAAGCACTGGAATGCATCAGTAAATTAATGTGTATGGTGCTAACCAAATCCATTCTGATCTAAAATATCCAGAATAAACACTGTTGCACTGGAGCATCTCTCTTTGATAGTGTCCCACAAAACACCTGTGTTGCAACTGGGTGTTGCAAGGAAGATTTTTCTCTCAAGATGCCTTTCTGTGTCTGGCCTTTTAAATTTGGCAGAGTCAGGGTGCTGTAACAGAAGCCATTTTGTAACTGCCAGATATTTATATATTCTTACCATTGCTAAGAACCTGTTGAGCTTTCATTTTGTATTGCTCAGTAATGGTAGAATCTCACCTTCATCAGGCATTTCAGAGATGTGCTTTTAACCTTCTTTTCAATGCATTTATGTCCATGAACAGATAAACTTACCTTAATTTGTAATTCAGTGACATTTATGTTGGTATTTAAAATTCTAAGGCTAACTTACTTCAAAATTGAACAATTGTTCTATTATCATATTGCTTCTGTTCCCTGACTAGATGTGCATAAGTCTTCTGATTATGTTTCCTGCTGCAAATGTTTCCAAAAGCAAACCTGAACTTTGCCTCATGACTGTGACTACACAGGTGTGTCAAGTTTGCTTTTTGCAATCGTGTTCACAAAAAGAATTAGAATTCTGAAAACTTTCTGTAATTTTTTTAAGTTACAGGAACAAATTCTTGGCTACCGATTTCCACAATGTATTAATTCAAGGAATTAGCAGTTGCTATTTTAAATGGGGCAAGATTTTTATAGGCTGTTGTGCACATCAGTGCATCTTGTCAGTACAATATTCTTTGATTTCACAGGTCAAGTAAATATATGGTATTCTAAACAAATGGAAATACCAGGTATCAACACGAGGTAGGAATCTGTGACTTCTAACACTGCAAATCACAATTCTCCATTTTCCCAAAGGGGACTGATAGTACATTGCAGTCCTGAACAGTGCAATCCTATGTAATAGAAATTAAAACACTGATAAAGTAAAAACCTACCACACAGACAAAGAACTGAATTACTTGCTCTGTTATAGTTCTGTTCTCTGCCAGTGCAGGCAGGTTATAAACTAAAATTAAATGTTTACAGAGGATATTACCCTGGTCTGTGGCCAGAGAAGCCTCTTTCCTTGTGGTGTTGACCTGGCAACTCTACCCTTTTCCCCACTTCTGCAGTCAAGGAAACCAAGAACAGCCACTGATGCTGTGGCCTCTTGGGATCATACCTGGAAACTGTTCTAATTCATGCTGAGATTTAGGGAGCTCCAACCTGGCTCTCCAATGAAGACTGGGTCATGAAAAAATACTTCTCTCTATTCAGATCTTAAACTTCAGATCTCCTATTCAGATGAAGACAAGGAGTGTCTGAGTTTTTCTGTATTTTTGAGTAATTCATGTTGCTTTTTAATTTTTTTTTTCTGATACAGGAAAGCAATGAACCCCAAGTAGAAAATATGGCAATATCCTAATTTGGAAATTATTTAGGCATGATTGTTTTAGTAGTTCAGTTCTGTTTGGTAGTTCAGTTCAGTTTGATAGTTCAGTTCTGGGCCCTGCTCTGCAAAAAGGATGGGACAGGCTGGAGAGGGTCCAGAGAAGGGCCACAAGGATGATCAGAGGACTGGAGAACCTGCCATATGAGGAGAGGCTGAGAGAACTGGGTTTGTTCAGCCTGGAGAAAAGAAGGCTCAGGGGAGACCTTATTACCATGTCCCAGTACTTAAAGGGTGGCTGCCAAGAGGATGGAGACTCCCTATTTACAAGGAGTCACATGGAAAAGACAAGGGTTTATGGGCTCAAGTTGCTCCTGGGGAGATTCCAGTTGGACACGAGGTAGATGTTTCACCATGAGGACAGTCAAACATTGGAATAGTCTCCCAAGGGAAGTGGTAGATTCCCCCGTCCAGGTCCCCCCCCCGATCAGACAGTTTTAAGTCTCAGTGTGACAGGGTGCTGAGCCATCTCATGTAAACTAGAGTAGTGTCTAGAAAGGTTGGACCAGATGATCCTTGAGGTCCCTTTTAACCTGGCATTCTATGATTCTGTTATATTTTTTGTAAGAATTGATCTGATGGGTGATGCCTATTATACCAAAAAGTATGCTTTAAAGCTGGGCACACAGTCACGTGGAACTCTAAGAGTACCTTGAGGTATTCTGGACTTAATTAACCAATGATGGGAGAACTCAGTGAGCAGGAAAATCATCTTCCTTCTTACCTCTCTGAGTAGTTCTACTAATAATATTATCTTACTTGGGAATGAAAGAACTGAGACACTTTCCTTCTTCTTGCTGTAAAATTGTTACTGAATAACATTGTCTTTTGCTCACAACTAATAAAAATAGCATTAAAAGTGTGCCACCTCATATGGGCAGCAAAATAATATAGAAAAAAGTGCTTGTAAACATTTTTTTAAAGGGGGCCAGATGGAATGCTGTCAGTCTAGGCAACATTTTCCTTATTCACCTCTGAGATACAATGTGCAAATGGAATTTTTCTCAGACATGTTGTTTATTATCTGCCTTTACCTATGTTATGAAGATTTATATTTGATGGAGTTACATTAAGAGCATATATATAATTTTTTAGTTGGTGCCTGCATCTGTTTTGTCAGAATCGCCAATTATAAATTCCATATTTTTAAATATGTAATTTAAAATTATATATTTTTTCAGAGTTATCTAATTATAAAATCCATTTGAAATACTATTTTTTACTACAAATAATGTATCCAGCTTGGATTGGATCGATGAGAGGCAAGAGGAAATCAAGAGAATTCAAACAGTAGAAGGTTCAGTTTAGAAGAGTTCAGAAGATAAGGCAGGTGTGTGAAACTTCTAGGATTTGGCTCTTGCTTTTAAGTGTTGTTAAACAAAAAAGCCTTTAGAAATTTCACCTTTATGGATGAGTTCCCTCCTGCAACCAACACAAAAGTTAGGAAGGGACTGCTAAAATTAATTTTGTACAGGGCACTCATCTGCACTACTTAATGGCAGACTTAAGATTCCTAAATACAAACTAAGATTGTACTCCATTCTTATAGAACTGGGAAAAAAAAAAAAAGTTATCAGGAAAGTCAGGGAGAGAGAGTCAGTGTTATGATGACAGTCTACTGGCTATTTCTGTGCCACTCCTGCGCCTCTGAAAGAGCAAAACTACTTAGAACTTTTACTGGCCGTTTCCCTAATGCACGGAATCTTCAGTGGGCAAAGACATGAAACAAATTTTATTATTCCTCCTGAAGTATTTGGTGAAAAAAACATTTTGGGAGAAGACTGCTAGCAAGTGTGTATGTCAGTGGCATTGCATCTTAATGGGATTGCTGCCAGCTGGAAGAAATGGAAACAAAATTCTAATTCCTTTAGGGTGTGTTGGGCTGAAAGCTGTTCAGCTGTGAGCTCTTGAACTATTTTCTTCATTTATGCATTTGGTAGAGGGGGGAACTTGCCTTATTAGGCATTTTCCTAGAGTTGAGAGGTAAGAAGTTTCATGTGCCTTGCTTTGTGAAGTGTTTGTAGCTTTTTGGGTTCATCGTAGGTAACAAGTTACTCTCTTACTACTAGGATGCATCCTGTGGGGATTTTTTTCAGACTTGGAACAAAGACATCAAAAGCTGTTTAAAAGTCACCTACAGCGTTAGGAGGCAGTACCCTTCTCATCTTAGTTACAATACTGGCTCCAGTACCCAATTTAAAAGTCTTGAGGTAGGCTGTAAATTAACCAAAACATAACAAATCTTAGGTTTTAAGCACAATTATCCTGGAAGGCTGTAGGTAGTTGGCAGGCAAGACATGGTCTGCTGCTTAACCAGTGATACCTGGGAACAGATCACTGAAAATGCAGTCCCCTACCTCCCCCCTGCTAGCTGAGTAACCTGAGTGATCTCAGAGGCATCCTCGTGCTCTGTTAGTGAAGTTTTCAAGATAAATTATGGTTCTGCTGTGCATTGTAGATGTTGGCCCCCACTTAGTACATCTGCTTTCTGAGTTTAGGGTGTATTTGGAAGCTGGAATCCATACAGCTGCAATAGCTTTTGCACTGTTTTGACCCAATATGCCTTGCTAAGAAATGTGTGTATGACCTTTCCACTAGTATGGATACATTCCCAGTAACCTCCAGCTTATAGCTTGTATTTCTTTTTGCAGATCTGTGTTCATTTCTCATAATTGTTTTTACAGCAATATGAACAGCAGATTTTTAGTGAGCAAAAAAGAAATAAAATGCTAAGTCATCAGCTTTTTTCCTGCATATCTCATGTGTGTGAAATGCAGAATGCTAACTAGAATATTTAGGAGTCCATGGCTTTTTATCAGTGTTAAAATTTCAGCTTTACGTGCCATCTTAATAGTAGGATACTGTGTTGCCAAAGTAATTTTTTCTGGTAATACTAGAAATAAGAAATGAATAACTAAGCATCTGTTGTTGAATAATGAATAAACTAAAGGCTCGATTAGTGCCTTTCAGCTTTAAGATAATTTTAGTGCCACAGCTATTTGAGTCAAGAAGAGATGTCACTGAGAGTAAAAGGAACAAAAGAGCAACCATTTTAAATGCTGATGTTAAACTTGTACTGTGTGGTTATAGTCATACATTTGTCTGGTTTGTGAAACTCTCAGCTGAGCTGCTAGGACAATCTCATGCAGAAAGACCTGCAAAATTTGTTTTTATTACTATTAATAGCAGTAGATCATGTCGTATCATAATGATAATCAGCCTATCAGTTCTCAATATTTGGTTCAAGAACCTACTTCAAACAAAATTAATGAAACAATAAGGGTCACAAAATGGTGAGCTAATTCATTAGGTAGTTTAAAGAAGAGGAGACAGTTCTAGTTGAAGTGTGGTACAAAAGGGAAACTTTTCTGACCTCAACATAGGCGAACTTGTACAATAGGAGAGACAGATTATTTACAGACAGAATTTAAGGTCTAAAGAACTAGTAAAAATGCAGAACTAGTCACAGGTTTTAGAAAGAGTTAGTCACAAGCTTTAGTAAATACAGAAGTTGTGGTTGCATAGCTAGGGGGTTTGCAGGGAATAAAAAATTTGTAACGTGGAAAAAAATCTAATTATGTCCATATATATAACACAAACATGAATAGGAGCTGTAATTACCCTCCTCCCCCTTTCTCTCCACATGCACAAATAAACACACAAATACAAGCAGTGTTACTAGAACACCAAAAGAATAATCAGTATGTTTTACAAAATTTGGAGCTGCAACTGCTAATACTAGTAGTAGTAGTTCAGTTACCAATGCACAGCTGGAAAATAAGAAGAGATCAAGAAAAAATGTGATTGGATTTTGGTTTATCTCTCATAACAAAAATAAATCCATCTATCATTTTTATGTTTCAGGTTTGGGGAAAAAAATATTTACAAACATGCTTGAGGCTGAAAAATAACATCTCTGCCCAGTCAAATCTACATCACAGCACTCTTTAAATTATTGTATATATTCAGACTAAAATTCCATGCAAGGTTCCTCAAAAGATGGGCTTGTATTTACCAGCTCGTTTTGCTACCTCTGCATTTTTTAAAACAATGAGTATTAAGTAATATAAAATACCTACTGGGTTTTTTTTTGCTATAGACAAAAATCTATTCTTGGAATGATACAGCAGCAATCCACCATGCTGACAAAATCTGCATAGCCCTGTGAATAAGTGAAGCCATCCTGACTAGATTTGTCATAGTATGACTCCAAATCTGAGTGGTCAGATTTGGCTTCTGTTCTTAGAAGGTTGACTAGATCTATGAACAAACATATATGGTGAATACCAACAGAAGCCAGGCTTGGAACATATGCATATAGAGAAGAAATTAACCTTAAAATACAATATTTATACTTTGGTACCTACTAGTAATGCAGTAATGATGAGATCGTACAAGAATGGGGAGCTGAAAGTTAGACTATTCATTTTCATACCTATTCTTACAGAAGTTTTCAGCTGCAGATATTCATATACAAGGAGAGTTTCAATCATGCACTAAATACTAAGTTTTCATCAGTAAAACTGTCTGTGTTGCTGGCAGTTAGTTATCCTGCTTGTAATGTTTTCAAATACATTATGTTTATTTGTGTCCCGTTCAAAACAGGATACTGGCTCAGTTCAAAACCCACTGAAGCCAAGTAAAAGACTTCCCTTAAGTGGATCACTACCATAGCACTTTACAGGGTTTGGGTTTTTTTAATCTTATTTTTCCCTTAAACAATCACAGTGGTATTTATTCTGCTTAGGAAGAGCTATGACTATTCTCACTTCAAAGTGTCACTTAGCACAGCCTGCCATTTCACCACAAATACTTAAGCAGAGCTCCCCCAGCTCATATTGCAATCACATTTAGTGCCAAGTAGAAATATTCTTGATCTCAGTAGAAAAAACAATGTTGAATAAGAGGAAAAACTAACATTATCTAAGAAACTTAACCTCTCCAGAAGATAAGCAGTGAAAAAGACAGTTTTGCCAGAGGTGCCTGCACTGCTGCTGGAACTGTGAGCTCTGGATAAATTAGGCCTTCAATCTCCTTAGATAATTAAGACTGACCCTTTTCTCACTTCATCTGCAACCAACTTCCTTATTAAAAGACATTTTTAAAGTCTGATGAAAGGAATTTAACCACTCTAGTGGTCTCCAATGTTGGATGTATGTTTAACACCACAAGCTAACAGAGCTTCTCATAAATCCCTAGTTACGAGCCTGCACAAAGTGACCAGGTTTCCTCTGGCTAATGGTGGTGGGTGTGTAACTGCAGGAACTGCAGCTGGGATGTAAGGAGGGTGTCATCACCACTCCAGAGAGAGGGAATTGAAAAGCAGAGACTGAAGACAAATGCTAGTAGCTGCCAAACCCTGAAAAGGATGGTAGCTTCTTTATGGTACTGGTAATTCGTGATTTGGGGTTTTTTGGTGCTTTTTTCTTTGTTTAAAGGGGAGATGTTGGTGGGAGGAAAATTGTAGCTAAAGAAGTTGATGCATTAGGATATCAAGGCCTTTTTGCTTTACTGTGAGTGAAAAAAACCCTTACTTTATAAAGGTCTGTACAGGACTTCAATAGAGAGACTATTTTTGGTAAAGGTGGTGATTTGTGGCAATAGTCTGTCAGGTCCTGCATGTTGAAGGCTTCTGAAGCATGCATTGAACATATAGAAGTTGGTAGGTTTTTATCTTTCAAATGACTGGACAACTTTTGAATGCGGTGTGTGCCATGAAATGATAGCACAAATAATTACAAATTTAGTGAGAGCAACTGCAAACACTCAGCTTAAGCTGGCTTCCTGAAAACGTAATAGAGCTATGTAGCACAAGACTGGAATTCTAGAGACTAATTACAGAGTGTAATATTAGAGCTTTCTGGCATGTCATGAAAATTGGAGAACCTCTTAAGCTTGTGTACTTTTTATTTTTTAATTTCAATTAGTTATTAAAAATGTGATTTGTTAGACCAATGGACAACTTCTATACTGAGAGCCCATTGAATAAAAATCGAGGTGTTAGCAGATCATTAGTGTCTCTTTGGTTTTGTCCTTAAGATAAACCTTGAAAAGTGCAGAAAAGTGATGGAGAATTGTTTCTAGATCACCGAGGATGCTCTTACTCTTTGCTTCGTAAAGCCCAAATGATGTGACAAGTTCTTGTTCCAATGGAAACTCATGCTTGAAAAAAATATGTGGAGCTCAGCAAGGCGTACATAATCTGTGCAATGGAGAAAGAGGTTCTTTTGCAGTTGAAAATTTGGAACTGAATTGAAGGCAGAATAGTGTTCAGGATCCTTTATCATCTAAGACTAATTTGTAGTACTGATTTATAAGTAAAATGAGCTAAGGTATGTTTTTTCTTTTTATCTTTTTATTATTTTGTTATGCCTGTCTGACTGTTGATTAGTCTGATAAGTTGCTGACTTGTGTGCTTTCTTAATTAATTTTTCTGGCTTCACGGTTCTTTTGTTCCCTGTTGCACTGTGACCAGCTGTGACAGAAAGGATGAAGGTTGCTCTTCCCCAGCCTCCCCTCACCCCCATGTCCAACCTGGCTGGTATGAAACACGTGTGCTTTGTGGCAGCACAGTGAAACATGGTGGGGACGGGCACTGGTTCTCCATGCAGTTGTGGAAAGAGTTGGGCCTCTAGTAGCTTAAACACAGGGGAAAGTAGATTATAGAGTACTTTTTTGCTTAAGAATTCTTTAGTATGTTCTAGGTTAGGGAGTTACTGAGTACACAGGGAAGATGAGAAGGTAGAATGGCAGTTCTTCATATAGACAAGTGAAGTTTGCTTAAACTCTGTTACAGGTCCCAAACAATGCATCTGCTGTGTGCAGTGTGCGGTGCTGAATGCACTTATCTTAGCTAGCTGCAACTGGGCTAATATATCTAGATGGCAAAAATGTTATAAAAAAGTATTAGCTTAGATTTTGAAGCTGGGAGCTAATTAGCTATTCTACAATGCTGCACTTAATTGCTTCTGGTTGTAGAGTTATGTTTTGCAAAGTAGAATTATATATGGTTTTTGGATTGAGCCCAAAGCAATTTCATATCAAAACCAGAACATGGACAACTTCCTTCATACTCAGCTTTTAAAAAAGATCCTTTGAGTTAGAGAAGGAGAGTAACTATGACAATGGCTCAGCTGTCTGAGACATACCTGCTGAAGCTCTCACATGCAGCAGGACTGTAAGACTGTCCAAGCTTCTGAATTTCCAAAGAAAAGCAGAATGAGACCAGGTGTAGGCTGCAGCTGTAATCTGGGCTCGGTAGCATCCAAGACCTCTCCCATGAGTCGCACTGTAGAGAACACTGTGGATTCTGTTTAGCCTCTTGGCATTTGTTCTTTTTTTTTTTCCTTTGGGCTGTGGTCTAATACTTCTTCCACTCCTCATCTCATCTTCTGTGAATCAAATCGTGTTTAATTTCAGTTGTTAAGATGGAACCTGTGGAACCCACAGTTCTGAGGCAGGTATCTTCTGACGTACTTCATATGGTTAATTTTGTATGTAGTCCAAGGCTGGAAATTGCTCTCTACCCTGCCTACCAAATTCAGCCTGGATAATAGCCCTGCCTCTTATGCTGATATTCACACTCCTTCTTCATTTTGTGTTAGGAACAGCATTTTAATCTCATTTATGTCTTGTGATGCAAACAACTTCAGCAGCTTTGTCAGGTTTTCCTAAATTAGACCATCATGAGAATTATTGCCTTTATTCTTTCACAGTCCTGCTTTCCTCTCCTACTCTTTTCCATTTTGACCAGCTCTTTGATGCTTTTCCTGCATCATGTCACTCTTTCATGTTTTCTTTAAGCTGCAGTCTCTGAAAATCTGTCACACTCTGAACTACTCTGTCCTCACACAGATCTATATTCCCTTCTTGACTTTATCTCATGTTGATAACTTGCTCATTCAACCTGTATCTGTTTTTCTGTTTTTCCATTCACCAAGGTTCTTTTGATTTGTTCTCTGTGAAATATTACTCATTCTCTGTTGCTTTAACTATCACATTGCTAGTTCTCTCCTCCCATGCTCTTGCTCAGCCTTTCTGTGAAGTCAGTGTTCATCACTTCTACTGAAACTGTTTCAGCCCTGAGTCACTCTCAACAGTGGCTTTTCTCTAGCAAAATAATTCTGGTGGAAATCTGATGACCCAGATGACTTTTCCACCATGGATTTATTCTCTCCTCTTTCTAATTCTAGTGTAATTAAATTCCAAGATGTGCAGACCCATCTTTACAACTTCGGAGTTGATCCTTTCCCTCTGGCCTTTTTTCTTCCCTATATAGATTTCTTCTGATTTCTGCCAATGTGATACAGTAAGATGTGCCCATCTGCTTTTTTCAGTTCATTGTTCCTTCCTCTATTGCTATTCCTTCCCTCTTTTCTTGGATACAGAAGTTTCTTGGTTCCTGTGGTTATATACCCTTTCAGTTTACACTAGAAATCTTACCTAGCTTCTGTGACTTTACTCTCTCATTCTTTGCCTTATTTTTTGCCTCTCTGTTTTTTTCCCTTAAAACACAGAGTCCGAACTACTGTGATTTGTGTATAGAGTCTCGAAGATGCTTTCTTATCCATCATCACAGATGAAACTCATCTATTGTTTCCATGGTTTCCATTTACTGGAGCATCTTCTTGCCTCTTGTTTGGCCTTGAGCTTCAATCTTTGAATCTTCACTGGCTGCTTTTCCCTATCACATTAAACAAACGTATTGTCTTCAGGACACTATTATCTGCACCCCACCTCTCAGGTTCTAGTTGTCACTGCAACAGTCTAAAACAAGCACGTTTTTGCTCTCTTGTGTGACCTTTTATGCACAGGAAGAGAAATTTCCTTTTACAAGGCTATGCTGTTATCCTGTTCCAAATCCCTCTTTCTCTTGCTATTATAACTACCAAAGTTTTCTTATGCTTTTATGAAGTATTGTGTGCAATAAGGTTGAATGAGTGGCAGGAAATTTGCCGCTATATTAATGACAAATCCTAATGTTTACTAGCTTTTTTTAATGTAAAAGTCATCTCCTTAAGCTCTGTAAGACCCATGAAACAGCAGCCCTGTGGTATGTGAGTGTTAGCTCCTGAATCACCCACATAAAAACTATGGTAACACTGATGAGAAAAGCTAAGCAGCAACTCTAATGAAGACATAACCACCCTACTGTCATCACCTGAGGTGCTTACAAAGCACGGAGTGGGTACTGCACTTTGTTTGTTGCTCTATTACAATTTTTAAAAAAGAGTCTGATGTTTGTATGTCCCTAAAGCAGATGCTATGTGTGATGTTTCTCCTCGCCCTTCTCTGGCAGCCTGGCTTTTCTGCATACCTGCTGCTAGATCCACTATAATATTCTTTTAAGATTCCATTCTTTATGGACAATTATTTAGATATCTGATGGAGATATTTTCAGTGTAAGTACTTTCTGACGGCTTTAAGCAATGGAAAACAGCAACATAATAGTGTCAGCCAGCTGCCACAAAAAGTTGTACTAAGAGGTTGCATTAAGAAAAAAAGTAATCCTGTATTTTTATTCCTCTGTCAGCTTTTTTCCTTTCTCTTTTAGATTTCAAGGATTGTCTAAAGAGAGTATTATTAATGTCTGCGGCCACTGTTTTTAAACTTCTTTGTTCTGTAATAAATGCACTTTAATCACCATACATTAAACAGTAAACAAACTTGGGTGAAATAATTTCAGCCTTGCATTTATACTATGTGCATGTTTGGGACTACTGCTGGCTGCCTTCCTGGATTCAAGAATCTGAACCAGATTCTCCATTCCTTATTAGCCTCAGTTGCTCTCTCTCTCTCTCTCTCTTTCTCAAAAAAAGCAATGCCTGCTTAGTAGAACACTTCCCCAGTAAACTATCTTGGGTATTTCCTGATATATCTCACTCCCTCATGTCTTTTTCTCTTTTGTTAATAGTGTAAGAAGTGATTGAAAGTTAAAACCTGAAAAAATAAGGTTTTTTTAAAGTACTGGAATCCTCTGTGGATGTGTATAATCATTAGAAACTGATGACATTAGGTTAGCTTACACTTGTAAGTCTTAAATGTGTGCTGTGCTACTTCTTCCTGGATTCGCTTGTATTTCCTTGCACCTGGATAAGTGCTCCAACAAGCAGGTCTGCAACCTCCAAACTTTCAGATAAGTAATGAGATCAGAACCAAGAAGCAGAGATAGCATAGCTTGGGTAAGGTTTTGTTTACTTCCTCTGGAAGTAGAGGTTCTGTAATACTGAACAGACTATCAGTCCTGAATTAATCAAGATTGCTGGCAGCTATAACTAAAACAGCTGTGGAAAGTTTGCTGCAACTTTTGAACTTCACTTTACTTCCTCAAATTAGGTACTACTGGGGAAAAATATATGTATCATCTGGCTACAAGGATGGAAATAATGTAAAGAGCTGAATAAGATTAGGCTCCTAAAACTCTGTGTGGTGGGGGGTGGTGGTGTAGCCAAATTATTAAACTACTGATACCATTTGCATTTGAGGAAGAACATCACTTCTGCCTATAATGCCAGTTGAAATTCCTGCTGCTAGCAGTATGCTGTATGTACAGCCACTATACTGACTGTGATAGTAACAGCCATTGACTTTATTCTCAGCCTAGGAGCCAGCTCCTTTCAATAAAATCTTGGGGGAACATCTTTCAAGGCAGATTCTGTAACTGCATTCCATGATGATGTGCCAGTAGGTAATGCAACAAGAGGCAATACTGTGATCTTTCCTTTGGGAAATTTGAACAATTGAATTGTGTTGTTGGAGTGTCATTCTCCTTCCTCTCACACACACACATACACTCCCCCCCTTCCTTGGGAACATGCTGAGGAAAGGAATAAGTGGTTATGGTTACCAACACACATCAGTTTGAGCAAGACAGAAGTGATGGACAGGGGCAAAGAGCAAGCCTAGATAAGAAATCAGCAATAATTATCAGTTTTATTGGCTATAAAAGTATGGACAGAAGAATGTGCTCATACTAAACAGCCTGCTCAGTTACATGGGCCTCAACAGATTTATATAATAAACCAGTGCAGAATGTTGCTCAAGTATCCTTCCCACTCCAGAAATGTACTTTTTAGCATTACGTCTTTGAGAATCAACATAGATCACTGTTAGCTCAGGATGTGGGGCAGGTTAATGTTATCTTGTGGGAAGAACTTCCCATTTTAGTCATGACAAGATAGCCCACATATATAATCAGATTTAACAAATATATTTGCTGAACATTTTGAGCATCTTCAGTTGTTGGGAGAAGGCAGATGCGTGAGTTTAAATACACATGGGCCGTATAATATGGTCATTCAAAGAATGACAGCTTTTTTTAAACAAGGTTTAGAGATAAATGTGCACAGTGAAAGGAAGCAGTAGGGTTTTCCATTAGAGGAGTTGAAAATACTTTCAGAAACGTGCAGGCATGAAACACTTGGGTTTTTTTATATGAAATCTGATCTAGAAAACCAGAAAAATTCTAGACTATCTTATTTTCTGAGTGTGTTCCAAGAAAGAGTAAAAGTGGTGAGAGGCAGTTCATCTTCATGTAGCCAGGACAGTGAAATCTAGTAACATAATAGTTTGTAAAGTTTTTGGTTTTTTTTCTGAAGTTTAAACAGTAGCGACTGTGAATGTGGAAGATGCTTTTTGGGGTATGTGGGAAAACTTATTTAAATAAATCAAACTTTTGTAGTGTAGTGAACTATTTGGAAATAGTTTCTAGTACTCTGCTTTACAAAGCAATTTAAAAAATCACCTCATTGTGTTTCTCTTTGAAACAGTGATATCCAGCTATGATTGCAATATATGCAATAGGAATAAATGGAAGCCAAAAAAATTGAAATTCAATAGTCTAAAACTAATTTTCACAGTGTTCACCCTCTCCTGGTCTTCCCTACAATAAGGAGGTGCTACTCCATCCTTTTCTGGGTTACACATATTAGTGAATGCCAAGCAGAACAGCTGATGTGTAAAACACTGAGGGATATGAATGATACATCTGAACATGTTGTGGAAATGTTTCCTGTTACATAGCCTACAGAATGCACAAGCTGTCTGAAAAGACTAATTTTTTATCAAAGTGTCATTCTACCAAACTATCATAATTTTTGAGGCCAATGACATAAAGTTTAAAAAATAACTGCTTATCTTATATAGGCATAAAATCTCCAGATTTATCATAAATACTGATGCATTTTGGAAGGAATATGTATCCTCTTGCTTCTTGTCTCTAGCAAGGCTCTCTTGCAGGATGAAAGTTGAATAAAAAGAGGAGAGGGAGTTCCATCTGTGCTTCCTGCTGATTTTTTCATCTTAAATCACAGAGATGCATAGAAAATGTCATAAAGAATTTGACCAGTGGTCTTATGAATGACTTGAAAATGAAGCCTTCAATGATGAGGACTTAAAGGAAAACCAGTTTTAAATGTTCTGAATATGTCAGAGTAAGTGTGAACAATGGAGCCAACTCTAATTATTATATAATTAAAATAAGAATTTGCCCTGATATCCAATACAGTAATTTAATTCTCTCTGTGGGGCTGGAAAGTTACTTACTAAGAAGCAGCTTCCTCAACTTCATTTTTCATCTTCTGTGACCATTGGAAAAGGCCAATTATTTGAAGAAAGTATAACTCCTCATTTTGGGGGGTTTTCCTTTCCACATCTTTGATGCATTAGAGTAAGTAAAGTTGTGCTAATTACCATTTTATTAATGTGTATGCTATTATTTTAACTTACTGCTGATTAATCTGTTTTTAATGTGCTAATATCCTTCTGATGTGCAAAGGGAACTAAGATAAGTATAGCTGATATTAAGACTCGTAGAATTTCAGACCAGGTAGTAGCAATACACAGTGCATTTGGGGCAAAGGACTGAGGCATCTTTAAATGTAAGGTACCCAAAAATGCTTAAATTACAAGCCTGTTCCTACCGTGTGGTCCATATAGGCAAAGATGACATAATAATCACTCCAAACTGTCATGTAGAGGTGACTTGATGTACAGACTGGATAACTGGTTTAGAACAACTGAGAATAAGATTGTCATGGTTAGTTTTTGGAATTTATTACTTAGAAGTCCTGTTCTAGTTAATTAATTTCATGCACGTAGATTTGGGATGGATTTACAGGCAGGTGTTAGAGCATGGAGATGAGAAGAACATAGTGAGAAGGCAGGTTGAAAGAAGAGGAGGGGAAGCTGAAATACTGTCCAGGAGATCTTCAGAACTGTGTAAAAGCTTTTGTTCTGAAAATGTGTATGTTAATAGTGTTTTAGGAATCTAAGGAAACACATGAATGAGTGGGATATTGAAGCACATTTTAATCAGTATACTTCATATACCCTTTTTTTTGAGTATTCGCTTTTTTGTGGTTGGAATTCCAGTTGTGGAATTTTGCAATTGTTTGCAACAATAATCTATTCATCTTCTTCTAACTAAAATATAATGCTGTTCTCAATACACCAGAACCAATCCTGACCTGTCCTGACTCATCCTGGTAGTAATGAATTGTTGGTTCAACTGTGTATCTCCCTTAAGTGGCGTCAGAGTTAGGAAGGGATTTAAAGATAAATATAGAATCAGTAAAAGTATTTAAGAGTGAGTGATTGTGAGCTCAACTATCTTAGGCTAGGATCCCAGGAAACTTCAGGAAAGAATATGTAAAACTGTTAGCCACTGAATCTGTCCAGTCTCTATACCTTTTTCACTGATCTTAAGGGATTAACAATGATTGCCGTATCTGTTTGCCCCTCCACACATTCACATTCCCAGATACCTTCACATTTATATATCAGAAACTGCTGAAAAGGGATCCAGCGTGTTGCAAGAACAGGCCTAACGCCAAGATGCTGTTACAGAACTTCCAACCCAAACTATCCTGATTCTATGCTATGATTCTTGCTGAAATTCCTGGCCGTTAATGACTTTTGGCAAGACATTTGTCAGCTCTTGTAAGCTGAAATTCTCAACAGTAAAACCAGTATAATACAAAACATATTTTTAAATGTATATGCATTAAAAAATAGACATTACATATTAAAATAGAAGTCATGTAGATATAAGATTATAATTTTCAACCAGTGTGGCCAAGCAGGAATCAGATCCACCCCATCCTTCTGTATTGAGTGAGTCTTATACTGTGATGTGGGGAAAGGAAAAATACATATTAATAAATCCAGTGCTTCATTTCAAATATTTAATTACAGATTACTACTTTGGAGTGCTGAAATATCTTTTGTTCACTGCTGTGATGCTTAAGAGAGAAAGCAAAGTACATGAGGTTGCAAATAGTTGTAGTTCAGTTTCTTTTCTACAAAAGGTAGAGGTTCAACATCTGGCTTGGTTCATTCTGTCCCTCCGCTGGTAGTGCACAATTATCTTCTTCAAAATGTATTTTAATGCTTTGTCACATCTACATTGAAATGCTAGTAAGTTCATGCAGGAAAAACTACAAAAGACTTCTAGGGCAACTTTGAAAATGGAATTTGTCTTATTAAAATGCAGTAGAAGTTATATATATATTTAGTAGGCTCTGAAGTTTTTCTTTCTGCAGGTATCTCAGTGGTGTGTAGTTTAGTTTGTAAGAATACCCACTGAAGACCCTCTAGACACAAGTAAACAGGCAGCAAGAGGTGCTAAAGTGGGCTGGGGCCAACATACCATGAGGAAGCCATAACATATGTGATCTGCTGCCCACTGTGCTCAGAGCTTAGTGGGAGCAGCAAGCCCTTCCTAGAAAAGAGGCAAGCTATCACCAATCAGCTGTTAGTAATGTGTTTTCCCTCTGTGAGAGGTAACTGCTTCCTGCTGTTGCCTTCTGCAGAGTTCCAGAAAGCAGGCTTAACCCCTGGAAAGGGGAAAGAATAATTGCTCTAACAGTCAATGAAAAGCTTTCAGCCCTTGCTTGGGATGGCGTTTTCTGTGCTTTTTGTATGAAATATTTGCCTTGTAGCCACTGTTCATTTTTACTGCACCTCAGGATTTCCTATATTAAAAATGGAAGAGAGGAGGTTTAATGACATTTAGCTGGGCTCTGGAAAGAAGCTTAGGAAATTTCTTGTAGTAGTGCATCACTTCATTGATTAAGCAGGATGCAGGTATAGTGCTGTTCTCCAAGGGGAAAGATCTGTTACTGTATTCTGCAAAGATCAGTAACTCTCCCTTTTAAAAAAAGCACGAAGCAAAGTTAATTGCCTCCTTTTGCTTCCTAATTTAGTTATTTAAATATTCAGTGCAAACAGAAAAGATTAAAGAAAACTCGGGAGCACATCTGTCTGAATACAAGGTACTGTTTTAAACAGACTGGGAAAAGTAGTTGAGAGTCTGTTTCGTTTTTTACTTCAGGAAAACCAGCCAGAACAGGGCTGTGCAGGAGAAGCACTGCCATAAGCTCTTGCTGAGGGAGAAATTGGGGCACAGCTCAGCACTGCTTGTTTTCATGTAGGTTTAGATAATAAAACACAGAAGGCTGAAAGGGAGGTTTGATTTACTATTGTTCAGAAATCACATTTTCTTAGGTTTGCAAGCTTCAGCTGTCCCTAAGTTTTTACTAGGGTTTTAGATTTTTTCTTTTCTTTACGTATTTTTCCATCTGTATTTTCTTTTTGGGGTAATAAAAGCTTTAGAGTCTAGAAGAGGAGGAGAGGGTGAGTGGTTTGCAGCAAGGAAGCAGAGTCTCATTTCATTCATTTCTTTTCTCATTGTTTGGCAGGTGGAAGGCACAGATTTACAGAGCTGAACTGGATCAGCTGAAGAAGTGGGGAAGAGGAAATGAAACAAGTACAGCACCACTGAAAAGAGCTTCAGCTTTATCTATCAGCATCACCACAGCAACCAGAAAACACAATTGAAAGACAAGGGCTAGAGCAGAGAAGGTGAAAGTGCAGCTCCTTACCTTTGGACAGAAGGCAGCAAAATAATTATGCAGAACAGAAAAGACTATTTGATAGTTCTAGCCAAACTGTGGCAAAGGGAAGTGTTCCTTCATTAACAGGAATGTGCCAATGTTCATGCACTGGAAAGGGGCGTGCCATGAGATCTACTGAAGAGACTATTTCTGTGGTTGCATATCTACATGTGTTTGCACCCGTGCTGGGACTGAATTAGGTGGTACAGGCATCTTGGCCCATCAGGGACTGGATAGTGACTTTTTTTTTTTTCATTGAAGGTATACCCGGCACGAGAACTGCAAGACACCACAGATCTGTTTCAGAGTCACAAACAGTGCAACAATCTCCAGCCTTTCCCTTCTGTAACTGCCTGCTATACCATGGGATGTCGGCAAAGCTCTGAGGAGAAAGAGGCAGCGCGGCGGTCCCGTAGGATTGACCGCCACCTGCGCTCTGAAAGCCAGCGGCAACGAAGAGAGATTAAGCTCCTTCTCCTGGGCACCAGCAATTCTGGGAAAAGTACTATTGTAAAGCAGATGAAAATCATTCATAGTGGTGGCTTTAACTTGGAGGCTTGCAAGGAATACAAACCACTGATTATCTATAATGCAATTGACTCCCTCACACGTATCATTCGGGCTCTCGCCACCCTTAAAATAGAATTTCACAACCCTGACAGAGCATACGATGCTGTGCAGCTTTTTGCTCTGACAGGCCCAGCTGAGAGCAAAGGTGAGATTACCCCTGAGCTTCTGGGAGTCATGAAACGGCTCTGGGTAGACCCTGGTGTGCAGGAGTGTTTTTGCCGCTCCAATGAGTACCACCTAGAGGATAATGCTGCATATTACTTAAATGACCTAGAAAGGATTGCAGCACTGGACTACATCCCTACAGTGGAAGATATTCTGCGTTCTCGGGACATGACCACAGGGATTGTAGAAAATAAGTTCACCTTCAAAGAGCTGACTTTCAAAATGGTGGATGTGGGTGGACAGAGATCTGAACGCAAAAAATGGATCCACTGTTTTGAGGGGGTTACAGCAATAATTTTCTGTGTGGAGCTGAGTGGATACGACTTGAAACTGTATGAAGATAATCAAACAGTAAGTGCACCTTCTCCTTACTCTCTTTCCTTCCCCTCATTTCCCCCAACCCAGTGTTTAGGCTTTTTTTCTCCCCACGCCCCTATCCTCCCAAGGCCGTAATCCCCGAGTTCCCAGTCACAAATGTGATTCTGTCCCCTCACCTACAATCCATGGTAAAGCTATGATTACTTTATTTGGATGGTTTTCTGCACTGACAGATTTATTTATTTATCTAGTGATACTTTTGGGCAATAGACATGCTCTTAATGTGACAGCAGATTTTTTGTGCCTTTTTGCTAAATGTTTACTTGTTTAAGTGTTACTCCAAACATCACTTAAAAAGGTAGACAGTAGTGACATCCTGGTGTACAGGGATGGTTAATTTGGAGACTGTGTTTTGCAAGTCCTGGGAAATTTTGAAACTGAAATAGTAATAATTAGCAGTTTTCTCCCTAATTTTCAATAGGAATTTGGGATGAAATTAATAAAAAAAAGTATGTTTTTTAATTAATAAGGGATTTTTGAAGTTAAAATTTTCTTTGACTGTTTTTGATTACATGGCTGCTTTGTCTTGTCCAAAGAATAACTACTGCTGTTCAATTCCCTTCACTGCTATTAGCTTCTGGTTTTCACAGCATGCAAATACAGTAACTACGGAAAAATGTATGAACACTTACATGTGTGCAACTATGTGTTTGCTATCACATCTAACTTGCCTGAGTTAACCTTTATAGGGATTAATTTGAACTGATTTTTTTGACAACCTTGTAAAACATCATGCTGAAGAGATGGGACTTTGTGGGTAGGAACACATAATTATTTTATCATCTGGTGATTCCTAAACATACTGTATTTATGTTTGAAAACAGCTGCCTTTCAGGATGAACTAAAATCTCAACTGTAAAATCAGAACGTTAATCTTAAATGCCTCTACCTCCCTTGCACTCCCTTACACAGCTTCAGTTGTTTTATATTTAGAAAGCTGTTCCCCAGTATTGGCTCCTGGAGTAATCCAGAACACCATAATCCTTGTTCTTTCACTGCAGGTGCAGTACATAAGGGTCTGAGGCTATTCTACAAGTATGGAATTATCTAGGAAATGATATTTGCAAAGATACAGTATATTCAATAATCCTTGTTGGCACTGTTTGAATTGGTATTTGTTGGTATGGCATCCACTGCACTTCCATCATCTTCTCTGTACTGTGCTAACTGATTCACTAGTCACTGTCCTACACTTGGACTTATGTATGCTTCATTATCTGGAGATTCTTGTCTTGGCCTTAGTGCCTTCCTAGTACAGCAGATTCCTATGTCCAAATTTTGTTTAGTAACCTCCGCTTGACATGAGAGAAGTATTGCCCCTAATTATTTCTCTTTATTTTCAGAGACATTAGGAAAAGGGTATTTTATTTCTATCTAGACCCTGACTAGGAGTTAGTTGGTTTCTTGCAATTCTTTAGACTTTTCCTGCCTTGTTCTTCAGATTTAAAAACCAAAAAGAACTAGCCCAAAGGGGCAAAAAAAAATCAATATACTCTGAAAAATCCTTATGGACATTGATATTGATTCCTTAATCTAAAATCAAATGAAGTAAGCATTTATCATCTCTCAGCTTTCATGTATATGCAACCACTGTCATAGTATTTGCCTATCTACAAAATTAAATTCTGCAGACATATTTTTAAGATTTGTTGAGAAATTAGAACACAGATGAAAGATGTGAGACCACTCATCTTCCTGACGCTCCCACTTATGTGGCAAAAAGGAAAGGGACACGAATAGCATTTTAGGGGGAACCAGACTGCGTAATCACAAAGAACAGGTTACCTCTGGCCCATCTTTCTTTGGCTGTCATGCTTTATCCAAACATACATCCATAATTTTACTATGTAGAACATAGCATGTTCCAGGTGTGCTGAGACCACTATAGACCTTTAAGCAGCTCTGATAGCTGAACTGAGAAGTACCTACATTGGTAGATCACTCGAACTGCAACTCCAAGACTGGTACTCATGAAAAAAGCCCTACAAATAAGTGTTGCTGAGTCTAAAATGCTTCCTGGTGTAGTATCTATGGTGAAGAGACCTATTAAATAAAACTAGTCCACTGCCAAAAACAACTTACTGCTTGACAGTGAGTGTAAGAATCTGGCTGATTTATAAACTGTGCAAGTTAAGCAAATTATCTATCTGAATATGATAACTTCTGTGCTTTCTGTTGACAGAAATGGATAAATGCTATGCATGAGCTTTGTCTTTATTGAAGATGTGTTAAAATGATCAACAAATATAGTAAAAATTGAGGGGAAAATGAGGTAGTTCTGCATACTTGTAGGACCTGAATATAGCTAATTTGTGAAGTGTGTTCAGGGTGAGAGTATTGTAGAGACACCAGCATGTAGAACGGAGGACCAAAATAATGCCCAAACTATCAGTTGCCTGGACAATTTTTAATAATTTTGTTTCTTAAAATTACAAAGTTAAATTTTATACTGCTTTGAAACACGTGAGAGAAGGGGAAGACAGAATTTTTCTTGGGCTTTTGTCTTTCTCCTGCTACTCTTTAATCTGCCCATCACTTGCAGAGACAAAATCACCTGAGTTAAGAGTTTGTAGATCTGACATAACCAATATTGTGACTTGTCTGTTCAAAAGATGTGATATTTGGCTGCTTACTAAAGACAGTGAAAACTATAGTTCTCTTTTTTTCCTCCAGCTTGTGTGTTTTCTTCTGTCACTCTCTAACAATACCTTTCCTGCTTCTCTGGGGTTATCTGCAAATATGATCTGTCTGTTTTCATTTCCAAAGTGTCTTACACATTTTTTTTCTGCCTAACATGTAATAAATATAGCTTTATCTTTCCATACACATAGTTAGTATGACTCAACTAGGTAACAGCTGCCTCTTCTTTTGACACAGTTGCAAGATTGGTTTGTACAATACCCTTGGAATGCTATTGATTTATTATAAGATTATTATTCCTGACCAGCACTCTGAGAAGATTGCCTTAGGTTTTTATATCTCTACGTTGATTTATTCTCTATTATGTCAAATAAATTACTTGTCATAGTTTTCATGGTCCTTAGCAGCTGATTGACCTGTATCATATTTTATTACACATTAAGATGACATCTCTGGCCTTTGATAATGTTAAATTATCAAGTACTCTTTTTTTTTTTCCTTCTTGCATGTTGCATCCTGCACTTAGGAGGATATGCCCACTCATATCCAAGTGTCTCATCTTTATTTACATTTCTCCTTAGTGTGTGGTAGAGAATGTTAATGATCTCTTCTCTCATGTTAGCACTCCTGCATCTCATACCTGCTGTTTCTTTGCAAGTCTCCCCATCTGTCTACCTATATGCACTCAGTTTTGTGTTTCATACCTGCCCTAAAATCTGATGGATAGTTTTCAATTTTCTTCCACAGTGTAGAGCTGCAACAGGGTTCTAGACTGTTAGAAAGATTCTTCAAAGGAGCAATAATAACATAATGAGGTAAACATGATTGAGAATCGATGAGGTCCTTTCAACACAGTAGTTGCAACAGATTCAGATGGTGCAGGAGAGAATAAGCAAAGGTTGTACACACCTGCTTTTTTCTAAAAATGACATTAGTTCAATAATTTTATAAATATAAATCTTCAAGTAAAACTATTTGTGGAAAACTTAAGGTTTAGATAATTTTCTTCTTCTTACAGCCATTGCAAGCAAATGGAAAAATGACATTTTAGGGTTTTTTGAGGCTATTTTTGTAGTATAGCATCTTGTTAAAAGCAGGATGCAGATGAAAAAGACAAAATACCGCAGCAAACAGTTCAGACTGTCGAGAAATGCAAAACAAATCATTGGGGTCATAATGGAACCTGTTAATTATCTAATAGTAATTTACCTGGAAAGGCCTCTCATATGCTAATTATATGCATTTTGAACAGAATTCCTCTTTCTGCCAGGAAATTTTTTATCAACTAAACAAAATTTGAAACTTTTTTTTTTCCCTTGAAAGCAAATACTTGAGGAGCTTATTTGCCTTTCCTGATACTTCAGCTTTTTGAGAGTACAGTGTATTAAAACTTACTAGCATGCAGCTATTCTCCTGCAATACTAATAAAAACAGTCAGGACAGAGGAGAACTTGTGATACATGTGATACATAGCCCTTTTAGCACCTGTTAGTGATAACAAATGGTATAATCAAACATCTTTCTGGCAAACTAAGCCCCTTGGGAATCTGAGAAAAAGGTTGATCTAAACTTCATTTTGACTGAAGCCTTTCCATTGCAAGATATTGCATGGCAAACTTGGTGTGGGAGCAAAGCCTAGATGACTTCAGCATTCTTATGTTGTTCATCTTTTAGCACTGCAAATGGAATCTAGCTTCGTCTTTTTTTCACTTAAGAAAGCAATATATATATTCCTTTACCAAAGTTTAATTTGATATAGTGATATATCAAGATTCCAGCCTGGAGACATGTATCCAAGCAAATATCTTCTAAAATACGTAAATATAATTAAATTTTTTAATATATTTAAAAGAGAATGTTCAATCAACTCCTAATTGGTTTTACTATATGTTATTTCAAGTCTGAAGGTTTATTTTTTGTTACATTGTTCACTGTAATTGTGTGCTTCTGATAGGGATACCACACATGGAACAGCAGTTACCTGTATTTTGGACTTCTGGTCAAACCATTATGTTCCATGTAAATTCAGATATTAACAGTAACTTTATACATTAACTATTCTGGCTGTATGTTTACTAAATTACTTCCTTTAATTGCAAAAAAAAAAAAAGTTCACAAATAAGATAATGCATTACACTGTGGAATATAAAAAATCTACTCATTCCAATGGCATGGCTTGATTGGATGAAGATGCCAGTATCACACTGTAAAAGCCCGGGAAGTTTTGCTGAGAGGCTTATCTATTTAATGTCAATAGACTAACTCCTTAGACAAAGGT
This sequence comes from Hemiprocne comata, assembly GCA_020745705.1. Lineage (NCBI taxonomy): Eukaryota > Metazoa > Chordata > Aves > Apodiformes > Apodidae > Hemiprocne > Hemiprocne comata. The sequence goes on along the minus strand of CM036602.1, from coordinate 10,426,038 downwards.
CTAGTTAACCCTGAAGATAAATATTCTCATCACTATAGAGCAGTAGGCTTAATTTGAAGAAATCGAGAAAGACAACAACAGGGAGACATTTATCTATTTTGGAAAAATATGGCATGAAGGTCATACTGCATTACTGCAGCATTCCTACAATGGACCTACTGAGTAGCATTCATTTACTTTGGTATCAAATGTTGGTCATCAGAGTTGCATGTGAATTTAGGTGACTAAATTTCCCTATTTATCCAGGTAACTGCAAGGGATGGCTCAAACCCCCTATGACAAACACATGAAAGATGATATAACAAGCTTTCTTTGGTCTCTGTGACTGGCTATAGTCAAAAATCCTAGACTAGGTAAGATGTTCTACTATCATTTTTTAAGTAATTCAGAGCATGACAGCACAGAGGTAAATAAAATACTAGGGAAGAATACTCCTAAATATCCTGTGAGCTTCAGGTTCAGAATAGTCTTTAAGTGGAGAGATATGGGTACTGACAAATAAATAGAACTTTTGAGTAAAAATCTCAGTTATACAGTTAACACTAACATCCCACAAACTAAAAAAGTTTAACCCCCCTGCTGACCTAATTCCAGTAATGCCTACCGGTCTAGGGCGTAGGTAAAACTTATTTTCAAATTACCAGGTTAAACTAGCCACTGCAGTAGTGTATAGGGACACGAGACACCTGCCAAGCACTTGGAGAACTGTAATGAGTCAGTAGCAAAGCCAGGGACATGGTCCAGTTCACTGGGTCAGTAAGAGCAGAAAGCACCTCCTATTGGTTTCACAGACTGAGAAGTTGATTGTATCAACTGGATAGCATCTATCTGATAAAGAATCCATTTGTGAGGGAAAGGAACTGAATTTCTCAGTCTCTCACAACTGAGTTGAAAAGTCATGATCCTCTTTGCAAATATATTGTTATAGAAAAGACAGAAAGGACAGTAGAGCAACTGCTTTTAACAAGGCAGATGCCGGAGTTAGAAGGGAAATACACCAGAGCAGTAACAGTTTCTCCTACAGCAAATTGCCACCTTTGTGTGAAACTCTCAAGATGACCTTATTGGAAATCCCTTGCTTAAAAGCAAATTCTTTGTCCTTGTAAAACCTGTTCAAGTGAGGAATACCACAATTTTTTAGGACCGTGAGGCATATGTGACAAGCATGGCCTAGCCTTTTAGAAAATATTCTTTGTGGACATTTTGAGGTTTGACCTTCAGAGGAACAACTCCCCATTGCACACTCAGTATAAAGTTGAAAATAACTTTTTAAGAACACTGGACCTAAATTAGACCATTGCTAAACAATGTGAAAAATAGCTGGAAAAGCAGCTACTTTGGGTTATGTCAGTAACTGTGCTTAATAATGAAGTAGATAAAAGCTGGAAGAACTCTTTGTGATATGCCAACCCTGGAGAGCCTAGTGGAGTCCAATTAGCCTTAAAAACTATCAGGAACAAAGAGGAATCCTTACTGTTCTTGAAGCTTCAAAGCGAGTTTTGGTGGTGGTGGATTGTTCAGAACTTGTTCCATTATTACAAGTTCATATTTTAGGTAAATATATTCTTCTATAATTTTGCCCCAGTAGTAATACAAGTATAATTTGGCATATACATGCTTGAAAGGGGGTGTGTTTTCTTTTAAGCTACGAAGTTAAATATTTGACCACTAAAAGATGCCTAGTAATATTCTCATAGGGGTAGTCTGAAGTGGCACACAGTCTAAAACCTTATCAAGTACAACTTTTTCTTGTATTCTTTTTTGTATTGAAAATGTTCTGTGAATGCAAAACTCTTATCCCAACTTGAACCTCATTTTGCTTAAGTTTCCTTTGTAAGGATCATAAATGGATCACATCTCTGTCAATCCTGGAGAATCCCTGAACTGATTTACTTATATGAATAAAAAAATCTCAGTTACTTGCCATACAGTTTTAATTATTTCTAATTCTGCTATACTGTTGCCTTTGTCCTGGCTGGTGTTTATGGCATCTTTTAGTGTAATGTTACCTGTGAGTATAGTTACTCTGTCATTAACTGAGATATTAAATAAGCTTGGAAGATCCCTGTACACGTGCATATATTTAGTAATTTGCATTTGTTGCTGCTGTTTTATGATCTTTCAGCCATCTTCAATAAGTGGAATAATCTTCAAAGCTAGGAGCTTATTCTTCATGCTGGGTCTTCACAGAACAAGGGAGGAAAAAAGCATAAAGACTGAAGAATTTGGACACAGAAAGAAGAATGCACAATTCACCTGATTCAAAGGTGTATGTGTAGAGTCAGGATGTAGAAACTTTCTGCAAAGTCATTCCTAGTAACAATTCAGTCTATGATAGATGTGTTACCAACTCCATCAGAGTTCAGGCACTCTTGTCTGGCAGTGAGTGAGCTTCAGCACACTGGATCATCAGGAAACAATTCTTCCATATTATCCACCCTACTCTCCTGTAGCTTATTGAACAAACCTACTCCTCAGTCACCCAGGGGGAATGTTCTGGGAGTCTGGGCACTGGCAGAGAGTTCTGCCACAAAATGAGAGAAACTAAGTACTGCAGCTGACCTTTTCAGAAGGTGTGTTCAGTAAGGCCCATGTCACCCAGCAGTGGCTGACATGCACAGAAGCCACCTGTGTTCTCATCACCATTGCAGGTCACACTGCAGCTAAGCCAGAGTAATAGGATGATCAGTGTTTGTGCTTTTATTTGTGTCAACTCAAAATTCCTTACATTTCTTAGAGTATCATCACTTCTTTTTGTTTGAAATACGTGGTATTTTTACATAGGCTTTTCAGGAGTAGGTTCTGTTGAGCTGAAGTTGGGTGCTAGGAAGAGAAATCACATGCAAATAAAAATAATTTTACAATTGCATTACAATGTTGCCATTCCAGCAGGTTTTTTTAACTAAAAATGATTGTGTCTAATACTGAGAACACTTAGGTAACTGCCATCATTCTGGAAGTGTGACAAGGTTTTCAAGGGAAGTTAAATTTCTTTCAAGATTCTGTTAGGCGTTTTGGTATCATGTTGACTCACTATCATACAGTGTGCATACCAGAAAGAGATTTTGGAGTTGTAACAGCTCTGCACAAGTTTAGAAGGAACAGAAAAATGTACAGAAAAAAACCCCATATATCAAGACCTATTAAATATCAACATAGTGCTTTTGACCTCGAAATTCTGAGTTCAGATCTTGAGAAGCAGGGATAAAATACTAGGGAAGTATTTGTGTTTCCCTGGATCTTATTCTCTTCCCCTTCCCAAATTATCTATTATTAGCTAGTGTAAAACATAGGATTTTGGGTTGGATGGATCTTAATCTTGGATAGCTGTTGGTTTTTTGTTTTTTATGAATAGTAACAGCTGAGACAGTGTATGCATGTGCCATGGATTTTTAATATTTTTTTTTTTTATTATTGGGTACTGCCAAGACTGAATATTTAATCCTCCTTCTTAGGATAGATTTTTGAGTAGCAGAATGCACTTTTTTTAAGATATTAATAGGTTTAGTCAAATTTTGAACCTGTCAGCCAATGACAGTGTCCCCTGATTATACTTCAAAATTAGTAGATGATTAATAACTCCTCTACTCCAATTAATTCAGTACTCTAACTCCTGTCACTTATTTTTTTAGATATTTAATCTTGATACTGCCCTTTCTTTCCATTATTAAAGTGATTGAAACAACTTGCTTTCAAAATACACAGTCCAGTCATTCTCTGTGTACTCATTATTTACTGATTGATCCTATTTTACTTTACAAATAGTAACCAATGCCCAACCGTTTAATATCGGTAGAAATAAATTATTGATAATAGTTTAACACAATTTAGCATAAAATCCTTGTAACAGAAGTAACATCTTTAGAAGCAAGAATCCTTCAGTTCTAGGGAGAAAGGCAATGACTAAACTCATTTCACAGAACAAGATGATGGTATGCCATACATATGCTACACTTAGTTCAGGACAGCCTGGTCCTGTGCATTTTTTTATTTCTTTTTTTTTTTTTAGAACCCCTCCAGTTTAACAACCTTATGTTCTCTTCTGCTGTTTCCTTGGCAACATGGCATGGTAAAGTGTCATATCAGTCGACAATGAGCTGTGCTTCAGCTGTGTCCTGCCAAAGCCAGCAGTGTTTCTAGCAATTTGAGCCTTCTCACTGAAACTGTGACATAGCAATGACAGTTCCTTTCCATTAATATTTGCCAAGATCAGTTGGAGTTCCATTGGTGTAAATGTTTATGTGGTAGCACCCTGATAACAGGGATGTCATTGGACTTGTCAGAGTAGACTAATTTTTACAATTCCTTTAATATTATCTGTAATCCAATAGTATGAATTCTCCTGGCAGAGAGACAGAAAGGGATGGTTCCATTAGGAGCTTGCATTGTGCCTTTGCTGTTCTTTGTAGATCAAATGAAAGCAGTAATTAGAAACAAACAAAATCCCAACAAGCCATACATGGCAAGAGGAAAACAATCAAAATGAATTGGAAATGTGAAAGGTTAATAAAGGAGGTTAAAGATATGTTAAAAAAAAATCAAAGGCTGACAAAACTAAATGCAGTGTGGCTGTGCCTACAATGTCCTGGGGCAGTGTTCTGCAGAGCATCTGGCTGTCATTGCTATCCAGACATCCAGGCTGAGACTTACAGCATTTAAAAAGATTTCAAAAGGTTAATTTGTTTTGTTTAGCTAAAAAGATTGCTAAATACCTGCTTGGTATAGAAGTACCTGAAGGAGCAAAAAATGGTCATATTTAAAGAAATACATAATCTAATAGAGAAAGGCAAAATAAGAACAAATGGCTAGAAGCTGGGTCAGATAAATACCAACTTGAAACAGCTTCTTTTTTAATTTATTTTTTTTTAGGAAGGAGGCTGAACCAGTTGAACCAGCTTTTCTTTAAGATGGAGCTTAGTCAAACAGCTGTTGTCAGCTACAAACAACTAGGGTCAGAACAGGGAAAACCCAATAGACTGAAATTACCATAGTTGTGGTAAATGGTAGACCAAAAGTTCCAATGATCATGATACTCTGTTTAATATGTATCTATACAGAAATGCAATAAAAGTCCAAATTATAGCCTTGTTGTTCTATAAATTAAATAACACATTCCTGAGAAATCCTTCCATTTTAAGACCTCCCATCCTAATAAAGTGATGGTGTGGAGTTTTTTGGTTTTTTTTGGTGGTTTTTTTTTTTCTTTTTTCTTTTTTTCTTTTCTTTGAAGCAGCCTAGGATATGGAAAGCAGAATGACATGCATTTGGTGAAATGCATATTGAATGCATACATTACATTATATAAACTGAGATTATCTATAAGCTCCCTGTTTAGCAATAAAGGGAGTTCTCACTCTCTCCTCCTGTTTGTTCAGCTCTTCCATCAAGTACTGCTACCTCTGCTGTGTGCTTCTACCCCACTACTTGTGCCAGCTCTACTGCTTTTTGGGCCGTTTGCTAAACAGATGTAACTACAAACCTGTTAAAAAATGATTGAATAATTCAATGTGGTCGACTTTCTGCTGGAACCCTGAGTATACAACTCCCAGAGGAGTCCAGTGAGTTCCAGATCAGTGTAAGGCAAACAGTAGGATCCCATGTCCAGAATCAGAGGAAAATCAAAAGGTAGATGAGTCAGACTTCCCCATTTTGATGATTAACTGCTAGAGCAGCTGAACTCATCCTATATAACTAAACCTTACTATTAGATTTGTTATCAGTGTGTTTGGGAAAGAAAAGTAGTGAAGTCACAATATTGTAGTTACAGGGAAGACCTCACAAAGCTCTCTATCTGCGTATGTCTGAATGCCAGGTTTTATGAGCTACTCAGGGCATTGTTACCAGATGCTAAGTATTAATGTTACCTGCTGCTTTTTATTTTCTTCCATAAAAGTCAGAGCATAGGGGCAATAGGATATGAATAATTTCTTCTCTAAATGCCGTAACTTTAAATACTAGAATCATGGGAGTTTCATGACAGAAATTAGGTTATCAGTCAATTTTGGCTATATTTTTCAGGGGTGAAACAGATCAGGGACACATGGTAGGATGTGGCTAAATTTAATTCTTACTCCTTGCTTTCTCCGGCATTCCACTGTTTATTAGCAGCTACTTTTTGCTCTTTTTTTATGTTATAATGTTTATCACAGTGAATTATTCACTATTTTCGAAGATGTGAGAAAAACAGTTCAAAGATAAGGAATGGAAAGCTTGTGCTTCATAGAAGTGTAAGAGAAATTGTCAGAAATACTGAACTTCATGAACTCCCAAAGGAGATGTTAGAATAATCAGCTATAATTTATCTTACAAGTAAATTAGAAAAAGTATTAACAAAGAATGGTGTAGTGAACATGCCTGCAAAATATACTATTAGATGATGAAAAGTAGTATATTTGTATCATCGTATATGTGCCTTAATATTTGAAGTCTTTGTTTTACTGGGGAATAAGTACAGGGAAATTCTATAGAATTCAAGCAGATTGTGTTGTAGATGCTGATTTCATTTAATAACAGTACTTTACAAATAATAAAGTGAATGGGAATATTATTAGCACTGATTTTAATATGAGCAAATCCGGGCTCCAGATTTTCAGTCTTTGCACTTTGCTTTCCTGATTAATATTTCTGTACTTCTGTGCTTTTTGCATCCATTATTTGCTGTGAGGAAATTACTGATTTTTATTAGTACTCATTTTCCTTATTAATCCTGCACATATTCAATTGTTTCCTTCCTTGGTAAATAGATTCTGGATGATATCTTGTTGGGAGTTCCTGCCTCCTGATTTATAAAGTTGATTTTCTTATTTTGGAACCAGTTTTATGTGCATTTTGTTGTATTGCTGAATGTCTAGGTACAGTACAGATAGGGAAGCTCTTGTACAACATAAAGGCATGCAGACTTGTAAGTTAAAGCTGAAGCAGGGAGTTAGACAAATTGAAGGAGAAATTGAACTGGCACATAATTCCAGAGGAAACACTGGAACCATCTGCTATAAAGATATTCACAAAGAAAACAGATAACCTAAATGCAAGATGGCTCCACTTCGAAAGTAGAGAAAACTGCTTCACAGAAAAGTACATTGACACAAACCCATAAATTCAGTCTTAAAACATATCATTTCTATGCAGAGAAATCTTTATTTTGGTGATCTGCATATTATTTCCTCAGTCTCCTCTTTTCCACTTCCTATATTCTTCTCAAAATCCTTTTCCATTGCACACTTTCAGTGCAGATGATAGCTTACTGGATTTTTGGATAGTTTTCTGGTATGCAACAAACTTCTACAAACTATTTCTGTACGGTCCATCAGGCAAAGCTCATATAAATCTCTAAGTGATATTACATTCTCTCAGTTACAGAAATCATATCAGATACCATGGATATTTTCTAAAACATCATCATCTGATAAGGCATGTCTGACATGAACCACTTAATTTTTTATTTAAGGAAACTGGGGGGAGGGAGGGGTTGTGGTGGCAGTGGTAGTGATTTCATTGTATGCAAACATAGATACGCAAACCCCACCCCCCCAGCCAAACAACACAAAAGCCTGAAGAAGTTTAATTTCTACATTTTAAAATTTTGGTTTAAATGTTTAAATCAAACTGAAATTTCTAAATCTATGGCTAATTTCAGTTGCTATTTTTCTTGTAGTTTTTGCTTTTCTTTTGACGGACAGTGTTTCACTGAGCTCCTTTCAGATGATTTAGTGCTTTTAAAGTGCACTTAAAAAGCATTAGCCTGTGCAGACATTTAGAACAGGCTTAATATAACTTATCAGCATATCACTGAGTAAGTGAAATAGGATGGTGCCTTCAGTTAGAACGGTGTGAACTGTCAACCTGTTCTCCTGCCCATCTGTTAGCAAGAAATAATGGAAAATAATGTTATAAAGTAATACTTTGGTAGATTTTCCTGCTCTAGATCCTACAACAGCCTTGGTTGATTTCTAGATAAAATAATGCTCCTAGCAAAAAGGAATTAATTTAGTTTTCTAAAACATATTATTAAATGACAATAATAGCTCACTAAAAGCCTCATTAGAGAGTTCTACACAATATTTTTGTGGGAAAATTCACCTTCTAACTTTAACTTACTAGTAATCATGCACTTATCCAGCATAGTGGTTCAACACTGCCATGTTTATATTATGGTATCAAATCTGTACCATAAAAAATGAAAATAATTTAGTTGTCAAAAGGTATTTAAGAAGGTATCAAAGATAAAGACATTTCAGGAGTGATTGTGCAGCTAACAAGTAAAGACGAAAATAATTGATTTATCAATCAAACTGGGAAAAGACAATCTTGCTAATCAATATGATTATTTTCATTACTACAGTACACAATTAATTCCCAAGCTGTAATATCAACATTATGATACGTTTTTTGGTTGGCACAGACCTATAATGATTCCTGCCAGAAGTGCATCAGTTACACAGCAGTGCAATGTCAGGTAAGGTGAAGCTGTCCAGGAAAGAGAAGATGGAATATAAGATAGTCTTGGCTCACCAAAATGATTATGTGTTGAACCTGTAGGTCATGCACATGGTAGCTTGCTAATGTTTTTATTGCCTGGTAGCTGAACTCTTCTCCCATGCATAAAACCTTTGAAGAATCCTGTTTTTTACTTCACTTCTCTCCCATTAAAAAAAATAAAAATATTTATTATCTTAAAATTAGGTCACACAAATTAGTTTTAAATTTTGCACCAAAGGCAGAAAGATTCCTAGACAGTCTAAGTTTAACATTTATGCAGTTGTATTTTTGCTGAAAGAGTTCTGTCCCATGCTTTTGGTTTTTTTGCTGCAGACACCTTTTATCTTCACTGTGTTTCATTAGTCAGAGATGTAATTGAAAACTGTTCTGAATATAGATTTTACAAATTATATCATTTCAGTCAGTTGCAAGTTCAACTAATGTGAAGATTTTACAGAAATTATGATCCTTTGTCCACTGAGGGCTTTCACAAGGTGCCTTTTCAGTTCACCTTACAAAAAAGATCCTAGGGCATGCTCATTAAGAAATGATTGGTGATTTTGGAACAGCTTGATGAATGCTTTTTAAAATTTTGCTGTTTCCCTGTTATGGAGAGGAGCCTTCTCTGAACAACAGAGGAATGACATTATCTAAAAGTGCAAGCTGGAAACAGAAGGGCTTTCCAAGATAATAAATCCTGGACATAAAATACCTAGAGAGGTAAAGTGGTATCTGTGTCATCTGCCCCACAGAGATATGAGTAGGACATGTGGCATCACTGGTGACAGAAGATAAAGTTAAAAAAAAAGTCAGCCTTTGTAAACAGCTGTGTAATATGACTGGCACCTACAAATGCTTGTAACTACATGAGCTGTTTTGTGTCCTGCTGTTCAGTCTCTTTGTTCCACAGGCCTATACATATAAACGAAACTTCCTCTAAATCTTTAATGTTCCTATTGATGTGATCCTCTTGATTCAGTGTTGGTATTTATGTCATACATTTCTATTACAGAGTGCACTTCCTAGAGCTGAGGCCTGAATTGCAACATTATAATACAGAATTGTATGGGAAAGGACATGTATTATTTTTAAAATTTTAGTTATTAAACTTCACAGAAAGATGCTGTCAAAACAGCTTATCTGTACTGACAGTACAACAATTCTTAAACTTCTCTGTATTATAATGTTCCTTCTCTGTGTTAGAAAACCCTCATCTCAAGTGCTCTTTCCTCAGTGTTCTATCATGTTGCATCAGTGGCTTAATCTTCCTTGTTCTGTCTTGCTTTTCTCAGTTCCAGATGTGTATAGCTTATGAAAAAAAAAACACCTTTATGAAAGAGGTATTTACTTAAACACTTTTGTACCATTTGTTGCATTTGTTGCATGCAGAGCAGAGAGAATACGTTTAACAGACTGGTATATTATCCTTTTTTTTTAGTGTCCTTTATGATGTGCAAGTTTTTTTTGAGAATAATTTCATGCAGGCAAGTCAATACAACGTTCTTAACTTTGACTGCTAGAAGAGGCAGTGCTGTGATTTTGACATATTGAAATGTTTATTTTTATATATACATAGTTTAAAAATACATTTGTTTTTGGAAAATGAAAAACACACTAAGTCTCAACACGGTAAATATTCTAATAGTGAGATTTAAAATGTTACATATGTTTACTGTTTGTTTTTAATAGATTTTTTTTAAATTGTCTTTATATGACATACTGCATTGCATTCTCCTCAAGTGTCAAAGTACTTTAGTGGAGTCTATCCATGCAATGGTCTTTTAAGGACTGGAGCTTGTATTTTTCATTAGCAAAACTAATCTTCTAGAATATAAGTGTTTGTTTATACTATTAGAATAATTCAATAATGCTTAGGATTCAAATCTCTCTAAGGAATAAAAGAACTAAAATAGTTACTCTGAATAAGAGTCATGAACAAAAATATAGATAAGTCAGTATATTTCCTGCTTCTAATCTGATTTTATAAGACTAAAAATGTTAAGGCTTTATGGCTATTTTAGAACATTAGGTGAACTGAGTGTTCAAATGTATGAGAGTCTTTTTGAAGGGGTGAAATTTTAATTGCACTTTGTATCAGATGCTCCACTTGCAGAAAGTGGAAGGAATTGGAAGCTTTACATAGGTGAGACTACAATTTAATTAAATAGTTTGGAGTTGTGAAATACTTTTTCAAGTTACAAAAGAGAATTCTATACATATTTTTAGGTTTGTATTTTTTATATTGTCCTAATTTTATTTCTTTTGCCTATGCACTGAGCTATACAGTTATTCCATAACCAGTAACAGATATTTCAGTGGAGTGTGGATGCAGAAGAGAAGATAAAATCAGGCTGATTTTACTAGGACTCATTACAGAGACTTGAGAGATGTTGAAGGCAGGAGAGAAGCGTGTCCCTGCCAGCAAACGTACAGCCACTGCCAGCTCATCTCAGGAAACAACCTTCTAGTTTTTAAATGGATACTTTCTATTGGTGCAAGCAAGGGTGGGAATACAGGCCATTTCTTCCCCAGATATTATTTTCAGAAGCATGAAGAAAGGTTGTGTGGGTGGAACAGAGGAAAGGTGAGGCATTATTCTTCTCAGCTTCTTGCTGACTGTGTACGTAACACAGTTATCACCGCGCTCTACCAACATAGCAGGGACCTGATTTTAATCCCATGCTCATTGTACCACGTGTTGATCTCTTTCATGCATTTCTTAGAAGTAGCTTGATGTTACCATAGGCTTGGAAACAAGTCTAGTTTAGAATGTCAAACCTTCTTTCTTTTTTGCTACAAAATAAGCTGTTTTTTTCTCCAAAATGAGCTATTTCTTTGCTGGATCAGTTCTACTGATCGCATTTACAGTGTGACCTCACAGACAGATGTGATGGCTTAAGGGGAGGCACATTCCACTGCACTGTAAGAGTAGGTAATTCCTTTTCCAGCTTCTCTGGCAAGGTCAGCATACCAGGGAGCTATAGCCTAATACTGTGACATTCTCATTTGTCATTGGTCAGCAGCTAGCTTTGGATGAAACACATCCTCAGAATTTTTCCAGTACCCTTGCAATACAAGATTAATTATTATCATACTAGGAAAACAGGATACTCAGTCAAAGCCGTGTGTCCTTGATAATGAGCAGCTCTGATTGTAGCTAGAAGACAACTGCAGTGAGAAGCTGAATGTCATGGATCTGTATTCCACATGCCATGGTGATAGATTTAAACACCAAAGATATAAAATTAGGTACATTATCATAGAGTAAAAGTTTTAAAAAACAAGGAAAATGCAGAACATATCTAACAAAATGTAATTAAATAGCAAATTAAATACTAAATGAGACATGGAAGTACAGGAGGTATGTTTGTTTCCAGGGATGTTTAGCTGCATATTGGGTTATATATCTTCATGCATTTCTAAGAGAGAAAATGGTGTAGCAAGTTTTAGTAGTAAAATAAAATGTAGTATACAAAGGAAAATAGCTATTTGGTCTTTTCTCAGTCAAGTTGAAAAATGCAATTTTATAAACATATCAGAGGCTTAAATTATATTTTTACCTTCATCCTGTTATCTTGTTTAAACAGCTCTTGCCATTTTAATCTGCAGTCAAGGCTGGAGCTGTAACTACCCTGAGTACAGGGTCTCCAAACTACCTGGTCACAAAATAAACTGGATACTTCAACAAATGTTATGTACCAGCCCCTCTCCTCAATATTAATGCAAAATATAGGGCATCTATTAAAAAAACCCAAATAATAAAAAACCCAGCAAATAAACACCATAATAGGAACAGACTAGAACATGGATGTTCCTTTAATTTTGTCTTGGTACTATCTGCTAAATGGGCTAATCCATGGGATTCTGTGTCCAAAGTGGGTCTTACCCACTCAGACATTAAATTCCACAAAATATCCAGTGATCCAGGCTGAGACAAGATGTAAGCTGCACAGTGATCCGTCAGAGTTGGAAAGAAGTCCATTAATAAATTCTCATTGAGATGACAGTTAAATTGAAGTTGGATGGAGTTGCCCTAAGTAAAAAGGACTGATGCAGCTTTTCTAAATTTTACGACTGCTATTCTTCTCAAGAAGAAATTTAAAACAAAAAGGCCACAGTGAGTCAAAGAAAAGTCATCTTGTTCTGAGAATACAAAAGCCATTCTGTACTCAAATAATTTGATTTCTTCTTCAAAGCATGAATATTTAAAATAGAAAACTGCATTGACAAAAATGTTGCTGTGAGTAAGTGGAGAGCGTGCTCAAGGAAATAAATATTTTGAGAAGTACCCTTAGTACTTACTTTAAAAACCAAACAAAAAAACGGCTACAAAAATCTCAGTCTTCAGACCCTGGCTGGTGGCACTGGAGCTCAGTTCTAATTAAACAAAGATTGCAAAACTGCTATCCTAAAGTACATTTCAAATCTAACTGCAAATGGGTGCTCATCCTGTGAGGTCCATAGTGCTGGTGAAATGACTGGTCTTCCCTAAGATACAAGATGAAAATTCAGGAGCTTTTTTTTTTTTTGCCCTTTTTTTTTTTAAATAATGAAATATGCAGGGATGTTCTTGTACCGCTGCCATCTCTGGAGACAGATTGATTATAAGGTTTCCTGTAACTATTCCTCTGGAATCAAGGATCACAAAGAGTGTCAGTGCTTCTCTAGGAGTTTTTAAAGCTCAGTAGCATAAAATAGACACGTATTATAAACCTTTACAGTGGAGTCTACCATGATACCTAGAAAAATTATGGCATGTGCTCAAGGCACTTCCTTTACTTTCTGAACAAGAAGAATTTTTACATAACATATGTGGTAAAAGGTAGTGACATAAATTGTAGTTTCTGAGTATTGCAAGTTTAAACTGGTTGATGCTATAGTATGGATAAAATATTGGTGCACTGTGACCAGGTTTAGGTTTGCAGGAGATAATATCTACAGGAGACTGAGTGGGAAGCTAGTACTGTTCACTGTTTCCTCATGATTAGCAGAAAGGCTAGCATGCAAATCAAAAATGGTTTGAAAATAAACCTAGGTCAGAAACAGGACACAAAACTTGGTCATGTGTACATTGCATCAGGTGACTGTCATATTGATTCCTAATAGCAAATGTCTAATAAAGACAGACCAATCTGTCTTTGAACATCAGGATGGACATTTTCAAATATTTTCTTTGGGTGGAAAAAGAGATGTGATTCCTTTTATGCTCTGCCATGTTCTGCTTGCATTATTCTAAAGTGGGCTCATTTTAATAGGTTTATCCCCCTTTTTTTTAATCCACATTTTTCTGCATAATAACAGATCTGATCCATTCTGTGCTGGTGACAGCTTTGATTTCCAGCTCAGGTGCTTACTTGTTGATGGTACCTCATTTTTAGGAGTTTTAAAAGTTATTTTCATTTGAATTTTTTAGAGAAGTGCAGAATTGGGCTGGTGAAGTTGCAGTGGTGCAGCTCAGAAAACAAAACCTTGCCAAAATAATAGACATACTCATTTGAATGTAGTAGACTTACATTGGTCAAAGGAAAAACAGAGCTCTACTTGCTATCCTTGGGAATGATTAGTTGTGTAATTATTTTAAGACCTTGATTTCTGACAATGGCATCTGAAATGAATATTAATATTTCTTAATCCATGGGCAGAAGTTAAGCAGAAAGAATAATGTTTGAATGTGAAAATGATTATGGAAATTTGTCATAAAGTTTCCTCTTTGGAAATTGGTGAACGATGTAAGATACAGAGTAAAATGTTGGAGTTGCTCAGCTGCTTCCTGAGTCACATTAGGATTGCATCTGTGCCAGTGTAGAATGCTGTATTAACTAATGCCAGTACACTAAGAAAGTAAAAAGTTCTTTCAACATCCTGTAAAGCAAATCAAATTTATATGTAAATTTCATCAGACCCTTACAACTAATGCAGAAATAAGAAAAAGTTAATTTCTATCCTCATATTACACCTCAATTCAACTGGATAAATAAATATTTTATTGAAAAAAATAAGTAAAAAATAAAGAATGTACCTCTGTAGCAAGTTTAAATCATCTTCTGTTCCCCTGAGAAATATTTCAGTTTCTAATGGTAAAATCTTAGCAACATTTTATTTTTCATTGTTCTTGGAAGCCTTGCATTCCAGATAGAAATTCTTGCTTTCTCTGTAGATGAGGTTTATAGTACCTACTCCTCCTCCATTCCCTGTGAAGAATACTTTTTGAGTCTATTCTCTCCCCAGAATACGTTCACTTATGCACATGATCATTTACACACAAGAAGCTTTGTTTTTGACTGCCTGCTTAGCAATACAGCATCTGCCATATAAACCATCTCCTCCTCTCTTTTTATGAATATTTTAATGTTTTAATGCCATGAATATAAGCACAATTCTCTGCTATTTCCATGGAAACCTGAAGATGAACGTAAAATGAATTCAGTGGAAGGCACAAGTTGGAGGAGAAGGCATCTTGAGTTCTCACTCTGTGCTTAGGCTAAGTTCAGGACTCACTGAACCAAAATTATTCTGTTATAATTGGGTACAAAATTAATTACAGTATTTATTATAGTATTTCTGACCTAATGTATAGTCACCTAGCTGAAAATAAAAATATAACCTACTCAGTTTAATGGATTGAAGAGAAAACTGTTCTACATTTTTTAATAAATCAAAGAAATGGACAAGTGATAAGCAGCAATGCAAATAAATGAAGTGCCTTCAAGACTGCAAAGTTAGGAACTTTGTTAGTTTTTCCCTTTTCTACTCTGGTACAGCTCATTCTTAGAAAGTCTTGTTCTTGATTCAATCCATGATCCATTAAGAGCTCACCAAGCAAACTGCAGTTATTTTACAGATACAACACTAAAAGTTGATTTGCTGGAAAAGACATCAGGCAGGCTGCTAGGACTACTGCATTATTATTGGCATTGAGTAAGCCTTTAAAAAAGTATTTAAAAATATATTACTTATAATTCTCTAATAACAGAGAAGATCAGATGCTCAAACAGCTTCCTTCTTTCTCCACTGTTCCTCTATTCTCTTTGTTATGCATCCTGTCATTACTCTACCAGCACTTCCTATGATGTGCCCATAATTCCTCTTGTGACCCCACAAGTAACAATCCAAGCAACAGGATGATTTTTTTTAAAGAAGCTAACAGGACTGCTTTTATTGTCTCCTGAGAGCAGGAGAGACTCATGAGGCACCACCTTGTGAACAGGCCCTCAATGTGCGTAACTCAGTTAGTTTTGGGACATCTGACATCTCTCTTGATCTCAGTTACTAACTTCAGTTGGAATAATTGATGACAAAGAAAAATAAGTAATGGGTATACTCAGACATGTACGGAATCCCATAGTCTAGGGAAAAAAATATTGAGGCTACATAAAAATCACATATATAACAAATGATAAAATTTGGGAATGGATGTACAAAAGCAACAGCCTTATCTTCTAGCACTGCAAATTGTAGGATTAGTGTAAAGCACCACAATAAAATTTTCCCCAATGTAGGAGAGGAGGAATTTTAGAATAGTACAGTGGGATCAATTTAGAAGTAGCTACAGCCAAGATCCTTTATCAGATGCTGATACACATACACACACTCACACACACCAAAACGACTAAGGAGTCTTATTGTACCAGTTGAGAGATGAGAAAGGTGGGGAGAGAAGATACCATTTGCAGAAGGGCAGAATTCGTATAACGTATGCTGAGGTTTTTTTAATAAAAGTTATCTATTTGCGAGGGAAAAATATTTTCACCCATTATTAAAAAAGAAAAACATTAATTCAAAAAATTTAACAATATCTCCTTAGTATTTGGCATGGCCCTTGCCTCGGATATATGGTGGGTTTTTTCTCTCATACCTGTGCAAGTTTGAATTAATTTAATAAGTGCAAATTCCTCTTCTAATACAAATGGCATAGACCATCATTAGGGAGATCTGATCAGCCTCTAACAGTACAACATTATATAAGCACTGTTTATCATCTAGAATGTACAAGTCTGAGGATGGAACAGAACTGGAAGAGTGAAAAGTTTAGTACCAAGTATACGTTGTGAAACAGTGTTGGTGGAGGATAAGTTGGAGTGGGGTTTAAGTGATCTGATGAAGTAAAATAATCAATGGGAGAATATTGTTGGTGCAACCTTGATTTTGCACGTCTTGTTTCTGTATATTTTGATTCAGGCTTTATGGTGATGGTGGTTTTTTCCATGGTTTTTCTGCCTTGTTTAATTAATAGAATGGTTTTTCTATGATTAATGAGGGTTTATGTGATAAATAAGACTGTCAACTATAGGAACACTGCCATCCTCTGTTGCAGAGGGAGGAAAATGTGAAATGGATGGAACATAGGATTATAGGAAAACAGAGAAAGTTCATATGGCTAAAGTAGCTGAATGCTACTCTGAATAACTGTACTAGATCCTGGTATAGGTCCATGTTCCTTTTTGTTTCCAAATCAGTTCTTAAGTGAAAACCTTCATAGGTTATCCCACATTCTTCCTTACTTTTCTCAAAATAACCTAATTTGAGATCCTGTGATTTGATTTGTAGTAGGTCTGATTACTCAGAGCTACACCAGATAGATAGCAATGATAGCTTGAAAAACCTATTAAGCTTTGTTAAATAAATAAATACATATGCTTAAAAATTAGTTTCTAGAAAATTGGTTGGGTGTCTAAAATTACTGGGTTCCTTCTAACTATAATTTCTCATTGCATACATTCCCTATTTAGAAGTTGCTTTTAACAGTACCTCTTGATCTGACAACACGCTGTGGAAACAAATGTAGCCAATGAAATATTCAGATAATTATAAGCTTGAGAAGAAACAGGTAATTCTGCCTTTTGAGCAGCTCATAAATAGTAAGTTTATAGTAAAGCATAAATCGATCAATTGAGTTGTGACAATAATGAACATATCAGCTAGTGCAGGATGTTATCTGTCTTGTAAGATGAATGAGATGGGGTTCAATGAAGAAAACACTGTGTTCATGTGACATGAGATTTACATGAGTAACACTATATATAGGCAACTATGATTCCAACATTTGATCTGTGAGCATTTAAATTTCCAGGTTTGATGTTCTTCCAGTTTAGATCCTTTTTGTGTTCCTGTAAATAGCTTCTTACTGAAATTATAACTATTTTTAGAGGTACCTTAGGAAGTATCACTGACCAAGGTATGCATATTCAGTCTTGGTCAACCAAAATAATTTTTACTTCTTTGTCTGCAGCCCAACAGATAAACCTTGCATTATAAATATGGGAGAAGCATTTTTCAGAGTCCATAACCATTTATTTCCTTTCATTCTTCTCCACTTACTCTAAAATAATTTCATGGACATTATCTCTCAAAACTGATTTGATCTGTATTTCAGTAATGCTGCTTAAACCCAGAAGAATTTACTGAAATTGAAAACAATACTCTTTTTTTCTCCATGTTCATTTTGCACTCCTCAGCACTCCTCTCAGTTCATGGAAAAAAGGCCAAGATTAGGTCCAGATTTAGACCCACCATTTGATGTTGCTTTGCATTTTTTTATTTAGCTTTCTTCTCTGTTCCTTCAACACTGACCTGTGTTCCACAGCCTTTATATTTCTTCTAGGTCTGTAGGAGGCAACCTCAAGACCAGCATGATGGCAAGAATTATGTTAGAATTCTAGGCAAGACTGCTAAAAGATCTGAAATAACCACTTGCTTCTGAAGTATGCTACGTTAATCTTGCAACAGAGGTGGGATTAAAAGGGAAGATAGCCATTGTTCCCACAAGAGCTCTAGCTGCACCAAACCCTGTAAGAGCCCTACCTAAAATATCTTCAAAGACACAATAAAATGAAAAGCTGCTGCTCCTGCAAGAATTTCAGCTGCTTTTTGTGAGGGCAAAAAGCATCCTTCTCCAGATGTCATGCCATCTGAGAAACAGTCTCAGGTTTTGTGGGT
The DNA here is from genome assembly GCA_020745705.1 of Hemiprocne comata. NCBI lineage: Eukaryota > Metazoa > Chordata > Aves > Apodiformes > Apodidae > Hemiprocne > Hemiprocne comata. The sequence goes on along the minus strand of CM036602.1, from coordinate 10,407,624 downwards.
ACTCTTCCCACCCTCTCCACCCAGTTATTTCTCAGTATAAAGTGAAATTTACCTTTTTATTCTATAATAGGCTGTTTTTATTTTTCAGATACTACTGAAGAGTGTTAATGGCTTAGGGGCTACTTGAAGGTGCAGAGAACTTGAAAGAACAGAAAAAAAATTACAAAACTGTTATTCCACAAAGGCCCCAACTCCATTCTTTGACTGTTTCCTTTTCACCCTGCCTCACCAACAGGATAGTGACAGTCTGTAGTGACAGACTCTTTCCATCAAAAGGACAGCCCTTATGCTTGAATTTGGCCTCTTTGGGATGAAGTTTGAGATCTGCTCAGAACAGCATGCATAAAATTGACTTCTCATTTATGGATTCAACTCTAAATACATTTTTACAATTAATGGAATTATAGAAACGTAAGCTGGATGTGATCTGTGAAGGTCACTTATCCTATTGTCCCAGTTGAAGCTGGACTATTGCCAACAGTAAATCAGGCCAACTATGGCTTTATCTATTTGAGTGAGGAAAACCTCTATGGATGGAGATTTTGCAAAATTTCAAGGCAAATTATTCCAGTGCTGTGCTAGTCTGGTAGTGACATTTTTTTCCCTGGCATCCAATCTGAACCTCCTAAACTGCAATTATTGTTCATAGCTGCTTGCTCTTTCATCTGATACTGCTGGGAAGAGTTTAGTGTCATCATCTCTGTAACGATGCTTCAAGTAATTGCAGGCTGTTATTAATCACCCTGTAGCCTCCTCTTTCCCAGCCCAAACAAGCCCAGTTCCCTCAGCCTCTCCTTGTAGATCAATGCAGCATTAAGTTACTTATTGCCTGGACACAGAAGGCTAATATTAAACTTGAAGGTTTCAAATGAGGACAGCTGAAGTCCTGGACCACTTTATGTGTAAAACTATGCAACATTTCAGCTATGTTGAATATGTACTTGAAATGCTCCTTTTGCCCTTGAGCTAAGCAGTTAATCTAAGGTCTGAAAGAAAACAAGCAAAAAACCACTCCACTTGAAAACAATGAGTAAGCATCTAAGTAAACTGAAATATGCTACCAGGAATTAAAAAGATGGTCTCTATTACCATATATATAACACAATCTAAGGATAATAACATCCAGATGTTTACAATTGAAGTATGGATGTTCATGCTACTTTGGATATGTTTTCAAGTACGGTGAGATTTTAAATGAATATGATTTAACCCAAAACCATTTTACACTAGAATTGCTTGGAATATGGTGTAGTTATTTAAAAAACCCCACTCCCTAAGGCAAGCATAGGTATGATATGCTGCCAATTTCCTTCTTAGAACCAAGTTAAGAAGTATCTTAATTTGTACTCAGGAAATTTTAATTTTCTGGTACTGTAAAAAACACCAAAGATTTATTCCTGTATTCCTGTTATGGCACGTCTGCCCTCTTAAAACTCCAAAATAATTTTGCTCCCCAAAACAATACCCAGAGAAGCACAGTGCAAGCTCTCATAACTCTTATATCAAGAGGCTTATGCAGCACAAAAGTTTGACCTCTGAGGTGGTAAAAAAAAGTGTTAACCATGGTTTGCTGAGCAACTGAACCATAGCAAGCTTTCCTTCAAGGAGTAAAAACAAGCCTTAGTGATTAACTTTGGTGATGAAATGGAGGCCTGTGAAGAGATGTATTCCATGATACTCTTTAACCTGTGGACTTTATGTCAGTGCTGCCATGGCTGCACACTGTATATGTAACGTGTAGGCTTCAATATGTTGGCCCATTGTGATTTTGGTTTTTTTGGCCTGCTTCAGCTGCAGAAGCATCACTTTTCCAATCTATCATTATTACTCCTTCCCAGAAATGTTGACTTGTGTTGCACTTCTGTCAGGCACAGGACCAATACTGACTGCCCTATACTTCCATTCTCCTGAACATACCTTTTTCTAGAACATTCCTCTGGACTTGTAATTCTCTTATGAGAAATTATAAATACAGCATCTATCACATGCATATTTTGGGACTTCCAAATATTATTCTCCTGTACTTCAGCCTGCTTAGAAGATATGTATAGCTAGTCACAAGCAATAACTCAATCTACGTGTATTTTTCCACTTTTATTCTGCCACATTCCGTAATACCTTGGCCAGACATTCTGGAGTAGCCTTTATCTGGATCTTCTAGCATTTCTAGTAAATGATGAAGTATCCCCCTCTTTCTGAACCTTGAACTCAGTAACTTGGTCCTCTGTTTTTCCAAGAGTTTTCTACGTATCCTTTCTTTAGTTTCCTTACAATTTATAAGTCCTAACAGAAGCACCTGTTGTCCAGCTCCTTTACTTGGAAATCCCCTGGCTCAAAATCTAATCCTCCTGTCAGGGAAAGTAATCAAACTTCTTTCTCAGCTCAGGCACCCTCCTTAGTATAATCATAGCTTGGTGTCAGACTGTACTTACTAGGATTAACAAACCTGTATTGTTCCTGATCCAGGAATATAAAACAGTTTTGATACTACTCAAGAGTGGTTTACCCCAGTCTGTCATCAGCACCCACATGTAACTACTGCATAACAGTGCTTAACTTATCATGTACTCCTCCAGACATGACCTGCTGTTCCACTGCACACCTAAGAAGTTGCAGGGATCAATTTTCAAAGACAAATGTTTAGGACTCTGTTAAAGTAATACAATTAAATCTGCTTTGTCTAGTCTAGTCCACAGTAAGCCTTAGTGACACTACAATTATTTTCCAGTCACAGAGATCATACCTGATAAAATATTAATAACGTTTTCATTGTCATCCTATACAATAGCCAAGACTACAGGTCCCCATGTAATTCTCACTCATACTGCCAGATTCAGTTATCTGCAGAATAGACATGAGTAACACTCCGCAGGATATCATCAAGGGAGACACTATGCTGCAGTACCACTTTGTCAGGTTTATTTTCCCTTTCTTTGAAAAGGAGGTATAAAATATTGACTACTGCCTCCTCTACCTGTTCTGCATTTTCATATACAAACTGTAACTAGAAACAATTACAGAACATAATCTTTAAAATAATGAGGAATTAATTTGGTATTTTACAGATTTTGCTTGCTATAGTATAATTTTTGCTCCTGATTTGAGGGTGGATCTGTTTAAAAAAAAACAAAACCTGGATGCAAGCTTGTTTCACACAGTACATTTTTTTTTGCCCTCTCTAGATACATATCTTCCTATCCAAAATTGCACAAGACTTCTTCAGGGCTCCACTTCATAACGTCAATGTTTCTTAACCTTCTATATGCTGATTTCATAGTAGAGATTTGAAGTTCCTTTAATATAAAACCTTCTTTTATCATCCCTTTCAATTTTCATTTATTGTGGTGGCACTAAGTATATATAAACACATAACATGCTATGTTAGTTTTCCACCTTTCTGCACTTCACATCCCTCATATATGCAGGACACTGCAAGGAATTTTGGTAGGAAGAACAGAAATAGATGGGACATGCATATATATATCCATATGATAGGTGTCATATTGACATAGCTGCTTTGAGTTACCCTGACCTCCTTCCTGTTTTGTCTGCCATGTAACTGGTCAGGAATTCCTGCAGTGGTTTCATACTAATTATTCCTTTGGTGATAAGACAATGAGTTTGCCTGCTTGTAAAATGAGTTAAGCTGCTAAGTGACTTTAGAACACTTGTTAATGAATTCACAATGGGACTTACCATTCTATGTCACCATTTCTAATTTTTACATTTTAGAATTCCAAATATTTTTCAGGAAAACTTTGGGATCCTAGGATTGGAAATAAAGGACTTGGAAAGACAAAACCCCCAACTATTTAACCCCCAACTGGTTACTCTGTCCCTTCTGGAAGATGCCAGAAACGGGTATATACAGGACAACACAGGTAGAATGTTTTATCCCAATTTAGTCTTCAGTGAGGTTCTTAATTTCTTTATTTGAGAGATACATAGAGTGAATTGGATTTAACTCTATTTACTTCTCTCTAACAGATAGTTTCTTCTTTTTTGATTTTTATATGAAAGCAATTATTTTTTGTAACTCATGAAATTATCACCCTCTTTCCCCATTTAGACCCACAGCCACATGATCCTATGCGTTCTTGTAGAAGTCTTCTTTCCTTGAACATAAGATGAATCGTACAATAGTCTTTTTAAAATAAAAAAAATCAAGTCTCTCTCATCCAGCACTCAAACAGGACTGCCTAACTGCTAGGCAGGAAGGATCTTTCAACTTACCCTCAATCTAGGCTTTTTTACAAGAAAAAAGTCTCTCTTTATATTTATTCAGGCTATGTCTTGCTTTCTGCATCATCTGTATTTTTTTCTGTAAAATTCTTCCACTTTCCTCCTGCCTTGCATTATACATTTATTTAAACATAGTTTGAATTCCTGAATTGCTTTGACTGTGACTGTCTTGGGTAGTGGTATTTCCTTTTATATATTTTGTAGACTGTCATTATTTCAGAACAGATTAATTTTTTTTGTACAGTAACCTTAAGGAAAAAACAATGTTTAGATCCAAGAGATTCAATTACTTTTTTACCCCACCACCCCTTCCTCAAATACTTTAGTTTTTCATGCTTTCCTTGGAAGGTCTTAAGTCGTGGATTTCTAAACAACACACTTGAAATGGAAAGGAAAGATTCATGCCATTTTGTGAAACAGCCCATAGCAACCAGCATATGCTCAATGCCAGCCACAATCACAAGGAAAAGCCTCAACAGGAAAATAGCAACAGCTTCCACTGGTTCTTCCAAGATCTACTGACATTTAAAGATTTTCTCATTTTCCTGGAAAGCAATCATAATTCCTTCACCAATTTTATTAATCGTTGTTTATGGTTGAAACAAGATTAATATTACTTAGTGTAGGTAAAGTTTTCACAATCCCACAAATCCTCAGTTTTAAAATAATAGAAAGTAAGAGAAATAATTATTATAAAATAATGATTGAAAGATAAAGTTCTTAGGTATTTAGTAAAAATAACAGTTAATTCCCTTATTTGTGACAGTTTCTCTTTTAATAATTTTTTCATTTTTAAGTTCAAAGCTCTCCCAACTGCTACCAGAAAGTTTTACTGTGAAATCTGTGAGGAGTTACTACATTCCAATTTGGTTTCATTTGCCAAGTGATTTTTCCGGTTATTTGCTAGCTTGATAACAGAGTCTTCCCTTTTGAAAACTTCTAGTTGTTCTGGAACTCTTTGGTGCTAAGCACATCTCTACTGTTCCAGAGAATGACCAGGGATGATTGTATGTTTGTAAATTATTGGAAGAACAGATCAGCCATCTGGTTCCTTAGCATGTTCTTTCCCTTAAGCAACCAATTCCTTGTTCTCATGCTCAGAGAAGAATTTGCAATTAGCCTCCGACAAGGCCATCTGGAGAAGGCAATGGCATTATCTTCCTTATACCCCAGTTTGTGTATAATTATGAAATCACAGCAGCACATTTTTCTAACCACCCGACTAGCTACCCGCCTCAGGATTCCTGAACTGGAAAAGACACTGCAGAGAAAAATAATGCCTTTTCCTACCTTCATTTTTCCTCCATGTTAAGAGAAAATTTTTGTCACTCCTTTGGGAGTTGTCAAATAATTTTATGTTTTATTCTAAGCCATAACCCTCTGAAGTTCACTTCCCCTGTAATATGTACAGTAGCTTTACAATACCACCAGAAGCAAGCCTGTTGTGTTAGGATAGGAGTATATGAGCAGGTACATCATGTATCTCTAGGCTCAGTTTCAGTCTCAGACTTCATCTTAGGACTGTGGACATATTACTTCTTATTTAAGATTCTCAGACATATCAAGATATCATCTGCCTATAAAAAACAAAGACCCATGTAATGCATTGCCATTTCAAATGTGATTGATGCCCTGCACAAATCATAAGCCACCACTGAACATTTATAAAGGGGTTATCTTGCCATGTGTACTCTTTTAGCTTTGGTTTGAATTTACTTGTCATTTAATTCCATGCATAAAGTGAGATTGAACACTGTGTCTTTCATGTCTCCATGTTAACAGGTAAAACAAATTTTGAGAATTACTTCTATTAATTTTCTGCTCTTCATAGGGAAGTAGGTGCTGCCTGTTTCTCTTTCCCAAAAGTCTTAATAATTATATGGATGACACCCTACTGTTACTTGAAGACTTGTTTTTTTTTGTTTTGATACATTTCTTCATTGTCTAGTGATACATTTTCCTACTTTTCCTATTACTGTTAAATTATGAACTGGATTTGGAGGGTTCATTTTCCAAGGTATGTCATGCATTTATATCATGCAACTGTAGTCTTGCACTGGTGCAGTGTAGCCTGCATCTTTGTGTGAAATGATTACTGATTACCTTTGTGTTCTAACTAGAAGAAATTCTATTTAATTTAGTTAAGGTTTTTATGACTTTCAAGTACACACCAATATTATAATAATGATATGAAATGGAAGACAGAATTTCTTTGGTGTCAGTTACAACAGTTTACTAATTCTTTCTTTACATCAGTTAAGAGATCAACAAGTTTACATTAATTTAAAGCTATTGGTCCTCTTGTACGTGTCCATTACATTTCACAATTTATGGAAGGGCTTTATCTCTCTCATTTTTGCCCTTGGACTACAGAGTCCAACTGAGGATTTGGTAGTAGAGGGACAGTATTTTGTTTCACTACAAAATATAATAATAAACACAAACCTCTTAAAATGCAATATCCTCTTGGCATGAATGTTCTGGGAGTTGGCCAAAAACCTGTATTGGCTCTGAACCACTTTTTTCCTGACAATTAGTAATAAGAGCATTTCAACTGAGCTGAAAATCTCTTCCATGGTTTTACTGTCAGCTACAAATTCAGGGAAGAAGAGAATTATTATTTGGAAACAGACCTCTGATGTTTTTAGGGGATTATCTGTTGTGTTGTGATTTTCATTGTGAAAATTAACACCTCAGCCCGCAAGTAGATTTTTAAAGCCACGTTTTACACCTATTAATCTGTCTGTATATAAAGTAGGCTCAAAAATCAGGTAACCCTACCTTTTTGAAGGGAAGACTATATAATTTTGCTTATATTTCAGTATGCCTTAAGAGGCTTGTGAGTCACAGTTCAACATGGCTACGTTCTGTTGCTGTGGCAGTGCCAGCCATCATGGTGTGCCCCAGTGCTCCTGGGGCTTTTGAAATCACCAGAAACTGCCAAAGACCCCTGGTTTTAATGTGTGAACACAGGATCACTCACTAAAATAACTAAGTCAATGCCTTCACAGAACTCTGAGAACAGAGGATGTGATTCTGACCAAGTAAATCCATAGCAAGTGAAAAGGAATATTAACACAAATAAAATGAGAAAAGTGTAAGAGGTAATTTAAAGAGCTTAGGTAAAATAGTTTGCTCATATTTCAGCAACTATGCATTTTTCAGAATACAGTTTATTGTAACAATACTGATCAATACTGTTGTAAATTTCCTTTTAAGTAATACCAATAAAATATATTTTTTTTCTCTAGTAAAACCAAATTAAAAGTAAATTTTAATAATATTTTCATATTACTTTTCTTGTAATAAACAGTGAATGATTCTTCTCTCTCCATCTCACGAGTTGAAATATGGAGTGACTCTAGTGAAGTCAAGGGAGATGCACTAGACACAACTGATGCAAATTTCAAGAGAATTAGGTGCAAAATACTGTTCCTTCTATTAAAAACCAGGATCACCTCCCCTTTCCAACCAGGAAAACTGGCTAGAATACTTCACAGTCAAACAACAACAAAAATACTCAGACTCTAGATTATTTTAATCTTCTCTGAACAAAAGCCAGACAAATGGAATGCAAATAATCTTGTAAACAAAATATACTCCTTTTTTATATCTCAAATCCCTTCTATTCACTTACTCTGGACCACTGAAGAGACTGATGATGTACACGTAAGGTTTTTAGAAACTTAAAATATTGCATGTACAAAGTAGTACAACACCTGCAGAATAATCTAGATGGGAAATGCAGCTAATACTGTTTGAAACAGTAAATTCATTACAAGTTAACATTAGAAGAAAGCAAAGGAGTCAATTATTGCAGAGGAATAGGTGGGAATTTTAGAAATAAGTGCCACAGTGGTAATAGAATCACTTTCCAAAGGAAGCCAACATCTGAAGTGCCAAACCTGCTGGCACTGCAAGAGCACTGCCACTGGCACAGATCTTTGGTAGAGGGAACATAGTACTTGATACACATTGTAATTTCACAAAGAATTCTGTGTATCATCTCCAATGCTTTATTTTTACTGCTTTCTGTTATTAAATTATAAAAAAGAAAACCTGAATTCTCTAAAGGTACTTGACCAATATTTCTGACATACTGTGTTTAGACAGAATGATCAAATACATAGGCATTTTCCAGTCAGCCTTATTCAGTCTCTTTACTTGCAGGAAAGAAATCAAAACACTCATAAAGACAAATGTATGTACTCTGTAAATAGCACTGTGAGCTTCTGCAAAAATTTATGTTCTTCATATACATATTATACTGACCCTAAAAGTCCATCAAAAAGCAAATATTTTTTTCTTTCAGCTGAGAAGAATGCTGGTATTTGATATCAGGTATAAATGCAAGAGGTCAGAAGAACGTTTGGTTTTTCTCAGTTTGTTTTTTTTTTTTTGTTACAAGAGATATTTCTGAAAACAAGTTGCATCACTGTGGAATCAGATAGGTCTAACAGTAGCTTCCAGAACTAATGCCAGGATCAAGGCATATATAACATGACATAGGCAGATGCATGATAAAGGTTTTAAAACTGGCCACACCGAAACTTCCTGAAACATGTTTGTCAGTTGGCAGTTGAACAGCCTTATGTGGAAAAAAGTTAGGACTGCTTCTGTGCCCTGAGGAATCACCTAAAAAATCTTCTTGAAAAAAATAATCTTGATCAGTGTCTGCTAATTAGTAGCTTTCTATTACTGTATTTTTGTTTGTTGAAAGATCAGTCAACAGGTGGGGACAGGTTGTGTGAAAAGGACTTTAAGGATAGTTTAAAAATACGTCAGGAATGACATACGGTATGTATGATCTCTTGAGGAACATTACAGTCTTCTGTTTCTGCCAATCCAAAATACTTTCGAGCATACTAAAGCTGTTAGGCTTGAGTTGATTCTAGGCTTTCTTCAGGAAACTATGCTTCTTTGAAAATAATATAAATTCTATATAAATTGATTCACTATATCTTTTGGAAGCACTGGGAAATCAGGTGTCAGTAATCTCCAGGAGTTTTAGCAGACATTTTCAGTAATATTTTTCACTTATTTAAATAAAAAATAAGCTTCTCCTACTTTCAGATAGTGGCATGGTGTGCCACTATATAAAAAATTTACAGTCAGGAAGTTGCTCTACCTCTGATGACTCCTCTGAAGTCATTAAATTCATGTACATATTATGAAAACATCCACTATGCGACTGTGATGGGAAGTGAGACCAAAGCCAACAGACTGGGAGGATTTGGATCTGAATCCTGATATATCATTGATGTTGCCCATCCTTCACAATACCCCTCCTTTCCGTCATACCCTATGCTGCTCATTAATGCATAATCTTAATTATATTTGCTATATGGACTAAGATGAATTTACATTAAATTTTACACAATCTCATGATCTGAGAATACTGAAATTAAGAGATACTCTAAACAGGATTTTAGCAGGACAGTATTGGAAATTCACTTTATCTGAAGAGGGAAAAAATAGTTTAAATTTTTTCAAGTTAGACAAATGTCTGACTATAGTTAGTCAGATTATGACAATGCTTATGTGCCAATGAAACCTAACAGAAATAAAGATCTAAGTGGCAACATGCTAGAAAGATAAAACTTGGCAAAAAAACCTGATTAGGATATTTTCTGTACCTAATTTTAACAATAATTGAGTGATATTTATTTTAATAATCTAGAATATTTTCTATTCAAAACATTACACCTGTTTCTAGGTGTAAACCGATCCATAGACTCAGCCCTTCAAGAGCTGTGGTACCATGGACAGCTCCGGCTGCCTCAGGACTGAGTGCTTCACCGCAGCGACAAACAACGGAAGCTCAAGGCGGCCCCTGATCCCTATCTGAACTTTCTGCTTTAGGTTTATGGCAGCATTGGATTGTTATTTCCAAATATGTAAATGGGTCATCCTAAACTATTCAGAAATGGATTCTGTCTACTCAGGGCAGCAGACAGAAAGATGTTAAACATTTCTGGCTAAATTCAGCTTTCACCTATAAATACTCGAGTTGTCCCACCACAGCAGAATGTGGTTCTTGTGTATTCTTCCCAGCTTGCCAATATACAGTGGGGCGAAGCAAGGCAAGGAAAAAATTGAGTATGTATGGTGTGCTAAACTATACATCTAATGAAGCAATGTTACAATTGTGCCACAGTAGTTCCATCTTGTTAGAAAACTAACAGCAGGATGTTTCTGTAGAGTGAAATCCTTAGCAATTACCTTTTATGTAAAGAATTTGTTTATAGTGCTAACCTAAGTTTGAACACAGCCATGTTTTTCCAAGTTACACCTATTGTTTCTAAATCTTCAGGTTTAGACTTTCCTCAATAGTTGCCAAGTATTTTTAAAAATAAAGAAAGAGGAAATCTGTGATGAAAAGTATTGTATCCAAAGTAGTGAATTAAGGTCCCTGAAATGTCATGGTTAGGTAAGGTGGACAGTCACCAACTAAAACCAAAACTGTTCCTAAAAGCAGATTTTGCTCATTGATGGATCTAATAATGTGTTTTGTGTTCTTTCCACAGTTAAATACTATTGTTGACACTATTGTTTCCTTTCCTACAGAGTCGAATGGCGGAAAGTTTGCGTCTCTTTGATTCCATCTGCAACAACAATTGGTTTATCAACACTTCCCTCATCCTTTTTTTGAATAAGAAAGATCTGCTGGCAGAAAAAATCCGACGCATCCCCTTAACAATCTGCTTTCCTGAATACAAAGGCCAAAACACTTACGAGGAGTCAGCAGTCTACATCCAACGCCAGTTTGAGGACTTAAATCGCAACAAGGAGACCAAGGAAATCTACTCACACTTCACCTGCGCCACTGATACCAGTAACATCCAGTTTGTCTTTGATGCAGTGACAGATGTCATCATTCAGAACAATCTCAAATATATTGGCCTCTGCTAAGAATCCTTGGGCTTAATCTGTTTTCCTGAAGTGATTAAAAAGGGGCTGATGACTTCCACTTCTAGTGGAAAAAAATGGGGCAATGCTTAGTAGCCCAAGGAGAGAAAAGGGGAAATCTGATGTACGTACACAGTTCCTCTTATGCCCCCTTAACCTGCTACATCATTTTTCACAAGTGTATGTACTGGAGAGTGAAAGCCTCCTCTCCAAAAAATCACACACACCCCCAGTGAAAAAACAACCCAACAACTCAAAAACCCCAAACAAAAACAAAAAAAGAGATTGAGGCCAAACCCTGTGGAGATGTTTTCACCACAGTCACTGCACTTTTATTCCATTTGTTTCATTCCATTTCCTACAGTGGGAGTGTTATCATGTTCTGTGTAAGAAATAATTCTTCATCCAGTTGTCCTAAAATTTTGCTGACATGAAGATATAAAGCTGGTGAATGACAGATTAATTCATTTGTAGGGTGTGGAGCAGAACAGTTGTGTTGGGGAGAAAAGCTAGTTCAAACCAGAAGCTACAGAACAGGAGAGTTTAAGCAAAATACTACTTAAAGTTGTAGAGAATGGGCATGCACCCACAATACCAGTACACACGGCCAAACAGTATATACACATACATCATGTAGACACATGACTCACGGCGTATACTATGTACACACTTCTGCTTTCCTGTTTATCATGGACACCTTGCCTGTTAAAGGAATTGTTGGTGCACAACTGTTCTGTGATTTCCAATCTGACTAGCAGCTCTTTCTGCTCTTTCAGGCTTCAAATATGCAGTAAAACTACATTAAATGAATCAATGAATAGGCCAAATTAGGTCAGTGTTTCTCCTAATGGTAATGAGTTTTATACATCAAAACAGTCATCTTTTACATCTTTTTTTTTGCCAAATCTTGTGGTGTTTCACAAAAACAAACTATATTTAAGAAGTATGTTAGTGTTCCTTTTTTAATACAGATTAAAAAAACAAATCACAAGGCAATTTTTAAAATTATTGTTGTAGTGTCTGGATTGCTGAATGTGGAAGTTGCCAACGGACAGATCTGTTCCACTGCTCCAAATACATTCTGGGAACCTGTAATATTGTAACAGGTTTCCCAAGAAGAAGGAGCCATGGAGATTGTGTAGTATATAGCCTCTAAAGTATTTTTTTTGTTGTTTTTTAAATTATTTTTAAAATGTGATGTATTATTAGAAGGTTACAGATGAGCGATATGAACAATAACTACATGTCTTGATATTTCAATTTAATAATTTAAATTATTTACAGTTTAGTGAAGTTAAGGAAACTGAAGAGATTAATTTCTCAGCTCCAGGTTTCATCTCATAAAGAAACACTACTGGATGGAGTAACATTCCAGCAAAAGTTTGAATGCATAAGAAGCTCAGTGGGACTATATGGAAAATCTCAAATGGAACATACAGACCTAAGTCTTTGGTCAGTTGATTCTTTCCCCTGCCATAGAAAAGACTTCTTAAAGACTTCTGTGTAAAGTTGGTGTGTAAATATATGTTTGATAATTGTAAAGCACATACGTACACAGAGACACAGACACATATGCACACTGGAAAATAATGTTCTACTTTTGTTCCCCCCATGTACTATGATTAGTGCAAGAAATCTCAGCCAAGGGCTCTAAGAAATTTAAAACAAAATGGTTAATAACATCAACATTTAAATTGTTCACTAAAAAAAATAATAAATAATTCAAATCATACTGAATGTGTCTATAGTGTGTTCTTTAATTAGTTTTACGACAGTTACTTAATTTGTGAAATTTTCTTTCCTTCATGACAGACTGCTTAGTTTTATTTGCTCCAGATCTTCTTCCTTAGTTTATTCACCAACCTTCAGCAATTTCAATCTTAAGCAATTACATCTGAGCAACTCAGTAAGATTTGAGGGATGTGTTCCCATTTAGTATCTTAATATTTTTGGGAGATGTTTAGTATTAATTTTAGGAAAGAATATAGATCGATATCTACAGTAAATATCAGGAAAGAAAGTTTCATGGTATCTGCAAGATACTTAGGAACCCTATTTGCATATTTTTGTACACAAGCAGGTATTTTGCATGGATATCTATGCTTAGAAACACATGTCTAGTGAAAGCACATATATACATTTTGGAATAGTGCTTGAAGTTGGTCTCCTAAACCTGTATTTAAAGATGGAAAAAACCCCTGAAAAATATGTTCCCTTTTTTTTTCTACTATTGAGCTCTCAGCAAGTCTCCAAAATCAATACAAAATTCTGTCTGGCTTATGCTGGTGACAAACTAGGCTTTAAGAAAATTCTAAGTGCTTTTTTAAATGTTCATATAAGGTGATCTTATCCCCATAAGTCTTATTAATGGTTTTTGATTGAAGTTTTCTTGAAAATTCCATCCATTCAGACTATAACAATGCTCTTCAAGAACATCCTCTTACTGACATTTTTTTAAGTCTGGATGTATATTAAGGTGCAGCTCTTGTACAAACAGCATGAACACATAAAAATAATTTGTTAGAGGATGCTAGATACGTAATATCCCAGGAGTTTAAACAGAATTTGACTTAGAACCTTTCATCCCTAAATCATTTCTGAGACCATTTGAAAATATTTTACACTGCTTGGATAGTTTCATTCCTTTGTTTGCTTCTTGGCAAAAAGTCCTCATCTTTTTTACCTTATCCTTTAGAATCCTTCTTTTGACCTCTTTGAGGATATCTAAATTCAAGCTTGGATTTTTCTAAGTGGCCTGGAGTCTTAAGCTAATGATGAGCTGGGACTACCAAGAGAACTACAATACTCTTGAAGGCAGTAGTTCAAACAATAATAACTTTCAACCTTGCTAGAGAATGCAACCATAACAAAAAATATTCTTTGAGGCTCAAGTAATGGGTTAAGATTTTCAAAACTTTTCAGTCCAGACATAATTTATAATGGAGAAAAAACTGTCTAATTTTGAATGAGGTATTTTATCCCTGTACTGGAGACACGGGGCCCCTTTAAGCACACCCTATCAACTGTTACACCTGAAGGACAGAGGCAAAAGAGCCAATGAGGCTGGGCTTTGAAGGTATAAAAGGTTGATCATGGCACATGGGGAGTATTTAGGTCTTGAAGACACTACTGCTTGCTTGTGATATTTGCAGTCAAGCTTCTTCACCTGGTGAGTTTACTAAAAGCTATATATAGTAATTGCTGGTATGGCCCATAAAGCTAATGCAGGCAGGCCCTCTAAACTTCATTTAATATTAAGGTGCTAACATTACTTGAGAAATTGTACAGTATTTCTAATCTAAATTGCTTTCTGTAGTGTAGTATCCTATTATTAGCCAGCTGAATTGTGAAAAAGGTACAAAATTAGTCAGGGCCTCCTTTTCCAATTAATGGACTGTTAGCTGGTATACCTTCACCTCTAGCTTTCATGGTACTGTGGCTGTTGCAGCCTGAAAACACCGGCATTCATCAGTGCATAGTTTCAAGATAAGAAAGCTGGGTAGGAAAACTAAAAATGAAAGTGTAATCAATTATGAGGAGGGTAAGAAATATTTTAGATGAAAAAAATAAGTCTTTATTCAACTAAGAAGGTCCTTGCAACCTAAGTATTACAGGCAACCTAAAGCAGAAGTGCAGAACCTAGGATATTTTAACAAAGGCCTAAGGGTATTTCTAAAGAAAAGGTGTCAGTAAATAGTTAAGTTTAAATAATCAGTTTGCATAATCATGTTCTCTGAATAGCAATTTCTTGCTATTAACTCTCTAATAATTCCTATTAAGTTTTTTATCTTAGTATTCTGAATAATTCATGGTTACTCTGTCTTCTATCTGAAGAATTCAAGATTTTACAACAAATTCTGTTTTATGCAGAAGTGAAATAACTATTTTCTGATTATATAGGAAACCTGAGTCCTTAGTTAAAACTAAAAAATCTGGGCCAAAGACAGGTGCTGAAATGAAAACCCTTGACTCTTAGTCATCTACCTGGATAAATCATGCAATTAAATTTGCATCTATTTTCTCAGTTCTCAGGTTTATCAGTAATGCAGCACACCTGAAAGAACTGTGTTAACACAGCTGGGTTTTCACTTCACCTGGGCAACAATGACATTCACAGAAGAGATGTTCCATCTGCTGCAATAAAAAATGCCATCTGTCTGTTTATCATTTACACTCCTTACAGCAAAACAAGTTTCAGAGGGATAAAGGTATCCTTAAACAGCCCTTATTCACAGATCCTTCTAGTTATCATTTCCAATGGTGGAACAGTGCAGACACTGAGGGTAAGTCAAGTAGGAGAAAGATTAACTCTTAGACTCTTCCGAAAGAGAGGCTATGGCAAGCTTAAAAATCCATTGCCCCATCCAATCTACCTCAATCTTTCTCTAAAAGGATTAAGGGCCCATACAAGACAGGTTAGATAATGGCTAAAAATTATTAAACTTTTCCAGTATTAACAATATCTTATTTTTTTAATAGTACTATTTTTGCTGTTGTTGTTGCCCAGGTCATTTATCATTGTATAATACATTTTCACTAACATTAAGTATCATAGTATCATCATTCTGGTTGGAAAAGACCCTCAAGATCATGAAGTCCAACCACTATCCTAGCTCTGCCATGTCCACCACCAAACCCTGTCCCCTGCCACAACATGTGTCTTTTTAGATGTATCCAGGGATGGTGGCTCAAACACCTCCTCGGACAGCCTGGATCCCTAAGTCCAACTCCCACCCCAGAACAAGACAACCCAAAGGTTCATACCATGTCCTTGAGGGCATTGTCCAAATGTTTCTTGAATATTCTCAGGCTTGGTGCCATTACTGCTTCCCTGGGGAGCCTATTCCAGTGCTCCACCACCCTCTGGGTGTATCATGTCTCAACTGTTTTCACAAGGAGCTAAAATTTTGCTATTAATTTTTCCAATGTTCTTAATTTTCTCCTGCTGCTGAGCCTTCTCCCTCTTCTATCCTTTATGAATATATATATATATGTATGTCTTATTTTCATCCTTCTGCCCGTTAGTTCTTGCCACTAAGTTGTTGCTTCTGGAAATACTACTCTTCGGTGTTCTCCCAAGCTTTCTGGATTTTACCACCTTTTGGTATGAAATTATCCCACTGCTCCTAGAGAACACTGGTATAGATCCTTAAATTTAAGAATCAAAACCAATCTGCCAGTGGATTTGCTTAAAATAATGACATTTTCATAAATTACTCCTGTGTGGATAAAGATCAGGTGGCCTGGTGTCAGCACGGTTTGACTTAGGATCGGCAAATAAACCAGAGACACCTGGCATAAAGCTAACTGGAGTCACTGACCACCTCCCAGTTAACAAAAACCCCTACACTTCCTGCCAAATGCATGTACAGCTTATATTCCTTATTGTCTAGTGTGGAATGCTGCTTTATTTGCCCTGTAAATTACCTTGGCTCTAGAAAACATCAGTAAACTAGCTGGGAAATGGTGTATTAGTTGCTGACTTCCTCCAGGTGATACCATGTACACCTGATCTCATCTGTTTGTGAGGTGTAGAAGTAAATGCAAAGAGCAAGACAGGCAGCTTCTTGGCTGGCTGAAGAAGGCTCAATTACCAGGTAGAGACTATTTCTGTACCTGTAATATATCAAATTAATGATGTCAGGCTTTGTGACTCTTACTACCTATTGGAAAATATTTGCTGTTCTCCCTGATAATTGCCCAAATTGTCTCATAGCAAAGAAAACAGCTTTAACACCTTTGCCTGATTATTGCCAAACTGGTTTTACAGTTGTGACAGTTCCCATCAGTGGCTCCTGATGTAAGATGGTATGTTCAGATGATTGCAGGGACAAAGATGGAACAGTGGGGTAGACCTGAGTGACAGTACGGTGTACCATTACATATCCTCTGGCCTAAGCAATGTATTTTGATTATGTGGAATTCTTAATAAGCAATGTTTTATGTTTTGGCACCACCAAGGGCTAGCATTGCTTACTGCTACAGTAAGTCTCTCAATAGAAATGACAGTTACAGAAAGTATAAAATGCTTTCTATGTAAATCTTGGGTTTAGTAGCTGTTATTTAGAAAGTGCCTAACTGCAAACACTTACAGGGTGGGGGGTGGAAAAAAGCCCTCACTTCCTCTCAGGGCCACGTGGATAGTTTTGGGTTTTTTTAATTGCTTTTTCCCCCCTAGAACTGCTATTTATCCTCCAGTGAATGTTTGTTTTCTGCTTAGGTAGCTAAACTTCACAGCTGTAAATTTCAAGTTCATATCTAAAACTATATGTACAGCAGACACCAAACTCAGAGGCAGTTTCCCTGTTTAAACTGAAACCTTTCCAGTCAACCTAAGTTGTGCATCATGCACACATCTGAGAGCTCCATCAGCAAAAGGACACATGGTAAGCTTCTGAATTGGCCTACTGGAGATCTAGTCACATCTGAAGGTCAGAGGTAATAATAAAGTCCAAGACTGCAGGGACTGAATAGCAAGGCTTATTCTCAATTATACAGTTCCAAAAAGAGCTAGAGGAAGGCTTTAGCCAGTATGGATGAATGGTTAATGATTAATAGTGATCTACAAAAATTTGGCAACTTTTAATTACTTCTGTTTCCTTCTCCCATGTTTCTGTTATGATCCACATATTGACAGGATGGTATCTAGGTGTCTACATAGGTAAGGGACAGAACTTTTAAAGGCGGTCAGGTCAAAATTTACTTAAGCCAAGTCTCTCTCATTTGATTTGAAAATCTGTAAAACAGCTAGCGAAAATAAATTAACAGTAGATCCATTTTCTATAGTGATGTTCACAAAGTTGTTTAGTCCACCATATTAATATTCTTCATATGGATTAAGTGATTTAGGACTTTAAAAAAGGTTGCATGCCTGTAAAAAGAAATCTTTGTATTTTAGAATTCATGTACACTCACTCAGCAAGGCTTTATGCATTCATTTAATTCTTTTTTTAAGCACCAGTAATGTAACAATTCCTCAGACAAGATACTTTCCCATTAATTTAAATAGTATGGATTTCTAATGGCTAGTATCTACCGAAATTTTAAAATTACAATTATCATCAGTTGGAAGAGTAAAGCTTAAGATGAATGTTCAGATTAGAAAACTATGGAAACTATAATAGAATCTGGAAATAAATGTAGCAAATCAGTATAAATTCCCTTAGTGTATAAAATACTTGAAAAATTATAAATATATGTAATAAATATAAAGAAAGCATGTAAAATGGACAATGACCTGTTCTTCTGACAAGTCAAAGACAAATTCTCACCTTGGGTTTCTCTATTTAGATAGAAGCATTTAAAAGCTAGATGCCTGACTCTGATGTAATCAACCCAGCTTCTATTTATCTCAGTGGAGATAAAAGGACATCACCAGAGCAGAACTCATCCTAAATTAAGCACCTTTTGCCTCTAGAGTTATTGTTTTTTCTCTTGCTATACAGGGAGTGTAGGATGACCAGCTCAACATGACGTCTGAAGTTAGGTGGAATTTATCACATTTCTAACTTCATATCTTACCAAGTCCATGTCAGAATTTTACATAAGGGCAACCAGTATTTGAGTAAAATACCAGAAAAAGCAAACTGATTCATTATTCCTTGCATCACCCCCAGGTTTGCTTTTTTTTAAATTTACCACCTGAAAGCAATGTCAAAGCATACATTCAACAAAGTGTGTATGAGCCTGAGGTCAAAGACACATTCATGGGTAATCTGTAGAATACATAGCATGATGGATGGTGCTTCTAATTGCTCATTTGTCTCCTCCTACACCAGGAGTGGTGCAGGCATAAAGGAGTGGGGAAGGCATAAAACAAACTTCACAAGATTTGTACCACCTAACACCAGAAAAACTTTCTCCCAACCCGATGTGCTGTGAAATCAGTGCACCACAATGAACAGTTGATCAGCATTTTGAGCAGAAGAGGACAAAGTGAATTTTTAATGCAAGATTCTGAAATACAAATTTAAGTGTGCAGTTCACACAACCTTGTATTTGAGCAGGTAGCCTTAACCTGTATAAGACCTAAGAAAATTAACAGATCTAGCAGAATAAGCCCCTGGCCCCAGAGTATAGATAGGACTATTCACAGGTGCATTATGTTAACACAGGACATTTCACTTATCTATGTAAAGCATTTTCTATATTTTGGCTTAATATTCTCACTATTATTACACAAGTTGCAAATTTTTGGAAGTGCAAAAACATCTCTAGAAAACATAATTGTCTCCACCAATTAAAAGTATTAGTCATACCTTTGAAAGTTTTATCATAGAACCCAAAGAATGAATTCTCGTAAGAAAACTAACTAAAAAAAAGATGATCCAAGTTAGAAAAGATACTGTTTTTAAAGATGATTTTCAAGGAGAATGGTAAATTTACTCATTCCATATATAAAATCATCTAGATTTATTTTCTCCCAATCTGCTTTGCATATTTGAATACTTAACTACTGGAAAAAATCCCTACCTTCAGGTAATTTTGCCATCATTTCAAAAACCTGATGCATGTTCTTCCGACAGATATCTACGGGATCATCCAAGAGCTTGGCGAGGGCAGAAATTATTCCATTTTGTATCAACCCTTGCCTACAAACAACATCAGAGGACAGATTTAACTAAGCATAATAAAACTCATCTATTTGCGAGATGCTTAATCTTAACTACTCTTATACATTGCACTAAATCTTGTCAAAACTTAGAATGCTGTTCTTATTTCTCACTGGAACACCTTAATGGCTTCCCACACCATTCACTAAACTCTGGAACTACACCTACCTGCCAACATTATGCCTAGCCATTACAGAGAGGATTTCTGTTGTTTTTTGTCGGACAGTACTGTCATGATGTAGTAGCAAAGTCTTCAAGTTATCCAAGAATCCTGTAAGACACAATGGTTAATTTTAACATTTCTTACCTTCAGCCTTAATTCAAAATAGCAGTACTATTTTTGTATCACTATTTGAAGTGTAAACAATCAGAATTTTCATCTTGTCCTGACAGTGAAACTCTTGTTGTCATAGCTCAAGTAGGGAAGAAACTCCATTTTCAAGACCTACTACAAAAATGCTATGACAAAAAAAGCTGCTGACTTCTGTATCAAGTTAAATCCTAATCTTGCAAATATTTTTGAAGTGACAACTATAAAAATAAGTCAGTGAAGCTACTGATGTTTTCACAAAGGCATATGTTTGCAGTATTGGTGCCTCTCATGAGGGAAGAAATATGAAGGGAGTAAATGGAGAAAAAAGCAGTGGCAAACCAGAGGACTTCTTCAGTGTTACATAATTAGCTATGTAGATACACAACAGACTGCTAAAAATTATGAAGATAAGTTTGGTTGTTTTTTTTTTCTTTTCCCAAAATACAAATTTAGGATTCTTCCAAGTGCTGGAATAAAAGCTTTTGAAAATAGTGGTGCCCAGATACAATCCTGATGAGTATGATGAATTTTGGTTTTGTCTTATGTCTTAATTTCTTATTAAGTTCCAGGGTTTTTTTTGTTACACACTCATTCTACAATCACTAAAGTACTTCTGAGAACCAGTTTTGCATAAAAATCTGATAAGATTATATGATCCTATCTTATTCTATAATTCTGTATTTTGTCTCTTTCCATGTATCTGGATGGCTGTTATCTATTGCTGAAGGAATCAATGGCAAAAGATGAATTCCTGGATTTTGCAAATGAACTTTTAAACCTTACTTAAATATTACTTTTTTAATTACTAATTAAAAGGTTCACCAGAGTTTTTTGCCTGCTGTTGTTATTGAATCTGAGAGATTAGTATTTTGAGCACCTCAAGCATGAAAAACCCAGGAAGTTACCACTGGCACGTCATCCATGGTAGCAAAGAGGTTTTGTTTTTTTCTTTCTCTAGGTTAACTAAAAGTTTTTCTTTTCACCTTTCTAAATAAAATATATTTAGCAGTTTTATGTTATTAGAAATTAATAAATTTGCAGCTTTGTGTTTTTCTGAAAGGCTCATGTATAATAGCATTAGAAAAAATTTCAGGCAAATGAAATTTAACTAAGTGGCAAAAGGGTGAGGGAGGTGTTTCTAACTTCAGACTAACTAGGCTTTTTAAATTTTATTAGCCTATGACAGGAATTAGCTAGAATTCAGAAAAAACAGAAGACAAAATATTTTGCACTATTTTTGTATGTAGGGATCGATACAAACTATTGTGACCCATGACATGATAATAATCACCTTTTTAAGGTAAAACAAGCAGAGAGTAAACCCAAAAAGTCTTCAGGGCCATTTTGTGTCATCAAAGATACTGCAAGGAAAAAAGCAGCACACAAAGGTAAAGTGTTGGGTTTTTTTCCCCCACTGTGTCAAAGCTTATGACACCTGCTCACTTACCTATTTCTATTGCCTGGTAGACGTTTTCTGGATCGTGGACCAAATCACAGAGTGCCATCAATGCTCGCTGCTGGGTCAGCAGCTCGGGAGACTGTAACTCCTCATTTAGTTTAGGAAGGGCCCTCTTCCCAAATGCAATAGGAGCTTTTGTGGGATCTATATCAGGTGGGAGGTTGGCTGAGATACGAGGGTGTGCCATCCCAAATTTTCCTGGGAAGGATTCTCCCCTATCCCTAAAAATACTCCCAGGTGACAGTACCTGCTGACTGGACAGATAATGTAATAAAATTACGACTACTGACTTTAAACAGTGCTCTGTGTCCCAGAAGAGCTATATTAGCACACATGCATTGTTAGGAAGCTATGAAAGAGGCTAGAAAGGTTCATGGTCATCAGCATTAATGCCTGTTCAACAGCTGAATTGTCTTATCTGGTTTAATTCTCTAATGAACACTAAAACAAACAAACAAACCACCAAAAAAAACCAAACAAAAACCCACCAGACTTAAAATTGCAAGGTAAGAGAGGGAATGTTTTCCAAAGGGTTGAAGTGAATTAGTTCAATGTTCCGAACCAGAGAAGGGGCTCAAAATACTACTAAAGCAAAAAGCAAACAAAATACCATTTTCCAAAAAGCATTATTTTAAAAGGGTCTAGTTGTTTCAACCCGCCCTCAGAATTCGTTAACGTTTGAAAGAATGGGTGATCGCTGACCTCCCGCTTCCCTCAGTAAGGAAAACGGCGCAGCTGTCTGACTGAAGCAAATAACCTCCAAGACGGAAAACTGCCCAACATAACAGCTGCAAAGTTAAAATAACCGCTAAAAAACTGCACTTCTCTCTTCGAAACAGGAAAAACAGCTTAAATAATCAAAGGCGCTCTGTTTCACCAACGCTTCGCCGCCTCAGCCCGTTCCCGCTCCACGTCTCCCCTCAGCTACGCCACCGCCCTTCCCGCCCGCGTTCTCTGGATGCCACAGCAACCTGCTCTTTGCGTACGTCCCGCTCCGTGAATAAAAACTACGCAGCGAAGAACACTGAGTCTGCTCCTGCGCCAATGGCGTAAGTAACGCGTTTGACGGTGGTTACTGTGAGAGAGGAGCGTCAACGGCATAGTTGGAGAATCGGAAGACGGCGAAACTGCTGGCGGAGCGCTGCTGTGTGGGGCGGCGCGAGGCGATGCTGAGGCGCGGCGGCTCAGGGGCGGGAGTCTGTGAGGAAATGGGGGAAACGCTGCCATGGGCTTGCAGTCAGGAGGCCGTTGTATCTCCTTTCTCTGCTCTCTCCTCACACCCTGTTTTCAAATTAATTTCTGTTCAAGGAAATTGAAAAAAAATTCCGATTCAACAAAATGGTGGTCGAGTTGATGGCAGAGATCTAGCAGGCAAGTCCTGTGACGTACAAGGCTTCTAAAGGGAGCTTGGTAGCTTTGGACTAGGTGTTTTTTTTTTCCTAGTCTTCTCCAGAATGTCACTATAAACAGCTGGAATGTGTAGCAGGGCTTTCCAATATCATTAGGTGGTTTCACATTACTGTAATTCAACACTTAGCCATCTTTTTCAGCATGATTCTGCTAGAAAGTACAGTGTAGTTCAAGGGATGGTACACAGGAAGAATGTATCATTGTCATGCTGCTAGTATAATACAAGGGTGCTCCGGCTTGTCAGATGTGATCTGGCATCAGGAAAAACCTCTGAACAGCTTGTGTTATAAAAGGTTAGTTCTCTGTGCAAATAGAGAAGTCATTGAGATATTTTTCATTATGTTTGAGTAACAATTACAATAATCAAAGTTCTTAAACTGGATTTTACAAAACCAAAGTCATTCAGATCAGCCGGATTAAAATAAAACAGAAATAGAATCTAGTTTGTTGATCTTCAAAACCCATAACAAAAAAATTACTACTTTAAAAAGTCTTTTCTGGAAAGGATTAATTTTTCTGCAACATTTTAGAGCACATTATTTAAAGTAGAGGTTATTTTCCTGAATTAGATTGGACTTCGATTAAGTATATATTTGTAAAATTTCACCCAATTTCAAAAGGAAGAATGTGAATGTTTCTTAGTGTAGAAGGGGCAGGAGAAGATCAGACAGTTTCAGTCACGTCCTTTTGGCGCGAGTTGTTCTGTCTTGTCCTTCACCATAGTTTTGAATACTGATTTTAGTTAGTAGTCATGACATTAACTTATTTTATGTACAGCTTCTGGATGCCTTCCTCAAATCCTTTGTCTATCCACAGAAGCTGCTGGTGATACTGGTTCAGCAACATTGATGTAAGGAGAGTTGAGGTGCCAGGAGACACTGTATTTCCAGTCCTCACTGGTGACTGAATGCCCATCAAGCCTCAGAATGGAAAAACCTGAATCTTGGTACTAATAATTCTCAGTATTTTTAGCAGCTTTGTATTTCTTAAATAACTGATCTTTTTCCTCCAATGGTGTGTCTGATTTGGTACATTAGTATGTGTATGTATGTGAGATGTAGATTAAATATGCTAAACCTAAGTGCTGATGGCCTCTCAATTTTAAAATGTTTGGTTGGTTGCCTTGGTCCCTCCTGGACTTTGGATTCACTGTGATTGTTGAATTGTTTGTGGTTTTTTTGTAGCTTAGTTTGAAAGAGCTCTAGGAGACAAGCCTATGTACACATGATACTTTTACATGCTTAGGATGTGTTGAACTACAACTGGGAGAATATGGAGAATGCAAGTTAGTGTTTGAAACCCTTACTAGCCGGCAGGGTTTTCCTTTTTGTCAGAATTATTATTTTAAGACATTAACCTTGCCATAAAAGCATTCAAACTTGCCAAAAGGGCAGGAGCACACCATAAAAAGGGTCTAGAACTCTATACGGTCACAAGTAGCATGATAAATAAAACTATGCATATAAATCAATAAATACAGTAATGTCACCTTCTTTGGTGAATAACCCATCAGCTGCAAATCTGGATTCTTCAGGGGGAAGTGGGTGCTTCCTTATAGTTGAGATTACATGAGTGCCTGAAGTGCTTTAAAAGCAGTTCCTCACGAAAGAGAATAAAACATTAATTGTTGTTGGAGTTGTAGGAGTTGACTAGCAATTTCATTGAATGCTATTCTTAGCATGGGGTTGTAAAACATGACTGTAGCATTTTTTTGTTATATACTTGTTGTTTATAGGTCCTTGTCCACATTGATTTGCACATTTTTAGTCTGCTGCAGGAATGAGAGGATTGTCTCCTGCATAGTAAGAGGTCCAAGCCCATTTTAGCATTATCAAAATAGGACTGCTAAAATGTGAGAGCTCCCTTTTGTCATGAAATTTTGAAATTTAAATACTAATAAAATAAATAGCAAAATCTTTTAGCATTGTACATTACAGTCTAGCATACTAAATGCTGTCTAAACTAATGAGTTGATTAGCAATACTTGGACAACGCAGAAGAGCTGTGTGGTTTCTTATTCCTTGTTTTTAGTGTTTCTTATGTTAGAAACCAAGATTACTAATGACTAGAAAGACATTTATATAATTCAGAATGCCTCATTGATGGCATGCACATCCTGACTCTCAAGCTGAAATGAATTCAGGTTGAAATTCTTAAAAAAATCCCTCAGGAGTTTCTTTATCATTGCTACTATGCATAGTATTAGCACTGTAGCAGTTCCCTGCTTTGTTAGCTCCTTGTCTCCTGGGTTGATCTTGCTCTTTGTATCCATGTATTCAACTAACTCTGAAGAAAATGAAACTATGTTCTTATACAGGATTAGGGAACCATTGGATTTGTTAAGGAGCAGTTTCTGACCAGTTTGTTTGTTCTTTTAAAACCAGGGCCCTGCGTGTAGTTAAATTACTCCAACCCCGCCTTCCCGAGCTGTAAGAGAAGGGGAGGAAGGGAACTGTTGCAAACCTGTTGCTATGGCCACGCAGCAGCAGGCTGAGTTGTTGTGTGACTGGGATCCTGCTGCATCAGCTGCTGCACGGTGAGTCCTTTCTTACACTTCGCTACATGATGAATGTTCTTGTTAGAAGCATTCTTTTGAACGCCAGTAAGAAATTGGTACCTTATTAAACGTGTCCCCTCCTCCCGCAACCCACGAGGTTTCATTACATAACCAAATTGGTATGCCTCAAGTGGGGTATCTAAATGCATTTGTGATTTTCATGTGAACTTTTTTTTTTCCCCCCAAGTCAGAATATCTACTGATTGAATTCTTTCTGAGCTGATCTTGGATGAAAGTTTGATGTTGTGCCAAGAAATGTAGCAGCTTCATCTTTCCTTCTTTCTTCTGGCCAAATGAAGCCTGGTATCCCCTAATATTTATTAATGTGCTTAATGCAGAAGCATTTCAAACAATGATGAGCAAGATTCTTAAATTAAACGCTGCAAAATCCTTTGAGGGCTAAACTGCAAGCACTTAGGTTGAGTTAAGTGAATAATTCTCCACCCTCCCACGGAATTAAGAGTTAGTGCACTGTAGTTTGAGAAAGCAACTGTTTGCTACTACAGCTATGCACCCTGAAGTGGTTCATTTTATATAAGAAACAGGTTGTCTTTAATGTAAATTAAGTCAAAGAACTGCTAATTGTACTGAAAGGAAAAAAAGATTGTAAGTCTGTAAGAACTGTTGTGTGTGTTTATTTTTTCTTATTAATATTTCCCTGTATTGAGGCAATTCCTGAATACTATGTTTCTCTTTTTATTTCCTTTCTGGTAGAATTTAATTGACTTGGAGGATGAAGACCAACCTAATGCATTTGGTACCCCCAGTGAGTAGGGACAGAATAATCTCACAGTTTCCCAAGGTAAGCATTCTTTGTCCCTCTGGGCACAGTATGTAGCACCTGCTACATTGAAATGTCTTTCCTTTGTCCTAATAGTATTTTAATTTAATGTACAGTATTGTCTTCTGCTAAAAATGTAAATTGTTTAAGGACTTTTTTTCAAAGATGAATGTGACCTCATGTTCCCATTCAATGCTGGTATCTTTGATAGTAATAATAATTTATTCTTTTAACCTTTACAGAAAGTGAATCTTGCCACAAAGGTTTTATCTTATAATATCTATCTTGTTACTTCAGCCAAAAATTAATAATTACATGATTAAAGAGTTCCTACACCAAGGGGAAATAAGAACCATAGCTGATATTAAATACAAAAAAAGTCTATTTAAATCTATATGAAGATTTTTGTTGAAGAATTTGAGGCAATTTTAATTTTCTGTTTGTGTAGGAACCTTAGTCATACAGTAGATCAAATGTAGAAGGCACTGTAGAAACACACACAGAATAGATCACTCACATCCCCAAAGAATTTTGTACTTGAAGTATAATAGAAGAATTAAGGACAGGGAATTATAATGCTGTTTTATCAGTTGTTCAAAAGATTATTTTAAGGGAGCTAGCATTTTTTTCCATGTTTGAACTCAGCCACACCTTTTGCTTTTAATTTTATGAAAATTCCTGCAGTTTTTTCTTTTAAGCAAATATGAAGTGTAATAATTTTCCTCATTTTTAAGTAATGACTCATTAAAAACTAGCAATAAAAACGGTGCTTCCCACATCTAAAAGATCTAAAAGACTTCATAGTAATAATGACTTGCTGGTAGTGTGCTCCCATCTGCGTTTGCCTTGTGTGTCACATTACTGGGATAATTGAAGGTACTTGCTATTGCACCAAATGATCAGCAAATGTATCTGACTGTGGGAGTTAGCTAGTGCTTGAATGCTGACACAGAAAGGTGGTCAAATTTCTACAAACATAACTGTAGGGAAGCCTTACTGCCTTCTAACCCAAGCTGTCTCTTTTCTTATGCTAGAATATCTCTATGCTTGACAAACTCTTTTAATTCATCTTATCTATTCTTTCCTTGCTGATCTGATTACTTCCAAAGTAGACATCACACAGTTTATCCCAGTATTCCTTCTCTCCTGTTTTCAGTGGTACACACCTGAGGCCTGTCTGCAGTTCAAAGAGCACTTCCATGCACAGGTCAGGACTGCTTGTCAGCAGAGCACTGGAACAGTTGGGTAAGTTTATAATAAACTGTGTATGCAATGAAGAAAGTATTTTAAGCTCTTTATATCCTACTTCCTTCATAGGCTTTTCTTCCCTCATTCCTCATCTTCCTCACTCCAGTATGTTTCAGGGCAGCTAAGCTCATTAGTGTGGCAGTTCTCCGACCTGTTTGACAGTAAATTAATGAAGTGCCTCTTCTTCTCGTAAGTGTCAGATACTTTTTCTGCTGGCATAAGTAGTGCTGAAAAAATAGTGCAGTTGTTTAGCAATATTATCAAAACTGCAGTTTACCAGTTTTGATCAAAACTCTTAGTTCAAGAGATTAGTTGACTGTTCATGTTGACTTTTGCACGTGCAGGTCAGTATGGCAAGAAAATTCTAGAGCAATTATAACCAAAAAGGCAGATCTAGCCTTGCTGTATTCACTGTTGGTGTTCCAAAGGAACAGTTAATAAAGGCTTTGGGTGGGGTATGAACATAGAGCAGTTTTAAGTTGCTTGAAACACACAAGAATCTAGCTTTAGTATTTTTCAGAAGTATACATACTGAGGAATTCTCTCAAATGTTCCCTTAAAACCAGAGCAAAATTCTGGTAAATACATAGGAGTGAAAAAATCCAAATAAACTGTTTTATACCATAGAATAATCTTTGTTGTTTGGTGTTTTTTTTTTCCTTCACATAATCTCTCTCTCAGAACTGTTACTTATACAGATTTAATTCCTGAAGCAAGGCAGGAAAGCTAAACTGTTAGAAATCATCACTATTCGCTTAACATAAATATCTGTATGTTTTAGTGAGAAATCCTTCTGTGTTCCAGTGTGAAGAATCTTTCATCAAGTGGAGCTTCTGTGAATACTGAGAATTAGCTCACTAATCTTTAAAGTCTGGAGTTGTTGATTACCATGAGACTTGTCATGATATCCATCTTTAAATGCAACTTTTTATTCATTTCCCTAGGGAGTCTTGCTAAAAAAAAAAAGGAAGCCAAAATAGTCTCCCTGAGAGACACCAGTGAGTTTGCTGCTGCACAGTCACTCTCTTAGTTTCATGTACATTTGTTGCAAGTGTCCAGCTAATTTTGCATGCTTTAGTGAATTGATGCATTTTTTACCCTCTGTAACTGAGATGCTTTGTTGTGTTTTTTTTTTAGTTTTAAAGTAAACCAGCTCTGTAGTTCATTTATTTTGGTAGCAGAGTATAGCTAAAAATCTTTACTTTTTGGCTTTGTGAATAAAATTAAACCTTTTTACTGTCACTGTTCTCTAGATGATATTATTATTATTAGTAGTAGTAGTTGTTCATTTTTTGGTGGGGCAGGGGTAAGAGTAACAGAGAACTGAGTGTTTTGTACAGTAACTGTAAAGCTTGACAGGAGTAACTATTATCTTCCTTTTCCATTAGCCCAAGTAATGGAATATTTCTTTGTCATTTGAAAAGGTAGTCTGAGAAACTCAGTAGCTAATGGCTGTATTAAAGACTTTTGATATTCCATCAATGTGTTAAATTGTCTAATCCAGAGAGTTTTTTTCTCCAGTAGGAATTAGTGGAACACACACACCTCTAAACCATTACTTACTTTTTTGCTTTTTTCTTAAGGTCATTCATTTTATTCAGTATTTTATTAGTAATACTTAATCAGGTAGAGACATGTCAGCATCTTAGAGGCCCCTGGCCCCCAGTTACCATTGACTTGCACACAAAATGCCACCTTCTTTCAGAAATATTAGTCATGCAGCTTACTGGTCAAGATTTGGACTATTTAGAATAGATAACTTGGACTCAGAATCACATGGGAGCCTAATATGACCAGAAATAGTATTTGATAAAAGATTAAGTTCTTTGTTTAAAAGGACATTCCTTGATACAAGAGAACACTAAACCTCTTAAGCCATTTTTGTAGCGTGTACACAGGAGATGTCAATCCAAGTTTAAGTCAACAAATGCACTTACATTCACTTATCCACCTGTATCTCCAAAAAGATATGCTACGTTTCAATTTTAAGAATGCAGGCTGAGTCACCTGGAGCCCATCTGCTGTACTCTGTGGGAGGACCCAGAGCAAAGGGGATTATTTGTATGCAGCCAGCTTCAGATTAATATTATTTCAGATAGTCAGAAAATGTATTGGCTCTAACCATGTGTTGGGTTGTTTTTTTTTCCCCAGAGACAAATTCTGCAGTAGGTTATTTTATTATCAGCAATTTCTTGTTTATGCACTTAGAACTTGATTTGTACTATTAAACTCAACGAGAAACTTAAGATTAATTTTAATGAAAAGGATGCAGATACTCCATGGTCTTATGTGCAAACTGCCAAATGTATATATACTTGTAGTCAAAGCAATTTTAATAGAATTTATTTCCCACTGGACTATGTTTAAGAAAAAAAAAAACAACGAAGTAAGACATGGACTATTTCTGCTCCAGAGGGTTGGTTTTTTTGTAACCTTCTTGTTCTTTCTTACAATTTAAGAAGCACAGCAGCATTTATGTAAGCTGGAGTCACAGGTACATGTGCTTATCACTCGCAATTTAAGGATCTAAATCAGAATTTTTAAAGAGAGAATGCTGAAATTGCGACTAAAAACATGTAATGTTTTCCAATATTTATAACAGGCTGAAAATATCCAAAGTGGTTGTGGTAGGAGACCTGTATGTTGGGAAAACCAGCCTTATCAACAGGTACAGTGCATCTCAGCAGATAGTTTGATTCTCCTCTTCTCAAAAAAAATGTTACAATGGTTCCATTCCTGTTCCTTTAGGGCTGTATTTAATGGTTCTGATTTGCAAGACGTGCTCTGGCACTTCAGTCAGTATTTGTTATATTCTGAACTATTTTTGTCCAGTCAAATATGATTGTTTCCTTAAGAAATCCAGGCTAAAGGCTAAGCAATCAGAAGCTAAAAAAAATATAAAAATTTTCCCGGTGCCTGAGTCTTGGTTTCATGTTTTCTCCTTATTTTTAAGGTTGTTCACCGAAACATTTTTAAGTCATCATTGTGTGGGTACCTGTACTAATTTCTACAGCTGTGAGACTGTAGATGAAGCTCGAGTTTTTCCATAGCTTATGAGACAGATAAAGGCAGACTGCCTTAAAATACAGTTATTTTATTCTTTACTGGATGTCAAATACAGCACTTAATCTTTTTGTATCTAAGTCCAGTGAACAGATCACTGAATTTCTGTAGCTTATGATCACCATGACAGCTTTCTGTCTATGTTTGAGTTTTATTTTTTCTTCCACGTTCTTAAGTAGATATGGGAAGCTTTTAATCTGGTTGTTTAATCAATGGGGTAATTATTTATGACCCAAAAATATATTTCCTTGTAACTAAGATGGTAAGATACTGTATCTCCCTTGACAGTCCAAAGATATTTTATTCTGATTCATATCTCACCCTGAGAGCTTACTTGATGTATGTGCTCTCTCTAGTTTGTTATCCAGTATCTCCTTTTTAAAAATAAGTTTCTTGGAGTTTTTATATATGCTTCAGCAATATGTAGCCACTCCACAGTTAGTTAATTATTTTCTTCATAATTTACCGTAGATAGTGTTAGTTTTGCCGTTATTTGTAGCTCAATGTTGCTAGTATTTAATGCCTTTTTTTTTAAATTGCAGATTTTGTAAAGATAATTTTGACCGAGACTACAAAGCAACCATTGGAGTGGACTTTGAAATTGAACGCTTTGAAATAATTGGAATCCCATACAATCTCCAGATGTAAGTTGAAACAGTGTGGTAAAGTGCTGCTCAGAGCACAAGCTCAGCTGAATTGCTGCAGGCTCTAGTGGAATAAAGGTTTTAAAAAAACACAGTAAGGTTACACAAAGAATAATGTGATCTGAAAAACAGGTTCTGCACCTGAACTTGCAGTTTTAGTAAAAATTTTACTCTCTAAGATTTCTCATCCCTAAAAAAATGTTATAATTTTGTCAGTGAAAATTCATCTTGGGTGTCTTGTGCTCTTTCACTGGTGCTGTGGATTTTTTTTCTAGTTTCTTGAAAGAGAAGTAGAATCTTTTGGCACAGACTTTGTCCAGTTCTGCTGTTACACCCACCATTCTGTCGTTTGAATTTAGTAGGCACAATGAAATAAATTATTTTCCTGAAATTGTAGAAAGACTTGAGTGTTTTCATTAGAATGTAAACCTAAAATCTTTGATTTTCAGCTTTGTTTATCAGACCATTAGGAATCCTGGCTTTTTCTCACCTGCTTTGGTTCTGCTGAAGGAATTCCTTTGGTATTTCCAGTGGCTAGCAATATTGTTCTCTAGAGGACATTATTGGATCATCCGTGATCATTGATGTAAATGGATTTATTGAAAAACACTTAGAAATCGATTTCCCACTGCTCTCAGTGCTGTTGTGTTTTTGAAAATTCTGCCAGGCACTATCCTTTTGGAACTTGAGTTGCTCTAAAAATGTAGACTGATGCATCTGTATTTTGCCAGCTGAAGCAGTACAGTTCATGAGCTACTAAATGTCAGGTTGCATTATCTGCAGAATCTTCAGTGGCTGGGTAGAACATTTCCATATGAGAAGCATTAATGTTCCCTCTTGCTGAGATGTTTCCATGTAAGATAAATTTAGAAGTATCCGTGACTGGTAGTACTGGGCTATAACAACAACCCAAATTTCTGTAGTGCTGCCAGTAGCTAAGAGGACTGCATATCATGTTCATTAATAAGAAACACTTTCTTGATTCTCTTTAATGGTGTTGTTAGTACCTGGTGGACCAAGCTGTACATCTCTAATTTGTAGTGTAGGGACAGATATCATAACTAGCAGTTGCAAGATTCTAATATGCTAATATGTGATTTATCTAATATTAGCACAGAAAATTTTCAAAATTTAATTGCCCTAGAAATACATGCAAATTACATAGATGAGGAAAAAATACTTTAAGGAAAGGATATTACCAGGCAGAATACAAATATTTGAATTGTCTCCAAAATGACAAGTTTTTTTAAAACAAAGAACAGAAAAAGATAAAAACAGAGTTCAAGTGTGTTCATTCAATAACAGAGCTTTACCTTATTTCTATCAGTAGTTAATGAATAACATGTTCCAGATGGTAACACTTCTCTGGTATCACATTCTTCTCCAACTTGTACCAGTCTGCTGCTTCATTAGCATGTTTACTCAGGTTATAGTGGGTTTCATTAACCTGAAATTTCCTTTTTTCTCCCATTGCACAGATGGGACACAGCAGGTCAGGAAAAGTTCAAGTGCATTGCATCTGCTTACTACCGAGGAGCAGAGGGTGAGAACAATATTAATTTGATCCTGGCTGTGACAGGAGGTTGCACTTTATAGGGAAACATACATGCATATGTGCTCCTTGCAAAGGTACCTGTAGACACAGAAAGGTGGAATGGATTGTCCATTATTGGAGAGAAGAAGGGACTAAAAAGCTCGTGGATTGGTATGTTGTTGCACCTGCAAGGTCTGAATGTTCTGATGATGCCATGATAAACATTGGCACGTTTATTTTGGGGGAGTGAGAAGCATTTGGGTTTGGGTAAGATTATTGCTGAAGTTAGAAGTGGATGCTTTTGGCATTCCCTTTCATAAGATACAATTTATGTGGGAATTGAAGTGGTCCCAAAATAAAAGGAGTAACAGCACTATAAACTGCAGACTACAGGTAAAGACTAAATAGGTTGAAGACTGAGACTTCACTCTTACTGGGGGCTAGAGAAGGCAGAGGAATGAGCAAATTGGTAGTCTTCCATCTCCTTTATGTTAAATCTGCTCTTGCACTTAATATGTAAACATTCTCTCTGTGTAACAAGATGAGTTGGAGAGAATTCTGCTCCACTTTCTAACAATTACTTGTTTTTTCTCTTCTTGTCTTGTATTGCAGTTATAATAACAGTGTTTGATCTGGCTGATATCCAGACTTTGGATCACACCAAGTAAGTTTCTGTATTTTGGCTTAGCCTTTAATGGTTTTACAACAGGTTTAATTGCCTTGGATAGCCTGTAGTTGCTGAGAACTTGCTGGATCTTGAGTGTATTTTCTATTGAGCTAAGAAATGAAGAATGAAGTCACTTGTTTGAATTTCATAGGGTGGGATTTTTCTGAAGAGAACACAGAGCATAAATTTGAACTACTAACCCTTTACTTCCTTTGTAGTCAATGGAGAAGAAAGGCAAGCACTTCAGTAAGAGTTTGATCCTTACAAAATTAGATTATGAAGGGCACCCCAAAAGCATCCTATTTTTTTCCATTTGCTATAAACAGAGTAACAGGTTGGCATCTGATAGAAATGGGGAAATTGGTGAGATGCATCTCATGCCTAATGTCTTGAGAGCCTCTTATTTTCTAAGTGCACTACCAGCCTGTAATTGTTTTCTTTTTCTAGTTTTTTTAGTGATTCTGCTGGGAGATACACTGTTTGTACTTTTCTTTCTGTTTGACAGCCTATGTAGATAAAGGTAAACTCACTGGTTCAGATGCTTGTAATGATTTGGTTGCAACAGGATGCTAATTGTTATGAGTAAATGTGTTCTGCTTTTAGTGCAGGCTGCAAAACCCAACATGGATCTGTGATCCACGTTGTCACTCAGAGCAGATGTATTTCTAACATATTGTTCTCACTGTAATGCAGGTACATGTTTCTTTACAACCTGTAGTCTGTGTTATCTGAACATGTATGAGACTGTTTCCATAGAGTACTGCTGTGGTACTTAGCTCATTTACATAGGACTTTGTAAAATAATATATATATGAGTATCTCTGCTTGGCTGAAAGTAATTGAAGCCTGTGAACCTGATTTCCCCCCACACACACACTCCCTTCCCTCCTTGGTTTGTGTTGGATGACTCAAGAGGAATTTGATTGCCAGAGTAACAAAAATGTAATAGCGAATGAGACAAGAATCATGCAGCCTTCATAGGGACCTGTTTTATAATGCTGAATAGATTAATTCACTCTTCTTTATTCCTGTTGGTATCTAATCTGCTTTGTTGTTAGTATTTTTAACTCTGCTTCTTATTTTCTTATTCCTTATCTTAATCAAAGCTTTGCCCCCTCCCTTATACTGACAAATTTTCTCTCTGAGTGCTAAAATCATTGTTAAATTTGCACTCTACAGTGGGCGCATTTGAACTTTTCAATAGTAGAAGACGTGTACTGAAAGGAATTGGAATAGCTCCTGGTCTCTTTCTGTCTGGAATAAAAGGCATTTCATCCTCTCACTTTTCTTGTGACCCTATTGTCTGAAACTTTTTCCTATATTCCTCAGTCTCTCAGACTGATTCTCTCATTTCTCTTTCAGACAGTGGTTAGAAGATGCACTGAGGGAGAATGAGCCGGATTCCAGCTTCATCTTTCTGGTTGGAACAAAAAAAGATTTGGTGGTAAGTAAATTGAATGCAGATAAGGAAATCAGATTTTCCCTTCTTCATCAAGTGATTTCCCTTACAAGTTGTACACAATGTTGTTGAGATAAAAATCTTGAGGGAAAAACCTGAAGAGAAGGAAAGGTCATCACAGGTAAGTAGAACAGCACATTTTGAACCAATTTAAGACACTTTCTGAAAAAAATGCTTACTTAGTGAAATATCCCTGTTTCCACTCCTTGCGTGACATTTGCTGAACACATATGAACAACTGAGAAGACAGAGAAAAGTTGGGTGCACAAAATGACAGAGTACTTAATGATCTTGGTTTGTTTTTTTTTATGGGATAGTGTGTTCATTATTCAGGAACAGGGAAGATTTCTTACTTAATTGAATGTGACTTCATTTTCAGAAGAACAGGCTATAATGCACCCACCCTATACCCTTCTGAGTCTAGTTTTTGTCTTCCTTTAGCTATCATTATGCAATTCTTAAAGCTTTATTTCAAAACAAATGTGCTTCTTCTGCTGTTTAGTCAATTTTTTTTTTATTTGCCTCCCCAGCTGCTGCAGTATCACTTAGCAGTTTGTTTCTTATCCTTCCCTGAAAATAAGTCCCAGAAATCTGCATGTCTGTCAGTTTTCCTGATACTTTGTCTTGGTTATGCTGTGTGTTCTGAGTTGCAGTAAAAGCTAAATGTGGCAGACCTCTGAGGATGCAAAGTCTTCTCTCAGCTAGAAATTCTTACTCTAAGTTAGCTTTTGTTTTTAGGATGGTTGCACTTTCCACTGAAAGCGAGACAAAGGATTGTGGGTTCTAGGTATTACTAGGTATTACTTCAGTATGAAGCCAGTGTCTTCTCAGCTGGATTCACTCTATTCCTCATCTTGATGTCACATTGTTGACCCAAAATAGGGTTCGTTTACCTGGTGTGCAAGCCAATAACACACAGTCAAGGTATTATAATTTACTAGCAGTTCTGTGCAGAAAGGGATGCTAGGGGGTATTCCCACAAATTTAGCACACACAACATTGGAACAGTCATACATTTATATATTGTAAATTAACATATTCAGCGTATTCATTGTTCACTATGTTTTTACTAGTGGTTTTAATGCCTTTTCATAAAGCAGATGGGTGCAGAGTATCCTTGTCTTCATTTACTGATACATTGTCTTTTAATTTTACTATGCAAGCTCAGTGGGTGAGGGTCTTCAAGTGGAGGTGGGTGCCTTAACTTCTGGAGGTGTGGGTTTCATACTATAATTAGTCAAAGTGCACCTAAAGGACACATTTTTAGCTGATTCATGCAGTACGGCCAAGCTTCTTGGGCAATTGACCCACTAAGGTTTCTAGTTCTAAAGTTTCCTTTCATCCCATTGTGTTGTCAAAAGGTGATTTACAGCACTTACTTATTCTTGTTTCTGAAGTTAGTTAAAAATGAAATCCATAAAGATTTTGACATCAACATCATCCTTTCCAACTGAAAGGATGATTTTAGAATTCTTCTGGATGGTGCAGGGGTTTTCTGGTGAAAGACAGAATCTGTAAGAACAAGACTGGTGTCATCTATCACAAATGAGGTACAAGTTGAAAGCAAATAGGAACATACTGATGTGGTTGATCATAGAGAACAAATGAGAGGGGGGAAGAAGGACATGAAAATTAAGTGCAAGAACGCAAAATCCATTGAAGGGGCAAGAAATTTTAGTCTTGAGAAGTGATAAGAAGGAGCAGACGGAAAGGGGGGAAGGCCATTGTGTATCAACATAGTAAAAATAGATGGAGTAGAAAAGGGATCTGAGACAGAGACAAGACAGATTTAACCCAAAGAACCATTGTGATTAGTCAGTCCTGCAACTCTTCTTCTGTGAATAATGGGATGGCAAGAATTTAAAGGCCAGTAACTGGGCTGTTGTCTTTATAGCTCCTTGGATACAACAGTCACACCTGTAACCTTTTGTTTTGTTTCAATGCTGTGAGAGGTGAATGGTCCATTTTAAAAGCAGTGCTAGAGTAGCTGAATCTTCTCGTAATCATGTCTGATTGCACAAATTCTAAGGCAAGGCCAGAAAGGCCACTGTGAAAACTGCATCACAGTAAAGGTGCTGACAGTTACTACCAGCCCAGATGCACTTCTTATGTTAAAATTATTCTATGTTATTTTCTCAGTCAGATGCTGTGTGTGAAAGAACAGAGCTAGATGCCATCCGCTTTGCCAATGAGATGCAGGCAGAATACTGGTCAGTTTCAGCCAAAACAGGTAAGTTTCTGCAAATGATAGAAAAATAGCATAACCACAGAGGCTTATGTTAAGGTGGAAGGAAGTTAAAGTTCCTTATGCCCTCATTCCCATGCAGGTTTTGTTGCGTGGTTGTTTTTATTTTTTGTTCTTGCATTTTGTTGCTGTTGTAATCTTCAGGTTTATTAGTGGTTGATTTTATTATAGCATTTGTATGTGTGCTTGCACTGTCACGTTTACAGAAAGGAGTACTTGAGCTGCTGTGCAATGTCTAAGCATGTTATGTATTCTCTCTGCATTGATCAGAATGGAGGACAAATTGTTGAAGAGGCCTATTCTGTTCCAGTATTGAGCAGTGATCAGTTCACAGTTATGCTTATTATGCTGGATTGTGTGTTGATATGCAGTTGTAAAAACACATAATTTATGTCCTGTTTCTTAGGGGAAAATATCAAGGAGTTCTTTTCCCGAGTTGCTGCCTTGGCCTTTGAACAGTCCATGATAAAGGAATTGGAGAAAACTGCTGAGCACATGGCTCAAATTGGGGCAGGAAATCTCATCAGTATGTTAAGTTCTTCTTTTTGTGTATATGTTTACAGTCTGAAGGCCTGGGGAGGTTTTCCAAGCTTTAAAGCCTGTTTCAAACACCTGCAAGCAAATTTGTGTCATTGTCTATGTGAGTTCTAGCATACAGGAGTGGCTGGGGCTGCATTCAGCTTATGTTACCCTTAGTATTGGATGGTATAATTTCTTATGAATTGATTTTGTAACTTTTTTTTGTTTCTACAGAACTGGAAAAGAACATGATGGAAATTCCAGAAGGCAATACTCAAGATAGCCTGAGTTGCTGCTAACTGTCAAGTGTTTCTGCAAGCACCATGCTTCTCTGTAATCCAGCATAAAGCACTTGCAACAATGAAAGGTCTCAGATCAGAAAGAAAAAGTTTTATTTTTGGAAATGAGGGATGAAAACCTTATCCAGACTTAATTTCTGAGAATTTCCTTACAGACTCACTTGTGCAGGATGGTACAATTGTTACGTAAACCTTCCTCTGTGTAGTGGAAACGTTACATCCTTGTCTTAATGCAAAAAGACATTGCTGGTGCCATGTGCTCACCTGTCTGCCAGATACACTTATAGTCAAAAGTTATGTATTTTTAGTGTGTTCTGTGGTAATTCTCTAGAAATCTTAGTGAAGTCACTTTCTCATGGGAGCAGAAAACAAAGGCAGTTCAGAATAAAGGGTGCTATCCATATGTTTTTGCCATTTGAGATTCTACTGTAAAATAAGCTGGACTTGCTTTTATTCATTCCAAATATTTAAAAACTGTTCCAAAAGAAGTATTTTAAAATAACAGGTATGGAAGTACACAAATGCAGACTACATAGTTTTCACTGTGGTTTCTCCATCCAGGAAACATCTGTATTATTTTTCATTTTCCACTTGAGAATCAGAGCCCAGTATTTAAGTATTTCCAAACCTAGGAGAAGTTCAGGTAGGAACTTTGTTAGTTTATTCCAGCTATCTTAATATTTTGAAAATGTTACCAGATCAGAATGCTATTCTTTTCCACTCTCTTGAACAAGAAAGAATAGTGTCATAGGTTTATGGCAGAGAAAAATTACATTTCATATATTCCATCTTCCAAAAAGGCTGCAGAAGCATTCTCCCCATTTATCTTCATTAATATTGTCTACACTGCAGTTCTTTGTTGCTAAAAGTAATTACATTTTCATTGTATTCTAACTTTTCTTTTTCATTTATAGTAATGTAACACAGTTCTGGAACCGTATGCAGTTTCAGTCATGAACTTGTTTATCCCTGCCTGTCGTAGGAACCCTGAGCTGGTAAGGTTAGATTCGATACTGCTGCTAAACTCTTAGTCACTCTGTCTGCTTTTGCTGGACAAGATAATTTGCTCACTAGATGCCAGGAGCAATTTGCTCTACTGCTTAATAAAAGCAGTAGTAGTAGAGAAATAGTTTTGCCATTTTGTGAAAAGACCTGCAAGAGTGTGTGGGTTAGGGGGATGGGAAAAGATGGAGTTCTCTGAAGCAGACACGTACCTTTTAAGCCCTAAGGTACTTGCTGTGTGAAGATGTCATTAATGTCATTCCTGAATGCTTGCAGTAGAACCTGCTCTCTGGACATGTTGACGTGCTGGCTGGATCAAAAAACCATTGCCCCAGTTTTGCTTTTTCAAATACCCTTTGACATAACCTTGTGCAACTGGTTCTTTAAAAATCACAATCACAGTTTAATGGGGAGAGATTAGCTGTGGGCACCACTGAATTTCCTTGAAGTAAAGGAGCTTTACAATCCTCTTCTGCTCTTTGGGCAACAATAAATGATGCCAAAAGATATTCCTGTTTAAAAAGTCATTCCTGCTGACAAATGACATTGCCAGAAATTTGAATGACAAATAATATTGCCAGAAATTACTATAACAAATATTTGGTTAGTATTTGTGAAATTGTATTACTATGATTGATTATGGTAATTAGGTTTAAACTGCAAATGTACAAAAGAAGTGAAACAGAAATAGACTTGCTTTATTTCTCTCTCATTTTTCCAGTATCTCAGTGAATTTCAATATTCAGTTCTGAGTATCTAACTAGTGATATATTTCTAAAGATAAAGGAGATGCTGTAAATATTTTCCTTGTACTAAAAAACCATACAAATTTATGGCCCTTCAAAATTAGTATAAGCACTCGAATGAAAGAATAAACAAAGAAATCAAAATGGAACAAAAGATACTGCTTCTCTAGAAATCTATCAGCAGTTTACAGTGCCATACTTCTAAGTATGGATTTAAGTATATTAAATCCAGCATTATGTGCTATGCTGGCATAAAGAAAAAAAAGTTGGATATCTGTAATGCTGTAAATTTCAAACTGCAGCTACTTTAAATGGAGAGAAAGGAGAACCTGTGGACAGTTACAAGTTACAGTTCCTTAAGATATTCATTCAGTTATTACAGAAACAACAATATCTGGAAAACTAATTATATCAGGACCTTTCAGATTTGAGCTGCTGAGAAGATAAAGACATTTGTTAATCAATCTATGAATCAGACTGAAAATATTCTAGATGCTCTGCCATTCCCTCCCTCCTCCCAATTTGTTTAATAGGAAATGGGAGAAAGTGGAGGAAAGATTACTTAAATATCCTTTTAATTACTTTTGTTCTCTTATGATGTAAGTTAGAGCAGCTTTGTAGAAAATGACAAATAGAGATCTAGGAACTCTGTCTTCTTTTATGGGACAATCTTCACTTTGGCAATTGTGGCAATTTGCTTGGCAAAGACACAAGTGTAGCATTTGGTGGAGAAAATGAGTATATGTGGGTATGTAAGGAGTTATTTATCTAAATGTGTAGTATTTTGACCTTATGATGTTCTATGTATTTTTTTCATCTTCCAAATCTGTTTCACAAGGATGACGAACATACACTCCACTTGTACCATGTGCTGCACTGAGTGGGCAGCATAGCTCTGGGCTTCATGTTGATTGAGTTAGAATGCAAGCAGAAAAGATGGTTCACTCTACTGCAGCAAATCATGTTGTTTAGGCTAGGTGCTAGGTTTCAGTGCAGATGTTGTATTGTTTAGAGCTGCAAAATGATGCAGTAACAAATCAAAGAAAAGATCCAGATTCCTGGGCTGTGGATCTTTTTCCAAAAAAAATGGATAAGAGTTTCTTTCATTGCTGAGCTCAATTATTGTACAAAATCACAGAGGTGCAATTTCTTCAGCCATGCAATCATGTTGTTTGGAAAACCAACTAGGATGTGTTTTGTTTTTTTTTTTTTTCTAGTGATTCAGTGCATTGCTTGATGTCATTACTGAGTTGCATCTTCTGGAGCTCCATAAACTTCACATACAAATGTCATAATTTACTATATCATCAACTATCACTTGGCAATGGTCTGACTCCATGTATTTTATGATGGGTGTTTTGAGACTGGGTTTTTTGGGGGCTGTTTGGTTGGTTTTACTATTTATAGTCTTACAGGTCAGGCGATTCTAAAGAGGGTTCCATTTTTCTGGTTTCATAGAATGATTTAGACTGGATGGGACTTCTTGAGATTTCCCGGCCTTCTGCAACTCTACCACTGAGTGCTGTGTTGTGCCACAAAAACACAGTTTCTTAGTTTCAGTCACAGATTAACCAGAAATCATGTTTTATTTCTTTTTAAAAGGTCACTCCTTATGTGCTCCTGGGTATTTTTATTTCTTTACAAAACCTCTCGTTCTCTCTTGTGAGATCATGCTGAAGAAACCGTTCAGGACTGACAGTTCAAGGGCTTTTTGCTGGCTCCGTTCTCCCACAAGATGGGGCTCTACGGTCACTTGTAGTACTAGCTCTGTTGCGGCTGAGAAGCTTTTTGCAGCCTCTTGTAGGCCAGCAGGGGGTTTGTGCTGGACAGTCTGTAGTTTAGCCCCCTCATCACAGTCTCAAATCACAGATGTGTCTGACACAGAAGCCTTAATGAAATTTTGTATCCTAGTAAAATAATACGCTCTTGAGTGCATAAAGTATCAGCTAAAATTCAGTGATCCCTTAAATTCCACTGGAATTTCTGATATTGTAATAAGTTTAATAGTAGTATTCAGTAAAAAGTTTAGTGTGCATACAGAAATCCCTCCTCAGACTCATCAGAATTCTTACTCCCTTCAAAAAGAGCATAAATGTCAGAAAAGTGAACTCAAATAGAAACAAATTCTAGACATAAAAAAATCAGAACTGTGATACTTCAGTAGAAGTAATGGATGAGCTCAGAACATATCCCTAGGATGTGTTATACCTGCATTATCTAACCATGCTGGTACAGTCTTAAACTTCATGTTACCAGAAACACATTGCATGTCAGAATTATGTTGTTCTGACGGGCACTAAGGCAAACAAATAGCAAACAGTACCAATGGTGAAAAGCCAATTTATTTTATTTCTGTGAAAGATTAAGATTTCTTGGAAGATTTATAGAGGTATTTACTAAACGTATAGATTTTATTATGATTTAGACTATAATCTGTTTTCCATGTAGGTCAGCCAATGCCTGTTACATGCTAAAATCTGAGGAAACAAGTGCAGGAAAA
Organism: Hemiprocne comata; assembly: GCA_020745705.1. Classification (NCBI taxonomy): domain Eukaryota; kingdom Metazoa; phylum Chordata; class Aves; order Apodiformes; family Apodidae; genus Hemiprocne; species Hemiprocne comata. The sequence continues at coordinate 10,365,415 of CM036602.1, read as the reverse complement.
GAGGTTAAAGCCAGGAAACAAAAACCAAGAGGGATGAACTATGCAAAACTGAATATATGATTAGCTATTTGTGGTATGTCTGAAAATCCCTGAAAATAGTTTGTTTGGCATATAAACAAACATGAAGAGAAAAACTGTTTAATGGATAATGAAACATTACATATCTCAAAGGTGAGAGCTATTCCTGTGAACTTGTACTTTTCATCCTACGGGATTTTATTAGTTCTTGTTGGGGCTATATCTACCCTCTTCTCTAGTATCACATACCAGAAAAGAGATACCTCACTGCAGACATGAAAAAAGGAGGTTTATGTGGTATATGAGGGGTACAAATCTCTTTCCTATCATCCCAAATAGGCAAGATGGGACTCCAGGTGTATTTGTTACCACTTTTTCAGAGGCTGAATGAGTACATGGAAAGGATACAGGGCTTAAGCGAGAGCATGTGCTTTGATTTCAGAAGCAGTAATACTCAGCAGCCAGACTTCTGTTTAAATCGTGTGCTGTCCTTCATCCAGAGCTAAGGCATAGGAGCCTGAGTTATTGTGGCTAGGATAATATAGAGGACAAAAGTGAGACTAATGCCTGAACAAAGCAGCATTTATTGTTCATATCATAGCGGTTCTGGAGTATCAGTTGCCCATCTCAGACATGCAGCTTGTAATTTATTGGCAAGGAAGGAAGGACAGGGAGTGAAAGACAAGCCTGCAACTGAACAGCATTTACATTTGTGGGGGGAAACGTGACCTTTGAAGGTCTAGTTCTTGTCTAGGCTTTTAGGTATAGTCATGTCTATCTACGGTGATGTCCAGGTCTGCGGCTGCAAGTGAGAGCAGCCGTGAATGTACAGGGGTTGGCACATCTCCGCCTTTGTCTCACGGGCAGCCGCTTCCGAGTTCCCGAGGGGCAAGGCCATCCCCCCTTCAGCCCCGCGGGTCCCGCGGGCGCGGTCCCCCGCCGCCGGCCGGGGCTGCCCCTTTAAGAGGCCCCAGCGCCGTGTCAATCGCCGCGCCTGGCTCCTTCCCTCTCCTCCCCTTCCGCAGCGCTGCGATTCGGGGCGCCGCCGCCAGAGCCGGGCCGCGCCATGGGCAGCCGCGGGCAGACGCTACCGCCCCGCCAGCCGCCGCCGCCGCGCCCAGGGGGCTCCCGCGGGGCCGCGGGGCGCTCGGGCACCGAGGGGTAGCGGCGAAGGTCGCCGCGGGACGCGCCGCCGCCGACTCGCTGCTGTGCGCGGAGGGTCCGGAGAGAGTGTGCGCCCAGAGGACAGCACAATAGCTGGGAGGAGGAGACAGGGAAAGGGGCAGGGGGAAAGGAGGAGAGAGAAAGAGAAAGCACAACACGGGGGCTGGCAAGGGGAGGACGGAGCGGAGGACTCCTGAGCGTGGCTGCACTGAGGACCGTGCCCAGGACAGCAGCGGCGGGAGGTGGGTGGGGGGCGATATTTACCTTGCCTCCCCCGCCCCGAGCCTGCTCCTTTGTCCACCCGCTTTGAAGTGCTCTGGGTTTGCCGGCTTGGTAGCGTTGTTGTTCGCTAGCAAAAGAGCAGTCATGCTGGGGAGAGAGTAGCGAGTGTACGGGGGGCTGGGGCCGGCAAAAGCTGAAGGAGACGAAGAGAAGAGACTGCTCCGAGGATTGCCGTTTGCTTCCCAGTTTACCAGCATGGACCGTGAAAGAGAAGCATTGAGTTGACCCTGCCGGAGCTGTTTCTGCCTTCTACATGTGAGATCTGGTTGGTTTATTCTCTCCACCTATCTCTCTTCAGCCTCCTTCCCTTATTCTACACTTACTCCTGTATGCAAAATGGTGGACCCTGTGGGATTTGTGGAGGCTTGGAAAGCACAGTTTGCAGACTCTGAGCCTCCTAAAATGGAGCTGAAATCTGTGGGAGATATTGAACAGGAGCTGGAGATGTGCAAAGCATCTATTCGGAGACTGGAGATGGAGGTCAACAAGGAGAGGTTCCGCATGATATACCTGCAGACTCTTCTGGCAAAGGAGAAGAAAAGCTATGATAGACAGAGATGGGGTTTTAAGCGTGTTTCTCAGTTGTCTGAAGGGGGTGCAGAGCAGCAGATCCAAGACCTGCATCATCACCAGAGTGCTGACCAAGATGAATATGAAAAAAGCAAGTCACACCATGGGGAGGAAAAGTTCAAACCCAGGATACCCTCTCTGCGGAAGCTGTCTACCCAGAGTGATGGGTCAGACCTGTCACCTTTGGACAGCCCCCATCATGGAGAGGGAGAGCAGGACAGGTGTAAGTACTATGGTGAAGAGAAACTGAAGAGAGTTGTAGAAGATATGGAGAATCGTGATACAGATGGCTCTCCTTCAAAACACAGATCGGCTTCCACTCGTAGGCTAGTGGGATCTGCTGAGAAAGAGGGGTCATTTGAACCTATTTCTAAGGAGAGAGGGAACAGCACCAGTGTAGCAGCCCTAAGGTCCAATTTTGAGAGGATTAAAAAAGTTAATTCACATTCTTCAGGAGATAACAAGGATGTTGTTGAAAAGCCCTTTTACGTGAACATGGAGTATCATCATGAGAAGGGTCTAGTAAAGGTCAATGATAAAGATGTTTCTGATAAAATAAGCTCCCTTGGTAGCCAAGCGATGCAAATGGAACGTAAAAAGTCTTTACACTCCCTCCCTTCTAACATGGTACCCAGCTTCAGTGAATTCCAGAGGCCTGCTTACAGGGGAAGGTCCTCGGAGAGCAGCTTTGGCTATGATGGAGAATATGAGGATGCTGAACTGAACCCCAGGTTTCTCAAAGATAACCTGATTAATGCCAATGGCAGCAACCGCTCACCTTGGCAGCCCATGGACTTTCAACCCTATCAGAGTATCTATGTTGGTGGAATGATGGGAGAAGGAGAAGGGAAAGGACCTATTCTGCGAAATCAAGGCACAACTGACCAAGAAAAACATCTCACTTGGCCCAGGAGATCTTATTCCCCTAGGAGTTTTGAAGATATTGGAGGAGGATATACTCCTGATTGTAGCTCTAATGAGAACCTTACGTCCAGTGAGGAAGACTTCTCCTCAGGGCAGTCCAGCCATGTCTCCCCCAGCCCCACCACTTACCGCATGTATCGGGATAAAAGCCGTTCTCCCTCCCAGAACTCTCAGCAGTCCTTTGACAGTAGCAGTCCACCAACCCCCCAGTCTCAAAAACGGCACAGGCAACAGCAGGTCATTGTGTCTGAGGCTACTATTGTGGGTGTACGAAAAACAGGACAGATCTGGCCAAGTGATGGAGATTTACCTTCTGGGAGATGTCATCAGGACAGCTGCTTCCATGGGGATACAGGTGTGTACCAGCTTTTTGTTTAGTCTTTTAAATGTATAGATTATGGAAATTAATGGGAGAGGTGTTCTAGGTGACCCTGGGTGAATTGCTCTAGGGGGCAACTGTTTAATGTGAGAAGTCTGTGGTTATTTTGTAGTCCTGGTTTAGAAAGGTCCTGCAGAAGTACATGTCAGACTGCGTTTTAGGAATGCAGATTAAATTCCCAGAAGGGTTGATTCAGGCTTCTCTTGAGAGGATAAATGGAGTCACATGTTCATCAGTTCTTAAAGTTTCAGTGTGAATGCTGAGGTATAAAGGGGCCAGAACTGCTCAGTATTCCCCACCAGATTGTTCCCTCCCTTGTATTCTTGCACTGAGGAGTATTTAAGCTCTACCTGAAGGGTGGTAGTGTGCCAACGTGCTACAAACCAAGGGTTTTGCTGGAGCTTTACCAATGATGATGCTGCTCCCACAATCTTGTTTTTTCTTGTCTGTATTAATTGGAGTGCTAGTTTCTCGTTCTGTCTCATGTCATCCTTCAATTAGAGCTGATTGGTGGTGATGATTGTGCAAACCCTGTTCTTGAAGCTTTCTGCTATGACTGAGTGAAGGAAGAACTTGGAATATCAGAGAGCCCCGAGGGAGAGCTGTTAATTTAATTTCAACATAGTCAAAATATTTGTTTGGGAGAGAATGGGTAATTTTTGAGCCTGTTCTTATGTAAGCCATTCAGGCATGCAGGTGTGTCTGTGGAATAGCAGTGAATTTATAGTTGGTGAAAGAGGCAGTGAACTATGTTGATTCAGATAGATTTATTGAACATATGTGAACATCTGAATCTATTTAGGAAGGCAAGGCATATAATGTAAATAATTTCTTGTGCTAACACCAGTAGTCTCCTATGCAGTAAATGACAATCAAATCCAGTAATGAAAAAAAAATAAATTATTATTGTTTTTAGAGACTTGTATCATTCTAAATCCAAGTTATCTTCTGGGTTTTCTTTGTCTCTTTGAATGTGTCATTTTAATGCAGGGTTAACATGTTATTTGTCAATGTGACTGAATTTCTGAAGTAGTAAGTGAATTAAGAGGCCTATCAGAGATGTTGTCACTTTCTCAGTGTGAGTTTGGTGTATTAGTTCTCAGAAGAGTAACTTTGCTGGAAGATGATGCCTGGTTTTATTTTTCCAGCTGATTGTTTTTTGTCAGCAATACTTTTGGGAGCAACAATGGAGGGAGAACTCTTCCCTGCGCTCCCCCTTGTCATCCTTGCATCCCATTGTATTATTGGAAGGCTGTACGGTTGCAATGGATGTTCACTGTACATAAAACCTCAGCACTGTTCTCACAGTGACTTCTTGCTTATCAGATTGTATATGCATACTTGTTTTCTATCTTGGATTACTGCATTCTTGTTTGGTTTTATGCATATGATGGTATCTTACGGGTAGTACTTGTAATGCAGGGGAGAGGCTGGATCCTGTGCTGGTTTAAACTGAGCTGCAGCCATCTGTCTCTGCTCTTGTTTACTGATGATCTTTAGATGACTGGGAAGCCTCCTGGCAGTTGCAATTTTGCAGGAGGAAACAAAGGGGCAAAAATAACAAAGGTTGATAAAAGTTGAGGATAAATTCAGCTTTCAGAAAGTCAATAGATAATTTTTGTTTTAAATAATTTAGCTGGGATGCAGTGATAAAAAAAATGGGCAGCTTAAAATCTGAACAGTTACAATTCCTGATTGTGCTGGAAAGCTTTGTGTCTTGTTCCTAAGGATGACCACACAATTGCAGGCAAGGACAGAATGTAACTGGTCCACCTTCTGCTCTCCTCAGTGTAGGGGGTAGCATGGCAGGCTTAGAAGGAACCTTCACCAGATGGCTAGTCGTGACTGTCTTGCACATTAGCTGGTGACAACTTTTTACTTAACTAAAAAGGCTTATGCCTTCAGGAGGACTGTGTTCCTGATTAATTACTACTGAGCATCATTTTATATGAAATTTTCTTTCTTTCCTGATTAGGAAGAATTTTGATCTGAAACCAATTGGCAGAACCTCTTTTTCATAAAACAAACAAAAGGCATGAGGGATTGCTGTGCGATCTGGCTGGCTACCATTCCCAACTATCACGCTCTGATGAGGACCATTCTCCATCACCATGTGATATGAAAGCAATTCTTAGATCCAGACAGCTTTTCTTGCACCTGTGGTTCAGTCATTGGTTCTGCCAGGCTTCCCTGAAGTTCTGCTTGAACAGAGAGTGTGAGTTGGAATTGCAGCAGGTTCTGGCCAGCCTTGATGTTAATTAGCATCAAGTGGGGTTTGTTCAGTAGTGTTTGGCTTCTTTGTGCATTCAGATTTTTGTATGCTTGCTGGCTTTGCTTTCTGTGACTCTGACCATAATAATGTGGTGTGGACAGGTGCAACGTGAACTTTGGATCTGCCATCCCAGTGCATCTTGAGCTTGGACAGCAGACGTGCTGTTTTGTTCAAATTCTTTCCTGAGTTCACAGTCAAGTGATAATTTCTTACTTTTGTATGACAAAAAAGGACTAGAAGGAAGTCACCTAACTCTCAAGCAAATGGCATCCAAGCCAAAATTTGAATCTAGGTACCTGGAGATGGGTTATCAAAAACCTTAAATCAGACCAAGGTAGTTGGATTTTGTTTTTTTCCAAGGAGTAGAATGAGAGCTTCAGGGTTGAGATTTGGTAATAACTGTACTTTCTATTAAATGTACTCAAAGGAGGCCAGGCAAAGAAATTTATGTTAGGATTAATTATGTATCACTAATTTCCTGTCGTGGGAATAGAGAAAAAACGACTCTGCATTAAGCTTGAATTTTTTACCATGATTGTGGAGGAAGAACAAGATTTTTTAAAAATTTTGACAACTGTTTAACATTAGTTGCAGAGAAAGGCACAAGAGAAGTCACCTGACATGCATTGCTGCCTGTAATCAAGGGGAGGGCTGCATAGTGCTGTTACACAGTGATGAGGCCTCACAATGGCCTCAGTTGGGTCAGTTTCTTGACAAGTAACAGTTTATTAATTGATGAGCATGTTGCTTGGCTTTATAGCTTGCTTCACAAAATCAATGCATGTTGTCTTACAACTCTGTGTCAAGCTATTTATCTGCTTAACAACATGGAAACTGTCTGGAATCCACATAGATAATATTTACCTACAAAGCTGCTTACTTAAAGGTGTCCACTAGTGACTTCTGTTCACCTGAGGGGACTTGGTAGTGCTCTTCAGAGAGTTCAGCCAGGCTCTCTTGAAAGCTACCGACAGCCATAGTGCTCAATATAAGGTCATTTTGGGGATCTGTGTAATTTAATTCCATTGGGAATAAAGTTTTACTTAGCCTCTACTAAGTGTGGGAGTGGTGAATGTCCCTTTCTGAAGAGCATGGCATGGTTTCTATATTTTTAGTGAGTTTGATGTAGGCAAAGAATGCTGGAGTTTATCTATGCATGTGAACTGCAAGACTCAAAATTCCTGTAGTCTTAGCTGAGCAGAATGCTATTTTAAAGTGCATACTTACTTAAAGCTGTAGATTTTTCAGTTTTCATGTGCCTTAAATACCTGACCAGATAGGCAAGCATCTGAATTTCCTGCTTGTAAGGTAATCCTTGATGCTACTTAATTTTAAAGCCCCAAGAAAGTGTACAATATGTCGTCATGGAAGGATGTTGTTCTGTATCAGTTTTTGTAAGGGTCTGTTATTGGGTTGTTTGCATGTTCTGAGATTTGAGACAAGTTTCTTAATTCTGTGCATCTTCCACCTATTGTATTCTGTGGATTTTACAAGATATAGTTTGAAAGGTGCTTTGCAATGTTTTAATGGTACAAAGACAACTCACAAGCGAACATGCCAATGTTGTTGCTGTGGTTTAGAAACACAGATGCAGACTTCAGTCCACTGTCTAGTGATTCATCCTTCTGAGGATCTGAAATGTGGGAACTTTCATAATATGCAGCTTGCTCGTTAATTTTAAGGGCTGCTGGCCACAGGTTCTGTCAGTCTGTGACTCACATTGGGTAAAAAATGAGGTTTAAATTTTCTCTGACACTTTGGTTAGTTGATTTTGCTGTTACTTTTTAAACGTTTTAATCCTCCACTGTGATGATCAGTGGATTTCCTAGGAGCACTTAGGACAAGATGCTGTTTAAATGCTGACACCACCCCCCCCCCACCCCCCCCCCCCCCCCCCCGGCTTTCCAGCGATTTAGTGGCTTTTGAGATTAGCAAGCTGCTTGTGCTACCACTCCCCTCTTAGTCTGGGGGGTTGAAGAGCTCCTTCTCTTTCTCTGCCAGATTTCTCTTTCCCTCCAGCTAAGTTTAGTGGAATCTATGAAGCTTCTGCTTTATGTCCCCAGTGACTATAGTGGACTCTGCAGTCCTGTTTGTTTTGTTCACTGTTCCAGAAGCAGTTGTTAACCTTTACCTCAGGCTATGCAGATAGGTTTTATTTTTGCTTTTCTAAGGTTCATTCTAGATCGTGGAGTTTCTCCCACCCCAATGTCCAGGTTCTTCTGCAGTCACAAAACACCTGCCTTTGAAATTAGAGTGTAAACCAGCTGAGTAGTTGTCTGATACTGGAAAGCCCTGGAGAATGCTGATGTCACTTAATCTGTCTGTGTGAAGCTCATTTTTTGTGGTCCATGACAGAGATACGAAGGTGGGACTGTTTTTCCTATGAAGTGAGTGAACAGAGAGCTATGGAATTCCGCAAGTAGTGGATTTGGTAGAAAGCTGCTTGTCATCCCTGCATAATTACCAACAGTTTGAAAGTGGTCTGTCTGGCAGTGGAGATGAGCCCACTTTGTGCAGCTGCCGCTGTTGTACGAGGGCCTACCAGGCAGACCTATGTCTGGGTGGGTGAAATAAAATACCAGTGCACGCTTAAAGTTTGGGAGTGTTGTAGGAACTGAAAGCTAGAACCAAGCTGTAACAACAGAGCCATATGGGTATCCATAGAGCAGCAATACTGTGATGGTTACAGATTAGAATGCTGTTCTGTATGCCAAAACAATTGGACCTAGGTGATTTCAGCATGGGGATTTCACAGAGCCAGGGGCTAGAGCCCAAGAGCATTGCTGTGCGTGCCACACAAGATGATAATGCCTTTCATTTGAGCAGGAAATGTGTAGGCAAGTGGAACCACAGTATTAAGTCTGTGGCTCAGTGAGCTGCTCCTGTGGTGCTTGCTGACTGTTCACAGTACTGAAAAAGGACTGGTTCATGGCCAAAGCAGTTGAACTGGTAGGTGTGTATGGACTGTGATTCCATTCTGCTTCACTGTGGTGAGCCTCTGTCCAGATGGTTTCAGAGGAAAGGCACAGAGATGTTGCTGTTTTGTACAAAATTTTGGTCCTGCCCTGAGAAGTGGCAGGGAGAGTTGGGAGCATCCATGGGCTTACTGCCTGCCTCATTGCACCACCTCCTCTAAGATGGACGCTTCTTCCTAGGTGGCTGAAGGAAAAAGAAGAGAAAGAAGGAGTAGAAAAACCTGATGTCTTAGTACTTTTTTTTTTGCACTGGCTTCCTTTTCTGGATTAGAAAGCTTTTCAGCTGTTTTTCCCTTGCAGAACCAGAGGTGAACAAGAGAGTGAAGAGCTGAGGATAGGGATGCGCATGGTAGAATTCATTAGTGTTTGGAACTAGTGAAGGGACTGGGTCTGTGGAGTGAAGCTAATTGGTGTGTGGAGGAATAGGCAAACCTGGGGAGAAGATGGATCTGTCTTTAGGTTGATATGAGCACTGACCATGGCTTATGAATTGATGTACTTGTGCATGTGGGTGATGGACTTTAAAGCAGTGAGATACATTGTGGAATGAGGTGCGTTGGTCTCTGTTATCTCTAGCAAAGCAATTGCACAAGTGTGTGGTTTTAAACTTGATGATTTTTACTGTTCAGTATAATTATATATTATAATTATATATTTCACTGTTCATACACAGGACACTATGTACAGACTTCCAGAGGTGCAAAACTGGAACATTTTACATTTGATTCTTGCAGTTATGCTCTCTGAAGCTAACACTGAGAGAAAAAAGGCTAGAAGTTTGCTAATGTTGATGATTAGCTGTACCACCTTTTCTAAGTGCTTCCATTGATCTAATATCTCTAGTTTGGATATTTGGACAAAATACTAAGTAGTGTGTTCAGTCACTCCTTCATTGACAGCTTGCTTTTCACTGCCATTCTAAGTAACAGACTTGGGGGGTGGGAATAAGGTTTAATTAGAAAAATTGCTAAAGCTTTGTGTGGCTTAGGAAATGCTTATTTGCATACTGGGCAACACAACATAGCTAATGATACTGACTCTTAAAATGTTAGGGGAGGGTAATTTGTAATCCAAGTTTGGCTTTGCAGGCTATCTGAAAAATGGGCCAGCAAAGGAGACAGAAGCCTGTGAAGGTTTGGGACCCAGTTTGGGCCTGGAAACAGGTCTCTTCCAGTTCTAGCATGTTCAGCAGTTCGCTCTCGAATGCCCTCCCTCTCTCCCCAGCCTCTTGGGGATAAACAGTTATCATGCAGAGGCAAGGGGGACCTGTATTTCAGCTTCAAGGAATTTTGGAGGTCAGTCCATAAAGGTTAATGAGGTGAGATTTGGCAAGCTGTTTGACGAGAATTGCTCCATTTCAATTACCACAGGGAAGCATATTGCTGTTCATGAAAATCAGACTGTTGATTGGAGGCACAGCTTATCTGGAGCTTGCTTTTCCCCAGAGAAACCAAGACTAGCAGGTTTGTTGGTTTTTTTTTTCACTGTCTCCACTTTGATTTGTTCTGCCCAGTCAGATAAGCATGGAAAGAATAATAAGGATCTGATCCTGTTCTTTCCCTGGTGAAGTATCATTGACTATAGTAATTTCTTGCTGGCACATGTAGGAAAGGAAATGGTTTTCTGATACAGGTTGAATGGCAACTTTGCTGTGCAGATAGAGGGGGAAACTGCAAGTGACAACAGAAATGCTGGCATGGATTTGTTTGGGTGAGCTGCGTGTGAATGAAGTACTTCCAAAACAACAATTTGAGTGTCTTATGTTACAAAGGAGGTTTGGGCCAGTCCACTGATAACTAAGTGGATTGCTTTCCTGCTTGTATCTTTAAATTACATGTGATGTGAAAGTAACCATTAACTAGGTAAATCCTTGAATGTTGGTCTGTCTTATTGCTGAGGCCGTTTTACAAATTTCTAACTTTTCTAAACTTGCTTTGAGCTGTACTGTATGTGTTTTAACTAGTGAAACTGTCCTGGCTAGGACCAGTGCAGTGTTTCTCTGTCACAAAATCTGGTTGTGGGGTGCAAATCTTCCCGTTAATAAAATAACAAAAGCATGTCTCCCCTTTGTCTTCTTCCCAGCTGCCAAAATGGTGTATCTCAGACCCTTTCTTAATCAGGTTACCACTGATGTCGTAATCAGATTATTGCAAATATAATTGAAATCCCTGTTTCAGAGAAAGCTCTGCCCAAGTGTGGCAGCTGGAGCCAAGTTAGTTGCTCATGGCTACACGAATACGTGAGGAGTATGTATGTGAGAATCCACAATGATTGCCCTCTGGGATGAGTGAATTAGTCATGTTCAGTCTGTTGGTTTATACTACTGAATTGTGCCTGTTGGTATTGCAGGCCCTTTGCCTGGGTTATCTTCTGTTATTTAGTTATTTGCAGTAATTTCACTAATCCTTGTACTTCTATTGTTTGTTTTTTGGTGTTTTGTTGTTTGTTTTGTTTTTTGGATTTTTTTTTTTTTTGCATTTTGTGGAGGGAGAGATTCTTTTCTAGGGAAAACAACTCCAGCACAACCTTCCTTCTTTTAAAGATAGTATTTATAAAAAACTCATCCTCTTTTGGAGCGTCTTCACAGAATAGGTTTTGCTCTGAAGTATTCAGAAGCCCCAAATTACTTGCAGACTGGTCTGTGACAACAGAGTAGTAACAACTGTGACATACTGCTGCGGATCATGAGGTATTATCTGAAATCTAAGCCAGCTTTTGCAGTAGTTACTTAATAGTGAGTAACTTGTGTGTTTGTACTCCACAACTCCTCTGTATTTGTGACCTGTCCTTGATGTGTGGAGAGGGGCCCTGTGCAGGTTTGGCTCATTATCTCTGTTTACTTCTTCTTAAGGACTTTAGAATACTCAACACTGAAATGCAGCTACTTCTCTGATGGGATATGTTCCAGCTTTTATGTTATCAGAATTATTGGCTGCAAAGCTAGGTAAGGAGTGCTTATTTTGAGCCCACAGTATGAGTGAGGCTGGAACAGGCTCTAGTTGTTAGGGTAGTTAAAAAACAAACAAAAAAAACCCCACAAAAAGCCACAAAAAACGACAAACCCCTCAGTTACCTACAGTCATATCTGTGTGCTCATGTAAAATGGGCCAGCAGCTCCTAGAATAATCTGCTCTGAAGAAAAATACCTCATTCCCTGGAGCATAAGGCTTCAAATGTGTCTGAGCTGCTAAAAAGTAAATGTGATTGGTCTATTGTCACTAGGGAGGTGTAAGCTACAAATACAGAGAACTGTATCTGCTGCAGTCTACAATTACGTAGCACGGTATGATTTTGCCCAGAAAGATAGTAATGGCCTGTCAGACTGGCTGGGCTTCCCAAAAGAGATTAGATTATGGTGCTTAGTAGGAGCCAAGGCACAGAAAAGTGTGTTTCTGTGGCTGTTAGCATCCAGCTGCCTCAGAGCAATCTTCATCTTTGTTTCTTGCTAACCTATCTCTGTTCCTGAAATTGTTTTATAATGGTCAGCACTGGCACTACCAAATTAAGTTTCAGAAAATGATGTGCTGAGAAAGTGTCATCACTCTAAGAAAGCATTGTAATACCTCAATCTGGCAGTGTTCTATCATTGTCTTTGAGGAAATTGTGGTGTATGGATGAATATATTTGTCTTTGCTAATTGTACTAATTACTTACTTGAATTTGTGGATTAACCAGCAGAGAGCATCCTGTTGTAAACTTCTATTGCAGCTCCCCGTCTAAGCCTAATTGTGGTGGATACCAAGCCCAGTGCTTAGCTGTGATTAAAGGTGCCTTGAATAGGTGATGTGCAGCCTGCACCACATCACTGAAGAGCAGTACATCTCACAGTCTGCTCCTTGTTTTACTTTTCTAGTTTTTCTTTAATAAAAAGCTGATGAGTGAAATCTGAGTTGCAAAGAAAAAAAAAAAATCTGGCAAGCTGTGGTCTTGATGAAAATACATTCTTCAGCCTTGGGATATACACCACTTTGCTGGTATTAACGTTGATCATCCACAGCTCCTGATATGGGGTAGAGGGATATCAGGAAGCGAGTGCTTTAGTCAAGTCCAGAATATTGTCTCAAAGGTGCTTTTGACTTCCTAACTTGCTGGAACAATTATCTCTCAGCTCACATAACGGTGCTCCTCAAAGGCCTTCAAGAGCTGCTTCTAATTATGACAGAAAGCTACTGCTCTTAACAAAAGCAATACTTTTGGGGCTAACAATTGCCTGAACAGTTGCTTGGGTGAACCTTTTTTTCAGCCTTTTCTCCGTTAGCTTCTTCTCTAAGGAACTTAGCCACAGGAGTGAATTATCTAACTAGTTTGGGTGCTCCATGGTCTGCTGTTGCTCTCTTTCCAAGGAGGCTTGTTGAAGGCAGATGTTGCTAATGCAACTGCATGATGATCATGTATCTGATCTCATGGAAAGGTTGACGGGTCTGGTGTGGGAGAAAGGGGACTATGTGTTTAGTCCTCAAGTATCTTCAGGAGAGCCAGCATGTGCTCACCTCAACAGGGAGCCTGGGAACCACTTGCTACTTTATACTTACGGAACAGTTCACAGTTCCTTTTTTTTTTTTTTAGCAGAAGGGCAGAGCTGACTCATGGTCCTCATGCTCTTTTGTGATGATAGAGATCAAGAAAATTCTGTTTTTCCTTTGGTATATCAGGGCGAGTATTGAGCTACAGGCCTGACTGCCTTTTTGAATTGATCTGTACTGAATGACAGTAATGAGAGGCTGATTGCAATTTTGAGATTGTTTACATGGTCTGATGCTCTTGTCATTCACATGAAGGCTGGGTTCTCCTTCATGTGAGTGCAGGAGCTCTTGTATCTATGAATTTAGATCAGGGCATATTGGAGAAAATTACTTTCCACTTTCCTGTCTTCCTAAGTGATGTTTGAACACATAGCCCAGAGAATGCAGACCTGTCACGGCAGCCATTTAGTCTTTGAAGAGGAACTTCCTCAACTTGATTTACTGAGTTTTTTGAAGGTCCTGCTAAGCACAGCTGAGCAGTTACACAACCCATAAGGTTTCCTTTTGCAGTTGTTGAGAAATGACACTGCTTTGTGTAGAAATATATACATAGGATTTATACATTATTTTGACCCTTTCTATATACAAATTGTAATAATACATACTAATATTATTAGTAAACTGAAGGTCAAATTAAACTAAAGATTTGGACCTATGGGAGTACTGGTTACCATGAAATGGTATCAGAAACTTGAGGTTGATGCTGATTCCTTTCTGCTTTGGTATTAGGAAAGAGTAGATGATGTTGCTTCTCACCCAGTAGTAGTACTCATCCAGCTTGCTGGGGGTAGGAGTGTGTAGCACCCTGGAACAGAGTTGTAGCCACCTGTAAGTCATGGGAGGAGTCAATATTAAGGTGAGGGGCATGTATCCCAGGAAGGTGTAGGAGACAGAAGGTCCTGTTGCCACCTCCACCTGGGAGTGAGGGGTGTATCTCAGCCAATCTCACCTCAGCAGAGTTTTAGTACATGGTTGATAATGTTTCTTTTAGTACCCCCCACTATTAGCTTGACACCTCTGTGACAGTGTCTGCAATTTGACCATGATTTTATCTTTATACTCCTGTTTGTGTTCAATGTGTCTCATTGCTGAAAAATTCTGTGTTGTACTGAAAAGTTCCACTGGGGAGGTGAATGGGTGAGGTAAAGCTGACCCCAGTGGAGGAGAAAATCTAGCACTGCCTAAGGTAAGTCAAGAACTGGCAGAAGCAGCAGGTGCCTATACCTGTGCTGTGGAGGGCAGGCAGGTATTGGTGCACCAAACTCAGCTACAAAGGGAACCCTTTGAGTACATCCAGAGGAATGGAGCTCTGAAGGACATCTCCAGTAAAATTTACCTGTTAAGGTGGTAAGGATATGAGTTCTAACCATGCAGTCACAGAGCTGAAGTCAACATGTCATTACCAGGGTTTTCCTGCATTGCTAAAAGGGTCAGGGTTCTCTCAGGAAAAAAATATTAACTTAATGGAAAAGAGGCAGAGTTTGGTATTACTACAAGGAAGGAATGAGAGAACTTAATGAATTTTGATTTTTTTTTTTTTTGCTTGGTTTGTTGTTTTTGTTTTATTTAACAGTTGGACACACCAATGGCTAGTCTTGAGAGCTGTAACGGTATCTCAGGAAAGACCTCCTGATGTCAGGGGATTTCTAGTGACTGTTTTGCTGTGACCTAACTTCCACAACACTAGCTGTATATGTATTCCTAACTACCTGAACCAGAATTTTGTAAGAAATACTGCTTTTGAAGTGTGGGCTTGATCTCTCACTTCAAAAGACCTGCTAGGGTTTTTGCAGGCCTAGATTAGAAATATTTTAAAACTGATGTGCAGCTTCTGCTGCCTGGTTTCAGTAGCAATACTGCAGATATGCCTGAGAGCTGTCTGTGAGCCATACTGGGCAGGCAGTTCAAAAACCTAGTTCTGTTTCAGAGTTTCTCTTACCTTTTGGAGAACTGTTAACTGTCCATATGCATCTGCCATGCCTCCTGAATGGGTGCTATGGAAATGCAAATGCAGTTAGGATAGCATTTTTACTTTATTTAATAATTCATTTGGTGCCACTTAGCCTCTGCTGTCTTAAGAGGAAAAAAGGCAAAAGAAAGTGATAAAATGGTGTTTACATAAAATGGTGTTTACATCAAAACATGAGGTATGCTTTTTTCAGTTTGCCAGTTTTCTGAGG
This sequence comes from Hemiprocne comata, assembly GCA_020745705.1. Classification (NCBI taxonomy): domain Eukaryota; kingdom Metazoa; phylum Chordata; class Aves; order Apodiformes; family Apodidae; genus Hemiprocne; species Hemiprocne comata. The sequence continues at coordinate 10,350,128 of CM036602.1, read as the reverse complement.
TAGGACCAAAATTAGTTTTGGTTAGGTGGGGTTTTTTTTATTATGCATCAGGAAAAAAAAAGCATCTATTATGTTTTTAGGGTATCTGAGGCAACAGAAGAAGGTGCCTGCCTTTCACCTGGGTGATTGTCTGCAACAAACTTAAGTTCTGTTACACCATGGTGTGATCTTAGCTGTTTGATTGTGACTGACCTGTCATGTTTGTGCTCGACAAACATGCCCTAGCCCTGACCTTGACTACCCCAAATTTATTCAGGCTTGAGCACTGACCTATACATAATTTGTTGTGGTCTCACCGTCTGGTAAAGCTAAAATACATATTAATGTGATCTGAGCTCTGCTTTGTTTTGTGCTCAGTATGTAAACGTCATAAAATTTATACTGCAGATAAAGGGTTACACATCTTTCCACAGTTCATGCCTGTCTGTCATTTCAGTGCCTATATGAAATCTCAGTATCTCCACTTAAAGCAAGGAAGGAGCCTCAATTATCTGTTATGTAAATGTGTTCTGAATCTACGTGTGCACAACAAAAATCTGAAGAGGAAGAATTTTTGAACTGAAATCTTTTAGTCTGTATATAAGTGTTTTGGACTGGTTTCAATATACATGCAAGGACGTAAGCACTCTTATGAAGTTCCACCTGAACTTTGTATGAGGCTTTTTCTTGTAATTAGATCAACAGCTGGTTAAGGAAATATTCTGATGCTAAAACTGTTTTTCCCATTAATAGGGACTTTCCATCTAGGGCTGATGCACATTGCAAATGGGCTTGTTTAATAGTATTTGATAGTTGATTGTTTTGTGGTTGGTTTTCTTCCTATAAGGAAACCAGTTCATTTGCAAGTTTTTCTTCAAACATGTAAAGAATGAAAAGTGAACTTTAAAAGAAAAACAGCCTTCTAACAGGCTTTTATCTTATATAGTTGTTTGCATTAATAAATTTCCAAGTGTTTCAATGAGGAAATATGCAGCTTAGTCTTTTGAGATTCTGAAGCTCAGGCTTCTAGCTGAATTTCAATGAGCCCTAGTGTCCTGGAAACCAATGTGGTGCATTGCTCCTGGACCACACTTCATTTAGCTGGAAAATGGATTAACTTCCTCTGTGTATATGTATGTATTTAGAAATGATATTATTTCCACATATAACTTTTAAAGGAAAATACTGTAAAAAACCCACAACAAAACAACAAAAAAAACACTTGATACTGTTGCTGGAGGCTTGCCCTTTCACTGATTTCTACAATTCATATACTTTCTTCCACTACATCTTTCTTTCTTAATTCTGTGTTCTAATTAACTTACTCAGTTTCCTCTCAAAATAATTAAGTTCAAAATCTGCCTACCTGTGGCTGTGATTAGTTCTGCTTCTGTGTTGATCTCTGGTTTTTGTTTTTGTTTTTTAGGGGTTTTTTGTTTGTTTAAAATTTGAAGCAATGGCTGCCTTGTCTTATGACATGTGTTTGTAGATGCCTTCCAGTATTTTCATATTATGTCTCTTGAGGCTAAGTCTTGATTTAAATTGTCTTTGGTGATAATGCTTCATGCTGTGGCATGCTGCCCTGTCAGTTGTGCCAACAACTGTTCCTTTGTAGGTTCATGCTGAGAACTGGATCAGGAAATTAATCTATGAGTGTTTTGGGTTTTTTTTCCAAGGCAAAACCAAATAAAAATCACAAAACTCCCCAAACCAAAACATGAAACCCCTCTAACCATGATCCCATCCATCCTTCCCACAAATGTTAGTGTTGGAGCAGCAACTGATTGGTTGGTGTTGGAGAGGAGAGAGTATAATGCCACGAAAGACAATGAATGCTTAAACTCCTAGTCTGCTGGGACTCTGAGGTTGTTAATTCAAATAACAATGGAACATTATTGCTGAGAAATCATGTTTAACTTTAGTAATTTCACTTCTGATTAGCCAGCTGCTTTGGGATTTGAGGATGAGTTTTGGGGTATCCTTTGAGCAGAGTACTTCTTTCCTAGTCAGATGCTTTGTTTCTGCTGTTGGGGGGTGGGGAGCAGGGAAGAAGGAGCCTAAGGGCTTGCTGATGTTTGAAATAGTCTGTTTTGTAGAATAAATCTAAGTAGGATGGTAGGAATGGAAATGCGGGAGAAGATACAGTCAGTATTGTTTGTGAGACAGACCAGATGACATCCGAGTCCCTGTGACTGACTCTCATTTCAGTTGCATGTGAAAGTACTTAATGTTTTTAATTATTACATCAGCAAATACATTGACTGTTTATGGCCAGGAGAAAATGGAAAAGAAGATACAATTATTCCTTTTGACTAAGACTGCAAAAAAGTCTCTGGCTTCTGCTGGAAGATTGTTTAGTTGATAAATCCTCTGGAAGGAGGACTGTATGGATGCCAGGTCAGCACAGCTTTTAGAGGTGAGTGGATCACCCTAAGTAACTTCCATTTGGTTTCTAGGGGAATATGTGTGAACGTTCATGGGCTAAGATTTCATACTATTTTTACAATATGACTGTAATGAGACATGTGCAATATTACATCTTACAATGTGTAGTATGTGAATATTTTATGTTGATGAGTGTTTTTTCAGAAGGGGAGTTTTAGTGGTTACAGCTAGGCCTAGGATGTTTGCTTGACTCCTAGATACAACTTAGATTTTACCTCTTGAGTGGTGGCTCTGCACAGATTTGTGAAATTCTCTGACTTAGCCCTGCTGAATTTCAGCCTGTAGAGCAGCCAGGTGCTAGATTTCTGGCTTCCAGCATCATTTGCTCCTTCTGTTCCTGTTCAGTCTACAAACATGGAAAAAAATGCCCCACCCTGCTGACTCATTGTGCCCAGAGCACTCCCTATATTTCTGAAAAGGGATTAATATCTGAGGCAGTGAAACAGCTCAGCAGAGATGGGTCTGATTCTCTTCTGTCGAACCTCTCTTTAAAATAGCTAGTTTCTTCTCTTAGGCCCATAAATCTTCCCTAAGTGTTCTACCAGGCCTCAGCCCTAAGGTGATTTTCTTATCTTGTATTCATTTAAAGAGCTTCTGTAGCAAACACAACTGTTGTAGAAATCAACTAGTATGTAGAATAATCCTTTTAACAGGTTTATTCTGATACTCTTGGGTATTTAAGTGGATTTAACTGCATCATTTAGTATGTCCTTGAAGATAGTTCCAAATTAAACCTGCTGCTGTCAAATTCTGTCATATCTCTGTAAGCATACCAAGTGGGCCTGGGAGGTGTCAGGCACTGCCATAGGCAGTGGGGAGGGGTTGCTATTTATAGGGGAAAACTAGGAGTAGCAAACCACTTAGACTGTTTACTGTCATGCTGTCTACAACTTCGCCTCTCAGATAATACTCAGAAAGTCTAGTTGCTCTGCAAGGACTCGGAAGAAGTTATTTCCCCATCACAAGGGCAAACATGTTCTTTTGCCTGTCCTTCTCTTCCCCACCTTACACAGTGTGCAGTTGTCTAGTGGCTCACCCCAGAGGCAGCTGTGCTACTGTATGTATCCCCTTAGCTTGTTTTGCTTTGGGATCAAAGGACTGTATGAAGGCAAATGTCAATTATTAATTCTTGTTCTTAAAAATACACAAAGTGACACACTTTTTCTCTGTGATTGAAGTAAACAGCAGTCTGCTTCTTCCCATCAGCATACTGTGCAGCCTTGTTGTAATGTCTCAAGTGTTGAGTTCTTGCAAACAAGTGCATCCTGCAAAGGGCCGAATTTGGCAGTGAAATAGTCAGCAAAATGCCTGGAAAAGAACATTACAACCTTGAGCACAGCCCTCTGGAATGTAGCAGGTTCCTGATAAGGCAGAAATTGGGTGGGTGAATGTTTTTCAGAGAAGCAGGCCTGCAGAAAGAAATAGAATTTAAGATATTGAGAGTCCTGTCTTTAAAAAAAAATCTTGGTGTCTGTTTTAAGTATACTGAAATATATTTTAAATTAGAAAGTCTGAAATTTGTGAGCAGGGTCAGTTACTTACTTTTAAAAGGATAACTTGTCATTCTAACATTACAAAGTACTGTTTTGGAGATTGGCTTAAAAAATGCATATAAGGATCCTGTATCCGTCTAGAGAGTGGGGAGGAGAAAACTCAGACTAAGGTTTTCTGCACAAAAGAGGAAGGATACACACTACTAGAACTGGATTTTTCTTTCCAAATCTTCTTTTGCACTATTGTAATGATATGGACTTAGTTGCTCTTCAGATTGGCAAGTGTTTCAGAAACACAGATAAGTTCAATTATCAATACCCTGTTCATCAGGGAAACTGAGGCTCTGATAATTCCAAATAAAGTGTCCAAGATCATCTACAGGTGTTATCTCTGAGATCTCGACCCTGAGCTTTTGTTCTTAGTTCTAGAACTTAACCTCTAAGACAATCTTTACTACATACACCTCATTGGTGAAGTGAGGTGGTAACATCAATGCTAAGTAAGTTTATCCTGGCTCATCTCTATCTGTGGTGGGTAGAAGAGTATGGTTGAGCCTTTGGTGTTTTCACCAGTTCTGCTAGAGCCCTGCAGTGGTTAGGGCCTAAAGGGAAAAGCTAGTTAAATCCACATAACCATTTTGTCTTTCCATTATTACTGCCTTTTTTTTGGCTTATTCCACAGTTACTTCGATGATAAAGGACTGTACTGGTGACCACAGCTTCTTTTATGTAACCAACCAAACAGCTATTTTTTTTATTACTAATGCATGTAAATGGACTGAAGCTATAAAATATTTTGTGTCTCATTACCAGACTCCTTACTAGGAAGCTCTTCTGTCTTTGTCTTTCTCTCCAAATGTTTCTACAGCGCCTAGCACAGTAGAATCCAGGGTTGACTTTTGTTCACTTATTGCAGTGCAAGCAACACTTCTTTTGCCCCTAACTGTTGGCAATTAAATGAAACTTTGCAATACAGAAATTATGTGCCAGGAGACTATTTCAGGGAAGTTCAATCCATTCTCCCCATGACTTTGCTTAAGAAATCAACCCAGCCTCTATCTGGCAACAGTAAAAGAGACGTGAATGAAAAAAAAAATAAATCCAGTTTTCCTGTGCTACAGGGTTGACTTCTAGACTAACTGGCTTTTCTTATTTACATTTCTCCAAAGGCAGACCTGTATGCTGGGTTTGGGGGAGGTGGTTGATGTTTAGTTTGGTCCTTGGGGGGATTTTTTTGGTGTGGTGTTTGTTTTTTTAACTGCTTGGAAAGGTGCATTTACAGTAAAGGTCAATTGTGTTTCAGATTGATTTACTAACCAGTAAGTTCCTGCAAGAACAGTACTCCCCCTAAATTTTCAAGGCTCCCAAGTAGGTCTCATTAACGTTCTCTTGCAAGATCAGTGAGAGAAGCTGGTGTACTTACTCAGCAAAGGAATTCAACTGCATTGTGAGTGTGATATACTAGAAACTTTCAGTATCTTCCTTGCAGCAGTTTTGTCCTGATCTTTACTGTCTGGTGGTCTGTTTATACTCTTCCTCCATGTTTTGGTTTTTTTTCTCTTATTTCCAAACTAATTTACTGGGCACTCTGCTTGTTCTACCTCTCAAGGAGAACTTAAGATTTTAAAGTTGCTAATGCTCTGAATCAGCAGCTTCCTAACTGCGTCTTTGTGGTGAGTCTGTTTACATGAACATCAAGAAATAAGATGGTACTGTTCAAAGGAAAAAAAAGAGTACCCAGCCCTTGGGGAATGTATGATCTGAGTGGAACAGTACCTGCCCAGCTCTCATGACTTTCTTGTGACTAACCCTGCAGTGTTAAGCCTTCCTGTGAATGCACCACTTGTTACATCACAGGCTTTTAATCAGCAGTGTGTGCTCTTATGCACAGGCATCAGTGTGATAGACTTCCCCAGTGGCACAGTTTGTTAGAGAGAACTAGAGTAGTATTTTGAGCTAGTGTCAGTAGGATTTCTGCCCTTCCTGATGCAGTGAAAGGGAGTACTTGATTTCTGTGTCGGGAAATTGCTTTTATCTTCAGGGTTATTCTCCATTTTACCCAGCTGTGCAATCTGAGCTGTCAGATACTGAGCCACAGCATAAAATGCTATGATTTTAGTTGCTTTTTTCTTAACCGCCGAGATGTTAATTTTTGCAGTCCCATAAACTTGAGGTTACTTCTGCTCTGAGCCTGGGAGCAGAAGCATATTTTCCTCAGAAATGGCTGCAGTCATCTCTGATGCTGACGTCCCTCTTTATTTACAGTTTTTGGTTGTGAAGTTTTTCTCCCTTCTCAGTGCCCTTTACCATTCCAGTCTTCCCTGGTCTCCTGTCTGTACATGCCATCCATGGTTAAGTTCCACATGTGATTAGTTTCCTCTTTGGTGTTAATCTCTCTATCCTGAGCCTAATTAAACCCTAATTACTTTCTGGTACCTGGGTAAGAATCCTTTCTGTGTATGACTTGCTGCTGCATGAGCCCACGCTCGCTCATTAGAATAGTTTAGCCGTATAATTGAGCTATACCCTCAGCTGTCTTCAAATACCAAATGCATTTTATTTCTGAGTCTTTGTCTCCACATTATCCTTTTTTAGTTTTTCTTTTCCCTCCATCCTCTAGCCATCATCTGCTGCTACTACAATGCATTGTCACCTTTGGGACAGCCCTGCAGTGTGACTGGGAGGGAGGAGCGTGTGAAGGTTGCAACTGTAGCAGCAACTGGTGCATCAGGTCAATAGGAGCCTGTGAACTGTTGGAGGGGACTAATGGACCTGGTGGGGCTGCCTCCAGGTCCACTTCTGCTAAAGTGGTTATGGTTGGTCCTTCATAGATAGCACGTGTGTTTGAGAGAGACTGACAGGAATTTGGCTATAGTGAAGAAGAATGTATGAAGGGAGAGCAAACCACTTAAGATACCTGGAAAGGTGTTAAATCAGTGAAGCTACCCTTTGTCTACTCTAAGCCAGTTGTTCTGTTACACTTAACCTTTGATACCCCATGTGTTTATTGTCCCCAGGGGTCACTGTACTTCTCCTATAAGTTGCAGAAGAGCTGCAGCTATACTGAGTAGCAGTATATTTGCAGCAACTATACTGCATCCGAGTTACTTGGTAAGTAAGTACAACTTTCATCAAGAAGGTTTGTGAAACTGGTGCAAGGGAATGTATAAGCAAAGGCTTAAGGAGAGGGCAGTAGTTGTGTGAATTGCATCCTTCAAAACTGTTGCCAGGACTCTTCCCCTCCCCTCCCCCCCCTTTTTTTTTTTCTGACTACATTTTCCTAAAGATTGGGCACCCATACTGAATAGGTGCAGAGACAATGTCTGCAAATCTACAGCCTAATGAGAAAAAGTATCTGAGTTAAATTGCTCTGCTTTCATTTCTAAAAACTGCTGTGGCACCATTTCTAGCTACAAGATGTAGGAAGGGGTTTTCCAGAACAAGTTGTTCATTATGCAAAATGGACCAGCCAGAGGGAGGATAAGTAGCTGTCACAAACCAGGGTGAATAGATAGATTGCCTGTGTGATACATCCTGAAATGTCTGACCTGTCCAAGCTGTCAGAATCTGGGTATATGCTGGAGGATAAACTATATTTATGCAACATCTTGGAGGGAGTGCGAGAGCAAGGTGAGGTTGAGGGGTGGGGGTAGAGGGAGGAAGAGGTGACATTTAATCCCTTGCTTGCTGAACAGTAAAGGTTTGCTTTGTGTTGGCCTGCTCCCCTCTGCTTCCCTCCTACTTTAATGGCTGTGATGAATGACAAATGGAGGGAGAGCAGTGAAAACAGGAAACATAATCCCTCAAAAATAACTGGTGGGAAAGGGAGGGAAGAAACTGTAGATGAAGGACCCCCTGCTTCCATGGGGCAGCCCCACAGAGTCGCTAATGGCTTGTCAAGGAGAAGGAGCTGCTGTTCTCTGAGGTTACCAGAGGGTTGTCTTGAACTCCTGGTAGGGAGTGGAAGGTCTAAAAGTAGGGAAGCTGTGGTCTGCCCTATGTTGTTTTTATTGTTTGGTTTGGTTTTGTTTCTTTTTTTAAAAGAAGGTTTAAAACTACTTGTCTTGCCTTGACTGCAGTGTGAGTTTTGGGTGGGATGTAATTTATATTCACATATTGTTTATAGGTTGCAGAGGCCCTTAATTTTCTCTGGCTGTGAGAAGTGAGCATTGGTTGTGTATTATCACTGAGTCATTGGAGAGCAGAAGGGGTGGGGGAGAGATGACTGCATTAGCTCTATCTGCACAGGGGGAATGCCATTTAGAGCAGTTACGGCTGCTCAGCAGTGCTCAGCAGCCTCACACTACTTTTCTCACTTGGCCAACTTTGGACACTGCTCATTGAATGCTACTATGTAAAAGGAGATGGGAGATTCACTGTTCTGTTGCACACCAGCAGAGTTACTTTTTGCAGGGGAAAGGACAGAAAGGAGTTATGATGGACACAACAAAAGCGTCTCTGCCCATGGAGCATTTTAGGAGGCATCATGTTGCTGGTTGACACGGTTGAAGGCTCAAGGTTGTGACAAAACTCGATAAAGGATGCCAGAGAGACATCCTACTGCTTCATCTTGTAATTCCTTTCAAGCCATAGCTTTCAGTGGATGTTGGATGGAGCGTCTTCAGTGGGAAATTCTTGAGTTTGAATTAAGATGAAGAGCCAGAAAGGGGAATCTATAGACCTCTCTTATGCCATCTGTGAGTAGTGCTTAGATGAGTAGCTGTTGGAACAGTGAAGCCTACTTACCTAGAACTGGTAAACAGGATTCTTCTAAACCAAGCTCCAATCCAGCTTTCCTCAGCTCCTTTCTACTGATCATCTCACTGGGGACTTACGCATCTTCTGACTGCACAGAGTCCTGTTCCCTAATGCAAGGAAGCCTGAATCGAATGGGATCCCTTTAGTATGGCTTGGTACAGAGGAAGAAAGTGGGACTGTTGAGGGGAAATGTGCTTTGCCTCTTTTGTAATTCTGTCATCTTACGGAGAATGAAGGTCATGATTTCCTTTGTAAATTGGTTTGAACTTTACTTAAGGCAAAGGGAGACCAAATCCATGCCAGAACTGCCTATGGGTGTGTCTGAACTCCGCCCCATGGCAGCTCTCCTCATCAGAAGCAGCCAACAGCACTACAGAGCTCTGGCTGGATTTGCTTGTTCCCGTTAACTTTGGTTTGGATGTCTTCTCTGAAGCATACTGGGCATGGTGCTTCATTTTTTTTTTCATGTGTGAATAAGAGAGCTCCAGCAGCTGTATATCTCCTTTGTAATATCTAGAGGGAGAAAAAAAAATTATGTGGATCAGTACTTTGAGCCTTTTGTTCTAGTGTGGAGCCTGTGTTAATGGAAGAAGTGGTCTCATATCTGTGTGCATGAACTGATAGGTGAAGTTTGGTGGTTGGTAGTTGTGTGGAATGTGGCAGCGACTTGGATGCTGCAGAGTCTGGACTCAATGAAGTGTTAGAAGAAGGGTAGGTGAAAAATTGAATTACTTGTCTGTTTATGTCCTGTTTTCTTATGACTTCTGTTGGTGGATTATGAATCTATAGCACTGTTTATTTAACTGTAATTAAGTCAGTGTTAGAGAAATTTATCTGTGTATATTTTTAGGGAGTTTCAGCCTATTTCAGCTACTACTTGTATGTTTGTGAATGTTAAGAGTTTGAGAAACGCCATTTCGGTGGCTCTTGCACTCTGGCCTCTTTGAAGCTCTGCTTCTATTCTTGACTTCCTCAGAGTGCTGCTGCTTATGTATTTGCCCCATCCAACCCCTGTTAATCCAAGAATTTAGTTCTCAAACTTCTGCTGCCTGACCTGCCTCTTAAGTTTGCGAGGTACATGCAGAAAACAGCTGGTAGACCAGCTGACAGCATTAAAAAACAGAAGGTGCTGTCAAAGCTGAGCTGGTGGTAGTTAACTGAGTTGTGCTGTAGGGTATAACTCTATACTTAGCTTACAAATTACAGGATGGGCCAGTGTCTGAGAGGAGGGTGGTATGCATAGACCTCAGTTTTGCTGCTTGCTTGAGTTTTAGAGGGTTAGTGGTTGTTTAGCTAGAGGAACACAGAGAACCAGAGGAAGGTGCAGAAAAAATTCAAAAAGGGAGCACGCATGTAGTGTGTTACCACTAAATGTGGTAAATGTTATCCAGACTTGTTATATTGATTCTCCTATTGTCCCTCCCTTGGTTACTATGCTAGTTTTGCTTACAATTTTCTCTTATGTTTTAAGGACTGAACTTGGAAGACTTGGCTCCATGGAAAACTGTAGCTTTTCCTGCTGCTTAGATTCACTGACTGCAGTCACCACCCTCCTGCCTTTCTGCATTCGGTTCCAGCTGAGGTCTGCTGAGAGCTTTCACCTGTTCAGCTGCTGCTTCCCTTCTGAGGCTTTTTAACTTGCCACTTGTTCTGATCCATCTGTTGTTGCCTGTGGTATGGGAGCCTGTTGCAAGCCCCAGTATGGAATCTGCATGCTGGCTGCCTGGCTGTGGGGCAGGACCGAGGTCCTCTGGCAGTGTGACAGTGCTCACATAGGGCTCGATGGCACTTTTGGTTTGTCCCAGTTGTTTGTCACCTGGACCTTGTCAAAGGCTGGCTGGTGGAAGCTGCGGGTTACTATGGCTGACTAAGGTGCTTTGCCAGACAGGCTTTTCTCATCTCCTTATCACAGAAGGGCTGCAGGCAGGCAAGGTTGTACTGTGCTTCACTTTTTCTTTTTAAATTCTCCAGCCTTAGGTGGACTTGGAATTTCCCTGGCGTTAAAATTAGCCTTTGGAATAAATAACCACAAGCTGAGAGGAAGGCGAGGACGTCAATACATGGGCATCTGTGTACTTGTTCCGTTGCCTCCCCCATTTTCTTGAGTCCTTTTTTCCTTGCTTGCTGATGCTCTCCCCTGGGTGTGTTAGGGGAGAACACCCTCCTCCCAGCCCCCACACCTCTCCCCTGCAGCTGCCAAATGAGAGAGGCACAAAAGATGTCTGTCTGCTTGCTCCGTGGGCACAGCTGAGGGCTCAGCAGGGCTTTAGAAACTTATGCTCTGCTACAGGTGCTGGGAAGAGGAGGAAGCTGGGAGGCAGGGGGAAGAGGATGAGCACTCTGCTGTTGTTTTCTTGGGAACTGGGAGGAATTCCTGAATTTTTATCTGCTGCAGTGAGGAGCAACAGGAAGGGTTCCTCCTGCCACATACACACTATGAAGCCTGTGGATTTTCAGCCCTTTTCTGCCTGATGTAGCAAGTTTGGATTTTCTCTGCCAGCTACACAGCTCTGCTTATGAAAGAACTGTAGATTGATTTTAGAGTACAAATGCTTTTTTCAAGGTTGTTGTGCATGTCTGGAACAAGGGTTGTTTCATTTATAAGGGGAGTATTTTGGAGTTTGGTTTGCTTTTCAGAAGTTCTGTGCATTGTCTTACAACTCTATCACTTGTAAATATTAATCATCTTCAAAGGCAGTAATGAAGGTAGTTCTGAGCCTTTCATAAGAAAACTATCTTAGAAATAAATGTATTTTGAATTATAGATTCTGAACAACAACACAGCAAATTCTTGTACACAAGAAAGTCTGTTTCCTCCTAGACAGAAAATGTCTTGGAGGCTGCAAGCTGGCAGACTTTGTTCTTCCATATTTGTTTAGATAGAGAAGGCTGGAGGCTGGTGAGAAGTAGAGAGGAAGACAGAACGCTATTTTTAATTGTGATAGGGATGCAAAGAAGTTCTTTGTGTAGTGTAAAGGCTGTGGTAAAGGAGCAATCATCTTTGATAATAGATTTTCTGTCTATAGTCCTTGTGTTAGGTACTGCAGAGTGTGGTATCTCCAGTTACAAAGGAGTGAGCTAAGGATGGGGTCAAGTGTGACAGCGTTTGCTGCATGCGTTTTTAGAAGAAAACTGTGACTTTATTACATGAATGTAGTTTGGATTTATAAAGCTTGAGAAAATTAGCGGTTGGACAGACATTCATTGAAAGCTCAGAAGATGAAACAAAATTGAAATTTTCTTTTTTTGTGTTTGCTTTTGCTGAGAAGCTTAATGCATCATCTGCCAAGAAATTACTAATCAAAAGGAGCAGAATTATGATGGATGGCTGTCCTCTGGTGCAGGGCCAGTTCTTTAACTTTTGCACATCTGAAGTCAGTGCTGCTTGGTTTGACACTTAGTATCTGTTACCACAGTTTCTGGTTTTAATTTAGTTTTGTTTCTATCTGGCAAAACACGAGGTGGTTCTTGCATTGGCTTGTTTCTTCAGTTTAGTGGTAACCACACCCAGAGCTCAATTCCCAGCACACTTCACATACCTAGTTCTTTTAACTGCTGAAATACTGGCCAGAAGGTGCCAATAAATTTGTTTGGGGGAGTATGGTTTTTCTGCATGAGTTTGAAGTATCTGGGAATGTACTGTAACCTCAAAAATATGAATTAGTCATGTACACCTATGAAATCCTGGAAAAGATGGTTCTTCAAAGCTCTGCCTGGCATATTTGAAGCATTGACTGGATGACACTCAGTGATTTGGAAAAGTCAGCTCCAAAATCCTGTTCATGTCTCATGTTGGTTTGTGCACGTGAACATAACAGAAATAAATATCTTTCCTCAAAAGGAGTTGGTCTGCACAGTATGACACCATTTATTTAAGTCTGATGCCAGAATATTTTAAAGCTAAATTGTTAGAACTGAATCAGTTTGTTCCCTTATGATGGTTAATTAGGGATACCTTTTTTTGTGGGGAACTGTGTCCTTTTTTACCTGCAAAACCGGATTTATAAGTGAAAATTAATGAAATAGCGTGATGGAAAATCTCCATCTTTTGGTTTACTTTTCTTTACCAGTCCAAACTTAAAGCTTAATAAAGGTCAGGCTTTGTAATGAAGCTGAAAACTGGTATGAGACTAAGGTGATTTATTAAATGAATTGACTTTGGGAAGACCTCAGTAACAGGATTTGTTTCTGAGCAAGGGGCTGGACTCCTTGTGCTGGTACAGCAGAGTCGTGTTCCCACAGTGCTATTCAACTGTACTGGCAAGCTGTGACCTCTCCTACCAGGAGCCTTCCAGCTTTTTGGTGTCCACTCCTCTCTGGGAGTGCAGTTCTGCTGTGGTCAGAACTAAGGCTGTAGAAATACCTACATAATTTCTTAATTCCATATGTCAGAGAAGCAGAATATAGAGCATGTAAAGTTACCACTTTTTTTCCCTGTAGCGACTTGTAATCTGTGAATATGTGTAGACCTATCAGGCAGGTTCTTCATTTGAGCTGGCATCTGTCCTTTTAGGTCTCTGTTGCCTCTGGGGTTATCATTTTCAGAACCATCTCTTTGCCGCCCTGACACTCCATAGATGTCTACTTATACAGACTCATGGCTTGTCCATCCATTGTCCCTTCAGCTTGATGCCCTTACTGTCACTGAAAGGTGATGTAGAAGGAAAGAGATTTTTGTCACTGCAGTAACCCTCAAGCAGCTGGTTCTTCTGGTGGTGAAAAACTACTTCATACTCTCCAGGAGGCTAATGTTGCCAGAATTTGTTGAATAACTGTGTTATGACTGCAGCTGTAATAAGCTATAATTGCAGACAAATGCACTTACAGGTTGGTGAATGACACCATTTTTGTGCATGCATAATGTCCTTGTCTGTGTTCTTTTGGGTAGCTGTTGCAGTCCTCTCTTACTGTCTCTACTGTAGCAATGTTGAGAGGCTCCATCTCTAGGAAATCTGCTTTTAAAATGTTTCCAAACCAAGACAGAGACACTTCTTTACATATGCTATAAAATATATAATTCTGATGTTACAGTTTCCTATACATGTTATCAGTAGTTTTAAATGTCTTTCAGAGTGTGGGGCGTGTTGTTTGGTTTTTTTATCACAGTGTGCAGAATATTCAGTGGTTCAGCAGGAAGGCTTTTTCTTCTCACTTCTGTGCAGTGCATAAAGTGTGAGTTCCTTCAGAACTCTTGTTCCAGGAAAAGATACACAACCTGATTTATTGACACGCTGCTGTTTTGGCATCTGTTATTGTCCATATGCATATAATGTAAATCTGTTTGTTTAGCCATCATAAGAGCTCTGACCCTGTAAGTCTTTGGGACTGCATTATTTCTTCCTGGTTGCTAAATATATGAGACTTGTGTGGAGTGGGTTGGTCACCCAGAGCATCGCATCTTCCTTTGCTACAGCTACCCATGCAAATGTTGTCATGAAGGTGAAAGTCACCCTTACTCAGGGCAGAGTCTGTGCAAAGGCTAATAGATACCTTCTCTTCCAGAGTCAGTGAAAGGAGGCAAGGTCTCCTGCAGAGCTTCATGCAGACCCTAATTTCCCTAAATATTTAATTGCATGGTGTATGTTACCCATTGGTGTGCATGTAGTGTGGTCTTCCTTATCTGTGTTTGCTGCACGGAGTGTACTGCTTGTGTAGCCCCTGAGCATACTGTGTAACTTGTCAAATCTAAACCAGTTTTCAATGACTTGCCCCAGGGTTACTCCTTTTCCTCACTAAAGGGTACTTTCCTGCTTATTTTAATTGAGTGTTTCTTCATTCTATTTTAAATAAAATACTGTATATATTTTTTTTTTCTAAATTGACAGGTAGTCTTATAGCACGCTGTTGTGGGGACATTGATTAAACAATATTTAGATTTGCTTATTTAAGTGCTTTATTTTACAGAAACAAAGAATTAAAACATGTCAAATGATCTGCAGATCCTGGCTGTGCCTGCTTGTACATACTGAGAGCATCTTGCTTTGTGTATTTGTGTTTCTGGAAGAGTGGTTTTGTTGTGTTTTAACTGGGGTTATTTTGCAAAATGCTTTCTTGTCTCTTAAGAAGCATATGCTCCAAAGCACTGGAGTGTTTGACTTTTCAGTGTTTCTTCTAACTATGTGTTCTGATATGTAGTCCACTGGCTTCAGTAAAAAGAACTTTTACAAATTAATTACAATAATCTTTAGTTACAGTCTCTTTTGTATTTCTTTGTCCTGGCCCACAAATACTTCAAATTTCTATTAGGAAAAAAGTTTCTGAGGGAGCAACCAGACCTGTAAACTTTTAAGTCCAAAGTAGTAAGTCTTTTAGTGCATTATGTGTAGGGATAACCTCAGGAGTTCAGATTAGAAAAGTCTCTGAAATGGACACTATCTGGTGAAGATCAGTGCTGATGAGCATCCACATAGGATTGGATTTAGCAGGACAAACCAGCTTGGAAGTGTTAGCATAGAGAAAATCTACAGAAAGTGCTAGGCAGCATTTTGATGAACAGAGCACATTATTCCAGTGCAGAAACATTGTCTCAGCTGTTTGACTAAAAGTTTCCAAATGTTTGATAGTACAGACTTGTTTTCTCACATTTCATTTCTGAGACCTCATTTTATCTGAAGTCTAAAGATGGAACTCCAGTTTTATCATGGCAATTGCCATGCTGATAGCTGTCTTTAGGAATGTGGCAACAACTTAAAAGCACTGGAGAATGCAGTGTATGAGCATAAATGAGAAACACAGTTGCTGAGATGGGTTTAGGAATTCAGTGAATCTGCTTTTTTTTTTTTTTCCAAGGGACAAACTTTTCTCTAGCAAGATCTGCAGGGTCTCATGGTTACAAGATATAAAACAAATGCAAATTTTAAAAGTGCTTCTGTTCCATTATAGCTTTAGGTGGTAAGAGATCAAGGCTTTACATTGCCACGCTGTTTGAAGTATCATTTCTCTGCCTGTGGGCAGCAGCATACGCAGTTGAGGTGTACCAAGTAACTTTCCACACACCCTTCTTAAATCATACCATTGTATTTTGGTACAAAATAAGAGGCAGGACTTTGGAATTTCCTGGCATTTGTTGAAGCACTAGAGCTACAGTATTATTTTTAAATCCTCTTTCTCTTATTTTTTTGCTCAGTCCCCTCTTTGACACTTCTAAGTGCTGCTACCTATGCTTGTCTTCAAAGGATGAGATGGAAAAGCTTCTTCATCTGTTGGACTGCAAATTCTGTGGTCTTCAAATTCCTTTGTGTTAAAGGAATTAATGTGGGCAAAGGCTGGCTTAAAAAGCTTTGCCAGTACGTGTTGCTCTCCAAAGAATGGTTATGCACATCAGCTATTTGCCCTCAGTTTTGCTAGGGAGGAGAACTCATTTTCTTTCCTGTGGAATTATAAGATTTGGTTACTTCCTGAGCCTAAAATAATGTTCCCGGTTGCTTAAACCTTGTTAGCAAGCTGAGATTTGCTGAAGAAGCATGTGCTCTTCCACTCCTCAACCTGTCAAGTTTTCAGATTATCCTTGCTTGTGTTCTGCCAGTAGAGACCAGGTGGAAAAATAATAAAGCCCCTGGCTTATCTGTGGTCAGCACTCACTGAGAGGGAGGGCTTATCTTGCCTCCCCATGTGTCCTGGAGGAAGCCTGGCTGAAGCAGTGAATCCCAGCTCTTAACAACAGGAAAACCCAGAATTTTACTTAAAGGGGGTGATTGATTGGAGAAAACAAAAAAAGACATCAAATAATTGGGATTGGTATCAAGTGGCTGAAGCTATATTTGTGGTCTTCTAAGGTATGGCAGTGACCCAGATGCCTTCCCACTGCCAATACAGAGCTTCTGGAGTAGTGGAAACTACTCAGGCTGAACCAGCAGTTTGGTCATATGTGATGGAGGTCAATTAACCTAATCCTACAGATTTATTTTTATTTATTGAAATGGCCTTCTGTAGGAGTAAGTGTAACAGGTTTCAGCTCAATTTAGACAATGAGACTTCAGATTGTCTTTACAATCTGTGTGAGCAGAGGAAGGGTGGTGGGATGTATACAGGAGCTGGCTTAATCTTTGGCTCTGTTAGGGTTCCTCATGTTTGCAATACCTTGACACTGGATGTGATGATGTATTCCAGAGCAGTAGCTTAAAGAATGTCCAGAGACATGATGAGAAGTGGAGGATGTGTGAGAGAGGGATGTCCTCATACAATTACCATCTTACCTGAAAGCTCTCAAAATAAAAATAATGCATTAAAGTGTTCTAAGAAGATACCAAGTCAACTGTAGAATCTTGTCTGAAGGCTGGCTGCTGGGACTGGCATCCACAAAGTCACAGCTGAAGGGAGTGTGTGGGGTAAGAACTAGAAACATTTTGAATATTTGATGCAGCTTTTTCTCCATGCCCTTGCAGAAGCTTTGATTAAAGGATTGGTAGTTGGAAAGGTAGACAAAGAGGAAAGCATGGCATCCAGAAGAGCTTGATTGCAAACCAGTGCATTGCAGTTTGGTGATTATTGGGTTATATGTAAGATTTTGGGGGTCTTGGATGTATGTAACTCTGAAATTCTGCCGTTGTGTATGGTGGGTTTTTTTCTTGTTTCTATAGTAATTTAAAGGTGTCTAATTTTCCTTGTCTTGGAAAGCTGTTCCTGAATAATACTTTGTAATTTCTGCTCTTTGCAGTTGATGGTCTTTGGCTATGTAGACTATTCTAATTCACTTACCAACCCCTCCTTGCTATGAAAATTGATTTGTTGTGTATGTACTTTCTGGCAAGCAGGCAGCCTTAGAAAAGCTGAGTTACTGTTGTCTGCAATAACTTACTTTTTGCCCAAAGATCACAAAATATTTTGTTTTTAACTTTAAACTAAATTCTTAGTGTAAGTAGATATTATTTCAATTTTAAAATGGAAGAAGTCAATCTGGTTCTTCCTAGAGTCTAACTGTTTCCTTGCAGAGTAAAATACCCTGATATCTTTAGCTGTTGTCTTCCTGTCACATGTCCTGAATAAAATAATAAATTTAGCACATCAGTACATTTTAGAAAGATAAAAAGTAATGGAAAAACTTGATGTTGGACAAACAGCCACGTGGCCAAAACACTGGGACTCTTCCCTATTGTCTGAAAGGGATACAGAGAAGTACAAGTTAGTTGTGCCACTTCTCATGAATAATGAACTGCCCAAGTGATATGGGGAGTAGCAATAGGTTGTGCCAGTTTCCAGAGCAGTATGAATGTATTCAGAAAGCTGTAATGTTACAAGCAATAGAATGCAAATTACTGGAATACTCCTAATATCCACCAGCTCTGCAAGTGTGGAAGTTGCTTTCTGCCTTGGATTTCCTGCATGCCAGGACTTCCCTTTCTCCAGCTGTCATTCTCAAAGAAGCCATCTTCTCTTTGCCATCCTGTCTCTTTGGATTGAATTCTCTGTTTGTCATCAGCTCTTCTACTTTCTTTTTCCCTCAGTTTAAAATTTTGTTTCTACGCTTGCAGACAGAAGTATGTCTAAGTTTAGCTTTAGTCCTAATTTGCAGCTCTAGCTCACTCAGTGCAAAGCAATTTCCCTGCAAGTTAGTTTTATCCTTTGTGGTGGAATTTTGATACAATTCTTATGTTACCAGGATCATCCATTAACTTGTGCCAGGAGAGGCATTAACTCACATGCACATATAATCTATTACACAGCTGACATTAAATGTGTTCCCCATGTAGGGAGGAAAAAGGTTTCAATTCCTCTAATGCAGTAAAAATCTCTGTAGCTAGGAATTCCTGACCCTTTGGCTGGGATACTGAAGGAGCATTCAGAAATTATTTGGATTGTTTGCTTGCACAGAAAAAAAGTTGTTTGATGGGTTTCCATTTAAAGCAACCATTTTTTTTATAACTTCTGTTTCAAACCTTTTCTTCGATCTTTTCTTCCATTTCTTCAGTTCTTGCAGGATGTCTGTGCCTCATTTCTTGCAAGTAATGACATCCCAAGAACTACCACTTCTTTTTCCATGTGCAAACTCTTTTCATCACTGATTGAGAGCCTTGCTCTGTCGGATCACTCTCATAGGCTCTGTTATTTAAAGAATGGAAGAGGTGTTGGCACTGGGTGCCATTGTGTGTAATACTTCTCATATCCAGCATGAGAACAGAGGGAAAGGCTAGCACTGGGACCAGGGAAATAGGTTTGACTGGACCTGTTTGTTGTAAGTAATTAAATATATAAAATAAGTAGCTGTAGTGTAGTGTATTATGCTAGTTTTCAGTTACACATCCTGAAACTAAATGGTGACCTGTTACCGTTTAAAGAAAATAGGTGGGAGGGACTTGTCCAAGAAGGTTCCCTACTTCTCTTATATCAAACTCAATTGCTGGGAGATTTAAAATACCCAGCAACTAGATGGGGAGTAACTCCTGACATAAAGGTTTCTAGTCATGGCTTCTATTTTCCCCTCCTGGCTTCCCTTAGATATATATTTTATGCACAACATTTGGGCCTATTAGTTGAGCTGGTTTTGGTAGGTTCAAAATAGGAACATGGTATTTTGAGGCTAGGCACTAAACCACAAAAGTAGCTGAGCTGATTGCATGGTGCCTAAAGCTCCCTGGCACATGGGGTAGCCTTGACCTCCCATTGTTTGCAGACCTCCAGATGTGGAGGGCTGTGTACACGACCCACGCACTTGCATTCTTTGGATCTCAGTAATGTATGGACAGCATTCAGTAAGGAAAGTGGATTATTAACAGAATTCAAAAGAAGTGAGAGGCTTTACTGGGTGTCTCCTCTTCAGAGTTTCTTACCAAGCTGCATAGGGCAACCTGCTGTGTTGCAGGTCTGGTATCCTGGCATCTGTACAACTATAGGGTGTGTAGCATTCTTCCTGTTTTACAAAAATGCTTGAGGCAGTGAAGTAGGAATACTAACATACAAAAACTGTTCCAGCCTTGACTTCTTGGCAGACAGTGTGAGCTAAGGAAGTCTGAGGTTCTTTGAGGGTACCAGGCAAGAAGCAGCTTTATATTCTGGTCAGAGAGAAGCAATGGGAAGAGGCAAGCCTGTCCTATCCAGAGGGCAGATTAGAGAAAATACTGTTACAGTGAGAGGAGGACATCTTAATTCTGGACTATTTATATGCCTGAAAGGTGAGTCTGGGCTTGAATAAGAAATTGTATATCCAGAGGGAAGCTCATTTTGTAACATCATCATTCTAAGTTTTTGCTGAGAGATGGGTTTTAAACACCTGTCTTTTGCACACGCAGGCTTTCCCAGAGCCTGCTAGCACACATCTTTCCACATTCCCCAGTATACGGCACAACCTGAGTGCCTGCACTCCCATCTGCCAGTAGTCCCTGCTGGTTGTTCACAGGCACCTGGTGAGAAATGGCATTGATCAATGATGACTAGTTCATGGGATGTGGAGACATGTGATGGTCTCTGGTAAGTGTTGGTTCCACTTGTGCCGTTTGTCTGCCTTGGAGTGGAGGAGGGGGGCCCTTTGCTCATGTGTTTAAGGGATGCTCTGGGGTTAAGCACTGTCTGGTGCATTGCTAGTAGCTGTAGAGTTAATGCTGTCATATGAGAAAACCCTCTGTTCAGTAACTGCTTTTCCCTATTCTCAAAGGGGGTTCATCCATAGTGAGTGCATGCTGGGTTGTTATGCCTCTGTTACCTTGTGTCTGTGTCACCCCCTAACACCTTCCTGCTGGGAGAAGTGCCAGCCCCATATAAAGAGCCCCCTCTGAGAGTGGCTGATAGCCAGTAATCCCCTTAGAAAAGCGTGCACTGCGAGACTGCTGTGCTACAGATCCTGCTGTTAGTAAATTTTGCATTTCACCCTTGGCTTTTTGCCAGGTCCCATGGGGAATTTGGTTTCCAAGAAGCAATTACAGAAAAGGAATAGTGGCTGCTCTTCACTAGGGCCTTATCTGTCAGTGCTCATCCTTCCCTGTGGAAAGGAGGCATCTATGGAAAGGAGGCATCTGTGGAAAGGAGGCATCTGTGGAAAGGGGTTCACATGTTAGGCTCAGATCCTCAGAACCAAGACACAACAGCAGCAGGAATACTTTGTGATACTCTATTAAAGTAGTCCCTTGTGTAAGCAGTTCAGGTCCTGAGACTGAGTGTCATTGCTCCTGTGACCCTTTGTGTCTCTTTGAGGCAGAACAGCTGGTGTGTAGGACTTCAGGTTAGCTTCAGGTTCAGTTTAAGATTAAATCTCCTGGCTTTAGAAGAGGGACCACCTGGCAGTTGTAAGATCCTCTAGTGACTAATAGAGAATAGGGGTAGTGGCTAAGGTTGAGCATGCAAATCCTTTGTTTAACATCCAGTTTATGTGATGCTGCCATTTGACATAGGTCAGCTGTGCTTTTTTCTCCCTCATCTTACTCCCTTCCCGTTTGTCAATATCAGATGCTAGTCACAGGCAGAGGAGAAACTTCACTCAATGATGCAATAGGGTGGGGCAGAGTGTGGATCCTCATGCTCCTGTTGAAGAGGAGCCTACTAATCAAAGGCAAGAGATCCCATCTGCTTGATATAAAACTGAGGTTTGAGTACTTTAAGCTTTGAGAGGTAGTTGGTGGTCACGAGGGTACACTGGCTTCACCCAGGAAGTTCTCACCTTGCTCACTGAATTCAGCCTTCAGCTTCTTGAAGGCTTTGTGTTAAGATTCATTAATACACATGGACCTTAAATGTTCCTTGACTGTTGATTCAGGAGTAATATACAAAAGGAATGAGTTATACTTGGTTGGTTTCTCTTCTCTCATTTCCATCTGTTAAAAACAAACCCATAAACAAACTGATGCTATTCCATAATTTTTCATCTCTACCAGGCTGCTGTTAAAAGACAGCTTGCCCTTTATAAAATGATCAGTTGGTACTGAGCTTCAGCCCATTTTTATTTCAGGATAGAAGAGGCATATTTCACTTCCCGTAGCTCCTTCTGTGTCTAGCCACTTGTGTTCCATAAGCCCTGTGTTGCTGATGTGAAACTAACAACTTAAACGGTTGTGATTATTAAGAGGAAGAAAGTGCCTGAGGATATTTGCCATCTCTTTTGGGTGAACTGTGTTTCTTCAGTTACTACTTGATGTCATTCTCTGTGGCATCTTTAACATCTGCTGGTTTTTATAGTCTAAACTTTTTTGATTGAAAGCTTTTTGGCCAAAGATTTGGGCTAAAATTTGCTCAAGTAGCTTGGGTCTAAGTCTTATTTTCATTAATGATTTTGACTTAAGAGGTATCAGTGTGATCCCAAAAATTCAGCCCCATGTCCTGTATTCCCCTTTTAATTGACCTTTCTAAGATACCTTCCTTCTTTTCTAGGTTTAATGTTGTTGTCTTTAGGACAAGAAATGAGTATTTGGGACAGAAAAGGAGCCTCTTGAAGGTGCTGGTGGTTGTTTTGTGATACTGGTGTTCTGAACAGGATTTCCTTTGCCACATGCAGCTTTTGTATTAAAATGTGTCCACAGCACTTGGTGGGTGCATTTTAAGCACGATATAAAATCTGTAGTGTGGCATGCACCAGTCTGGGGAAGTAAAACAAATCCCTGGTTAAGGTGGGGTTTTTTTCTGTCTTCCATTCTGGCCAAACCCTACTCTTGGGGCAGGAACCAAGTTTCCACTTTATGCAAGTGATAGCACACTTGGCATATTGGATTAGCTAGTCCCAAGTAGCATTTCTATATTTCTGCTGTAGTAATATTGACAGGAATCTTGTCCCCCTAATTTTTCACTTACGTCAAACCTATCAAAAGTGTGTGAGTCTGTCAGACAGTGTAGTTGTTGTTTAAAAATGCTGGTGAAAATTAAAGGGAAGCACTAATCCAGGAAACATAGTGGCATGCAGAGGTTTTTGCAGAAAACAGTTACTGTGCTGTTGAACAGTATCTGCTCTGTGCAGCTTGCAGTCTAAAAAGTCAGAACTTCTATTTCAGGGTTGTGTCAAATTGCTTGAAGCTTTTTAAGGCTGGACTAAACATCAACACAACACGTCTTCCAAGTTTCTGTAAAAGTCCTAGTAAAGCAGTATCTAAATATAGTGCTTATGTACAAGTGTTCCTTTATTTTCCCCTGTTGTGTTTTACTTGCTTCTGGTTGTACATTTATTCCATTTAAAGAGGGTTAGGTTTTTCTCTGAAGTTTTTGCTCAGAATATTTGACTGCCTATAAACATGATACAAAAGACAAGAGATTAAAATAAATAAATACGTTTCCTATAAAAGGAATGAAGATATGAGGCAGCTAAGCTCTAGAGTAGCTGTCAGGCCACAGCTGTGCTGCATGGAGGAGCACAGCCATCCTTCTGGGTTTGTGCTCCATTACTGGCACAAAAATTAGCTGTATGTACAATTTAGTTCAGAGTAAGGATCTGTGCCTGGCTAGTCTTTTTCCCATGCAAAATGGTCTGATCAAGTCACAAACTATGCTCTGGATCCTCTCCCTCTGATGGGGGGAGCACAATTGTGAGGATTTCTTCAGTTGTCAAGTGATGGATCCACTTCCAGTAAGTGGGTTATGCCATCTAATATTTTTGTCTGCTTCTGGACATGCCTCTGGACTATATAATGAGTTTAGGTTGACACCATTCCTAAATCAGTTGTTTGGGGGTACGTGGGGTGAAGCCAACTTCCATTGCAATTCAAATTGATGTGAATTTCTATTTCTCCACCTCTGTTAACTTTAATTGAATGAGGCCAAAGAATCATTTAGGTGTGCATTCTTTCTAAGGTGTCTGGTCAAGATGCTGAGACTGTATGTGTACTTGTAATGCATTTGGGCACAAAGCTCTGTTATCTCTGGCCCCACACAAAGGACTTTTGGCAGGTCTGTGCCTGTGGCTTGAAGAGTTTGGATTTCATCTCAAAAATTTGAGGTTTTTCTCTTTGTAGCTATAGGTGGCCCTCCTTAGAGCTTCTCCTAGTGGTTCTTGGATTTGTAAAGTCTTTATACTGTCAAAATACAGATTTCAATGTCAGTTCACACAGAGCATTGAATACCCAGGGTTTCCACAGCCACAATTCAAGTGCCAGTCACAGGTATTCAGGCCTGCTGATTGCTTTGGCTGAGCACAAGGTGCTTTTAAGCCCCTTGTGTGAGTGCTGCAGTGAGAAAAGGGATGTCCCTGACACAGTGTGAGCTGGTTCCCATCACCACCTGCCTGCTCGGAGTGGCCCGGGGGCTGTTCAACAGCAGCTGATGTGATGTTGCTATTGGTGGTTGACAGCTCATGCGAGACAGCCCCTGTTCCAGTTACTCCCACTTACTTTCCTTTTTAGAGCTTTGTTCTCTAGCAAAATGTTTCTTGTAAAGGGAGGGAGGGAGATCCCAGGCTATTATCTGCTAAGTAGGTCGTAATTCTGGTAAATAATTGATTTATTTTTTCAGGCTTGAAATCAGAAGCAGGCCTTAAGTACCAGTGTCAGACCACGGTGATTATCACTCCGTCTGGTATTTCAGTGCTTCATCTTGTGGAATGGTTGTTTGGCTCATTTGGGAGGGGGGTGCCACTGGCAATGAAAGGAGAAAGTAACTCTAAAACCACGTGGAGAAAGTGTTTCTTTTGATGCTATGTTGTTTTTACAGTTTTCTTGCTGTGAACTAGCTCATCTGGGGTAAACTAATTGATTAGGTCTGCTTCTGGAGCAGCAAGTGTCGTCATTGGCTGTGTCTGGTCTGTGAGTGTCCATGCTGTACTGGTTAATCTTTTAAAATCTTACTCTGCTGTGCAGACTGCTCAGTAGGTGTCTGGTGTGGATTCCTTGGGTTCAACCTGTATTTTGGCACAGCCAAATCCTGTTGGACAGCAGATCAGCCTTCTAATGTGTGTGTGGGAGGTGTGTATTTATGCATGTGTGTACACACACTTGGTATATATATTTTGTGTTTCTTGACACTTTGTGTCCAGGGTGTTTCCCTAACAATCTTCCTTCACCATTAGGGAAAGAGAAGGTGTAGTGCTGGAAAGCAGGGTGTGGGTATACCCCTCCCCAAAAATCTGTTTATTTTGTAACTTGACAATCTCTATAATCAGCTGCAGTACAGCAGTAGTGCCAAGGCTTCTCTACAGCTTGTAGCAGAGAGAGCTGTTTCCACAGGTAAGTCCTTCTCCTGCTTTGCCCTCTTCTCCTGCACCAGATCTGAATTACAGCTTCTGAGTGCCCTTGAAGAAGGGTATGTGTGGTAGTCACAGCTGTCTGTGCAGGCAGCCAGGCTCTGTTCCTGCCTGCTTCTGTGTGCCTCTGCATATCCACAGCTCTTCTCAAAGTATTAGGGAGCTACAAGAGCTCAGTTCCTGGCCTTGATGGAAAGGGATTGTATGAAACTGCTTTGGGACCTGCTGGGCACAAGGACCTCTAATAATTAGCTTTGGGAGGTACCGTCTGAACAGGAGCTCTGCTTTCTGTATACAAGTTTGGGTACAGAAGAAAGCTGTTGGGGACACCATCATCTCCATAGGTTGTTTCATCTTAGTTGGGACTGGTGGGGTCCTGTTTGCCTTTGGGTGAAATCCGTTGGCATTTTTGTGCTTCCCCTTGGTATGGCTTCAAAATCACTTTTTGGCTCATCCATGGTGTGGGATGGCAGGCTTTAATCAAATAGTGGTGTAACACAGCTGTGTTACCAAATTAAGCTCCCTCTTAGCTCATATTTTAATAAAATCTGAACAGCAATGAATCAGTCAATGATGCTGAAGTGTAAAACAGCATTGTTGGTGTCTGATGGAGTACACCACGAGCTGAGACTGAGGTCTTTCCTGTCCTCTGCTCTGCAGCTTCTCAGAGAACTGTGACCGGCACCACTGTATCGCTTGTTCTTTCATAATAATAATATCAACAACAACAACATGATTATTAATTCACAATTGGAATAATTAGAGGAGGACTTCCACTTCTAAAAGCAAGATTCCGCAAAAGAAGTGTGCACTTTGGGAAGAAATGTAGTATGGTATGTCAGGTGAGAAATTAATAGCCCAGAACAAACCTCAATATGTGATCACAACTGCCTTCATCTTATCTAGTAGTTTAAAGGGAAAAGAGATGGGGAGTAGGTGGTGTTTATTAATGCTGTGTTCCACCTTCAGCATCTTCAATTAAAAACAAAGTTTCTGTAACTACCTTGCCATGGTTATGAATGACAGAAAACTGTTGTCCCCAGCCAGATGACAGGAAGAGTCTGAGCTTGGGCAGCAGATGTGTTCAGAAAAGGTTGTCAGTGGTGTAGGCAGAACCATCTGTCTAGCAAGGCATTTAGCTTTGGTTGCTTGTTCTAGGCCAGGATGGTAAATCAACAGATTATTTTTTACAGTGTAACAAGATGTCAATGGCTAGATTTACAGTGTAAACAGGAAGATGGTGGCTAGATTTATTGGCTTCTGATTGCCCTAGCTGCACCAGTGAGAAAACAAAACAGTATGGGAAAAAAAAAAAGGCCAGAGAAACTCATCTTGAAAGAGTTTGAAGATCTAGAAACAGGACAGTATTCTTATCAGGCACATCTACTGTTTGTTTTTTTTTAATAGACTTTAATACCCCCTGCTACCTAGGGCTGGTCCTCCCTTCCCTTCTCACAAAACTGGCAGTTCAGTTGAACTCTTGTTTTAACAGGCTCTTTCCTGTCTGCATGGCAGGACTTTTGGTCTGCTCTAGTTAAATACAGGAAATGGAATATATACATTGTGGGTTTTTGTTAACAGGTCATGCTGTGGCAATTGGTTCATTTTGTTTCTATTAATTTTCTAATCTCTTCTACTTCTCTGGAGATTCCTGTTGCCAAATGTTGTTTGAAGCAGCTGCGAAACTCTGAGACAATTGTGAAGAACAAAATAGTAAACAGCATGCTGATCGTGGTTGGAATTTTCATCCGTTCACCTGACAAATGTTAGAGGAGCATTAGGTATGAAAGAAGCAGCCCCCACACTGCAGTTAGTGCATACAGTTTCCCCTTAGGCTTTGTTAGCAGATTTCTTTTTAGAAATGAAACCAAGGCAGTAGTTTGTCTGCAGCAGTAGTGCTGACCTGAACAGTCACATTTGCTCCATCCCACCTCTGTGCTCAGTTATGCTGATGCATTGTGTGGAGATGATCAGTGAAATGGAATAGGGAACTGATCTGGGTTATAAAATAACACTCTTGCTAGTTATTTTTAGCTTAGCCAGCTTGTACTGTGGTTTGCTGTGCTCCCTGCAAATGTGTCTATTATGGGACAGTGAACCTAGGACAGGAACCTACAAAGAGTCTGGAGGCTGCTTGAATTCTAAAACTTTAGCTCCCCTAATGCAGCCCCTGCTTTTGTTGGGAAATAGTGTAATTTCTAGGTTCTTCTCCTTACAGCTGTGTGTAGTTCATTGGTGTTTACCTGTTTCATTGTGGTTCGGGTTTTTTTACCTTATTTTTCATGGAAACCTTTTCTCTATTTCAGTCAGTTTGCACTTCTGATCTAGTCAGTGCTAAACTCCCTGGAGCCTTTGGTGCTAAGCCACATATACTTGTGAATGTATCTGCTTGTCCATGTGTTTTTATACTGGAAAAAAAGTCTTTAATTCTGAACAATGAGGCCTAAAATTTACTGTCTGCCTATTAGAATTTAAGTGAATGTGAACAGTTAAACTTGGTGCATACTCCTGAATAAGAAGTGGAAAAGAAAACTGGAAAGGTCTTCCCGTTTGCTCTGGGATTTACTTTGCCAAGAACATCCAGTGGCCTGACTGCCAACATGAACTGAACATGGAAACCTTTCCAGCCTGCCTGGGAAAACGTAGGAGAGGAATTTAAAGACCCTGGTTGGAAACAGATTCATACTCCAAGGCAGAGGAGTCTGAGAGGTATTCATCCATGTTATGACATGTTACATTGTGCTATATGACTTCATGGTGAATGTGTAGGAGAATCAGTATTATAAGAAAAAAAGCAACAGGAGGGTCCCAGTTTTGGGCCCTGGCCTGCCCTGTGAGTTAGGTATTCTCACACTCTCCCTTGAATGGATGGTACCTATGTAATTCAGCCTGACCTGCATTTCTTTGCCTTTACTTTTTGGCAGCATATTTGTAGCCAGTCATGCTGGCAACATACCTCATTCATAGATGTGTGTTTACTCACTGATGCTTAGGGCTGTCAGTAGTGGCGTTTAAACCTTTTAGTGTCTCAGAGGGCATGTAGCAGCCAGCAGGACATAGGCATTGTCAGCTGTCACAGAGAACTGTTCAAGTCTTGCCTTCTGCAGTAACTATGGGTAACTTTCTTTCCTAATGTTAGTTATGTACAGCATGCTCCTAGTATATCCTAAAATTTACAAATTGCTGTGGAGACACCCTGTATTTTAAAGGCCCCATCTTCTAAACCTGTAACCTCTTTTCTTCCTAATCACAACTGTTAGCAGTTTGACTCCTCAGTCTAGTTTGTGGTGTGCAATGATTCTGCTTCCCTCCCAGTATTTCAGTTTGATTGGAACGGATCCAAGTGTCAGATGTCTTAGAGAGATGGGAATTTACACCTCTACTACTCTTCCTTTGCTGACCTCTATGGCATGCACTGTCTCAAGCCTAGCTGAATGTAATGTGTGGATGACAGCTTGGTCTACACTCCTTCACATGTAGCACCCCATGGCTGCTAAACTGGAGTTGTCTGAAGCAAAGATGAACAGCAGGGAAGTTGTGCTGGCTGGCAGAAAGGAAATATTTGGAATTTGCATGCTGCAGTGTCATCATCTCTGGTAAAAGATGGACTCTCCTGGAGGATCAGGTTAGCTTCCTGAATTTTTCTCTCATGATAGTGACTCTCTCAGTAGCCTTAGTGAGCAGTTCTTTCTGTCCTGTGTGGGTATGCCTTGGGCTTCTATGAGGTGGACAATGGTCTCAGCAGTCCCAGCTTTCACTTCCTGGCTAGGTTATGGAACCTCACTCTGCATGGGTATTAAATCTGTGTGACTGTGAAATCTGTCCCTGGGAAAATGCCAGTCAGAGCAAAATGCAACGGCATGTCTTAGTAACAGACTGCTACAAACAGATCAGACCTGTACTCCAGCCTCTGCATTAATTCTTCATAGAATATATGGGCAGATTAAAGGACCCTGATCTTATTTTTTAGATGTTTAATGATCTGGGTTTGACACACCTAAAAGGTTAAAAGTGGACTGCAGTTAATTAGTCTCCTAAATACTTAAGGGTGCTGTCTACTACAAGGATAAAGCTCATCTATGGTAGACTCAGAAGTTTCTTGGAGACTGGTTAATGTCTATGGCCTGAGATCCCCCAGGGAAGGGAGGGTTGAAAGGACTACCAACTGTTTTGCTGCTTCAATAGGCTAGATACATTGCTTTCTCCTTCCATCTCAAAAATAAGATGCAGTTTTCAATCTCTACATGCATGTGTACGCACGCACATAAACACACCCTTACCCTTAAAAGAAAGTGAAACATCAGGTAAAGTTTGCATGTGACAGACACTTGTTTCTGTAGCTACTTAACATGCTGCAGAGAGGTGACCTGTTGTAATGGGAGAGAGGAGGATGCAAACCTGAAATGGGTATTTCGATTTCAGGAAAATCTGTTGAAGCTTTGGATTCACAGAACTCCTTTTTGTTGCTGTGTAAGCTGTAGTTGTCATTCCAGTGTCCAGCTATGTATTTAGAGACCTTCCCTCCTGGGGTGCTGTTCCCCTTTCATCCTATTCTGTCTACCTGCAGCACACTTTCAAAGCCATTTCATGTCTGCCTGCAGAACGGAAACTGCAGCTTGGCTGCATTGCATGAAGCTGCTTGTTTAGCTCTGACTTGGTTTTGTGTGATGATGGGTGTTTCCTGAGGGTGGGTTCTATTTATGTATTTCACTGCAATTCTACTTCTGCACCCCATGCTTCCAGTTTGTTCAGCAGTGGGAAGCAAGGTTGTCCTGTGTGGCCATTTTTCTTTTATGGCAAATGATGAGGTGCCTTGTGAGAGCATATTATGTAGCACTGCTAGTTGGTTCTCTTCATGTGCTTAATGGCAAAATACAGTCTGAGGCCACAGGCAGGCTTGGAGATGGCTTTTGGTACTTTTTACCTTTTTGTTTTCACACCCATCTAATACTAAAGAATGAATTTGCAAACTAAGGGTTTTTTTTGCTGCTAAAAGAATCGTTTTTTTATTTGAGTGGGGGCTTCACGTTTCACAAACATCATTACATGTAGATGTACTATCTTTACATAGAGCAGAGTTACAGAGTATGAAGGAGAGGGTTTGTTTTGAATGTTTAGCATCCTAAGGGAGCTAGATGCATCTTCTCATCAATCTGAAAAGAATAAAGCCATAGGGATTTGACGTCTGACACATACATTTTGTTTTTTCCCTTTGATACTTGATCTTTGTTCTGGGACAGGTTCCTGGTGTGGGTAGGTAGCATAATAATTGTGGATCTCAGTTTTGTGCAGAAGAGGATGAAGTATTGAGTGCACTATTTCCTGGTTTTGAAGATGCTTATTTCCTTGGCACCTTCTGAATCATCAAGATGCCTAGTTTTCCATAGTTTTAACTGTTCTGTTTTTTAGAAAGTGCTGCTGTGTTCCCTAGGCAACTGCATTTGCAGCCCATCCACCCTGATGTACTTCTATGTGTGCTTAGCACTGGGCTCAAATCCTTGATCCTTCTCCAGGTAGTCTGGCCAGCACTAAGAAATAAAATTACATGATTGTTTATCACCAAGTAAATAGTAGTAGGTAAAAGCTAGAGCTAAGGTCAGTAAGGCGTATTAATAACTTAAAGGTTAAAAACAAAGAGGAAAAAAATAGTGTTGCATTCTGTTAACTTATCCACAAACCAGCCACGTGTAAATCCCAGGAATTGACTAAGTTTCAAGCTTCACTCTAAAGGAAACTCAAGCAGTGTTTTGCTGATATGTCTTCAGTTGCAGGACAAGATTTTAAGCATACCATCCCTGAACTACCATGCATGTATCCATTCAGTTTGGATTTGTGTGCCATGAGCTAGATCAGAGAGCTGATCCAGCTTAGAAGGGAAGTGTTCAAGATATTTTTCTTTGAGCTGGCTGAGTTCTTTTATCAGGGGTTGCAGAGCTAAGGGGTAAGAGGGGAAAGTGCCATGCAGTGGTTTATGGTTTGGGGGGGGAAACCTTAAACTCCTATTGCTGCCAGGACAATCCATTGTCAAGCTATGGCCTCACACATTTTCTGACATGGAAACACACAGTCAGAGGATACAAACTGCATTAGCTCTTTTCTGCTCTGCAGCTGTGGGAATGTTTTTAGAGTGAGTATAGTCATTCCAAACTTGTGCTAGCCTTGGTACCATTTACAGTGAAGCCACAGTGATGTGGGGCTTTGGCATGAGGTGCAA
Source organism: Hemiprocne comata (assembly GCA_020745705.1). Taxonomy (NCBI): domain Eukaryota; kingdom Metazoa; phylum Chordata; class Aves; order Apodiformes; family Apodidae; genus Hemiprocne; species Hemiprocne comata. Next base: position 10,319,155 of record CM036602.1, on the reverse strand, counting down.
CTCCCCCTCCAGGATTCCTAGGTATTTACTTCGGCAGGCGGGTCTGAGTTGCTGTGGCTTCACTGCTCTTTTAGCGGGATTAACTGCAGCACAGCTAGCTTGGAAGCTTCTCTGCATGCTGCTGTTAAGCCTCTAGAGCAGCTACGGGTGTTGTGGTGCTGTGAAATTATGACACATGCACTCGAACCATTGTGTGGTCCTGGATTAGATGCAACTAGTCTTTCTTTTCACTTATAAGTTAATTTCATTTTCCCATCCTGCTTTCAAATTAGCTCTATGACTTGATTCCATATTCCCAAAGAATGACTGTGGCAGCAGGAAGGGTGTAGGCAACAGGACAAGGAACAGTGTTGCTGTGCTGTCACTGAGTGCCAGTGAATTTGTGAGTAACTGTAAATATGTTAGTCTTCCTTACTCCCCATCGAGGTGAAATTTGAGGCAGTGAGAGGAGAAGTTTAGAAGAGGAGAAGAACAGGAAAATAAAGGGAATATTAATTTCAGGGGAAAAAAAAGGGGTGGGGACACAGAGATGAGAAAGGAGGTGAGGGAATGGAAGCAGTAGCTGAGGAGGGGGATGGTGGAACAGATGCCTAAAAGCTGGATCAAAGCAAGGCCAGGGATGCCATTGGCTGTAGAACCAAAGGTAGAAGTAAATGTGTGAAGTTTTTAGCAGAATGTGTGACCTCATTATGAGCCTTTGTAGCCCCGGGGAGTTCATTGCACCAGAAGATGCTGCTGCTGCAGGAGAGGGGTGCTGTAAGACAATGTCAGAAGGCCAGTGGTAGAAATAGCTACTCTTAGGTGGTGAGAGGGCTTGTTTCTGTAAGTCACAGCTGCTGTTCTTCTCTAAGGGATGAGATCTCTTTCAGATAACCCAAAGAGGAGGAGAATGGGGGCCTGCTGGTGAGGTGAGAGAAGCATAACACGAGGAGTAGTGTCCTCAATATCTCCCTGGTGTGCTCTTGGTACATGTTTCAGCGCATCCTCGTGTGCCTGCCCTTTTTCCTTAGTTATCCCTTGTCAGCAATTGTCTGTCCATGTCTTTCATCTTTCTCTGGCTTTGGCTCAGTTACTGATGACTTACTGGCTGGCCCTAAAAGAAGAGTAAGAGCCCTCTTAGTGCTCACCCTATGTTGAGATGCTGGCTAGGAAAGCAAGTGCTCTTGTTTGGGCCCAGCTGCTGTCTCCACTTGCCATCTACTATAGTAGCCCTCAGAGCAACTGGAAGTGTCTGAGCAGTTGAGCTCCTGGCTCTAATCTCTTTGCTCTAGTCTTTTCTTTGTTCCCAGGTAGAGCCTCAACAGCCTCTGGAGCATTGTGCTGGGTTTAGGAGATCTGAATAATCTAGTTTCCCTAGCAACAGCGGTCTCCTTAATCACAGAGATACAAGTCTACCTCTGTTATTAGTGTTGACTTGCATGGTGTATCTGACTACAGTATACTTTGCTTCTGTTGGAAAAAAATGGTAGAATAAAAGCAAAAAGGTCCTTCTGCCTTGGAGATAATGAAAATCTCCATAGGTAGATTTTAGTGCTGTATACAGCAGTAATGGAAAGAAGAGGGATTATAACTACTTTTAAGCTTTTTAATGTGTGAAGGATCCCTGGAGGTTACAGAAATAAAGTTTTAAATGCTGTGTGGAGCTTTATGTGTATAAATCTCATGGCAGTCTTGATTCATTCCTTCTTGAGATGTATTATTTTCATTTTTATGCATAGGGAGACAAAGGGATTCAAAGGTAGACTGAATCTTGCTGCAAAGTTAGGAATAAATCTCTTCTGAGCCCAAGTCTTCCACCTGCTCTTTCCTTCAGTTTCAGATAAAAGTTTTCCTGTGAAGTAGGAGACAGAACATGTTATGGAAGGTAGAAGTGTGAAGCCTGCTTTTTAGCAGGAGAAAGTGAGGAAAGTGAAAATACTGTCGTTCACTGTGAGCTTTTCTGCTTGTCTGCATTCACACCCCCATTAACAGAAGAGAAGCAAACTATGAATTTTGAAAGTGAGTGAAAGAAATATTCCTTCCTTAGTTTCTGCACAGCAACGTGGTCTTGTTACTACTGCATGTGTGCAGGAGAAACTGGTTTGGATAAGAGTAGTTTAAGAAGACTTCTGAAGGAAAAAGAACTGTTGCTTGATCAAAGGCATGGAGCCTACATAAGCGCTTAGTACTCATGTTCCTCCTTGGGTAATGCCAGTGTGAAATTGTCAATAATATCTTGCAGGCTTCTTGGGTTAGAAAGTTGCACAAGGGACAGCTGAATGGAAAACAGATATCTGCACTCCTTCACGGAAGTTAGGGTTTTTTGTTCATGGCTTTTTTGGTTTGTTTGTTTTTATATGGCATAAATAGTGCAGATGTGCAAAGGGGCACCCGTCCTCCTTACCACTTATAATTCTAGTTTCTGAAGTCAAAAGAGGCCCTTAACCTTCCAGCCAAACAGAAGACCATCCATCTTGTGTGTGAGGAAGGTATCTTTGCTTTTTCTTTTTAGAGTTTCCTGGCCTGTTTGGGTAGTGCAGGGTAGGTAGGGGCCATGCTGTCTTCTCTTCCATATTGTTTTAGCCAAAGAGCTTTTAGAAATTCCTGTATGAGATTTGTCTGTCTTGCAGGTGTTGTAGACATTATCCAACAGGAATATTTAAAAATCTCTTTTGTTTTATGACTGAGCATTCTTACTTCAACTCCCTTTCAAGCCTCTGTTTACCAAACCAACTTAATAGGGTGTCTTCTAAATGACTGGGGAGCTCTGGAAAACTCTAGCATGCATCTAGACAATGGTCCCTTCCAGAGAACATGTACCACCTTTCCTCCTCTCTGCCCCCAACCTCAGCCTTATTCCTGTGGTCTTGCACAATCTAATGTGTCTTTTGAGGAGCTCTGAGATCTAGAGCACAAGGTAATACCACAAGTGGGTAGGTGACATAAAACTCATTGACCTTGTTAAAATAATATTGCCATGGTCCTTCAGCAGCCTAAAGGCCTCGTATACAACTGTTATTTAGCTGGGTGGTATTTGGTATTTGAGCTGAGACAGAGGCTCATTTCTAAAGTGAGTTTATTGTTGGATTTTTAGTATATTGTTTGTGTAAATTCCCTAGACCAGCTCTCCCCCCTGAATAAGCCACATGGATCAAGTTTTATTCTGTTGCACACAAAGTTCACATCCTTTACTGGAATGAGTCATCCTTTAACTGAGTTTACTGTGAGGGAGGAAAGTGGGCTTTAAAATGTTACTCCTCCACCCTGCCTTAGTGATGTATAACAGGATTATTAGTATGCTTGGCAGCTTCTGCTTCTTATTTTCAGAGAACCTGGATACTTGTGAAAACAAATAAAAATTGGTTCTATTTGTGTTCAAATGTGAATTTAATGCATAATTTCAAATTTTGAATACAAAAAAAGGGGGTTTTTTGTGGCTTTGTCTTCCATAAGGCTCGCCTGCAACTGGTAAGGTGGATCTATCTTATCTTCCTGGGGTTAGTTTTCAGTTTTGGGAGAAGAATGGCATTTTGTGACTTGTAAATGAAAGAGGAGGAGGAACTCAACCCTTTTGTGTTCAGTGGCCCATACATAGCTACGACTGTGATGCACAGAACAGTTCTGGACATTGCCAGGTGAAAGCCCTTCACAGGTCCATGTAACTCGTGTGTAAGGTTGTCTCCAGCTTCGCTAAGGAAAAGTCTATGTGATGCAGTGCCACTGTCCTGAAAGCAAATTTTGGTCCTCTGTGTATTTCTTTGTGCAGAGAGGTAAAAGACCTTTTAACCTGTGGTAGAGGGAGCTGCTCAGTGTGTGTGTCTTCAATGTAGATTTCTTCAGAAACAGTCTCTGTATGCAGCTGCTAAAGATACCAGAACCAGTTCTACTACTCATCTTGCCCACAGAAATCTCATGCAGTAATTCTTAATTTCACTCTTCATATCACCATCCTTTTTTCTTTTGTTTTTTGGATTATTTTTTTTTGGGGTGGAGGGGTAAAATGGAGCAGTGTGGTGGTTTGTTCATTTGTTTAAGGAGTTATTCTCAAAATTGAGGAGAAGGGGCAGCCAACAGAAGAAGGGCCTCTTGGATTTTATTTTTGGCAGTAGGTCGGTTCACTTGACATGTAAGACCTTTCTTTCCTAGTCCTCTTGTTCCTAAGAGGTCTGGAAAGAATTATGTTTCTTCCCTGAGCTGTGTATTATCTACATGTGCTAAACGGGCAGGGGCATCATCTGTTCTTATTCTACAGAAAAAACAGGGCCTGTTACCCTAACCCACTGCATACCTAAACCCAGACTGCATAACTTTTATGGACCCTGCAAAAGGGTTTATTTTGATGTTTTTGAAGGAAAACTTGAGGGAAAGAGCTGTAAGTAAGTGAACACCAATTTTAGATATTAGACAGAACTTTACCTTTTAGGGCTTGGTATGAGTGAATGAATGTTTGGTGACAACAGGAGTTTAATTAAATTTGACACCTCCACTTGATCTGTGTTTAGGTATCACTGACTCTGGGTTTACTGATAAGTAATCATAATAGCTGGGCAGCAGGCAGTGCCTTGGTTGACCAGCCTGTCTCCTGTCCAGCTTGACTCTGATCAGACAGATTTTCCTCTGATGTTTTCCAGATGCTTCATTCAGTGGCACACCACCCAGCTATGCGTATGATGCAGACCGTGCTGAAGAACAGAGGAGACATCATGATATGATGCCCTATATTGATGACTCACCATCATCCTCACCTCATCTCAGTTCCAAGAGTCGGGGCAGCCGGGACACCCTATCTTCTGGGTCTCTGGAGTCTACAAAATCAGTGAGTCCTTTCCTGCCTTTTTGGAGTCAGCAAAGCCTTGCAGGTTTTCAAGGGGTAGACTGCTTTAGCAGGGAGCACAGACAGGGACTACCAGCACTGTAGGACAGATGACCTGACATGCTGTAGCAGTGCCTGATTGCTATTGTATACTTATAGGTAAATGGAGGCTTCTAGCTGATGCTGAGCCTAAACTTCAGGGATGAGTGTTGTGTTTATGATTTTTAAGCCTTGGTTTTTCACACTTTGTGAATTCTAGTGGCGAGAACTGGTGATTAATTGCTGTTGAGAGTGTCTCTAAATACCAGGTATTTTGGAAAGGAGACTCTGGAACAAAGAATCCTACATTATGATGTTCACACATCTGTGCATGTGGGTTGTCATTGCCTTTCATGAAGAAAGTAAGAGTTATTTTCAGGTGGGTTAAAGGCTTTGATAAAGCATTTACAATATCAGATCTGTTTCCTTCACCCCACAAAAGCAGAATCAGAGGAATTAAATCTGCCAGCTCTGGAGTGTGGTGACTTTGGGTGGGAGATGACCACTTCTTATAAAGAATTTGACTGTTCACTAAATAACTATATAATCAATTATGATGCATAAAAAGTTCAGAAGGGACCACGTAGCCTGACCTGTGGTTTGATGTGGACCTTCAGGCTATCTTGCTTTATTTTTGTTTCATGTTCAGTAGCATGGTTATAGCTTGGAACTTAAGTAAAATTTAGATTTTTTTTTTTTTTTTAAATTTTTTTTTTACAATAATCTTGGTAGAGAGTCTGCTACTTGCCTTGGTAAATAACTATTGACTCTTCTGTCTTCACAGTAAAAAATGTCATAGCTTCACCTTGAATTAATCTGTTTGACTTTCAACCTTTGTTTCTCTTTGTCCTTTTGCTTCCTAGATTGTAGAGCACTTCAATCCCAAGTTGCTTTTTTCTCTGAATATCTTTGTCATCTGCAAACTCTTGGTGTCCCCAGGTCATTCACAAAAATGCTTAATAGCACAAAGATAACTGTCACTTCCTTCCTATTGTATTTCTAAATGCGTAGCCAAACAACCTTGAATTCCCCCATTGCAAGTGACACTTTGAAATCTGTCATTTAAGTAATTTAACTTCTGTTGGCTTTATATTGTTCTGTCCTATTTAATTAAGATGTCACGGGAGAAGAATATGGATATTTTACAGATATTGGTGTACATGTAAAACAGCACCATCAGCTTTATCAGACAGTTTTATTTATCTTGCAACAAAATTATTTCAAGAGTCTGAGTTCCACAAGCTATTGCTACTTAGCATTCATTATATACATCCTTCTATCACTCTTTATTGGTCAGTGCCATATCATGTTTCCTTACTTTTTTCTAGGAATAATATTAGATTAAGAAGCCTACTTGAGACAGTATTCTTGTTCTTCTTATTTATAAAAGGGAATTGTCAAGTACATATATTATTGATATTTGCTCAGTTTTATTTTACTCTAAGGTACGGAATCTAGTTAGTGGCTTATGCTTCACTCTGTTAATTCTGAGATGCTTTTTTTCTCTCTCAAGATGAGAATTCTTGTGATATTTAAGAGACTTTTGAATGAAGAAATTATCATTAGTGAATTCGAATGCTCCACAAATGTTTTAATATTGGCTTGAGATTTCCAGGTTATGTTTCTCAGGATGAAGGAAAAATGCTATGTGCTGCATATGGCTGAGAGTAATCTTCAAAGAACCACTTGAATGGAGGCCTGGAAGACACGCTGCCCAATAATTTAATCTTGTTCTTTATTTGTTTGGATATTGCCTCATAATTATTTAACACTAGTTAATTTCAAAGTTACCCTTAATAATACTGGAAGACTGCCTTTTAAAAAATAATTTTCAACAAATTACTACTTTATTCTCTCTGACTACAAAAAGATGTTTAATGGCCTCCAAAAGAATGAGGTGTCCTGATATAGATTAGACTACTTCTGAAAATTTTAGATTATCTTTAGGACCAGAGTCTAGAAAATCAACAGTTAACTGTATGTAACAACACAGGCACTATATACACCAGCTTGACAAAATATTAAACTTGTGAAGTCATTAAGAAGTTAAGAAATTATTGTGGTTATCCAGCCTTACCTTTTAGGTATAGCTTTGTCTTGAATCTTTATTATATCTTTCAGTTGCCCAATCATATCCTTTTTTTTTTTTTTTAATGGGAGTCCTTCATTGTTCAGTGTAGATACTGAATAATACTCACTGGATTCCTTATTTTCTCTCTGAAGCTCCATGTACACCTTACTTACAGGAGACTGCAAACTCTTCCCTGAGTACAAAAGCACTCATTTCCTTTTGGCATGAACATGAACTCCAAATACAGTTGGAATGCTACACAGGTCTTAATTATCCTTGTAATATTCCTGTGAGATAAGAGGATGGTATGTTCACTAACCACAGGTAATCAAGGCAGACAGATTATAGGAGAAGCATCTGCTAATTTTGGGTGCTTAATGTAAGATGCGGCAAAACACAGTGCTGACTTAAACATGAAGAAAACTGCATTATAAAGTAAAATTCCTGCCATTTCACTTGCAACCAAGAGTTAATAACATTCTAGCCAGGCTCCCAGAAAATGGAAACATTGTAAACAATGGGGTTTTTTAATGTGATTCTAGGTAATTTGCTTAGCATCACATAGACGTAGCAGCATTCTGGTGATGTTTGTTCATCTGCCTTATCCATGAGACCAGTTTTCCTCTTGGAGGTTGAGTTGTTGCTATCTGAGCATTGAGGGCATTTTGCTTTGACTTACTTTGTGGGCTTGCTCTGGGCTTTGTATTTTTCTGCCAAGTGTTTGACTAAGTCCTTACATCTCTTCATAGCAGCTCTAGCCTTTGGTTGGATCAAGGTTCCACTCAGCCACCGTAGAGAGAGCGCAGAGTGGCAAAAGCAGTGTCTCTTTCTAAAAGAGAACGAAGGGATAGCTCCTGGGCTACTTGTGGAGGGGCTTCAAGTTGTTCCCTCAGTAAGCAGGGTGACCAACTTTCAGCATCTCATGTCTGTGTTCAGGAATGAGGGCTTCAACTGACTTCTAGAAAGTTTGTGGTGTTCTACACCATGTCGTTTGGGATCTACAATTGTTTGGGATCCCACCTACCACCTGCATAGAAGAAGGCTAAAAGATGCTAGCTAGCCTGTCTCTGAACTGTATCACTTCAGCCACCTCTTAATAATCTACCTGCTGTGTGTCCTTTGCACAAGCATCAGTTGCTCTCCACGGAGAGTGACAAAAGGTGCACCAGCATGAGTTTTGTCTGTGACCCAGAGAGGACATAATCAACATCAGCATTTGCAGTGTGGATCTCAGCATCCTCTGACTCATCATTTTTGTGGTAATGAGACCTTAACAAATGTTTGCATTAAGTAAGCTAGGTCATACCCCCTCTTCTGGCTCTTCCAGAACCTAGTGCTGAGCTGCTGACGCGTGTCCTGGCACAAAGCCAGTGCTTTTGCCAAACTTTGACTGTTACTCTGAAGCAAGCCTACAGGGAAAGAAGGAAAAAGGAGAAATAGGTTTCCCAAATGCTTAAGTTGTTTGTTTACTTAACTTGAAGTGATTTCATTTTCCTGAACCTTGCTTTCTGTAACAGTTGAACTGTTCTGATTGAACTTTCAAGAAATTCTGGAAACTTGCCTTGGAAAATGTCAGCCCAAATGAGTGCCAAATAAGACAGTGCTGGTGGCTTCAGAAGGTGTCAGTGGTTGTAATAGTAGTGATAATTCACTCCCAGAGAGAGAATGTGCCTGTTTTTCCCATAAAGCTAGGATGAAAAGTGGAGAAGATACCTGGATAGTTAGAGGAGGACAGAGGGGGAGACTGCTACAGTATTCTGGGGGCCCAGGAAAGTGTTGGGACAGCTGGAAAAGTTAGTGACTGACACCCTTCACTAGAGAAGTGTTGTTGCCAAGAGTTTTGGAGTGGGTAGCTTGCAGCTTGGAGGCCAAAGATACTGAGAGAGGATGGGAAGCTTCAGTCATTATAGTCCTATTGCTGCTACTCGTGTGGAGAAGGGATTACAGTGATGGGGAGAGTAGAAATAAGAAAAGCCTTTCAAGATTTGCTTGCCAACAAAGCCAGGCTCAAAAAAACGTGTTTGGAGCTGAGGGTGTGGGGCTCTGTGGAGCTGGGCACAGGGCAGCCAGTGGAGAGGTAAGGCTGGTTCCACCCCCCAGGAAGGGAGGGTGGGGGGGTCACTTCTCCAGCTTCTTTATGTATCACACCCAGGGAGGCTGGAGTGCTAAAGGTGAGTGACTCCTACCTTCTGTTGTGTTTGGAGGGAAGTTGGATGATACTCAGAGACTTCCCAGTAGGATTTATCATCTTCTCTTTTCTGCCCTGCACTCCATGGTTGGCACAGCATAGGCAGCCATCGCCAGTGCTCAGACCAGATCCTTTTGTTCTCAGTATCTGCCAGCCATGTGGAAAGCAGGGCTGTGGAAGAGCAGGTGAGGCTTTTCTCCTAGCTTGGTCCCAAGGGGGTTCAGACAAGTTGACCTCTGAAGCTGCATCAATAAATGGGATTACTGCTCTGCTTGATACTACTTTTGCTAGCTTGTTCTTCCCTCTCTAGCATTTCCAAATCCTTCTCCTTTCTTCCTCTCAGTATTTGGCTTTGTTTGTTTTTGTTTTACTGTTGCTTTCCCCTCACCACCCACAACAGATGCAACTTTTCCTTTTTCTTCTCCAACTCTTTACTCCTTAAGGGCTCTGCCTGGATGTACAGCCCTTCCTGAGGAGAGCTGGCACACCACTACTGATGTTATAAATAATGTTGGCTCCTCTCCCTGCTCCTTCCCCTCCCTGCATGGAGCAGGATTGGCTTGATTACAGAATTTGCCCTGTTTAATATCACCAAGACAATGAGACACCTCCAGCCTGTTTAGCAGAAGCCTTCAAAGATATTTACACTTTAAAAATTGAAATGAGTATTTTTTCTCTTTCATAGGCTGTCAGCTTCTCTATGAGATTCTGAGCTGTCCTTACAGGAAACCTCCCTTTGAGCACATTGATTGCGCAGCATATGAGCACACTGTTCCAAGGAAGGTCTCAGAGTTAAAATGCCTTTTATACACCCACTTTGAATCACTGAGTCTCTTCACAGAGCTAGCAGCAACCACTTTACAAAATCTTATATGTTGTGGTTTCTGGATTCTTGATCTATATTCTTCTAGCATTTGCAAGAAAACAATCATTGCTGTTAATTTAAACAACAACCAGAAAGTCTTGAGTTCTTTAAACAGAATCAGGAAGAGCTGAATCTGCCTGATCCTTGGAGCTGGTGAATCTCAGGCTTGCAGTAATTGAATACAACATGCGATGCCAGCCTGGTTAGTAAACTAAAGCATTTAGGCTGACAAGCTGTAAACACATTCAGAACAGCCATGGCTTAGGGCCAGTGTATGCACACTCTCTAATATCTTCAGTGCCTCTAACTACTCTGACTGGCCTTGGTTCAGGTCGCAAGATTGCACTTATGACAGTGACTCAATCTTTTGGTTGTTCAATCTTCGGAATAGCAAGAAGCACCACCCAGTTAAGATGAAAACACCGGAACCTTATAGGCATGAGACACCTGTGAAACTTGCTTTATATTTCTTCTTTCCACCTTCCTTTTTTTTGTTGTTGTTTTTGTTTGTTTTTGTTTTTGTTTGTAATTTAAAAGTAGTTCGTGAGGAGTGGGAATAAAGTGCTGATTTCTTGGTTACTTATTCAGAACTGGCTGGATGTTGGATCCTCACAGCTCCCATGGCAGACAGACAGGAATGCTCTGGCTGCTGCCACGTGATAGTCTTGTAAGATAGATTTATTCTGAAATTACTGGGTAAAGAGGTAGCCAAAAGATGGAAGGGCAATGGAGAAAGGCTAGAAATGGATGCTGGCATCAAAGAATTAGTAACAGAGTCAGAACATGAAATACTGGTCAGACTTGTACTAGTGAAAAACAGGCTAACCAAGCTGGGTAGGAAGCATGGGATGGACTGCTGACCACCTGGCACTCCCTGCTGAGAGGTTAGGATTTGCCAGTACAGGCTGCTCCCACATCCTGCTGGGAACATCCCATCTGCACTTTGGTTAATAGTATATGTTCCCCTAGCTAATGTGGTCTGGTAGATGTGGTACCAGCTCCTCCCCTTACCACAAGCAGCTCAAAGATTTCTGACTGCTTCCTTCTTGCCAGGTAGGGGAAAGGAGTCCTCAGCCTTGGCAGGTCTCCCTGGACCAGTGGGGAGATTGATATCTATGCCCAGGATGTTCCCTCTCTTACCTGCCCTTCTGCCTGGAGTGCAGGAACAGAGCAGACAGTGAGGCTATTGTCACAGGATTGCTCTTTGTTTCCCTTTTTGTCAGATAAGGGCAAAGTAGAAAATGCCCTTGGCACTGAATGCATCCCATATTCCCATATTGGCATGCAGTATTGGTGTGCTGTAAGGGGAGAGTGGAAGGACAGTATTGCAGTATCATTGCTTGCTAATTGCTCTTTCTTGTTTTGGGTGAGCAGGTGAGCCTGTTCCCAATTCTGTAAGTGAGGTATGTTGTAATACAGTGAACTTGCTCCTCTTCTTCTTGATGTTGGCACCAGCTCCCAGCAAATTTCTCAGTCCTGGAGTATGTTTCATAACAAGTGCAATTTAAAAAGCACCCTGAAGCTGAAGAAGCACAGGAGCTGTTTTCCAGATGTTCAGCTAGCAGCAAGAGATGCTGCTCAATGTGGCCCCAGATGACATTGTCAGAAAAGGCCTCCCTCAGCAGGAAACTCTTGTCAGGCCACTGGCTCTCAGGAGGAAATACAGAGAGGCAGCACAATGCAGAGAGCAGCTCCATGGTTGCTCTATAGATCCCTGACACAGTAGGAGCAGCAGGAGGTCATCTTTTCACATACAAGGAATCTGTATGTAAATTTGAGGTACTGCATTGGAAACCTTGTAATGTGCTATGTGATTATTGGATAAACTCCCTTGAGGGTTTCTTAAGCAACTGCTGTGCTGTAGCTTAGAGCAGGCAGGCCCTGCCCTGGCTGGCTGCATCAGAGGCTGGAGTTTTGGAAGCATCACGCTTCGAAAATACTCCTATTATAAAGCATTAGGACAATACCACAGACTCTGCAAAGTGACCTTGTGGTAATGGCCAGGAAGGAAGGGCTCTAGTGTGTCCTGGGAGATGTTTGTCTCTCTGAAAGCGCATCTCTTTTAAAGAGAGGAAATTAACATTCAGGCAGAAAATGCTGTCTCTGTCAGCTGACGATGCCCAGCAAGAACTGGCTTGTAAATTAAAGCTTTTATTTGTGAAGAGGAAAACTGTTCTCAGTACTACAAGGAAAACTGTTGTGCCACTGTCATGATGGGGAAGTTTGAAGCATTTAAATAACTTGTCATTGTGTGCTGCTCTTCACAGATGTTACAGACATACCCAGCTGGTTTTTAAGTCCTCACCTCCTCCAAGAGAACCTGCTAAAGATAATTATAGTGCTGTGTCAATATTGACTAGTTACCTCATCCTCAGCAGTGGGGACTTTGGAGCACTGTTAGTTTTTCTCAATGCTTCTTTGTGAAGCTGCATTTTTCTTTTGTAAGTGTTGTGAGAAATCTTTGGACAGCAAGAGGTATTGTGTTTTTCTTGCACCAGGGCTGCTGGGAGCTTCACACAGACAGCTACATCCCTGCCTTTTCAGATGAAGGCAATCTTTGTTGAACATCTTGGGGCTGTCTATCTTGATTATGTGTATGTACCATGCCTTACAGAATGGTCCATGAGGTGCACATCCAGGCACTACGGGTACAGAAAGCATAAGGAATGTTCATAACATGGTTGCACATTTCTGATTGAGCTCTAACAGGCAGTCACACGGGTGCTCTGTAGATGCACAAAATCTGTCGCAGTGTTCTTTTTATCATGTAGTTTGTCATGGGTTTTTTTCTGAAGTCTTCTGAACACAACTGCTGAATTACAAATTCTTAGCTTCTTTGAGATGCCCTTTCAAGATTTTAAAAGGCACTGTGCTTCTTACTGAACCTCACTGAAGGGTGGGATGCAAAGACAAGTTCTTCCCATGTAGTACCTGATGTGTGTGTAAATTTTACTCATTTCCTTAGAACAGCTTCTGTCTGCCACTTTTATTTAGGAGGTGATGGTGGTATTTGACACCTCACAAAATCTTTATAAAGCAGTTGCTGCAAGGTCTTTTAGCCTAGAAAATGTCTTGTGAAATGGATGTGTTAAAAAATCAGGATGGTTACTGATGAGACTGAATCCAGAAATATCTGGGAGCGTGAGGATCAGTTTCTTGTGTTATGTGTAGGCTCAAAGTCACACTCAGAATATGATAGTTACTGTAAGCTTACCTATAGGCATAGGACCTTAAACTAAATTGAGCTTTTTTTGTCAGCTATAGAAGGGCTTTATATTCAGCTAATAGAGTGGAGCATACTGCTGTGTTTTCTGATCCCCCTGCTGCTGAAATCAATAGCTGAATATTCCTCTGGGTTTTAACAGGAGGAGGATGGAGCCCCAAACAACATACCCAAAGCCCTTTAAAAGTATCTACCCTTTCAGATCCAACTACTGACTCAATTTTCAGAGACATTTAACAACATTAAAAGGTTGCAAGACTTGTAAAAAGTCATTTCTGTGAATAACAGAAATAAAAAGAACTGGAGATGAGATTCTGTAACTGAGGGGTGTTTCTCATTATTTATAACCTTCATTGTTCAGCCACATATTTTTCAGAGTTTATGGAAATACTCAATTTCACTTTATCAGGTTAAACATTTTTCAGGTAACAGGTTTGAGAGGAAGGATAATTGAAATTCAACAGCAGAGATTTCTTCTCTCAACACTTGATGTTAGTTTTCCCTTGATGTATACATTTGCCCATGAATGCTGTTGTTTGGTTGGTTGTTTTTTCTGTTCCTGTTGTTTTGGTTCTTCATGGAATCCCAGTAAGAAAATCAGCATGTGTGTTCCAAGCAGTGCTGATTATTCCATCCTCTAACTAAAAATAGACAGTGTGCAAACTAGCACTGAAAAATAATTTAGTGCATAGTAGAGAATGCAAGAGAGAGCAGCCATCTTAACAGCCATGTCGGGCTGTGACTGCCTATATTCATGCACATCTGTGTAGATGCAGGGGAAGTGATCCTCTCTGATAGACAAACATGGCTTTGGAGTAAGATCACAGAGACCTCTCATAGGAAGAGGGAGTGAACTGTGTATTATCAAGGGTCCTTAAGATTTTTTTAGGAGCATAAATTCTGAATTTCTAAGTTCTGTGTTCTGTATTTTGTGAAGAAGTCAGGGCACCCAACTGAGGCACCAAAGTTGGATGACTAAAGCCAGCACTTGCAAATAATAAGTGACATCAGTTGCTGGCAAATAAAATTTTTCTTTAACATTTTATGTTTGTGTGTTTCTAGAAACACAACACTTAGTACAGATGGGTTTTTTGTTTGTTTGCTTTACTCTGAAAGCAAACCAAAAACCCCAAGTATGCTGTGATCAGCTGAATGATACCTTTTACTCTCCATCCTCATTCTTGTTTTTTTCTTTCTTCACCCTCCTCTTTTCTTTCTTTTCCTTTGCTTTTTCTTTTTATCATTTTCATTTTTCTCCTTAACTTCTTTGTAGAGTGAACCAGACCTGGAGAAAGGCCTGGAGATGAGAAAATGGGTCCTGTCAGGAATCCTAGCCAGTGAGGAGACCTACCTGAGCCACCTGGAGGCTCTGCTGCTGGTAAGTGCTGGTGGCAGATATAATATCAAACATGGATACTTGAATTTTCACTGCTGCATCCATCCAAAATTTCCCAGAACTTCACACACCATAGGCTAAAGGGTGCAAAGGTACCTGTTACTCCTTCAATAGAGAGGCTTAAAGAAAGGACTGGATACAGCACAAGCAGTGAGTTATTAGTGAGGTAGCATTCAGTACCCTGTGCTAATTATTAGACACCTTGCTGTACTGTTGGACAAAGATTCAGGAAATGGAGTGCAAAGGGATTTTAATTGCACCATTAATGTCCTGGGAAAATTCACCTACTGGGGTGGCTGATCCCTATGAGAGAACTTATTCATGTCTAGCTTTCAGGAGTTGTGTGAATGCAAATATCATTTATTAATAGGATGAAAAGCAGCTCTCTGGAGGGATGTGTTGTCATGTGGCAAGGGTGAAAGTACTTGGTTTGCATGATAACAATTTCCTTCATTGCTCATTTCAGCCTATGAAGCCTTTGAAAGCAGCTGCCACCACCTCTCAGCCTGTGCTGACTGGTCAGCAGATTGAGACAATATTCTTCAAAGTGCCTGAGCTCTACGAGATCCACAAAGAGTTCTATGATGGGCTCTTTCCCCGAGTGCAGCAGTGGAGTCACCAGCAACGTGTAGGGGACCTCTTCCAAAAGCTGGTGAGTTAGTTTCCATCACCAAAGTTTCTGTTACCTCTCCTTGATCCTGCAGGTGCTGGTACGACTCCCTTTGGTGACTGCTGAAGGGATGAGAGCCCGTAGCTGGCTTAGATGGGAGGCTTCTAGCCTTGCCACTGCAGTGAAGGGCCTACAGCAAAAGGGGTTGTTTCCATACCTTTAACTAAAGACTCCAGCAAGCTATGCTACTAATACAAATGCAATTTCACAGAAATGTTGAATCTCCAGGGGGTCTGACTTGTTGTCAAACCATTTGCTTTAGAGGAAAACAGGAGAATGGCAGTGTTAGAAAGGGTACTTTTTAACACTGACAGCCAAGTGTTTCTCAGGGTGGCTGAACTCCCTCACACATACTTCCTTCTTTCTGTGGTGCTTTGGTCTATCTTGTGCTGATTTTCTCTGATTTGTGGTCGTCACCTTTGGCTTTGCTTTTCTACCACCATCCTGGCCTTGATATTCCCCTGCTGCTTTGCTGTTGCAGTCATCTTACTGCTAAGAATCCTCCAAGCAACCTCAACAAAATTCTCTGAGTGCACAACAGGACAAAGACATACACAGCATATTCCTGAGGCTGAATTAAAATTGCTGAGTTTCTGAGCCAGATGACAAATTGTTTGCATTCTAGGAGATTCCTTTGGCCCCTTTAGCCTCTCCCCAACATGTGCAGAGAGCAAAGGATTAAAGGAGCTGGTTTTTCCTTTTTAGAAAAGAAAAGAATCTCTGCATTCCTGAGGTGCCTCTGATTCTCAGGGTAGGAGTGACATTCCTAGGAAGGGTTTATTGGATGGGGAGTGTGCTTTACCAGGATCACTCAATTGTTAGCAGCTGTGTAGTCCAGCTCCAGCCCCATCATCCCCTGTGTAGCAGGGGGAGATGGGCCTGGAAGATGGTGTTTTCCATGTACACCAGCAGCTCAAAATCAAACTATGAGAATCTGCTTTTCACTGCCAGCATGTTTTAGGCAGGAGGGGTCAAGTTGGTGCCTTGCTGAGTAGTTCATGGTATGCAATTTGAGCAGCTGGTTTAGGAGGACAAAACCACCTGATGCTGGTAGCTAAAGGAAAGATACAGAAGGCTGCTGAAAGTGGAAGCCTAACAAACTGCCTTGGAAGTGTAGTGCAGCAATGAAGATAGCACTAATTGAAGACCTGAATATATTCTTTACTGCTGCTGGCTGCCAAGCAAGCTTTGACTCACCATACAGCTACTCAGGCCTTTCTTTGAGACTATTGCTTGCTGATGGTGATCACAAGTGCAGGAGTTAAGCCCTTCTGGCTCTCTTCCTTTATGTTCCCCTGATTTTTCTGTGTTTGTAGCAGAACCATTGAGTTTGTTGGAGCAGTATTGGAAGCAAAGGAGCAAATTTCCCTAGTGCAGGAAGCTTTGAGCTAGCTTAGCAGTCATCAGGTGGTTGGGTGCAGTATCAGTGGGAATTGCAAGCACTTGCTGGATGAGATAAAGCTAATAATTCTTGGCAGGCAGTGGGAAGAAGCTAGATGAGAGAGACAACAAGAACATCAGGCCTTATATGACATCTATACAGGATGTATATGAAATCTTTTGGAGCAGACTGTTTACTTTTGATCACATCATGCAATCTGATGATAAACACTGGAATCCTTGTTGTTATCCTGATGTCCCTGGGGACATTAGTTTTCTTTAATATCATGCAAAACAATGCACCGTAGATTGAAGTTATAGATAGTACTTGCAAGGAGTTTTAGAATGTCATGTGGTCTGGCACAAAGTACGAGCCATTTGCAACATCAGTGACTGTTATTCCACCTTTTTCCTGTTGAAACTAAGGAAAAGAAAAAAGAAAAGACACTAGGCATGTGGGAGTGAAATATGCTTCCCATTTTTGAGGAATATTTTGTATGTATTTTTTATAACTGGAAAGGAAGAAATATTTAGCAAATATCACAGCCAAATACCAAAGCCAATTATTTCTACTAAAGCTTGTTTAATTTTCAGTGTGTTCTTTTTAATTGAAAAAGATAAAACTTAAACCAGCATGAAAACCGTATGTGAGCATTATTGCTTTGATTGGAAGCTCAGTTTTTAATGGAAAAGGGGTTTTCATGATGACAGAGAGACTGTTCAGGAGTGCCAGGAAATGAAAGAGCCACACAGGAATGGAGGAACTTTAAAGTTCTGCCACGTTAGTTGGCATCATCCAAACCTGAATGTCATAAGCCCTGCAAATGATCAGTTATTCTGACAGCATCTTCTTCACAGAATTGTGCCCCAGTGGCAAATACAGATTTTATTCTCTCCATGCTGCTGAGGCCAGGTCATCCCTGGCATTACTGAGTGCAGTTGCCTTCAGCTTCAGTCATAACCATCATAACCATGTTATTTTGTATGAGGGTTGAGATTGGTTCTTCAGTAAAATGTGCCTTAGGAAATAGCTCGCTGTTTCTTACCCTCTGTTAGCTACAAATATTTGTACAGGGAATGTTCTCCTGAGAGCAGCTTTTTCTCTTCCATCTCTTGCACAAAGCTCCATAAAGAATGGGGAACACAGTGATTATGAGAGAGCAGGAGAGCAAAAGAGCACTGTCTGTGGGAATGTTAACTGCTCTGCCTGTTGCACATCTTGGGCAGAAGTGTCAGGGAAGTGGCAGAAATACTAAGGTAAGTGCAAGCAAGCTCTTCTGGTTAACAAACTTCTTAACAGAGCCTTTTACAGCACTCCACCTGTTGGCTCTCTACTGACCATGCACTTGCAAGCATGTTTAAGCTGCTGAGGTGTTCACAGCACAGCCTCTGCAGCTCTGCAACACAAAACCAGCTCTGCAATCCAGACAAGCCTGGAAGCTGCCCAGGGATTTCCTGAGCTGGATCTTACATTCTCTGGCATGGATATGGCTGCAATTCCTAAGTCAGCAAATGGTATAGTGCTAAGACTTGGTGATAGTAATCACTGCTTATTACTGCACTCTGAGGCCTGCTCCATCTTCTTCTGGACCAATTGCATCCTCCTTCTGCTGGAAAAACTGCCATTTTCCTTCACCTAGTCCTATAGTTACTGCCTTCCAAACACAGATTGTGTGCTAGATGTCTCTTGTATTTTCAGGACTCTGTTGCCCTTATAACGATGTTCACAAATGCAGATATGGGTTGATATCTGGGTTTGATTTAGTGTGTCCATCACTCAGAAGCCAACAAGTAGCTTTACTGGGGTCACATTTGAGCTGTTGGGCTGAATCATTCCTGTCTGATTCAAATTTTGTGGCAAAAAGCCAGCAGTTACATCAATGAGCTAAAATATTAATAGATACTAATCTTGCAGTTCAGAAGGGAAACATAGATGGCAGTAATAAGAATGTGTCATTCTTGCAGGCTTCCACATCCTTCACAAGTGAACTTG
The DNA here is from genome assembly GCA_020745705.1 of Hemiprocne comata. Classification (NCBI taxonomy): domain Eukaryota; kingdom Metazoa; phylum Chordata; class Aves; order Apodiformes; family Apodidae; genus Hemiprocne; species Hemiprocne comata. The sequence continues at coordinate 10,300,538 of CM036602.1, read as the reverse complement.
TTCAGTTTAGATGGAAAGGGGTGCATAGGAGCTCCTGTGCTGGTTAAGCAAAGCTAACAGGTCAGAGATATTTTTCTGGGCCTGCTCAGCATTCCCTGCAATTCTTTGGCATGAAGGAACATGACCTGATCATTAGATACTGAGGCCATCCCAAACTGTCTTTTTTTCTCAGCATTTATTTTATTTTGTTTTGCTTCCTGCAGGCCAGCCAGCTGGGAGTGTACCGGGCCTTTGTGGATAACTATGAAGTTGCTATGGAGACAGCAGAGAAATGTTGCCAAGCCAATGCTCAGTTTGCTGAAATATCTGAGGTAATGTCATGGTATTCAGACACAGGAGCTGTCTGGATCTGACTAATACCCTGCCATGTCACTCCTGTCTATCCTCCAAGTGTCTTTGCAGCACTGACTTCTGAAGGAGTTGTGAGCTCCCATAGACTCACTGCTTCAGCTCATATTCTTACAGTGATTTATACTCTGGGCATAGCCTTCATGTGCAGTCCCCATCCAGGGAATCTTGTAAAAACTGGCATTACTTTGAACTTCTCAGCTCTGTGCCACCTTCATGCATTTCTAGAAGGGGAAGCTGTATTTGAACTTTTCAAATAATTCTCTTGCTAGTGATGATGCTGATCGTGGTATATAAAGGCATCCTTAATGGCTTGCATCATGGCTGTCAGGGAAATTGCAGGCTTCACTGGCACGGAGAGGAGGAGAGGGTAGCTCTGTTTAAAGTGAGTCAAGCATAAAGTGTAATATTTTTCATTGGACTGCTCAGATTTCCTCTCTAAGAGGAGTACATGGAATACTTTTTCAGACTTCCCAGGCCACCAGCTCTGCCTACAGTTCACGGTCTTACTGACTTTTTGTGTTGTGATGGTTATACCTTGAACAATTCAGTTGCCAAGAAAAGATGAACTTCCTATATCCATCTTTAAAAACAAGCAGATAATCAGAACTGAATAATACTGGGGGTGTTTATTGCTCTGAAAAAACTCCTGAGTACATGCAATATTGCATTTCCCTTTAGATTTGTATGATAGAGGTAAAATAAAGCATGCTCCCTCTGTGAAATGAGGGAAGCCAGGCTGGCCTTTTGGGACCTGCTGTACTACTCATCAGAGTGTCTTCTATTCTCTCCTTTCCTGAGGATTTCCATCAGGTTCTTGTCCTTTGCCTGACCACTCCTATGCTCTAGTGGTGTCAGCTCATTAGTAAACTGGCTTCCTCTGTGTTTAATTTTCTTTCAGTACTAAAATACATTCCTTGGGCTTTCCCATTTATTGATAGTGATATGTATAGATAGTCCCTAGAAGACAGAATAGACATTAAGGCCCCAGGGCCCTGGTCTCTGTGTAAATGTGATCCCCAGTTTTGCTGTTTTCCGAAGGATAATTCTGAAATCGTGCAAGGACCTACTGTATTTGGAATGATGGTGATGATACTTTTGCATCTGTGTCCTGGGGAGGATTTCAGAGCTCAGCACAGTAATGTGTGTAGCTTCACAGCCCATGTGCAAAGAGTAGAGTCACAAGCATTGTTCCTTTCCTGCCATGAAAGAGAGCTGACTTGTCCAAGGTCACCCAGCTCTGAGAACAGATATAAGGAAGTATAACCTGAGGGTACTGAATCCCAATCCTGTACTTTATTTATTGGTGCTGTACATGTGCTGTGGTACCTTTATGGGCTCGTCTGTCTCCTGCAGGTGATTTAAAAGCTCCACCATCCCTGTTGCTATGGGTGGTTCCCTGCTTTGATGCATCTCTATTGACATGCACTCCTAAGAAAATTACTTCATATTTAAGATGGGTGGTGCCTGTGACAGGGCAATGGTGGGTTCACCAAGAAGGCAAGTGCATTTTTCCATCACTGATTTGAACTGTGACAGGGCTGTCCCCCATTCACTCTTAAGCCCTCCCTTGGAGGAGCAAATAGTCTCTTGCATTCCCATGTATTATTTCAAGGTGACTGACTGTCTGCTACATGGGTTTTCTTTTTGTTTTTTTTTTTTTAGAATCTAAAGGCTAGAAGCACAAAGGAATCTAAAGACCAGACGACAAAAAATTCTTTGGAAAGTGAGTGATCCATGCAGAGGAGACTGTGGTTTGTCAGGACTGTGGGGGCTGTTGCCAAACATCCACTCTCCCTTTTTCTTTTTAAATGCTGGAAGGTTATGGAGTCTCTACTGGTTCTACCTGGGAAATCAATTCCCTTTTGCTAAGTAGCAGAGCTTGTGCATAGTAAGCTGCATGCATGCATGGGGAAACCCCTGCCCAGCTTAAAACCTCATCAGTCCCTTTGGACAAAACCAGGCCAGCCAAAGGACTGCTGTGATTTTAAGAGAACATCTGCTACCCAGTGATAGCACAAATACAATCCTAGCAGTTATTGTTGTATGAGTTTTGCCCCATGGTAGTATCTAGAAAGCCTGGTCAAGATCAGGTTCCATGGTCCTTGTCTCTATGCACGTAAGTAAAGACAATCCATGTTACAAGAAGTTTCCATAGTTGCTAATATAAAAGCCAGTCCCCTTCCTCTTTTGGCCTGTTACCAGGATTTGGAAGCACTCAAATTGTCATGCTGAACTCCAGAGGGAGGGATGCACTGCCAACCTTTTGGGGACCTCCTTGGCAGCTTTAAGAGTGTGAGGCCTGATTCTGACATGTGGGACCAGTCAGGTTGCCAGGGAATTGTTGGAATGATGCCATGCTGTGTGCAGTTGTTCTGTACTACCTTGTGTGCTCCTCATCCATTGTCTGGCAGGGCATGCTCACAAGTGGGCATCTGCTTGCTGTGGAGCATGTTTTTTCCCTCTGTGTGCTCATGTGTGTTTTATTGGCTGTGCAGCACATTAACCTTAGGGAAGGGAATTTTCCAGTAGCTCATTGGTTAATAAACCTGTGCCTGCACATTCAGTTGCATTGGACAAGTTGCTCTGTAGGGGCTGTATTTAGGTACCTCTTCCTTATGTTCCTGCTGCTTTTTTTTCACAGCTTTATTATACAAGCCAGTGGATCGAGTGACTCGCAGCACACTTGTTCTGCATGTAAGTATCTGCAGGGTAGCTGTCAAACTTCAGACCCTGTTCCTATTTTATTCACCTGTCAAATTTCACATGGAGCTACAGGACTGTGGAAGTAAACCTGTCATGCTACATAACAGCCTCTTCCTTTTACACTAAGGGGAGGGAGCCTATTGGTAGGACCCTGCTACCTCTTCAGTTGTGTTACCAACAAGTGCAGAGTTTTCCTCTGGAGATAAAGCCTTACTCTAATCTGTAAGACAAGGCTGGAGCATCTTGTCAGACCTCTGCTTTCCAGTGCTGCTGATGGTTCTGTTCTCTGTGTTCCTGGTGTCAGGATTTGCTCAAGCACACTCCAGTGAGCCACCCTGATCATCCACTCCTGCAGGATGCTCTGCGGATCTCGCAGAACTTCCTCTCCAGCATCAATGAGGAGATCACTCCTCGTCGTCAGTCCATGACTGTAAAGAAGGGGGAGGTGAGTCTTCCTGCTCTCCCTATTTTCTCAGTTTCTAAATACTGGTGGTGCCTTTTCTGTAGAGTGGACTAGGAAGTTAGTGCTATTAATTAGTTTGTTGCTAAGATACAGTTTATGCTGTGTCCTTGTACTTTAAAGGAGGTGGTGCAGCTTCTCTCTGTTTTCTGTTCAGAAAACAGTTTGGAAACCCAGAGGAAAAGTATGATCAGAGTTTTGTCCTTAGCATTGTTATAATCATTTGTCATATGTAATTTCTATGATGCATATTGCTATACACTAACTGCATTTGTATTTTACTTGCAAAGAGAAATGAATAGGAAACCTGGGAGGAGAAGAAGGTGAGGAAACATCAGAAATCATGAAAGATTAGGAAAAGCTGTTTTCCAGAATCTTCGTTCTCTCCATGAAACATTTTTTTGCATCCTTATTTTTAAAGAACAATGTTGAACATGAGACTTGGAGGCAAAACAAATGGAATGGGTTGGGAAAGCTAAGGGAGGTGATTGACTTGTAAGGTGTAATATAACTATTGTCAGCTCTGCTAAGAGCAGGACTTCACTCAGGAAGTTCTAAAGTGTGCAGTTCCTTTACCTGCACGCAGTGTTGTGCAAGGAGGGCATAGAGCTACACAATAGTGAAGTCCTGCATGCCTCAGTGGGCTTGAATTCATCTACCTCGTAAATTCATTACAAAGCAATTCACTCCTTCCTGGTGAGGAGAGGCCAGGACTGACAGAAGTATTACGAGAGAGAAGAATGTAGGAGATTGCACAAAAGAGAATTGCAGCTCAGATATTGTGGCAGCATGCCAGAGACACTGGCTGATCAAAAGTGACCCAAATTACCCTGTACAAAAACCATCTCTTACAAAGCCCAGGAGATTGTTAAGATACCATGAGCCTTCATGATGTATTTCCAAATCCTGTCAGCTAAACATGCTTGCTTTTAGCTGTTAAACTGATATTCAGCTGACAAAGATTTGCTAGAAGCTGCAGTACTGGGAATTTGGTGCACTTTGTCCTGCAGGTCCTGCTCATTGTCTCATTTTGTCAACTGAAGAAGTCTGCAGCTGAGAAGAGAAGAGGAGGGGCTGGGCAATTGGAGGCTGAGGTAGAGGATGAGACATCAGTCACCAGGGCCTCAGTGATAGTAGATGGGCTCGTTAAAGTGGATGCTGATAGAGTTATAGCAGAAATCACAGGCTAGCCTGCCCCCTCGCAGGGGAGGGAGCATTTTGTCTTCTCTGGTTGTCTGTCAGCATCTCAATGAGGGATGGAGGCTTTGAAAGTGTCATGCAGAATCCTAATGAGGTGCCAGAGCCCAGGCAGAGGGGCAGGCTCAGGAGGAGGATCCCAGTGATCTCCTTTTGGAGTGATGTATTTGTCAGATCTTAGAAAGCAGGAAGGGGAGGCTTGTGAGTAGGTATGTTCACACTCTGCATAGTAATCCAGAGACACAAGTCTGCTCCCAGCTACTCCGTGTGGGTTAGTGATGGCTGCTCCTTCCTACAAGCTACTCAGCTTGGGGTCATAGCTGGGTTTTGTTTATGCCTGTAAATCTTTGCTTTTCCACTTATCCTTTCCTCCTACTTGCCTCGCTTGTGCTTCCCCTAGGGTGACAGGACAGTGTGCAGTTTACATCTCCTAATTGACTGCTCTCAATGCATAATGCATTTTTTATTTTAATGAATCACCAGCTTGCTTTGATGACTTTTTTCATTATTTGTCTTCCTCCCATTGAAATTTCCTTGGTCAAAAGGAAGGAGGGAAAACAGCCCTTTCCCCTCATGTATTGCTTAGGTGCTGATCTCAGTTATCTTTTTTCCCCAGTCCTTGCCTTTTATGTGGAATATTTTTTGCCTTTGAGTGCATTGTGAGGAGGAGTCAAATCTCCTTTACCAGCCTTTTGCTCCAGCTCTTTTTTTCAGGATTGCTTTGAACTGAGGAAAGCAGCTAGTTGTTAATCTCCCTAGTGGCAGGCTGCTTAGGAGAGGAGTGCAGGTCAGGAGAGAGTACAGGCTTATCAGCACAGCATTCCTGCCTTTTGCAAAGGTGATTCCCTGTTCCAGGACCATCGACTCAGTCTGACCTGCCTGCTGCCTTCCTGTGTGATGTCAGGTGTCCCTCCTGCACACCAGCCCCCTGGTTCTGCTTGGCTCAGTAGGCTTTTTTCTAATTCTAGACTTAGGCACATAAACTGAAAGTTTTCTGTGATGCATGGACCTAGTTTAATTTGCTGAGCTGAATGACTATTTCAGATAGTGCAAGGAGATGGGAAAAAAGGGATTAAAACCATTCACCAGAGGGACAGAAAGGGCTGCCACAGGGAAGGCAGGATTGGTGGGTTAAGCCTACGAACACATAGTTTGGTCTTTGCTGCCTGCAAGGCTGACTGTAGCTGTCCTTCTCTGCTTTGTGGTATGCTGAGGGCTGTGGTATGGAGCAGCCAGGTGAGCACCAGCCCCAGCCTGGGAACACGGGAGCTAGGAGGGCTTATCTGTGCTTTTGGGTCTCTTTCCATTCAGCCTGATCTGCTACATTCTCGTTCTCTCCTTTTCTTCCCATCTTTCTACTTACGTGGGTTTACTTTTTTACTTTATTTGATGGATTATCTGCAAGTATCCACTTTGTCAACCCTGTAAATAACCAAAAAATGCCTGGAGGGAATGGGGGCTTGAGTAACACTGTGCATTCTGAGTCAGGCATGCTCACTGCTGATCCTTCTTCGCCACTATCTTCTTGTCTTAAATAGGGAACCTGCTTAAGGTTCTACTGCAGATGGTCCCTTGGGGAAGCAGGAAAAGGAATGCTTTGAGGTGAAGGATGTGCCACTATTATGTGCCAGAAGGGAGTAATAACCTTTCTAGTCTTATTAACAGAGCAGCTATATGGACTGCATGGGGTTTTTTTCAACTAAGCCTGGATGCAAATGAGTGTAGATCTTGTATCATCTTTCCCTGCCAGAAGTAAAGGCTTGTGTTCCAGCTAACCCAGCCCATTCTTGTAAAGCAGGAATTAATGAAACTGCAAAAATTTGCAGGGTTCATTTGGGAGATGGAGGTTCCTGTCTTGACTGCTGCTCATCTAATGCTCTTTGCAGATGTTGTTTCAGACCAACCTGAGTGGTGGTGGCTGCCATTCTGCCTTGTCCCTGGCTGTGCAGTCCCACCCTCTCTGAAGTGTTCACATTGGTATTTGTGTGATCCCACAGTGGCGTGGAGGAATGGAGCTGCCTAAAAAAGAAGGCTTTTTGAGTTTTGGGTCACTGCTGGCTGAGTGGCTTTGTGTCTGGTCTCAGCACCATTCCAGACACAAGAGGGCTGACAGGCAGTTCCTTCTAGAATCAAGCCCACTAGATCACATGTGGGATCAGCTTGTGCTTCTGTGCACCTTTTCTCTTGCCCTGAAGAGAAGAGGCTGCTTGGCAAGCTGCTCTACCATGTTTCTAAATGTGGTTTTAAACTCTATTCGAGGGACTGGGTATCATTGCCTTAGGCTCCTGTTTAACTTTGTAAAAACCAAGTGTGCTAGGGCAGGGCAAGGACAAAGGACATTTGCAAAGGAGCAGAAATGCAAACTAAAGCCTTTGAAAAGCTGGGAGCTAAGCTTAGACACAGGCAGCCATGCACAGCTTGAGCCATGGTGCCTACTGCTTCTGGAGGCCTTGGGCAGATGTTGGCAGTAGAGCACTCAAAAATTATCATAGCTGCTTCACACTCTGTCTTACAGATGGAGTCAGCAAACTCCTGGTGACAGGGGCTTTGGAAAGAGAAAAGAAAGGCTATTAATGCTCAAAGAGCAGCCAGTTTAGCTCCCTAGGCAGAGCATCCCTTTATTCTGCAATGCTGGTCTTGCAACACATGCACACACACACAAGGAATCATTTTCTTCCTACGCTCTGCAGAAAGCCAAACCACCTCTTCCTCACTGACATGTGCCAATACCCATCTCCTGCTTTTACCCTCCTCCTCCTGCATCTCACATGTTCCAGTCCTTCCTGGGGCTCTCACCCACGCGTGCTGCAGGCCTCTGCTGTCACCATGTCGGATGAGCTCTTCCCTCAGCACACAAGTGAGGAGACTGCCTTTTGTACAGCTGTGGTTCTGGATGAGTAGATCTTTAAATTCCCCCTTTTGTAATGTGCCTCAGACAAGCTGGTCTTCTGCCACACTTCCTGGAGTTAAACAGTGCGTGTCAGCAGCAGGATTTAGCATATGCAAGCAGCACAAAAACATTGTAGGATGATTAGATGAGCACACAGGTAGTCGTGAGGTTGGTAGCAGAGGAGGATGCTCACTGACAGAGGTAAGAGGAGGAGGAGGACAGCAATAGACAATCCAAAGAGGATATCAAATTACTGAAAGATGTACAGGGAGAGCTCTTTTGTCCAGAACGCAGGTGGGTGGGAGAAGAATGAGGTAAAAATATGGAAAGGAAAGCAGGGCCTAGAAAGGAGACTTGGGACTTAACGCTACACCAGTACAAGAGCTTTGCAAGAGCCACTGAAGGTAACAGTCAGCCCAGGCCCTGATTGAGAGATTAAAGATGATCCTAATTCACTCCATTATGATACAAAATAGCAAGTTTTCCCCCAGGCCTCCTGGAACATCTTTCTGTAGCTGATCTGTGCCTCTGTGCTGGACACCTGACAGTCTTGGGGCTGTCTGTGAGGTCACTCTGCCAATCTACTGCCACTTTGATCCGAAGTTTGTGTTTTCTTGGATGTTTGTTTGGTGTTTCTGCAGTCTGTATGTAATTCCAGGGTATTTTAGAAACATTTACCACCTAACAAACAGAGTAACTTTGAAAACAAGGTAGAGAGATTGTTTCCCACACAGTTCTGTGCAGCAGGATGCCCCAGCTAAAAAAACTCATGTTTCAGGAGACCCTGTTTAACAGGAGGCCACCCACCAAAGGAATAGCTGTTGCTGCTGGCTTTGGGTGGAAGGAGTTGACCAAGGTGGGCTTTGGTTCTCAAACTGCTAGAGAAGGCCTGTGTGAAGGAGCAGGGGTGGCGTGGGCATCTGAGTAGTGTGAGTCCTGTCTGAAGGGACTGCTGGCTCCCCCAGGGTGGGGTAGGATGGGCTGACTCAGGAGATCCAGGAAGGTGCCCTGTGCTCCTTCACTGTGGGGTTTGGCAGGGGTCTGGTAAGCCAGTTGGGAAATCCTTTTATTGTTTCCCTCTGACCTGCTGAACCCTCCCGGTGAGATGAATCATTTGCAACAAAGGATGTGACCCTTTGCTGGAAGCTCTCCTCCTCTGCTCCACTGATGCTGAGCAGTCTGGGGCATGCCTGTTGTGCCCAGCCCTAACCAAAGTCCTGTTTTCTGAGAGAAACTGGTAGTTAGATCTAATACCAAGCTCCACATCCCTGTGAGGAGAGATTTCCTGACTTGATCCACAAATCCTGTCCTCTCTTCCCCAGTTACTTGGTTACTTTTATGGCAGTTTATCCCTGCTGAAGAGAGACCTTCCCAACTAGCTCATGAGCCAGAAGATATGAAAGATGAAAGGTCTGGGAAGCTCAGTGTTTTTGTCTGAGTGGCTGACTGGAACACATCCCTTTCACCTCTTTACTTCTGTTCCAGTCAAGCTTAGGAAATACAGCCTTGTCTTCTTCCCATCCAGCTCTCTTTCTGGGAGATAATGCTGCCAAAAACTTTCTGCTGCCTCATGGTTGCAGTCTCATGTCAGTCAGGGTATGTTGTACCCAGGAGTGCTAGCCAAAATAAACTCGGTGCAAATGAGTGGTACCTCAGACCCAGATGGGAAGTATGTAGACTGTTGAATCACAACCCTGTTTTGGCATCATAGGGCTGAGCTTTCTGCTTGGGTTTTGGGGAGATGTGAAACAGAGAGCATGGCTGCTTGCAAGAAGTCTGCTTGGATGGTGACAGACAAGGACTGTGCTGTGGCAGGTTAGGTGCAACTTCCAAAGGCAGGAAAGGGGTGGCCTTGTGGGGAGGTCTGTAGCCTTGCTGCAGGCAATACTGATGGGCTCTTCTTTTCTTACTTTGTGGAGGCCTGACACAAAGGTTTCCAGTCACCGGTGCCTCTGTATGAACTTCTCCTTCACTTGAGGACACACTTGGCTGATCTAGATGGTGATACTGGAATACTGCCAAAAGCAGGTGCTGATCTAGGCCTGAGCAACAGTCCTTCACAGCCCTCCAAGAGCTCTTATGGGCCTGTGCCATCCATTGCCTGTGAAGAAACACGTTGTTGGCCTGTCTCTGCCACCAGAGACATCTTCCCAGGATGGGGGTTGAGTCTGTGCTCCAGACCAGCCTGGGGTATTTTTCAGCAAGGAGCTCTTGGCAGGGCACTGGGCTGGGGTCCTGGCTGATCTCAAACACCAACAGTGCCTGGCAGATGGGAACAGGAGGTTAGGGCAGGACTGTGCCATGTCCCTGCCAGGTAGGGAAGGGACAGTGCAATATCCTGCTGGGTAGCAGAGATATGTGAGCTGAGAGAACATCTTTACACCTACGAACACTGAGCAGAGGTTGAGCTGGCAACAAGCAGATATTCTCATTACCCGGAGGAGCTGAGCTGATTTGCAGCATAGTTAATATGCATCAGGTCTAAAAACCTGAGAACAGGGCTTTGGCTTGCTCAGAAAATATCTTTCCTGATTCATTATTGCACTCAAACAAAATTCTTTGTAGCTCTGGGGAGAGTTTTCGTTACTGACAACATACCTTCTCCTTTTTACTAATTTTTGAAGCTCAGTGTTTCTAGTTTCCTACCTGGGATTTGTGTGCCAGGCAAGAGGGGGAGGTATGGACAAGTGCACATCAGCAGCAGTGTCGTTAATGCGGGCAGGCGTTCTCTCCAAAACCACTGAGAAGAAGCCAGGAGGATCACGCCCACCTAAAAATAAACATTAACATATGTGCAGGCCTTTCTGAGCCTGAATCACTGCTGGATACCAGATTTCCACGGACTTCTGCCCTGAGATGGTGCAACAGTCTACTAGGGAGCAGCCTTGCTTCCTGGCACGATGGGAAAGGTGCAGCTGCTGCTGCTCACAGGTTTCCAGGCCCTTTGTGTTGTGGAAGGGAGCACCAAGATGAGCTGCTGACACTGCTATGTGTGCCTTAACAGCTAGCTGTGGTGCTGGAGTAGCTGCAGACAGGAAAATGCAGACTCTTAGTCCTTGTCAGGAAGTTTAGGGTGCTGTAGGATAGAGTGTGGAAACAAGAATTATGTCTGCCAGGGCATTCCTCTGCCTTGTGTTCCTTGCCATGATGCCTGCTGGGGTCAGGACTGATGTGGTTTGTTTTCATTTTGGAGAGCCAAGATGGGAAGAATAATAGGAGGAAGGAGAAGTAGTGTGGGGGTTTGCACTCCCACACCCTCTGCAGTAAATGTGTTCAGGGCTTGTTAAGTCACGCAGCAAACAAAACCCATGGGGCATAACCTGAGAAACAGAGGCATCAGTTATGGTTTAGATGTCCTGACCTTGCTCAGGTTAACAGTTTTCCTGTTCAGTACTGCTGCACAGCTGGGAAATGGACAGGTTTTGTGTATGCTTCTCCCAGTGTGGGGATCACAGAGATGCTGCAGGTCAGAGCAATCCACACTGACAGGTCCTGAGCATGGCCCTGGAGAAGCTTTCAGTGAGACAGCAGAGGGAGGTGTTGGTTAGTGCTGGACAGTGTTGGCAGATCTATCCCCAGTCATGGTGTTGTCTAGGCATGTGTGGTGTGTGTAATGTGTTGCTCATTGGTGTCAGGGGAGCATTCTCCAAGCTGGAATAACAAGGAAATAGTCAGGAAAAGTACCTTAGTGTACCTGTGTGAAGCTGCCAATGGTTCCTGCTTGTACTGGCTGTGAGGCAGGGCAGCACTGAAAGTTATACATACTGCTGGAAACAATTGCTGCCTGAAGTTTAATACTCCTGACTTCTGTTTGAAAATCGGTGGGAGATAATCTATTCTAGTGGTGTGCTCAGATTCCTATGGATCATGACATCAGAGCAGAAGGGCTGAGCACAGAGTAGGACTTGAAGCTCCTGGCTTGGTCACTGGTTACAGCACACAGCCATCCATAAGGGAATTAGGCAAGTGATGCTTCTGCCTACCAATGTGTGCCTCTTAATTAGGAGGCTGTGAATCTCCCTGGAACTAGAAACAGGAATAAAGGCATCAGGGTTGTGCAGATTCTTTGTGTCTTCTAGGTTTGAGGAATGTTTATACAGTGTATATAAAAGAGATTTTAATAGGTATGGGGTGGGGGCATATCCAGATGGTCCTATTTAAACATAGGCTGATGAGGGACTACTGAGAAGTTTGCTAGATGCACATATTGTTTAGGAATAATCCCTTAACAGCACTTGTAATAAAGATGCGGCAATAGCATTCAGATGTTAATGTTGACAAACTACTGTCATGAAGGGGGAGCTGAGGTGTTCACTCCTCTTTCCCCCTGCGAGGTTAGCTTGAACTGAATTCAGTGGCTGGGTAAGTGGCTCCTGAGAAAAGCGGTGTTTGCTGCTCTCTGCTGGCGTGTGAGGGGATGATGTGCTGACAGTTCTGGCCCTTGGACGCACAGAAGCTGGGCAGTGACTCACGATAAATGACACTTGGGCTCAGGGACAAGTGATGGAGAGAAACCTGAAGTCTGACCCAGAACCAGATAAGAAAGGAGCTGCATGGCCGTTTCTGCCCCTGAGAGAGATGGCAGCAGCAGAGAGCAGAGCTTGCAGCAAGGAGCATTTAATGGTCTTTTTACTTTTTTCTGAAGTAGACCAGTTTGCTGAGTTGGCTCTGGTAGGAGTCATGTCTAAGGAATGGGTTGCCCCAGTGCCAAATCTGGAGCTATAGTGCACTAACTAAAACCTTTTCTCTGTTCTATCACCAGCACCGGCAGCTCCTGAAGGACAGTTTCATGGTGGAGCTGGTTGAGGGAGCCCGCAAACTGCGTCATGTCTTTCTTTTTACTGATCTGTTCCTGTGTGCCAAGCTTAAGAAGCAGATTGGAGGGTGAGGTTTTCCTTCTGGACTATGCATCTCTGCTTCAGCAGAATCCTGGGTTTAGCCAGCAGTTTTAGTTGAATATCAATATCCAAGACCCGGGTAACCATAATTCCCAATATGGAGTTAGACAAGGAATGATCAGCAAGGTAGTACTGTCTACTATATAGACCTTGGCCAAGTCCTGATCCCTTGGGAAAGGTTAATTCCTACCCCCTGAGCTTTCCTAGGAAAATAGCATATACTGTAGCTGCTGGTATTCTGGACAAATGCAATTCATTTTTCTACCTCCCCTTTCTTTTGATAGGTGACATTTTTCACTTTCTCTTGTTACTAGGGTTATTAATTTTGGCCTTGCAACTAGAGCCAGTTAATGGTGTTGCAGAAGAATGGAAAAGGTACAACAAACAGACTGTATGTCAACCCCAAAGTGCAGCTATACAAGCAGTTTTGTTGACATTTGTCACAAATGAGGGAGGAGGAACCTTTACCAACATACCTGCCTCAAACAGCGTTTATCTTCATTTGGTAGATGTTCTTCTCATCATCTTGCCTTCCTCAAACAACAAATTGTCCCTTCCCCTTTTGAAGCACATGCTTGTGAGGAATGAACCTTCAAAAGAGCAGAATGTTTGCCATAGTGGATGTTCCTGACAGGAGAGGTGGAGAAGGAATAAACAGCATGAAGCATTTAAAAAGTGGACTTGGTTATCCTGGTGAGCGCACCAGGGAATGGCAGTCAGGAGCTGTAGTTTCTCTCTTCTGGTTGGATTACACAGAGGTTTATACATCTTGGCTTACCTGCCCCATTTGGCCATCCAAGCTCAGGCAGGAGAGACCTGGGTTTAGACCACAGGTAGCAGCCAAGTCAGAGGCATGGCATAGCTTTTGAGCTTTGCCTCTATGGGGGCTTCAAAGAGAGACTAGGCAGAACTGAAAGAGTTTGCAAAAGGTCTTTGTGGTTTCTTAGGATGAAAAGTAGAAGATCACAAAACAAGCTGCTTTATCTGCTGTACTGGCTAGTGGTCCTTCCAGGCTTTCTTGCTGCAAAGCAGCCCCTTACCAGACGTTTTCCACATGGGATTCACAGTGAAGTTGTGCCCATTTCTGTATCTCATCCGCTATAGTGAGGAAGGGCTTGTGGGTAGGGGGAGTGGGTGTTGCCAAACACCAGTAATAGTAAAAGGTTTGTGCATTGTCTTTCAGCAAAAGCCAGCAGTATGACTGCAAATGGTACATCCCGCTCACTGACCTTAGCTTCCAAATGGTGGATGAGTCTGAGGCAGTGCCCAATATCCCACTGGTACCTGATGAGGAACTGGATGCCATGAAGATCAAGATATCCCAGATCAAGAATGACATCCAGCGTGAAAAGGTAAAAGGCAAAGTCCAGACTCAGTGTCTCTGCTGAGATGTGGTGAGTGATTAACTTTTTTGTGAGTTCTGGACAGCTTCTAGAGGATTTCCTTACAGTCTGCTTTGGTCCTCCTCTAGCATCCTTAACTGGCAGTGCTATGGCTGTCTAGTGACATGGAAGTACAGGGACAGGGAAGTACATGGGACAGTGGCACCTCTGCATCTCATCTGGGGCTGCTGAAACTGGGGAACAGAGCCAAATCTGAGTGTAGAGATACTGTGGGTAACATCTTCCTGAGCAGCTGGAGCCCTGGGGATGCTACTGACAGCATTTCTCCTGCCTGGGGCCATTTGGCTGCTCACAGAGGGAAGGGACTGTGCATCTTAAAATGTCTGTCAGTGTAAATGAGGGTGGGCGTTGAAGAGTAACATCTGTCCTGTCTCCCTCACCCTTCAGAGGGCCAATAAGGGCAGCAAGGTCATTGAGAGGTTGAAAAAGAAGCTCTCGGAGCAGGAATCCCTCCTGCTGCTGATGTCCCCCAACATGGCCTTCAGGGTTCACAATCGCAATGGCAAGGTGAGTGGCTCCTCTGGTCCCCCTCAGTGTACAAGACAGAGCTCAAGGCCAGGGGGGAGGGTGTGCTTGTGCACAGTGTTGTAGAAGGGGGTCTTCATGCCCTCTGCTGTCTGACCTGAAAGCACTTTACAAGCAGCAAACACCTAACCCTTGCCTACAGCAAAGGTATGATAACACCTCATAAGGCTGTGACTAATTGTATACAACATTGGCATTTACAAAATAACATTAGAAATTAATCCCTACCTCAGCACCTGCCATGGCAGAGCATAGGAACAGCTCTCTTCATCTAAGATAAGGGTCTGCAGCAGCTGCCTTTTAGATTGCCCTTCAAGTTCAAGGCTCAGAGCACTCAGGGCTGTCTCCTCAGGACTGTGGCTGTCCTTGGCACCAGGGATGCTTAATGGTTGTGACCAATCTCCTTTAGCACTGTGGGATACTCAATGTGCCAGAAGCATCCCCTGCTCTGGCAGTGCTGTGTCCTGTCACTGTGGCCTTCCCATGCACATGGCAAAGGATTCTCACAAGATCCCGTTACTACTTGGTGAAAATCCACAAGCTGGTCACTGCTTCCTCAGCTTGCATCAGTGTCTAGGCCTGTGCTGGAGGCTTTTGTGTTTCCTGGTACAACTGCTGTGAGGAACAGCACAGAGCTGCCATGGGACCTCATGCTGCCAGGGGCACAGGTGCTGTTTGCAGGGTGGAGCTCTGTGAAAGCTCTGGCTGCAGGAGACCGTGTTGGTACCACTGGCACAGTGCTCAGGAGGCACATTGCCAGAGTCCTGCCTGGCACTGACAAAGCTGTGATGTAGGGCAGCTGGCAGGAGCACTGGAAGGACAGTATATCCAACAATTTCTGCTGGAGGAGGGTGGGAGGTGGGCAGGCCTCCTTTCAGACTGATACATACTTCATTTTTTCTGTTTTCCTGGGCAGAGTTACACGTTTCTCATATCATCGGACTATGAAAGGGCAGAGTGGAGGGAGAGCATCCGGGAGCAGCAGAAGAAATGTGAGTGTCCCTCAGCTGGGCATTGGTACAAATACTGGGATCTTATTAGAGAGAGCTGGAGTCTAAAGGATGAGGTGTGGGTCAGGGTTCCTTGCAAAAAGATCTATGCATTGAAATCCACAGCACAAGATGGATGTCTCCTGTCTCTGCACACCTGAGCCTGTTTGGGGGACTTTTGTGTGCAGCAACGTGTAGGGAATGCATAGGGAGAGCACTTAGTGTATGGAGAGATTCTCCCATTTATCCTAGAGATCAAAGCTCTGTGCAATTCCAGGTAGAGGAAATAGCTGCGCCCTTTTACCTGCCTCCAGTCCAAAGAAACCTACTTTTTTGGCATAGGTGTTTTTTGGCTTTGCAAGAAAATAAGAGCCCCCCTGAGACTTTTTACTCCAAAGAGTAACTAAACAGGCCCTCAGTAGAGCTGTGCTGCAGCAGCAGTACAGACCTGAGCACCACAGAACTGTTGCTGAGCATTGCCCAGGGAGCAGCTCTTCTGGGAATGCCTAAAATGAGGGAGCATGCATCCAGCCTCTGCTTTGAATTTTAATTCCTGTCTCTTTGAATATCCTTGCCAGGCTTTAAAAGCTTCTCACTCACATCGGTGGAGCTCCAGATGCTGACAAACTCCTGTGTGAAGCTGCAGACAGTCCACAATATTCCCCTCACTATTAATAAGGAAGGTGAGACCTTTGTTTTATGCTTTTACATGGTGCAGCTGCAGTGAAAACCTACCTCTGCCTGCCTTGGTGCATTTCCCCTAGAACTGCTCTTACTGTTTCTTTTTGCTACAGGCTTTAGCCTGGTGATGAGTTAAGAACTGAGAGTTCCTATGAAACAAAAGCTGAGACCACACATACCCAACTTGTGGAGTTTAGTTGAAGTAGATGACAGAGTTAAAAAAAAAAAAAAGCAGCAGGAACAAGAACAATGTCATCCCAATGTTACTTGCTGCAATAATAAAAATCCAACCTCCAAATTATATGGGTATATCTAAATTCATAAAATATTCCTGGACATGCTCCACTATATATTAATTGACTATTAAATAGTCTTTACATGCAGCCATCATGCCAGGCATTGGTGTCCCTGTTGGAGTCCTAGCCTGGGACAGCTTAGAACTATGCTTGGGAATCCTTTGGAAGAACACTAGTTGGCCAAAATTGTGTCAGAGACTGTCCTAAATTACTATTTCATCTGCTCATATAGACTTAGCCTCTGTATTTCACCTTTTCTCCTTTGAATTTCTTCGGTCCTGTCTTGCTGACCCTAGAAATGACATTGTAAAAGCCACACATTGCCAGAAGGCATTACAGGTGAAATGGACATTGAACCTGGAAAAGTCTCCTCTTCTGCTGATACGGGTAAATTACATGTTCCTGCCAGCCTTTTTAGGGACACTTTACCCTCAGCTGATTAACCTGTGTAATACTGATGTCATCACTCTGACTCTTGGCTTCTCTGTGAACCTAACGAAATTCCTTGGGTCTTTTGTACAGATGATGAATCCCCAGGTCTCTATGGATTTCTGAATGTCATTGTCCACTCTGCCACAGGATTCAAGCAAAGTTCAAGTGAGTTGTAGTTCTGTACACACAGAGGAATTGACAGGGGTTAGATAACAGAGGTGCTGTGACAGCTGGGCATGGACTTGTTGAGGATTGCAGCATCTGGGAAGATGGTGAGGAGGAGAGGTCATTTGGGGAACTGGAAGTGAAATCAGGGCATTGGTGTAAATATAGGGGAATGCAATTTTTTAATGCTATTGTTAACTCTCAGAAAGATAAGCATCGAGCATGTAGAATTATTTTTTAGGCCTAGTATGTTTGTATTTTTTTTTTTAAGCAGTGTTTGC
Organism: Hemiprocne comata; assembly: GCA_020745705.1. Taxonomy (NCBI): domain Eukaryota; kingdom Metazoa; phylum Chordata; class Aves; order Apodiformes; family Apodidae; genus Hemiprocne; species Hemiprocne comata. The sequence goes on along the minus strand of CM036602.1, from coordinate 10,283,267 downwards.
TAATTACCCAACAGTTTTAGATGCAAGTCAGCCCTTACCTTGAATTCTTTCAACTGTATTTTGTTTTGCAATGAAAGAATGGGAAGCATTCACTGGCATCCAGAATTCTGGTGTGGAGAAAGAGGTGTTAAAATTCAGGAGAGTGATTTGACAGAAGGATCAAAACAGGTGAAAAAAGAAAGTGAAGGGACACCTGTAGAAATAAACATGCTTCTCAGCCATTGATGAGCGTAATCCAGGAAAAACTGCAAAGCTTTCCTAGCCATGGGCTGGGCATCCTGTTCTTCCATAAACTGCATGTCCAGACTCGGGAGGAAAGGAGTGAACTGTTAGCTTTCTGTTAGCCTTCCTCCCTCGAGCCACTGACTGCCCAGATGCTGGCTAACATCACTTACAGCATAACTTGCAAAGAGGGGCAGTGTGTACAGCTCATTACTAGCTCCACAGAAACACCAGATACCACATAATTAACCACTTTGTGAAGATAATGAGTTTTTTATGGCTGGCCCCTGACCTGCTCTCTGAAGAATATTACACTGATGCTGTTTTTGGTGACAGTGGTTCTGATGTGTTGATGGGGTCCAGTATCTACCTGGGGAAGTTTCACTTCTCTGGTACTAATACAAAGAAAATGAAGACACACCCTGAAAATGATCAGTGCAAGTTAGACTTTAGAAATTTTTAATTAGCTTCTGTCCCTGTCTCCCATTCTCAGATTTGTACTGCACATTAGAGGTGGATTCTTTTGGGTATTTTGTGAACAAGGCTAAAACTAGAGTGTACAGAGACACCACAGAGCCCAACTGGAATGAGGTAGGTTGGATTTTTCTTAATGTAACTTGTTCCATGTGCCAAACATCAACGCACGATGGGCAGAAAACCTGCAAATGGAAGAACTTGCTGCATGCACAGCACTTGTGCTGCAAGTGCTGCCTCTCAGGAAGCATCTTTATGCAGGTTCATTTTGTTGTCAGGGCTTGCAGAAGATGTTCTCGTGGACTAGCTATAGCTAAACAAACACTTTAGTTCAAAGAGTCTTGTCCAGCATTTCATCATTTAAACAGATGCATGTTTGATTATTTTTTTAAAGACACAGGTGAAAATATATTGAAGGTGGTTTTGTTTATTTGTTGTGAGGGGGAAGAATCAGCTATCAACATTTTGCCTGTTTACAGGCAACTCCAACCTGCTGGGGAGCAAAATTAAGTACAAGGAAGGTGGACGAGTTTGTTTCTTTGATGCTTTGCTGAAACTCAGTGAAATCTGACTAAGGAGTCAACCATTTTAGTCTCCAATTTGACCACCTTATATATACAAAATATAATTTCAGTTTATTTCTAGACCAGCTCCACCGGGGGAGAAGATTTTCAGTCCTCAAGTGCTCCCTCCTGATGAGTTTTAAGGAGACTGTGTTCATTATTAAGAGACTGGTGTCCTGCTGTGATGTATTCATTGCTCTTTCTTTTCCTGGTGCCCTGCAGGAGTTTGAGATTGAGCTGGAAGGCTCACAAACCCTGCGGATTCTGTGCTATGAAAAGTGCTACAACAAAACCAAGCTCACCAAAGAGGATGGAGAGAGCACAGATCGCATAATGGGGAAAGGACAGATCCAGGTAAGACTGTGCTTAACTCATTCCTGCTACCCTTTACTGCCAAACATAACAGGGCTTCTGAATCCTGGAGTGCACCAGGGAGGTTTTATGCTGCCTTCTGATTGTCTTAGTATCACAGATTTTTCTCCAAATAGTGAGGTATACAGTGTGATTCACAAGAGGGAAGTCAGCAGCTTTTTTCTCCTTGCCTTGTCCTCTATGTCTGCCTCAGTACCCTTGTGGAATAGATGCTTTTTCATTAAAATTGGGGTGTTGATCTCTGATTTGCCTGTTACCTTCAAAACTTCCAGCACAGTATATAGGAACTGCATTGTCACTGAGCCCTGGGCACTGTAGAGGATGATGCTCCATTTGTGACAAAAGAGGAAGCAATGAATATACTATCCCCTCTGTAAAAAATGGAAGAAATGCTGGCTTATGTACCTGCTGGAAGTTGATGGATTTGATAGCAAGACCTTGGAGGACAGGCTTGCTGTCCTGATAACTGCCATGTCCAGAGGATAGAGTCCATGGCAGCAGGCTGCATCTGAGAGAGATGTCCACTGCTGAGAATCAGCATGGGACACTTGTCCATGTGGCAGGTTTGTAATACAACAGGGGAGGTGATGAGACAATTGCAGACAGATGCTGCTCTCTGGGAGCTGCTGTGTGGTAAAGCACTAAAGCTCCATGAAGGAGAAATCAGGCCATCAGTGGAGGATGACATGGAGAACATGTTTCCCCTCTTCTTCCAGTTTGTTGCACTATCTGTCCACAGCTTTAGGTTAAATGCTTGCTCTGAGGACACATTCTTTGTGTTGGACTGGCTGTTGTACAGAGCACAGACCTTACCCAGATACCTTTTTCTTTCTGGCACAGTGAAAAATACCACCAGTTCTCCATTTTCATCTGATTCTTTGTCACTCCATGGATGACAGCTTTCTCCAGCATCTGAGTGATGGTCATACAGGCCAAGGCCATTTGTGGGATTTTGGAAGCAGCTCTGACTGAGGGCAGCCTGCAGGATCATGTCTGACCTTCACTCTAGAAGGGCTCGTTATGTCAATGACTATCACTAGGCTTGTTCTCCCTCCCTCCTTGCAGCCCTGAGGCTGCAGTGCTGTTTTCAGGGAAACACATGGTGGGTGTGGTTGCCAAGCACATGGTGGGTGTTTGAAAGAAAACTTGCATACAAATCAATAAATATTAGTACCCGGTGCCTCCTATATGTGTCTCTCAGGCTAACCAGAAATCTGTATGGCCCTTCTGCTAACAAAAGCTTATTTTCCATGGAGCTGAGGAACTACAAAAGAGCACGTTTTCAGCCCAGAAATGCCCTGGAGATCTGTGTGCTCATAATGGAGAACCCTGAAATCACTGGCATTCTAAATTCTTCAAATATTTTACACACAATTTTTTTAAAAATAATAAAATCTTTTAAATTTTTAACTATTTTTTTCCACAAGAGTGAGCATTTTTATGCATAGCACTTGTACATTCTGTTAAAACATTTTATACTTAACAAGTACTCTTTGGTGACACTTGTTTTTTTCAGAGAAACCTAAACAGAGGAAAGTTAAAAAAAAAAAAAGAGTAACATTCTGTTGTATCACAAATGGCAAATGCAAAAGTTCTCTTGCTTTCAGCAAATTCAGCTTGCAATTTACAAATAAACCTGGTAAACTCTCACAACATCCTCTTAATTCTCAGCGATTTCTGTCCCATCACACAACTTTTTAATACTATTAAATAACTGCAAGTCATAAAAGAGTCTGGTAAGATTTTGGATTGATAAGATTTATTGAAGGATTTTATTTTTCTTTAGTTTTATTTTTAAAGCAAACAGCATTTCTCTAGTAAGAAATCTTAATAATGCAACAACAAAATCAAATTACCTGTGGCTGAAGCTGTATTAATGCTGACAGCATCTTTTCCAGCCAGTGGTTTTATAATAATTTTCTTTCAGGATTTGCCCAGGTGCTTTTACATTAGTTTCTTCTTTATTTTAAAGTTGCTAGTGTATCTAGGGCTTTCTGTTTTGTTGTTGTTTTGTTGTCATTATTCAGCCAAAGCCTGTCTTGTGTCATGGCAAAGTCTGTGAAGTTGGATGAGGATTTTTTTCCAAAATTCCCTTTAGCTGAAAGCTCTGGGAACATAAGGAGTCATGTCTGCATCCTCCTGCTGATAAAAATAGGGAAATTTATGTATTGGCTAAATGGCAATGTATTGTTAAGCCACGTATTATTGTAAATCTGCAGCTTCCCACTACTGGGAGTTCTGACTCACCAAATTCTCTGAGCTGCAGTGATGAAAACAATGCATCAAGGAGATGACAACTGTTTTGGCTGTGAAATGTTTATTAAACCTCTCCGTTACATAATGGCAGTGGAGGAAGGAAGACTGGAAATTGGTCCCTGTGGTCAGAAGCTTCCAGGAATGGGCAGCAATTTTAATAGCTCCCATTGCTCATATTTTCTTTTCCTATCAAATACTTTATTCACCTGTTTTTGTAGCCACATGCAAGAGCTCTGTTGCTTGCCAACCTGCAAGTTTTATCCATGAAAAATAAAACTATGAGGTTTTAATATGGGAGAACCTCCTGTAAATGTAGAAGTAAATTCCTCATCAGACCTTCTGGGGATGGCAGCACTGGATGTGTGGTGTTTAACTAGCCAGCACACATGGTTGGGGACTTCTCAGGCATGAGAGATTCAGGGAGAAGGTGCCACGCCTGGGTACATTGTGACAGTAAAATTACTGGGTGGCTTGGGAGAGGAAGAAATGGAAATAATCTTATAGGAGAAAACATGAGGCTTAGTTCAGCTGTAAGCATCAGCTTCTCTTACTCTGAACTCTCTAAATTTTTTTCTGTTGTTACCTCGCGGTCCATCTTTGGGAGGCTGGCCCTTTTTGCTCTTTGAATTTTGCACTTCATGTGTCAGGCACGTCCATGTGTTTGGAGTGTAGCAGCCTTTTGTTTGGTCCTGAGACTCTGCATCTGAGTGGGCACAGGTGTCAGCAAAACTGGCCTCTGCCTTGGGAACAGGCTGCATAAGTAAACTGATCCTTCATCCTGTGATCCATCTCCTCCTGTTGGTGCCTCCTAGAAATGCTGTTTCCTTTGTTGTTGTTTTTTTCTGCATGATCAGCTCAGGCAAACCATTTCCTTCTCTGTCACAGCAATGCTGGAAAATCAGAGAGGATGTGACCTTAGATCAGTCATTCTGTGGCAGCAGTGCAACACCGTTCCTCTGTTGCCATGCAAAACACTCCCTCTTATCTGCTTAACTACCTGGGATGTCTCATAGCAGTGCACGTGGCTATTTCAGATGTCTAGGTTGGTTTCCATGTAAAACAGATTGCCACATGCTGTACCTCCCAAGTGTCAACTCAGAAAACCTTCTACGCTTTCAAGTCGGTTTAAACAGGTTGCTCATGCAGAACAGTATCCCAGCAGTGAAAACAGGGTGGCAATGAGAAAGGCAATGGGTCATGTCTAAAGGGTGATGATGCTGGGAAAGATTAACATGTCAGTGAGGAGCTTTGAGAAGAATGGGGTTATGGCTAGACTGGGAGTTTCCAGCAGCAGTGAGACTCTTGACATGTATGTTACATCAGTTACAATTAAAATTTGATGGAGTGTAAAGTTGCCAGGGAGATTTAATAAAGGGAGGAAGTAATGTGAATAAATAGCCTAAAACACACTAACCTTAAGGTTGCCTCCCTCAGTCCTTGCTCCCAGGCATTTCATTTGCATGCATGTTTTTTTGTTTTTTCCTCTTTCTGTATGTTTTCTCTTCTGGGGGAAAAAAAGCAAACAATCATCAAACTCTCTGATGGTTTCCTAAGGCAGAGCACAGACACCATTTTTCTCAGAGCCTGGCTTGTGCTTGCCTTTGACTAACACCCTCAGTTCTCCTTTTCCACCAGCCCTCAGCACTCTGTTGTGCAGACTCAGCCTCTGCTGACTGCTGTACACTAATTGTCTGGCCTCATTCAGTGCTAAGCTGCTGCGAGGGCCAGAGGCTTGCACAGAAATCCCTGTGGTGCTGATTGCCCTGTTCTGTTGTGTTTGGTGCAGGATATAGAGACCATTTGCTCAATTTGCTAGTGAGTTTGGGGCTACAGCTTGCCATTGCAAATGCCAAAGGACAGGCCACATGGGGACTGGAGGTCCTGGGGGAGTACAGACAAACTGGCTGGTTTGAGTTTTTCCTGTGCAGCATGTGCTTTTGGTGAAGACTGTCCAAACAAGGCTGAGAGACACAGACTTTGAGGGTTTTAGCAGGTCTGTCCTATTTGCACAGGTCATGGAAACAACACAGTTTTTCACTGTTTCACTGGAGATGGGACAGGTCCTCTTGTCATTCAAACCAAACAACTGTTTGAAGGAAATGTTTAGAGGTGCAGTAAATGTCACTGTCAAATGACTGCAGGAGCAGCCATTTCACAGTGCCCCCCCCCCCCCTTGCCTGCACTGGCAAGGGGAGCGCTGTGTGCTCACTTGCTCAGAGCAGGCTCCAGTTGGCATGCTGTCTGTAGGCTGCATTCTTCTACTCAGTGTTCCCTCTTCCAGGTCACTGATCTACAAATCAGGCCAGAAGACAGCATGACCCCATTTGTTACAGGCCCTCTCTATGCTGGAGCATCACACTTTCTTTGTCTTCAGTCTGCTTTGTAACCTGTCTGCTCCAGCTGCCCTTTCCTGGGGTTGCTCTTGCTGCCCTTAGAAGGCCAGTCATCTGTAGCCTCCAGGACCAAACACTTCCTCCAAGTCTAAATGGCATTCCGAGTTTCCTGTTGGCTCTGTTATTTCCTACTGTGACTCTATCAGACTGTTAGACCTGATCTTGCTGTCTCACTTGATGTTGCTGAGAGCTTATTTGAGCTTTGCTCTTGTATTAGCTTCCACCATTGCACTTTGTTATTTAAATAGCACCTTGGGGGAGAATTTTTTTTTTTTTTAAATTGCTGTTGTTATTGCCAGTGATTTATGCAGCGTTGGCTTGGGTCAGCCAGACCCACTCCCTGGTGCATATTCTCCCTAGCTGTCTCCATTCAATCCAAGGTGTTCTCCAGCAGGAGTCAAACAGCACGTGGGGAGTGCGGGGTCCTGCAGCAGAGCTGGAGGTGGCAGCAGGTACATGCCCAGTCCTCACTCAGCTCCAGTAGTTGCCCAACAAGGAACTGTCTCTGAACTCTCAGCTCCAGCACGCTGCTTTTGCTTCTCCTCTGCAGCCATGTGATACTCACTCTTGGGACAGAGGATGACTTTGGCTCATATTTTTTAACAGCTATTTACTTGCTTTTGTTTTGTACAGTGGTAGGAGTTCCCTGGCCATCAAAGAGACACAACCAGTAATACCTGTTAGTTTAAATAAACTGGAACTGAACCCCGCTGGACTCTTCCTTTAACTTTTTTGGCAAATACTCCAAACCTTCTTTCCCCTTCAGTCTTAAACAGTCTCTCCCTGTTAAAAATAACATGCTTTCACTGACTCCATTCTGAAAGCATATGGAAAACTGCTTCCGAGCTGAGGATCGGCTGTGGCTGTGTCTATCAGCAGGGTAGTTTTGGCAGCTTAATGAGAAGACTGTTCAGGCAGCTGGAGACCAAGCTTTCAGGAATACCAGGCACGGTTGCTCTTCATAGGAAACCAGACACTTCAGAAATGGTTTCCTCTTGATTCTGGGAAAGAATGCAGTTGTTGAAAGAAACCAAACTTCCAGCACGGAAATTCAGGGAAGAACAGCCTAGATTCTGGCCAACTGGTAGGGACCTTGGCCAGCCGCACAGGCGGGGGCGGATCTGTTCCGCCAGAGTTATAAGCAAACCCTCTTGGCAAGCAGTCTGTTATTAGAGTTTGCTGAAGCACTGAAGCTAAGCACTGCTACCCATTGGCTTCTTGGACCTTTGTGCAGTCCCAAAATGTGGGAGCTGCTGGTTACTGACTATTCCTTACAAGGGGTCTTCAGGAATTTCTGCCGGAGTTGCACCTACAGGAACCGGTCTGGTTCGACAGGCAAGGCCGTGTGTGCCGGCAGCATCCCGCTGTGGGCTCACGCCTGGAACAGAGTGCGCAGGGATAAGGTTGGCCTGACTTGCTTGTCTGTTGCTTCTTGGGGTCTCAGCAGTGTGAGCAAGCAGGGAGCAACTTTCCTCTCTGCTGGTTGTCCTTTTTGGGGAGCGGGGAAGGGCGTGGGGTGACTTGTTTCTATAGGTGTCACGGGCATTGGGCTGGTTTGTTGATGAGCTGAAAGAGTTTGAGCATCATTGCATTTCAGAGCTCCCAGGATAGACTGCAGGTGCCATTGTTTGAACAGTCACCTCTGCCTGTGGGACAGCTCTGCTTTTGAGTGGGGTTCTGTGGGAGGGAGGAGCTGTGCTGCAGAAGTAGCTCTAGTTACTGAGTATCTTTTCGTTTGCTGAGGACAGCACTACTGTGGTTGCTTCCTTCCGTCTCACCCTGTCTCAGTGCTCAAGGGCCAAGTGTTACAAGGCATCTCAGGAGGCACTGAAGTCTGCTTGCTTTGTCTAGTTCTGATTGCTGCTGTAAGTCCCCATGCAGACAGGGCTTTTCTCACTTTGCCAGTCTAGCTTGAGCTGAGTGCCACTCACTTTGGACTACTCCTGGGCAGTGTTGGAATGGCTGGGTGATGTTTGGGTACTTGAGTCAGCTGCTCCCCAGCTCACAACTGTCCACTCAAAAGAGATCAAGCAAAGCTGAAAATGGGAGATCAGGGCTTTGTGTCAGAACTTGTTTCTGTCTAATGAATTATTGCAATAGCAGCACCCGGTGTTCTTCCCATGCTCCAATAGAAATGAAAAAAAGCAACAGGCAAGTTGAAGGAGGACAACTTTCCATGATTTCTGGGACCATTTTCTCTATTTCTCCTGTCTTGGATCCTGTCAGAAGTTTGGTTTGTTTAAAGTTACTTGTCTCTGCATGGATCACTTCATATTTCTCTTCCTTGATCTGACCATTAGGGTTATTATATCTTTTGAATTCAGTGGAACATTCTTGGAAGCTATTGGCTTCATAGCCAAGAGCTATGAAGTTCTCCAGCCTGGTTTTTTATTTCAGTGCAGTAATTTCACACTCATCCAACCTCACCTGTCCCTAGAAAACTGCAGAGGGAGACAGTTTCCTCTATTTCAAATCAGAGTTATTGCAGAAATCTCTCCTCCTCTTTTCTGACTCCTAGCCTTGTGGGACAGGACAAATTTGGCTGCCGGTTAATGTGCCTGTTGTGCTTCTGCAACAAATGCAGCCTCTGAGGGGTTTTGCTTTCAAACTTTGATATTTCTTGCTGAGGTTGCCTTTGTTATTGAGCAGACACTGCACATGTTGCTGGATTTTCCATGTGTGTGAGTCCTCATTGGCTCTGCTTAGAGAACTGCACAATATCTGAGTGCCCCAGTACCTGAAACCAGGGAAACCTTGGAACGTGCATTTCCAAAGAAATGTTGAAAGTGGTAGTTTTCTGCTCTCTCAGAGAAACCTTTCAAGCTAGCTGATTTTCTCTGAGGTCTGTTCCTAGCTAATGGGTAACTTCCATTTTTTTCAGCTGGACCCACAGGCATTGCAGGACAAAGATTGGCAACGTACAGTCATCTCAATGAATGGAGTAAGTATGGAAAACAGAAGCTAGCACTGCTTCTGTACCTCTTTTGTGCTTTATTTCTTTGCTCTTCGTTGCAGCATTAAGAAAAAAAAAAGATGATGTTTGAAAAGTAACAGCAGTTCTTCTTTCAGGTCGAAGTGAAGCTGTCGGTGAAGTTCACCAGCCGGGAGTTCAGCCTGAAGAGGATGCCATCCCGGAAACAAACCGGGGTGTTTGGGGTCAAGATCGCTATTGTCACCAAGTGAGCTGATGGGTCAAGTTTCTCCCTGTTGTTTTCCAGAAAGCCAGCTGGCCAGAGGGTTGTGCTTATTATTGCCCCACTGAGGGATGTGTCAGCCCAGTCTGCTTTGCTTGGGTAGTGGTGTTGGATGGCTGTGGCTGCAGAAAGGAGATGTTGTACATCCTCTGAGCTTCGTTTTTTGCAGAGGAAAAACCAGGCTGCACACAGGCTTTGAAGCCTGGGCTGTTCACTGACAGCAGATCACTGTGATGAGTTCCGGAAATACCCCTTGCCCCCTTACTCTGTAGTTAGCTGACTTGGTCACAAATTTCCAGAGACAGTGAATAGTGATGTTTCCTTTCCATAATCAGAAATGTTCCAGTTCTTTGGATCCTGTTGTATTATTTTAACCTCTGATCTTTTGTCATGAATCATTTGCCAGAAGAAACCTGTTTGTTCTGTTGTATAGTTTGGGAAGAGTGGTATTTCCTCCCTGTGGAATGGCATTGATTGGAGAGCAACAGTGTTGCTATGTATCCATGGTCTGTTTGGGCCTCCTCTGATTTACCTGCAAAGTCACAGAGTTTAGGGGCACTAGGACCTGGCCAGAAGCCCAAGTGCTCTTGGCAGCTGCAGAACAGCCAAAGCCAGGCTGAGGCACTCAGAAAACTCCTTCCAGTCTTAAAGGAGTTTTTCAGCTCGGTCTTGATTGCCAGCTCAGACTTTCTCCCACTCCATTTTCCAGAAGAGGTTTTGCACAGTACAATGGGGTGATTTTAGCCAGCCTGGCTGGGGTAAGGAGCACTGAGGGCATGTCCTGTACTCTTCTGTCTGGCTTTCTGAAGGAGGGAGAGGTCGAAGGTGCCATACATAGTGCGCCAGTGCGTGGAGGAGATCGAGCGCCGTGGGATGGAGGAGGTGGGCATCTACCGTGTCTCTGGGGTTGCAACAGATATCCAAGCTTTGAAAGCTGCCTTTGATGTCAGTAAGTAATTGTGTCTTATGTTTCCTTTTGCACTGTGAGAACCCCCGTGACACCCCTGTCAGGTGGCTGAGCTATTTTCAATCTTATGTTCCCCAAGAAGCATGAAGAAGTAGAGATTCTTGCACAAGGAGAATAATTTTAACCCCGGCTGCATGTTTTTTTAATATTCTTCAGCTACAGACACAACCCACGATACACAATGGGATGGGTCCTCTTACTAAATAAAGCATTTGTGATTCTTCCCAGCAGACATGAAATGGTTTGTTTCCCTGCCTTGCCAAATCTGTGTATGTGGCAGACACCTTCCTCAGGGGAAGTGGCAGCAATCAGAAGCCATAATTTCCTCACTGTTGTGAGGTCTTCAAATTAATGAGTCCTTGAAATTAAGAATGCTTTGTGAAAGGAAGCCAGCAAAGAAAAATTTCTAAGGTTGGCTAGGAAGGCTGTTTATGAAGCAGAAGTTTGGCAGTCAGGGCTCCTGAGTTCTCTTTTTAATTCTGTGTCTAGATTGATGTGCACAGATTGTAAAGTTAGATCATTTTGACCAACCTTTGTAAAGCTCTCTTTGATCTTGAGCAGAAAACAGCTCCTTGCTGGCTCTGAATTGAAACGAATGGCACGTATGTCCCAAAAGGCATCTAAGATCAGGCAGATGAAACACCTACAAATTGCTGAGGTACAAAAAGTGAAATTCTGCCCTACTTCCAGCTTCCAGGTAACAGTCCAAGGGCTGTTCAGGCCACACGCAAACTCTCTTTTGATGCAGGCAGTGATGAGGCCTATGCCAGGTGCCCAAATTCATCCTCCCTGCACTTTTTCTTCACTTTGTGAAATTTCTTCCTTCCATTTTCTTTTCAACCCCCCCTCAGCTGTCAAACACATAAATTTATGAATTCTTCACTAGTTCAAGTAAGAGTGTTTCATATTTTGGAAAACAACTTCTTTCATTTATATTAAATGCTTTTACAGGAAACTTCATGAAGCCAGCACTGGCTCTGCTGGTTGGTCTGTTTGTTTTAGGAAAGTGGGTGGTTTTGTTGTTCTTAATAGTAACAAAACTGCAATGTGAGCTCTGAGTTGCCTGTGTACTTAAGCTACACTCAGTGGGAAGTTAGACAGGCTCAGAGTCTCTTATTCCAAGCTGTTAAGAGGCAGGGAATTGGAAAAACAACTGTTGTCACTAACACAAGTTGAAATTTGTACAAATACAGTCAAGCAAGGCTTGTTCTAGATCAGGCTGAGGTCGCTGGCACAGCAGAACTAACCCTTGGTGGTGTGAGGTTCCCTCTGCTTGATTTAAAGCTCTGAGCTGCAGTCACTTCTGTAGCACTTTTCAGTTGTCAGAAGGTAGCTCATTTAATCTGGAGAAATGTAAACAGGAAAACTCTCAGCTATTTGAGCAAAGACAAAGGATAAACAAAGAGAGCCAAAGCCAGAAAAAGAAGGAATGCAAGGCCAGCAGCTTCTTTATCCTGGTTCCCCTCTTCCCTCTTTCAGATAACAAGGACGTGTCAGTGATGATGAGCGAGATGGATGTCAATGCCATTGCTGGCACCTTGAAGCTGTACTTCAGGGAGCTGCCTGAGCCCCTCTTCACAGATGAGCTGTACCCCAACTTCGCTGAGGGCATTGGTAGGTAGCAGCAGATATCACCCTCCATAATGGAATCTGTGCTAGAGACACTGTTCTGTAGGAGGGTGCTCCTACAGCAATACAAACCCCATGTTTGTAATGTTGGACACAAGGCTGGAACAAGCTGTTAGGGAAGTGAAACGAAGCTCAGGAATGAGCACTGGAATGACACCATCTTCCTATGAGCTTGAGTATGGGCACTTGCCATGCCTTTTTGTAAGTCAAAATGCCCAGGTTTCTGAAGGATAGGTTAGAGTGACAGCCTGCTTGGTGATGGTGGGCTTGCTGTTTGCCCCATTCAGCCCTCCAGGGCAGCCCTCTTTGAGGGGGGATGTACCTTGTCTTAGCTTGATATGGGGGAAAAACATTGTCATGGTTCAAAGTCTGCAAGCACGTGAACTGCTTGAGGGAAAAAGATGCTCTTCATCTGAGATAAAGGAAGGAGATCCTGTGGAGGATTGACCTTTTGATGCAATTACATCATTACATCATCCATATTTGGAATACAGAGCATGCATATTGGTTTGGAACTGATGCAGTCAGCCAAATTCTCATTCACTGCCTGTGGTGATGTTTTGTTATTTTCTGCCTTGTAGCACTTTCAGATCCTGTTGCAAAGGAGAGCTGCATGTTGAATTTATTGTTATCACTTCCAGAACCCAACCTTGTGACATTCCTTTTCCTTTTGGACCATTTAAAAAGGTAATATATGGATCCTTTAGACACATGTTTAATGTGTAAAGCATCATTGTTGTGAAAAGAGGAGCCTTTTCCTTAAATTTGCACTGAATCATACAAATGAAGACACATTTACATGTCTGCAGTCTAACATGATATCTTTAAAAACTCCAGCTTTGCACTTCAGCAAACTGGAGTTGTCAGTTCCTTGCTTAGACTAGTCTTCCACATCTTGTCTGTATCTTTGCAATATAGTTGTAACTGTGAAAAAGCAATTCCATGTATTTGATATTAAAGCAATAAGCTTGCTTAATTTACATATGCATTTTGTACATATCAGAGACTGTCACTAGAGAGATGAAAGATAATCTTGTGACTGAGGTCCTGGATTAAAATCCAGGAAACCTGGGTTTTATTTCTGTTTCTGCTGCAGACTTTTCTACCTGTGAGTACATTTTTTAACCTTTGTGCCTCAGTTTCTCATTTATGAAACTGGGATGAAAAACACTCCTTTATTCCTGTCCCACTTATGCCTGTCCAGGCAGGGAACAGCCATTCCTTTCCCAAATTTAAGCTGTGTCTGTAGAGGGTCTGGAGACTGTGATTGTGTCAGATCAAGGTATTGCTTGTACAGGAAGTTAATTTAGGTACATTTGGGGAGAGTGGTTGATTCACTGGATCTAAAACTTTTTACAAAAGGAATAAATTATGGTTTCTCACTTAAGGACACTTCCAAACTCAGGCATTTATAAAGACCTGCCTTGTTCATTGTTTCTTCTCCCAGGGTTGCTGAGAGGGAAAGCGTTAACAAGATGTCCCTGCATAATCTTGCAACTGTCTTTGGACCAACGCTGCTCAGGCCTTCAGAGAAGGACAGTAAAATCCCAGCCAACCCAACCCAGCCTATCACAATGACTGACAGCTGGTCACTAGAAGTCATGTCCCAGGTAAAATCCTAAATGTGCTATTGAATCTTGTGAAGACGGTATGTGGGAACTGCAGTCCTCTAGCAAGGCCTGCTTCAGCCATCCTTCTGTGTGTTCATGACAGGTTTTTCTGAGAAACATAAACAGCTTTCACTGTTACAGGGACATTTTAGACTGTAGAACTGTTTCATCAGGCATCTGTAGAGCTTTTAATGAAAAAACGTCCATGTGCACAGAATTCTGTAGCTTTCAGGTCTGTGCACAGTAAGATGTTTTTGAGGCTGTCTCACAGTGCCCTAGTGCTGCCCTGGGCCAAAAGGACTGTTGGTGTTTTTCCACCATACTCCTCGACACTTAAACCACCTTCACCCATGCACAACAAAATTCTTTGCTAAATTCAGATTTCTTTGGCACTGCTGCCTGTTGAAGGCAGTGCAGGGCATTAGAACACAGAAACAGAGCTCACTGTGTTGGCTGGTCAGGCTGTTTTGTACTTCCTTGATCGAGCAACAGCAAATGATAGATGAGATTTTTTTCAGCGCAGTGGAACGCCAACACCAATGTTATACCCTGGAAGTTGAAAAGTGTGTCCCCAGAGCACTGCAAGTTTTAATATTCCTTATATTTAAATATAAGGAGTAACTATTTCTAATTATTACACTGCATTAAAACAAATACATAACTGCAAGATGCTCTTGTGGAGAGAGCTGTAGTCATGTCTGCCAGCTCTCAAACAGCCAGGATAAGAATGATTTAACAGAGCCTTATTATTACTTTTTTGTTTCTCTTTCCAGGTTCAAGTTCTTCTGTACTTCCTGCAGCTAGAGACTATCCCTACCCCAGACAGCAAGAGGCAAAGCATTCTCTTTTCCACAGAGGTGTAGGTGTCTGCCATACCAACAGGACACAGAACTGCTCTTGGCACAGACCTGCCACACCTGAGAAAAAGAAGACTGGTGTTTCTTCAGACATTACTGGCCTGTTCCTGTCCTGGGGAACTGCGGCCCTCAGTGCTTCTGCTGTTGGTTAACCAGAGACAAGCTGAAGGGAAAGGAGAAAAATCTCTGCTTTTGGTTGGTAGGACCAGGACTGAGCTGGAAATGGAGCTGTGCAGAATCTCCACTAGAAGGAGCAATAGACACTCGAACAAATGCACCGCAGAGTGTGGCTATTATTCTTGTTGGGAATGTGACAGAAGGTATTCCTCATTTTATGGATTTAATTTATCATAAAGAAACTTCAAGATTTCTACTGGACCACTTGATAGGATACCCCTTTTTGGGTGAGAGGGAGTTAAAGGATATATCACAACTGTGTCTTTAATAACTGCTGTTTTTAAAGTACTGTTCTAGGCCACAAAAATAGCATTGCTTTGCCAGAGGAGAGAAGGGAAGGTTCTGGGATCACAGATTCCCTCCTCAGAATTTCCAAGTCTTGATTTGAACAGGGTTCTAAAGAAATGAAGCAGTTTTGCATACAGCTAGAACTGTTGTTTTGCTTGGGGTTTGCATCTGGTTTCTTTAGTTTGTGTTTTGTTTTGGTTCTTTTTTTTGTCTCGCCCACTCCCTTCCCTTGCCGACCTTTATGCAAACTCTAGGGAAGGAGGTGCCCTGCTCTTGCCTGCATTGCACTTCAGATGGGTTTTTTTGGGCTAAGGGAGCCAGACCCAGCAATGCTACACGACAAATAAATAACAGTGAATTAAAGAGAGGCAGGGAGGATTAGTCAATCATTCTGTTTATGATTCTGTTGTTTGTTTGCATATAAAAGCAGGGGCAATAGTATCCAGGCAGAACTGCTAAATTCCTTAAACCCCACCAAACTTAATGAAAATTAACTGGGAAGACTGTTAATTCCCAACACTCCAAAGAAAAGATGTTACATTTGGCTGGCTGCTTACTCCAAACTTTATCAGAACATCTTTTTTTTTTTTTTTTTGATACTTGAATTTTCGAGGCTTTTGTACATTGCTTCTACAAGAGTCTTTTTCTGATAGCTACAGATACTTTGATAAAATGTGTCAGGATGGACTTTATGGACAATCTAGCAAGTAGCATGCATCATGTGAAACTCCAACCCTGTTTTAAGTAAGAGCAGTGAAGAAGTGTTCTATGGGACTACATGCAGCAGGACAAAAGGTCGAGCCAAATACCAACTTTGTGCTTCCCTGCCTAAAGCAGTTCAAGCCCCGGGGGTAACACAGGCGTGAAGGGCAGCAGTGTTTGTCCAGGGAATTGAAAGCACCATCTAACTGCTGGTATCCAGAGCTCTGGCTATGGAGCAGTTGTGCCAAAAAATCCTGGGGGGCATGGGAGTGATTCCATTGCCATGAACTCCTCCAGCCCCCCTTGACTTCCTTCCCAGTTATGCAGCATATATTTAGTGGCATCCATCCATCATCATCCTGGTGAGAAGAAAAGTACAGCTTGGAGACAAGGGAAGGAATGGGCATGGGAAAGGGAGGGAGGGACAGATCTTGACAGATTGGTAGAGACTTAGGTTGTCAACATCATTTGAGGGGAAATATGACAAAGAAAGAAACCCCTGTGCTGAATTTCACATTTTCTGATGGGTGATCTGCAACCTCTTAAAATAACAAAAGTCTTTCAAACAAATGGAAAGAAAAAATAAAAGGGAAATGATGTTTTAGTCACTGTAATTGACTGCTGCATAACATTAGAAATTATTGTACTGTGAAGTTGCAAATTCAAAAAGGAACCAATATAAATTTCAATTTTGTGAGTATATCAATATTTTGCATGCTTTGTAAGGATTCTTATAGGAATTTAATATTGCTTAGTATCCCTCCCTCCTTAGGTCTGGGAGCAAACTTCTTTGTAATGTAATGTACAACTAGAAATTCCTTCTCTCTTATATGTATTTCCACTACATTCCAACTTCTGAACCCGTAAAACTGAAAAAGTGTTTATAGTAGGAGGTGCTTTTTGGGGGGAGGGAGGGAATGAAGACAAACTTGAAGGCTTAAGATTTTGATTTATTGTTTGATTTATTTTTTTGCCTTTTCGAAGGTAAGAATTAGTCACAATCCTGAAAAACATTGACTTAAGGGAAGTCATGCAGACCAGTAAACCACACTCCATGGGTTTGGTTTTCTGTATTTGTTGTTGTTTTCCCAGAGCAGTTCTCTAGCCCTGCTGTTGCTGCAGGCTGCACACCCCCATTCCAAAGGGGGCTTGGATGTATCCAAGGCAGTGGCACTGCTGAGGATTTCATTTAAAAGGAAAAAAACCACAACCCAACTGAACTAGAGCAGGTGGTTGGGCAATAGCCTTTTCCTTTTGGTGTTTGGAATCTGTGGCTGCTCTTTGCAGTGTTGAAACTGGAAAGCAATATTGTAATGACTGTGCCAATTTAATTTTGCCCAACTTTGTATTTTTATTTATATAGGAAGTTAATTTTAATATTAAATTACTGATCTATAGTATGTAACCATGAGAAAATTGCTTTTGCTTTGATTACTGTTACAGGTTGTTGCTTTTAGTCTCTCATTACAACGCTCAGTTCTAATGTAACAATATCTAACATGCAGGCATGTGGATCAGGGAAAAAAAGTTAATTTAACTTAACCCGTTAATTATTTCTGTTAAGTATGAATATGTTTTCCCCAAAGCTGGTAATTTTGGGCTGGAAAAGATAGTGCATCTTATTGCTGATGATGAAATCATGGACTGATTTGAAATACGAGAATTGATTTATTGAATTTCCTTTAATTTTGCAATTGAGATTTTTTTCAAATAGTCTTATGTTTTCAGAAATTAAGTATTTCCAAAAGGCTTTTATGTTCTTTTCCCAGGGATGTTGGTTGGGTTTTTTAATATATTTTTTTTTACTTTGATATTTTTGTAATAAGCCTTATCATACTTAAAAAGAGAATTGCAAAACTTGGCTTTAGAGAAGGCCTTGTGATTTCTACACTTGTATGTTCCCTTGTGACTTGTGTCAGAAAACCTGAATCATCCATTTTCTGTATCCAAAAGGAACAATATAAACAACATAAGAGCAAACTAGCAAAAAAAAAAAATTAGCCTTTATGTGTGCACTGGGAGTTAATGCTCTTTCAGTTTCTAGTGTATTGGAGAGACCTTTCTAAAAATGTAGCTTTCAGTAACAGGAATCTGAAATGTTAAAACTGTCAACTAAAGAATTTCAGGTGATGAGGATGGTCTGTGTGTCTCCAGTTTAAGGAGAAGAATAAGCATCAGTTTCCTGGCATTTAGAAACTATTTTTAAATTCTCATGGATTTTTTTTTTTTTACACCGAATAGGTTTTTAAGTCATTTTTTTAAAGTTAAGTAAAGCAAACTATGGGAAAAGTTTTCAAAGATGGACAAGAAATAAGAGTTACTAGATGAGTTTCAGCTTTTGTGTTCATACGTGCTTTGTGTGGGAGGGGAGCGTCTGAAACCAAATGGAAACACATCCCTTAAAATGCTGCTGGTGTTCTTTATTCTTGCACAATTTTAACAAGTTGAGGTAGTAGCTAAGCTATTCCAGGCTGTATTTTAATGCTGCTATTGTTCAGTGTATCAGCGAAGGGCAAAAGGCAGCGGTGTGCTGACTGTGCTGATGCCCATCGCTTGCCTCCGTCCTGGCCTTCAGTTGCTAACACAAGGCAATCCGCCTGCACACGGTGAAGCGAAACTGCAACTTTTCCTGTTGGCCACAAGGTGGTGGAACCCACAGAGTGTGTTTATGGGAGATGCAGTATTTTTACAGTTTATTCATTTTACCTGTTTAAAAATCTGTTTTACGGTGTTTTTTTTTTAATGTTAGTTTTCTATGAGTTTATTTAAACAAATATACTGTTCTTTAAAGCATCCATGGATCTCCAAATCTGTTTGTCATCCTTGTAACACTGGAAGGCATCACAATGTGTTCATTTATCTTGTGCCATTCTTTCAAGTATGTATAAAATATTAAACTGACCAACATGGCTTTTAAAAAGGTTTAAAATCTGACAGCAAAAACCCCACCCTCTCTGATGCTTCACTGGTTAATTATTTTGTTTCAATGCTTGTGATCTACTGGGATAACGATCAGATGTGTCATTAGGGAAATTTTAGTAAGAAATGGGAAATGTTTTAAGAAAAAACCCTGCCCTTTCTCTTTTTACTTTAATTCAAGAAGGTGGAGACTTGTAATTACAGAAGACCAATACAGTCATGCTAGATTGAAGAGATTTGCTTCTGTTCCTTGAAGAAGAAAAATCTGGAAGGGCAATTCCTAAGTAGATCCAATCCAATCAAGTTCTTGGTGTAGTTAGTAAGTAATTTGTTTATTCCCTCTTAAATTTGTAGCCCAGGTATGTTTTTCTTTGTAAACTTTGCTAACATTGTCATAGTACTGTTAACAGAAAAGTCAGTCTTATACCAGTCACTTCCTTCACCACAGGGTACCTGCAGCTGAGACACCAGAGCCTGAGATGAGCATTAGCAGTTCTCCATTCTGAACTGGAATGAAATGAATGTTCCTGTACTTGATGAAATCCCTCCTGAATAGAATTAAATCCACAGATTGCCCTTACAACCAAGAGAAGCTCTAAAGGAAGCACTTAGAGTTAATGGTTATTCCTTAACGAGCTTATAGGGAAGAAAAGTAACACACATGAAAAAGAGAAGCAACATTAGGAATCACTCCAGTCACATGGTCTGGAACTAGAATGAAGTCCTCATTTCCCATTACAGAAGAAGGCTTATGCCCCAGATAACTGTGAGCAGAGATTGTCTGGCCAGTAAATAAACATTAGTACAGGAATGCCAGGAATTCAGCTACTGTCACCTCCTCGTTCTGATGTGTTGGAACCCCTCTTTCTTGCTACTGAAAATTCACAGTTCAATGTTCAGAAAGCAAAGCTTATCACTTGCTCTCTACCTTGTTCCCCCAGTGGCAATAGATAGGAGCAACACAGTCCATGTATTACTGCAGGGGAGACACCACTGCCCAGAAGGACAAAGGGAACAGAAGCAGTGAGACTATGGTGTGAGCTAAAAGTCTGTTTCTGGGCTGCAAGGATAAAATGCCCCAACTTGCTATAATGAGGAAATGGTTGAAACAGTAGGACTGAAGCAAAGCTGAGTGTGCATGTTACCTTCATTCTCCTCCTTCCATTATCACTAGATTTAGGCCTTCCAGGTCAAGCAAATAAATACATACATGCTATTGCGAAGAATTAGAAAATGATTCAATTACCTAGTTTGCCTCCACTGTTGAGTCTCTTTTTTACCATCTTACACAGCAGAATTGCTGGAGACAATTGTAAGAACATGCAGGTGAACCACACGAATGTTCCTGCAGTAAGAAAGACCCCTCCTTTTCCAACAGAAACCACTTCACATCATTCTGTACTGTACAAACTACCACAGCATGAGGTTGTTTGTAGCAGAGCAGTTCCTGGAGATAACTAAAGTACTTCCCTGGTGCAGAATGGTCCAGGTACTGCTAAAGCTCTGAGCTCCTGTAGGCCTGTTTTGTGAGTTAAGATCCTATTTATGCCTTTTCAAGCATATTTGGGAATTTTATTCCTCAGTCCCCAAGCCTAGCAAAAGTGTTTGTTCTACTGCTTTGTCTTAATTGCAGTCATGTTCAAATCCTCTCATCAAAAGTGGTTCATCAGTATGGAGGAAACTTTTTTTACATTTTCCACTAGAGCTTTTGTTTGTTTAACTGTTGCAGCCTTTTCCCCAGTGGGAAGATGTCCTGAGAACCCAGGACATTCCACAGATGGACCACTTCTCTAATCTGTAGCATAATTTGTAGGACAAGACCATGTTATATTCCTGTGGATGTGTGGAAGGGCAGGCTTGTGTACAAGACAGCTTCCTGCCTGGAAGAGCACAGCACCTTGCTGCAGATGACCACAACAGGCAGAGCCCACTGGTGAGCAGATGGCCTTGGTCCTTAGGTGCTCACATTTTGCCTGGGACAGTGTGAGTGAGGCCCAAAGGCAGTTCTGGGAAGAGACCCAGCTGGTTCCTTCTCACTGGACCCAACTGAACGATCAAATGCTGATCTACACAGAGTAGCTCAAATTTCCTCCATTTTAGTCCCATTTGGAGAGAAATTGGGACTACACTAACTCTGAGGTATCTCTCAGTCAGTTGAAAATTGACCCATATGTAACAGTTATTTCAGATACAGCAAGTGGTAAGCTTGCCATAGCAAAAGGACATTTCTTCACAACAACCTCTTCTAATCCCTTCTTTACTGCTTCTCACAGCCTGAGAGAAAGAAATCTTGTTTGGGGCTTCACAATTAGGTATGAAAACTTGCAAAAGTCACTCACTGATGGTGCTGTGTGTGGCTAAATCCTGATAAATCCCTGACCCACACAGGGACCCATTTCAGGAGTTGGGATACCAGTACTAACCAAGGCAGCAAAAAGAGGGTAAGGAATTGGTACTGGGTAACTGAGAAGCACCACAATGAAACAGTGAATTTAAATATGATCTCACAACAGGACACTGTGAAATGTCATCCTTTTTCTGTCTGTCCAGCAGAAAAAAAACCCCAAAGCTAAGCCTTCTCTTGCCTAAGTTGTGTAGTTTGTTTTTATCTCTAGTATTACAAGTGTTTATAATCCATGAAGAATTCCAAGGAAAGGACTTAAGACTATTTATTTAAATATAAATACAATTAAATTATATAATTAGTGCTAAATTATCAGGTGTAGAAGACAACTTGTTATTGTTCAGATAATTTTGGTTTCATCAGAGTTAATATTGTTGGCATTGTTTTAACACTAACATGTTAGGGAGTTGGTTTCTGACCTTTTATACAGCTGTTGCTAGTGCTTCAGTATCTCATAGTGCTCTGGTTTTGGAAAAGAAAACCTAATCCTAATAGTTTAATATTGAAAGGTGTTGAACCTGTACTGCTAACATCTCTCAGTTTAGGCCCAAAGAGAGGGAGAAAAGAAAGGGAAAAAGAAAAGGGAAAAATATTGTCATTCTGGATTTTTTTTTCATTTTCTGAGAAAAGTGGTATGAAAAAGGGATCCAAAAACTGTATTGGGGGGGGGGGGGAGAAAAAAGGCATTTGTAGCCTTTCTTTGTACACAATGTTAAATAAAATCTCCTGTATCTATGTTTGTCAGGTTCTTTTGGTCTTATTTAACTAAAAACTGGGCCTACATTAAACTGAATGTGTGAATTGCATTCAATTGAGTTTGTTAGAGGTATGGAGTTTAACACTGGTCTGTCAAAATAAAAGCTATTTCATATTTATAAGGTAAAAGCCACACCACTTAAAATCTAGAGAGTAGTACAGGGTTATTGCTGAGTTAAACCAAAACAACTATAACGTGTGGAAATAATTTACACAGAAGGTAGAGAAGTAATTGGGTGAAACAGTCCATTTTCAGAGGTGTATTAATCCTTTTGTAGCAGTGCTGCTTCAAAATGCAGCCAGTCTCAAACCTGGTAACCTTTACATTTGTGTGCAGAGCACCTGAGCTGCAGTTACATATTTGCTAAAAAAAAAAAATATCAGCTCTGGCCTCTAGTTCTTCAAACATTGCATTGAATTAGTGTATTTTGTAGGAATAAATGTGGAAACTGAATCAGTTGTTTAAAGCAAGTTTTCTTGGTGCTTTATTTAAATCAAATATTATTTAAATTACTAATGTAAGTAAAGCACATTTTTTTAAGATAGTCCAAATTTAATATAAAACATAAGCCTCTCTGTAATAAAAAGATACCTGCTTGAAGGCTCTCTAACTGATTTCCATTGTGTGGATCATGAAGATAAGTCTGAGTGGCAATATCCAAAGCAGGGAAAAAATCAGAGCTAACTGTACAGGGTTTAAAACTACACTGAAATGAGATGCAGGTCAAGAAAAAATTGTCATGCTTACCCCTAAATTGGGAAAAGAAGAGGAAACCACATGACTTGTTAATACTTCCTATCAGTGGTGTATCTGTAGAATATAAAACAGTTTTCAGATAGCTTCAATGTGGAATTCTTCTGGAAAATGGTTCTCACTTCAATAAGAATCACAGCTTTGTAGTGCAACCACACTGAACAGTATTAGGATGCCCTTGAGCAAGCCTGGAAGGTGTCACAGACTCATGGAATATCTCTGTTGGGAGGGATCCATAAGGATCATAGAGTCCAACTCCCTGTTCCTCACAGGACTAAAACTACACCATATTGGCTAAGAGCATTGTCCAAATGCCATGACAAATTCCCCAGGGAGCCTGTTCCAATGACCAACCACCCTCTTAATGAAGAACCTTTTCCTAATGTCCAATCTGAACTTCCCCTGGCACAGCTTCATTCCATTTCCTGGTGCCCAGAGAAAGGAGACCAGCACCTCCCACTCCACTGCCCCTCCTCTGAGGAAGGTATGGACTGCAATGAGGTCACTCCTCAGCCTTCTCCAACCTGAACAAGCCAAGTGACCTCAGCTGCTCCTCATAAGTCTTGCCTGGCACACTTCAAGGAGCCTCTGGCCAGTGCTCTTAGGCAACATGGTTTAGTTTTAGGTAGTCCTGTGAGGAGCAGGGAGTTGGACACTGTGATCCCTCCCGACAGAGAGATTCTGTGATTCTATGACACCTTCCAGGGTCACTCAGGGGAATCCTAACACTGTTAAATTTTATCCAGTTGGTCATGTCCTTCCTAGGTAGGAGCTCTACCAGGAGTTCTGCTCACACAGCCACACCTCTGCCACATCAAGCTCTTCACTGACTGCCAGGCTGGTCCTTCTCAGCCACTTCTCTTACCTGCCTTCCCCAACTTGAAGACCCTGGGTGAGCACCACTGCCACTGCCTTGAGATGAAGTGCAGAGCACCAGCCTGTGGTACACTGCTCCCGAGGAAGAACGAACCAACCTTCAGGCTGGAGCAGGATGAGAAAGAACACAGGAGTGCATAATAACCATGGATGTTCTGTGCAAATTGCTACACCTGAGCAGGTGTAGCAGCCTTCCTGAGGCTTGGAGCAGACAGCCCTGAGGCAGCTGCTCCCCAGAAGCCCTGCAGGATGCAGCTCTCAGTCTGTGTCAGGATCAGCTGTACCTGCCCGACTCCGAGAGACACTGTCTGCTCTTTGTTAGAAGCCTCCAATTATGGAGATTCTGTAATCCTCTTGGGCAATCTAATCCAGTACATAACCACAATGAGAAAGTTTTCCTAGTAGACAGTTGAACCCCTCCTGCACGCATTGCAGGATGTAATGCTGGAATATTATGCAGGTTTTTTTCAGTGACTTTATGTTCCTGATCTAGCACAGTCAGCTAACAGCTTGTTCATTAATTCACTGCACTGAACACGTTGTTTCCTGCTAGAAAACAGAAAGCAGGGCCCCTTTGTGGGCTACCATGAGCAACAATACATTGTACTAAACAAATGCAGACATTTTTCACGTCCTTAATACAGAGGTAATGCTGCTGATTGTCATTGAAATGCCTTTTTTTTTTTTTAACTGATGAATAATTTAAAAATCAATACAAAGGTAGAAACAGAACACTTTGTTGAACACATCACGGATCAGAAAACTCAGTGGAATGACACTGGTGTAAAGGAGCCTTTCAGTGTCAAACAAGTACATCGTGTCTGTGCAGCAGCCTCCCAGGAGAATCCCTGCCAGCTAAGAACAAGCAGACTGACAGAGAAATGGATTGGGAAGACATCTAAATAAAATGACTGACTTCATAAGACACATAAATAGTAATTTTTTCCCACAATGTAAATCAAACTATGTTGTAACACCTGGAAGCATACATCCTCTCAGTTTTAAAAGGAACTCTGATGAAATCTAGATGTCATTTACCATATTAAAAATTAAATTTCACCCAAGATAATGAGGGGACTGTAAATCATACTTGACCTCACCAATCTGCAGCCTCATGAATTCTAGGAAGGAATGTACCTCAAGGGAGAGGCTGCAATGCAATCTTATACAGAAGTGCTTCTTTTGATAAAACAGCTGAATTGCTATTGAGAGAGAGCCTTTAACCCACGGGCTGAGATAAACAGAAACCCTGATGGGGAAACTTTCACAGGGATATGTTGGATCAGCACATTTTCTTAGTTCATAGCACTTTCCAGCCAATGCCTGTAAATACAGACTCTGCTATAACACCCACTAAAGTACCAACACTGTAATTTGGGTTTATTAACTGCAGTTGCTTGTTATTCATGACAACAGTCATACATCCTGCTTAAAAACCATGAGCTACAAAACTCAGTGCAGTCTTTCAAAAGGAGCTCAAAATCTGAAAGCTTGGAGTCACACACAGTTCTTGTCGCCAAAGAAGGCAAAGCTATTTCCTACAACGTTTCAACAGTCTTTATTCATTTCTCCCTCAAATAAAAAGCTGTAATTGATCCAGTATTATACTGCAAGGTTTAGGAGACCCACAGCCCCTCCACTCCCACCTCGGCTGGGTTGCTGTACCTGCCCGGTGCATGCAGTGCTCAAGAGGCGGCTGCCTGTTTGTGTCAGCTCTGCTGAGGCTGTTCCAGTTTTGGCTGTAGAAGAGACGCGAGGCCACCACCACCGCACCTTTACCCTCAAGCTTTGCCGCACCTTCGCGGGTTCCCTCCTCAGGGTTTCTCTGAAGCTTAAAATCTACGGCTTTATTGCAGAAAAAAAAATTACGGTTTTTTTACCAGAGCGAGACACATGCCTTGGGCCGAGGCCGCCGAAATCGCCCCGCCCCGCAGGCCCCCCTCAGCCGAGGGGCAGCGCGGCCCCCTCAGCGCCGGGCCGTCACCGCAGCCAGGGCGGACAGAGCCGGCGCGCCGCTTAGCCGGCGGTTTTCCGGGCGCCAGCCCCGCAGGCAGCGCCCGGGCGCCAGGGCAGCCCCAGCCGGTCGCCGTTCCCCGCCAGCCGCCATCCCCTGCCTCGGGGCCGCGCTCCGGGGCCGTCACCACCGCCCTCTTGCCCTCAGGTGCGGCGCGAGGCGCCTCACTCGGCCATGCCCCTGCGGGAGGGGCACGCGAGACAGGGGGCTGGCGCCACGGCGCATGCGCAGCGGCTGGCCGCACCACCACCCCGCTCCCTCCTCCCCCTCGGCCGGAGTTGGCCCGCGCGGGGCTGGCGCATGCGCAGTGCTGTGGCACCGCCCGCGAGGGGCGGGGCGCAGGCGGAGGCGGGCGGAGGGGTCCCTGCCATCCCCGCGCGCCCCTCCGCGCCCCCTCCCCCTCCCGCCGGCGGCGCTCGCGGCCCGGCCCGTCGAGGTCCCCCGAGCCTCGGGCCGCGCCGCGAAGAAGCGGGAAGGAGGCGGCTGCCCGGTAAGCGTCAGGTGCCGGCGAGCCCAGTCCCAGCCCCCGACCCTCGCCCGCCGCTGGGGTCGCCCGCGGCTGCGCAGGCCCTGGCAGGGCCTGGGTCCTAGGCTCCCACTGCTCGCCTCGCTCCGGCCGGCCGTAGCGCCTCACAGCCGCGAGGAGCCCCTTGTCGCGTCGCCCGCCCCCGGGCTCGGTTTTCTCCTCGCCGCCGCCCCCTGCGGCCCCCTGTGTCCCGAAGGGCCGCTGGCTCCGCTGTCAGCCCCGCCGCGCTGCTCGTCTCCTCAGCCGGCCGTGGTGGTGACAGCCTCCCCGCGCCCGCCTCAGCTCCCCCTTCTCCCGCGCCGTTCAGGGCCGCCCGCTCGCCCGGCGGCGGCATCCTCCCCCCTTCCCTCGCGGGCTGAGCGCGCTGCGTCGTCCCTGTCACCCATTTTGTGACTGCCCCTTCGCGGCGCTGGCGGCGAGAGCCGCCCCGGGGTGCCCCGAGGCAGGCCGACTCGCCTGTCTGGCTGGGCGGCGGTGAGGTAACGGAGGGCTTCGCGGTTCCCGGCTAGCGGGGCAAGCTCAGGTTTGCCTGGGTTTTCATCACACGGTAAATTACGTGTTTGACGCTGCTGGCTTGTTTCAGCGGAGAGGGACTGTGGCGGTGCGTGTGGGGAGCCTTCTGAGGAGAAAGGTGGAGTGCCGGCACTTGGGCACCTTCGCAGCTAGGTTTTGGTGTGGTGGGGAGGACCTTTGCCTGGATTCTGGTCTCGCGCTTGTCTGGAGTGCCGTTTTTCTGCATTTTTAGAGCTGAAATATCCTACAAGTTCTAGTTTTGTGCCTGCTGTCCGCCTTCCTTTGCCTCCCAGTGTTCCCTCTTCAAAGTCTTACATGATCTGGTAGTGCCAGGGATGGAGGAGAGTAGGCTCCTATAGCTGAGCCAAAATGAGAGAGTCTCCAGCCTGTTCTAACAGACTTCTATACTCTGTCCTCAGAGAGAAAAACAATGCAGTGCTGATGCTCAGCAAACTGCATGCTTCTCTCCACAACAGCACTTCGCCATCTGTGATTTCATAAAGTGTCTCTCTGTGCTAGGATCTGGAAAATATGTAACTCTTTTATAGCAGAAAATATGGGTCCACTGAGTAAAAAGTGTTCCGAAGAGCCCTAGGTTCTGTCGAAGGACATATAGTCTGTGCAAGCTCCACTCACCCCAAAAGTAAACATAAACCTTCTGTTCCTACTTCCTGCTCAATTAATGATACGGACTTTGGCTGCTGAAATGTGAGCAAACTGAAGCCACTCTGGATCACAATATAGTTCTGTAGTAGCTCAGAGGTATGATTTCTCCTCACCCCTCCAGTCTAGTCGATTGTTGTTAGGTTGTTGCTAATAAAAATGAAAAGAGCAAGGCATTGTAAACAGTCTGAGGTGAAAATTGAGAAACTGAGGTGAGAGTAGTCTCTTGTTTCTTGTAACACCGCCACTTAATTTTCAGTTAATGGAAAAATCAGATTCTAGCCTAGTAGACTAGGTGAAATAAGAGAAAAGAAAACTCAATTTTTCAGATGTTTTTGTGTCTGAAGACCCATGTATATTTTTCTTTATTGAATACTGTATGTAGTTGTAGGGAAAAAATATCTCAAATCTTTTAAACTTACTGTACCATTTTTGTCCAATACAGTGCCATCTAGACAATCAGTCCTCATTTCCCAGTTCTTTTATCTCTTCAAGTCAGAGCCATTGTTGACGTGAGTTTTGCTGTGATCATTGATAAAAAAGTGTTCTCTTTAGTAGTGTAAACGACTGTTTTATTAAAATTCCATGGTGGTGGAATGTCACAGTGGGCAAACCTCTGAGCAGGGCTTTCCAGTTCTCATGGACTGTATTGTGTTTTTCAGCTGTCCACCTCTGTACTTTTTCCCTTTCCCTCCATGTTCTAAGGCAGTGTGATCTCTCTGGCCTTCCAGGCACACCACCAAAGGCATCTTCTGCATCAGGCTTGAGCAGAGGCTTGAATGAAGGTTTCCTTTGATGGAGAGTGTGTCCATAGCAAATCAAAGCAAACTTGGGTGTTAGGCTGATTGTCTGGCATGTGATCATTCACACCAGTAAATTAGCCTGGTCACTAGTAAGGCTTAGCTAGGCCACCTAGCATTTTCCTAAGCCATGCCTGGGTATCATTCAAAGGTGACAGATGCCAGGACTTCTCCACACAGACATGGGACATGGCCACTCTTTCTGGGTGGGGGAGAGGGGAAAGCGATTTTGGCTGTATAATCACAAATCATGCAGTGCAGGTTTGCATCCAGCCTGGAGAGCAATCTCTGGCCTGTGTTAGTTACTAGTGAAAGGTGTAGTGGCCATTGAGTTTTAGAAGTTTCTGTTGAAGTGCATGTTGGAATAGTTATTTTTATGCTGCAAAGATTTCATTGTAGAGTAGATGAGGTAATGTACAGTTATGTATGCATAAATATATACTTAACATGGTGAAAGGAAATAAGTTTGTACCATTTTTGCTTTACTGTTAGTATGAAAGAGGAAAATAAATCCTCAGAAAGTGGAGGTGTGCAATGGAAACTCCTCAAGAGATCTTCCACTAATGTACTTTAAAAGTTGGTGTTGTTTTTTTTTGTTGCCTTGATCTCACGGACATTGGAGCCTGTCTTGCCAACTGGAATCCAGTTGTGTATAATCCAGAAGTGTATAATGCTGTTAATGTGATGGAATCTCTATTGCTCAGTGGGAAAAACAGCGTAAGAAGTGTTATACTTGTACTTCCTGCCTTCAAAAACCACCCCATTTGTTCTTATTTTTAGTCTTTATACTGAAAAAGGGAGAAAAAATGAGTGTTAGGAGCTGAGTTATATACTTAATCACAGCCTTAATCGTCACTAAGTGACTAGTCACAAGGAATGTATTACTTGTTTCTTTTGAGCTTATTCCAGCTGAACTGATCAGAGAAGCCACCGTTTGGAGCACTTAACAGTTTAATGCAGCCTGCAAGAAATCATAGGATACTATCTTTTAACATATAAATAATTAGTCATTAGAGTTTTCACCCACACATGCATGATTTTCTCTGGGGAAGAGGACTTTACCATAAAGGCACCATGACTTGATCATCTTTGGATGTAAACGTTTCAAGATACCTTAATTTTGCAAATAACTGACACTGTGCTGCAAATGTAGCTTCCCAAATTGCTGAAAAGAATAATACAAGAATAAATTGTGAAGTTATGTAAAAGCAGACTTTTTAGAGGGGATCCATCTGCAACATTTCAGCACCAAAAAAACCAAACCTAATTCAGAGCTAGCCCTTTGTTACATATTAAAGGGTTGTAAAGCCACTTAAGCAAAATTTCAAGAGAGAAAATAACTCATTTTTACTTATTTCAAGATTTGGTTTGACATTTATGAAAGAGAAGTCTTGCATGATCCTCAGTTAATTTTATTTTTTGGGACCGTTTGCCAGAATGAAGCCAAGCTAGTGATTGCCTGCAACTAACTGCTATATATGCAGTTTTATTCAGGAAAATAAACTGGTCATGTAACATCCAGTATTTAAATAGTATTAAAAAAGAATGAAGGTAGTATTGAAGTACTCGAGTGATGTATTTTCTTACATCAGCCTGAAAGTACTGGTATTTTTCTGATGATAAAAACATTTATTTGACTTTGGTCATTTAGCCAGTGTAGGCTACATGTTCTTTGCAGGTACATGCAGTGAATAATGATTTCCTCTGGGATGTACATTTGGGGAGGGTGAGTGGAAAGCTTGACCAAGGGGCTGGCGTTCTTAGCACTCTTTGATACTTTCTGTGGTCTTCTTAATAAATTTCTATATATGTTCTTAATTAAAAGCACACCGTGGGTTTGGCAGATGGAGCCTTTTTGAAACTTCTGCTACAGAATTTCCTTGCTGTGTGAGGGCTGATGCTGGAGAGGCTCCTTCAGCATATTTCATTGTTCACTGCTAAATTGTTGGCAGTCTTCATATTGACAAGTCTTAACTGACACAGGCAAGTTTATTAAAATGATCTTTTAGAGCTTGACTTTCTTTAAGCTTAGGATTTTTTAATTACTTTTTCTAACTTTTTGCTGAGTTGTACTGAGCTTAAAGTGTCATTTGTTTAGCAAGCTATGACCCTGAGATATGATAATGGGTATGCATTTGAAGTGGCATCTGCTTTGCAGTGAAAAATCTTTCTTTTTTTGCAAACAACGCTATTCCCTGTTTCAATTTGCTTTTCCCTAAGAACTATCCAGCTTTGCAGATAGTTAACAGCAAGTATTTCATTCAAGTCCCTGAAGGAATATGGGCTTTTATCAAGGAAAAAACAAAACTGTTCTTTATAGGCAGAGTTTCTACCACAAACCTGACTGAGTAACTGTGCTCACTTGAAGTTCTAGTTTTGCTTTTATTTTTTTCTGTGACAAAAAAGCTCTTTCTTTCCTAGCAATGACAGAATCATGCAAAGCTACTTTTTATCTGCACTCATTTGTATCAGATGGATAATTACATGTGTTTTCTGGAAATGATAAACTTCTTAAATAGGTACCATTGCTGGAAGTTTTTGTCATCAAATTATTCTTGACTTACTATTTGTAAATGAGATGCATCTTTGAACCTGGCAATATCACTGGGTTTGACTGTACTGAGAACTTTTCATCAAGAATTAAGATGTTAAAAGGAACATTTATAGTTTCAAGTGTGCACATGAGATTTCAGTCTATTTGCATTTCACATTCAGAAGTAAATTTGCTATATTAAAACCATAAAATTATACAAATATGCATTGTAAGAATTGCTTGACATTTTTCTGAAAATGTTTCTGATAGATACCTATAAAAAATTAATAGTACTACCTACAGAAGAAAACTCCATTGTCTATAACTTACGGACATTAGTGGTGTAAGTAAAGGGTATTTGAAGGAAAAAATAACTATAAAGACTTCATTATAGCCTTTTTTTTAGTAGAAAGGCTACATTTTTCTGGAGGGAATGGGAAAACTATTCCTAGGCCTTCAGCCAGACATCAAAGACTCACCACAAAAACTGGAGGTATAGGAGCTTCTCAAAGAAATACCACCAAAATGTTTCAGAATGGAAAGTGCTGAAGTGTTGGGCTCTTGGTATTCCAGAAGGATATCAGCACATCAGCAGTCACATCAGTTAGGGATGCTGTACTGGTCCTGGGCTGTTAGTGCTTTCCCAGGCTCAGTCCCATCAACAGTCCTGCATTGCTCCAACAACCAAACTGTCAAAGGAAACAGGGACTCCATAAACTGGTTAGTGATTCACCCTTTTCCAGAAGGCTTGGAATAAAAATGTGGAGGAGAAACAGTATTTTATCCTTTTTCCTGGGGGAGGAAAAAAAAAAAAAATAGTGGCTGCAAATGAGAACCTCTTAGTCCTGTCCCAAGGGCTTTTCTCCTGTATGACTCAAATGTGTGTCCTTGGGCTTTCACACTGGGGCAGGTAAATACTCTTCCCTTGGTGACACCAGGGCATTTAGTAAAGATTTGCATGTGTTTCTCTCTTTCCCCTGTCTGCCAAGGCTGAAAGATTTTAAGCTAAGAAATGTGTGCTGATGACAGGTCTTGGAGGTGAAGGAAGTTGTGAGTTAGAGCACAGAATTCAAACCCATAGATAGCCCATCTTCAAACCCTTTGCAGTGGTCAGTGTCCTGTTTTGTGTTGATTGCTTACAAATAACACAGTTCATCTGTTGCCTCATCTGTCTTACCCTCTGACTCCACAGAATAGTGTGGCTTGGAAAGTGGTGGTTGTTGGGTGGCAGTGAGAGTGTCATTTGAATCAGGGCTGTTGCTGAGTGTCCAATAGCCTGAGACTGAATTAGAACAAAATTGGGTTTACACTGAGGGGGTGAACCTTCCTTGTTCCCAGTCCTGCTGCTTCCTTTGCATAGTATCTAGCAATTACAAGGTGAGTCACATCAGTCCTGATCTGACTGAAAGACCAACTCATCAAAAAATGAGCTATGTTCTCTAGAGCTGAAAGAAGGGAGAGGACTAAGGAAGGGGTGGGACTGCCTTTTTTAGTGGCAGGGTACAATTATATTATTTTCATGACTAGCTTAAGTAATCGTCCGCAGGAACTTCTCTCCCCCAGCCTTAACAAGGCTGGCTTGTGGATGGGCCATTCCCATCCAGGCCATTCCTTTGGTCCAGCTGAGACCAGGAGAGTTGTCCTGGGGCTGGGAATCCCAGAGCTGTAAGCACCTGGGGGCTGGGAAGGTCCTCAGGGGATATATCTCTCCATGCTGGTTTTTTGGGGCAATGCCTTCAGAAATGTTGCCAGACCAGTTGAAGTGGACATAGTGAGCACCCAGTCACCTCCCAGTCCAAGAAATCCGGGTAGTAGAAAGTCCTCGAGTTGAGAATACGTTAGTCAACAGCTGGAAAAAACTGACTTGCCTTTGTAACCATGCTGGGAACAGGATTTGGGTGTTCTGGGTTTTGCACTAAGTGAAGAGCTGAGTGTTTTGGATGAACATGGGACCTGGTCAAAGATGTCTTACAGGTTTTACCTGAAACATACATGTGCTGGGAGCTGCTGGGCTAGCTCTTGAAATAGGACATTGCACGTCCTTTCTCTGTCCCCCTTTTTCTGATGGGAGCTAGGCTACTGCCTGCTGTTCCTCTCCCTCTGAACTTCATGCAGCATAAGCCTTTGTTGCAGTTGTTGATAGAAGAGTTCAGCCAACAACATTTTCAGTGGACAAAAGGGAAAAGGTCACCACTCGTCACCTACTTTAGCTGGCACTTTTGGGAACAGCTGTGCTAGAGACAGTAGATTGCAATGAAAGTTTATCTACTGAGCTAGCTGGTTTGAAACAAAAGAGAGCTGCTGTGTTAGTTGTGCACCTTCTGTTGTGCTATTCTGCTGATTTCCCTGGTCTTAAAATTGTACATTGCTGGTTTTGAAAGCACTTCCTTGGCAGTGCAAGGAAAATTTCCATGTGTGCAGGGGAATCTGTTGCTTAAGGAATACAGTACGTGCTGAGGGTTATATGGCACTAAATACACCTTTGTAACTGGAGGGCTATTGATTTTTGTAGTAATGTTTACTTTAGAGAATGCTTGGAATGATCATAGATAACAATGCTTTCAGTTAATGTGGTTAACTGACCAAGTATCACTTTTTAGACTAGCTGCTTTTGTAGCTAAAGCTGTCCAGTCCTTTGGGAAATGTATTGTGTGCCCAGAAAACCTCCAGTGCCAAAATAAGAGTTGCTTCTATTTTATCTGAATATTAACCTTAGAGTTTTACAGAGAAGGTTGGTATTTCTGCTAAATTAGTTTAAACATTTTAAATCTGACATAGACGTGCAGGTATTATTCAGGAAATAGGTATATATTACATCATCTCTTAGTGCAGGGATTAACATTTGGATACAGTTCTAGTGTCCCTCCATGTTTATTGTACTAATATTCTACATATTGTAGTCCCTCTTCTGTTTCCTTTATCATGTTCTGCCAGTTGAGATTTATCTCAGCTTGCACTGTAAGGGATGCACAGACTGCTTCAGATAAAAGGATATTTTTCATTATGTGTATTAGCAACACCAATGAATCAAACCCCATGTAATAGTAATGTGGATGGTATTCTCATCTCTAATGAGCAGCCCTAGTTAATGGGTGTGCTAGAGGGTACTTATCCCACTTGGAATATTTTTTAATCAGCTCTGTGATGGATAGCAATAAGGTACAGATTTACCTGGTCATTTGTTCTGGTTTCCAAAACTGCAGTTCATAACAAAAAGCTTCTGTAGGTGCAGTCAGTGCGGAAGTTAATGCTGAGACTGAATTAGGACAGTGCTCTGCTTCCTTGTGGAACAGATTCCCCGTGCTAGGAAGAATCAGTTGGATTTAGCTGATGAACAGTTGTTTTTTTCTTTCCTCGGTGGTGGTTTGACATAGCAGTTGTTTAAAATAGGAACTTGAAAACAAGACTACTTTATTTCATTTTGTTATGAAAAGGGTTTTAAGACAGTTTGTAAGTTTAGGAGTTCTTCTGTAAATGTTCCTGTCACTTGTCTGGAATGTTAAGCATTGCAACGGTTGTACGTTGCTCACAGCAGTTACAGCTCTGAAATTTTCTCCAAAGAAGGAGTAGAGAAATCTAGGTGTGTAACAGCCAATTCTTGCCCAAAGCTCTGGTCTTTCCTCCCTTCTGTTTAAAAGAGAAGTAGCAATAGCAAATGTCACTTGAAAACAGTGGATTGATAACATAACTTAAAGGTAGAATTCCTATTTTTGTCATTCCACAACTTGTAATGGAAAACTGTAAAGGCCTTTTTGAATTTTTAAGATAAAAAGTAGTAGGAAAGTCTTTCCTCCTGAGTAACTAACTACCTGCAGTAGTTGTTCAAAATTGCAGCACCCATAAATCTTCGACATCTGTATATTTTCCTCACGGCATAAGAACGTAGCAGATAGTGCCCTGACTGGGGCAGGGATCCATCCCACCTGGTGCTCTGGGTCCATCCATGGCTGTGAGCAGATGCCTCAGGAAAAAAAAACAACAAAGTCTTCGCTCCTACCCTGACTGCTTTCTCACCCTGTAATTATTTTTGGCTCAGAGGGGTTTCTGAGCCCTTTGTGCTCAGCTGTTTAGCATCCATTAGGGAATTTCTCTACCTTGTGCATGTCCAGTCTCCCCTTCCACTCATGCTTTGTGCAGCCTCAGCATTCAATCTGCTTTTAAAATATGGCTCATTTTTTTTTGTATTTTGATCCTGGCTCTAACTTTGTTTGTTGGTCCTTAGTTTCAGTACAGGAAGAGATGATTAACAGCCAGCCCTGGTCTGCCTTCTTGATGCCACTTAGTATTTGATAGGCTTTTGTCATATTCCCTGTGAGGTGTCTCATGGGAGCTGGTATATACCAGTGATCTTATTTTTGCCCCTTGCTGAACCTTTTCAGGACTATAAGAAATCTTTTTTTTTTTTTTTTTGAGGTTGAGAGACCAGAACTGCACATAGCAATTAAAGTGTGGGTAGATGGGCAAAAAAATGGATGTGCTGAGTGCAATACTTGTGTTTTATGGTTTATTCTCTATTCCTCTCTTTAATAATTCTTGTAATAGCTTTGTTTTTTTTGCCTTATTCCGAACACTGTACCAATAGTTTAATGAAGCTGTGAATCAAAACAGTGAAGTCTTGCTGAGCAACATTTATGAGTTGAGAGCACATTTCTATATGAAGCTGAGATTTCTTTTCCCCAAGACATAGATTGCTTTGTGTTTCCTGCATTATTTTGCTGTTTATGTTGTCCAGTTAGTTTTATAAGGGTCTTCTGTGGTTCTCTGCAGTTTCCTGTTATCCTTGGTATCTTAAATAACTCCCTAGCATCAGCAAACTTTCAAGTCACTAAAACTGATGTCTTTATTTTAAGCAATGAAACAAATGCACTGCTTGCTCTGGGCTTCTGGAATCCAGTGGTTAATGGATTATGTTTTTGGAATTATTGAGCAAGCAACATCGTTTTAGAGTGTTTGTACAGCTTGCAGGCTGAAAGCTTGTGCTGTGAGCATTGTAAATGTACAGAGCAATGTCTCTTACTACGTAGCTTCATATCCCAGATGTTAAGTTGTTGGTGACTATGCTGTCTTGCCTACCAACTTACAGAAGTTCTACATCTGTGTTTTGCAGGGGGTTAAAGAGGCTGTATTTCATAATCTTTTCTCCACAGTTCTGCCTTTCGGGACTGTGTAAGTGCCCTAAAAATGTCATTCCCTAATTATTTGGGCAAAAGTTGTCAGCCTAAATATATCAAATCCAAAGAACTTGTGCAAATAGAGAGTGAAAGTGTACTGACTCCATTGCTCTTAGATGTGAGTATTTCTGGTTCCCTCTGCAGTTTGGGTACTTGATTTTTCAAAAATACTCATTATCCTCAGATTTCAGGGATCAGTTGTTTCTGTTTTTCTGGAGCTCTTAAAAGATATTTCTAAGATTATTTATACTTTTCCTAACAATTCACAATTTCTTAATGGATAAAACTGCTTAATACCTCTTGATACCTTGTATTTTCAACCAAAGACAAAAGGCTAATAATACCTTCTTTGGTGCTCTCTCACCTTACAGGCACAGGAAACTGTTTTTTGTGCTCTTGTAATTGAGCCTTACTTTTGTGACAGCAATATTAGCATAAATATGCATATTAAATAATGGATGACATTAAAGTAATCACAGTAAGAAATCATACCCTACCCTCCCTGCAGTTTTCAGGTTTCTAAAGAGCACATAAGAATAACCCTGAAAGCATTGCATGTTGGCTGGGTGGATGTATCA
The DNA here is from genome assembly GCA_020745705.1 of Hemiprocne comata. Lineage (NCBI taxonomy): Eukaryota > Metazoa > Chordata > Aves > Apodiformes > Apodidae > Hemiprocne > Hemiprocne comata. The sequence goes on along the minus strand of CM036602.1, from coordinate 10,247,056 downwards.
TATCAGTTTACAGTAAAGGGCAGAGCCATGCTATTGGGCAAAACACTTTTAAATTATTATTTATGGAGTTGTATTTGCAGTTGGTATAAAATGCAGGACTGGTTTCACATGCCTCCACCAGAGCAAGGAGAGCAGCTCCTGAACAAGATTGTCTTTTGTTTCCTGTACTATGTGTGCTGTGGAAAGAGAGACGTCTGGAAAAGGATACAGGTTAGAGCGAATACTTACATTTTAGTTTAGGAATGCAGTCTTTCTATCTGATATTTTGTGCTTGTTTTGGCTTTTTTCCATCCTGATTAATTTTATAATTGATACTGTAGTGCTAGCATTAATCAAGTTTTCCAGTACTGTCATGTGTCTGTTGATGGATCAGTGTTCTGTTTAGTAGTGTGAGGGACCTCATAGAGTTACAATGCTTATTAACACTGCAACTTTTTTGTGTTTAGCTTCTACTTCACTCTTTCTTTCCTTTTTTTTTTCTTTTTTTGAGGTGGGAGGAAGTGTATGAAAAGGGAAAGGAAGTCTTCAGTCATTCCTTCTTTCTCCCCAGGGCAAAATATAAACTACAGTTTTATATGCAGTATTTGCTTTTTTAAACAATAGTGGAATAATAAGCCCCCATGTGAATTATTAGTGGTGTGTGTTAGTCTTCTGAAAGCTTCATTTGGCTAGTGAGCATTTTATTTCATATTTTCAAATGTAGTGTTAGGCAAAGACAAGTTTATTGTTGATTCTTAATACTGCGTCTTCCTAAGGAATGCAATGTTTTTCTTTAGAAGCATAAAGGTAGTCTTTATCTGTGGTATCTGCCTTTTGAGAAACTGGGTGAAGTAGGGCTTTTTCCACTTGCAGTTCAACAATATTGATGTCTTCTGTTTTCAGTGCTGAAACCTCATCCTCTTTTTCCTTCCTGGAGAAGGCAAGAGGGCAGAAATTGCCACAGAGCAGCCATAAATTCACTTCAGGAGCCTGAGTGAGCAGCTGCTTTTAGAACCTGTAATGCTAATTAATGTCCTGTTCTTATTTTAAGTTCAACTTATTGTGTCTTTGTCTCAGTTTTTAAACTATAATTACATGATCTTCTTTCAGTAAGAAGGTAACTACTAGAGCTTAGTTTCACTGGAAGAAAAACAGGAACAGTGCTACCTAACCCTCCCTGTCCTCTAAGTATCTTTGAAGTTTATGGAAAGGTGGTTCCACCTTTGAGTTTCAGTAAATCACAAGTGTTTTTCAATGCCAAATTTATGGATATTTCAAAATAATAATGCTGTGATGAAACATGAGGATTATGCTTTGTACTTTGTTGAGTTTTTCTCATTTACAGCACTTTGCAGTTGCTGTTCTTGAAGGAAACTGTGCACTTCAAACCCACACATTTTTTTAAAAATCCATTATGGTTGAGAAACATTTGACTTCACTGAGCCTTTTGTCACTGATGGCCTCTGTGATGCATTTCTAAGAGTATAAATTGTTGGTACTGTAAAAGCTAATGTTGGCCTGTATTTCTTTTTTTGATTATGCATCCAGAGGGTTATGTTACTGTGTTACTTGTTATAAGTGGATCCCAAATGTATTGATCTTTTACTGTGCATTCAAAGATCATGTGTGCAGTGTGGATCTGGCATGTGGTATAAGATGTGCCAGTCTTGATGAATGTGCTCTGTAGATGTGTTAAATGAGTATTGCAAATGGCCACTGCTGGATGTGTGCCTGGCAGCTGGAACTGCTGCTTTATCTAGTTTGCCAGACAAGGTTGTCAAGCTCTGCCCAAATGTATGGTTGTCATATTGTTGGCAGTACCCTAACCTTCATTATAGCACTGGTTTTCTAGCTCTATGAGCTGTCAAAAAGCTATGGTTCTGGTTTACAGGATTTGTTGCAAGAGTATAGGTTTTTTTCTTGGAAGTAGTTTTTTAAATGCTATTCAGCTTCACAACGAGCTGTGCACTGAAAAGTCTCTTGATTATTTCTCTAGTGTGCTATGGGCAACTTTTTTTTTTATGTTGTCTGTAGAACATCAAAATATCATTCAGTAGTAATGATGCCAGTTTTACTAAACAACTCTATCCTCTTTGGTCTTTGCAGTTTTAGTTTTCAATTGAGTAAGATCAAAAGCTCAGTAAGTGTTTGACTCATAAACATGAAAAAGGCAAGAAATATAAGTGTGGCAACTTGGTCCTACCTGTAAATATTAGCATCTCCTTCTGGAATCTAGTAGGCAGTTGTACCACTTAAAATTGTGTGTGTATAGCAAACATGTTACCTTCATGGGGCTTTTCTGGTTTGGCTTTTGGCTTTCTTAGGAGTGTCTCATTTCAAATTATCTCTCAGTTATTTAATCCTCTGTGAAGGTGTTCTGATTACTAGGAGCCGTATGGCAGGACCAGAGCATTTTTTACATTCTGATGATGAATTTGAAACAGCAAACGAAGTTTTCTGTATCTGTTCATGCCAGCTTTCAGAGCTAAAGAGAATCTGGAAGCTATAAACAAATATTTTCAGTGTCTTAAAATGAAACTTCCTGTTGCTTCTGTGAACAGCACTTAAGGGTCTGAGGAGGCAAAACTTTGATGGAAGTGCTCCTGATCACTGTTTTTGTCACATGTCTCATGCACACAATTATCAGTCTGCTTTTTGTGCCTTTGAAATGCTTCACTTTTTAAGAGATTGAAACTGCTAGATTTGTTTCATGTTTCTTATCAGCTGCAGGATATTGGGCTCAGATAAACCAAATCACTTACTTCCATCCAGAATCTGTAAGACTGAAAGTGGAGTGGAAGTTTCCTCCTCTTAATCTTCCATTGTACTTCTTCTGACTCAGGGGAGATGAAGAAAACAGCTGCCAACTATCTCACTCTTGCAAGAGAGAAGATCCCAATGTGTCTAGTCTTTCTGGTAGTTCATGCTTCAGGTTATGGCTGTTGGCTAGTCTAGCCTTTCTTAGGCTGTGTCCTAGAATCAGCAGTTCTTGGGATAACTGCAGTGTTCGGGTCTGCTGCAGCTGCTCCTGCTATGAGTAAAGTCAGCTTTGTTTTCCGGGGTTTCCTTTGTTTGGTCGTGGTTGGAATGACAGTATGGACAACATGTCTGCCGTCTAAGAGAACTTGAAGGCAAGGTAAAGAACCTGAAGTGTCCTGACTGCAGTCCGTGGAACCCAGTGGTTTACTTCTGTTTTTTTCTAAGAGATAATCCTCATAATCATGTGACTAACGTTAGATTTTGTACAATCCCATGTGTTTACTAACATGATTTTTTTAGTAAATGGTTTCAGGGAATCAAACTTTTTCAATTTCTTATAATTTTTATAACATACAGTTTTCTCTCCAGCTGCTGTTACTCTCTCAGTGCTTTAGTTACCAAGCTGCTGCTAATCTTTTCTCAGATCCAGTGTTGTTGGTAGTCAGGCTGTTGCCTGAATACTCCCACGGTATTTTCCTTCCCACAGTCAGACATAAAGAGCAGTGCTGCCCTAATAAGCTTTTCTTTTGCCAGCTAATGAGTGAACTCGGCAACATGGGTCACTTAGAACATATCCTCGGTTCAGTGCCATTTCTGGAAAGACAACTGAAAAAAAATACTATAATTTGGAGTGGAGCTGTAGGAAGTGCTTAGTTCTTGGTAAAAACTCACTTTTAAAAAAGCAAAAACCATTGGTCAGTCACATGCATTCAGTTTGGCTCTAATTTGTGGTCTTTACTACTATTGTGGACTTCTGGTCTTAAATAGAGCCTTATAAAAAAAGACATTGTTTTTCATTTGTATTTTATATTTAAAATTTCTTTCTCTCTGCTTGTAGATTTGTTTGTAAATGCATCATAAACAGACAGCCCAGAATGAAGAAAGCAAGCAGGAGTGTTGGCTCAGTGCCCAAAGTGCCTGGAGTAAATAAAACTCAAACAACTGAAAAAGCCAAACCAGAAAACGGCTCCTCAGTGTCTGCAGTAACAAAACTCTCCAAAACTGGGACATCAGCCTCTCTTTTGAAGGTAATAACCAGTAGAATGTTCTGATTATTTGTATTATTTACAATAAAGCTTTAAAAAGAGTAGAATTTTAAGGCATGTCTTTAATGCAGCTTAGACTAGAGGTTGGTTTTATGAGTAACTGAAGGGAATTTAGGTAGTCACACAGCACTGGAGAGTGTGATAGGACCTTGTGTGGCATTCATGGTATATTTTTCATACTGCAGTGTGTGATGTGGTGGAAAGCAATATGCTTTGCAGAACTTGGCTGTTCTGCAGAGGAGCAGAGTGGAAATGACATTCTGATGAGTGTTATTAATAGTGTCATGTGTTATGCTTGAATGGTATGTAAGCGACTAATGGGATTTGATAAGGGTTATTTACTAATTCTGAAAAAAGAACTAATGAGGTATCTAATGTGAGAAACTTTCTGATATCAGTGATCCATGTCAGGTCAGTGCAGCTGCATTCTTCTAGCTGTTTTGGCCTTTGCTTTGTGTGAAGTTCTGCTTGAGCTGAATTTTCACAAGTCGATTCTTGCTCCTAGAACAAGTTCCAAGGTAGAGGTTTCCACTTATATTAGCAAAACAGGGCAGTAGATTTAGGAGCATATGGTTTTCAACAATCAAGAAAAATAAGACGTGCCAAGGTGTCCTGGTGTGGAGTTTTCACCTGAGAGCAAACACATCTGAGTTGGATAGATGGGATGAGCCTGCCTGGTCTATCTCTTTTTCCTGATGTGGAAGTGTGGCTGGACCCACCTCCTTTATCCTGACTGCAGCCTGGGATGCAGAGCTGTGGCACTGCTGCTGCTACCCTGGAGCAAATGAACAGAGCATGAAAATGGGCTGGTGTCTGCAACTGGGACCTGAACCACTGTCACCTACAGCAAGCCAGATAGGCCATTTAAAAAACTGGCAAATAAAGACCTAAAATTAAAGCAGTGGTAAAGGTTGAGGTCTATCCTTAATAGCTATGCAGGATTGCTCAAGTCAAAAGGTGTCTTCCCTTTCTCTCTTTTCTTCTTGCTTTTCTTTATAGAAGATTGGTTAATGCTTTTGCTGAGGAACTTGCAAGCCAGGTTTCAGCTACATTTTTTTCTCAGTGCCTCTGCTTTCCTCTGCCACCCAAGTGTATCTTGCAGTTTTCTTAATTTAAATAATCTTTTGATACTTGTTGACGCTGCTTATTTTGTATTTCTAGAAACCTCTCAAAGATAGACGGAAACAAAAGTCCTTTGTGGTTTACTTATGAAGTTTCTTATGTCATACCTCTCAGTGAGATAAAGGAGGAGGAGGATCTAACACTGAAGAAATTTGACCCAGTATACTTTCACAATTTTAATAACATTAGTAACACTTCTGGCTATGTTTGGGTATAGAATTAGAATTGATGACAGTTATATGTTTGAGGTACAGTGAAAATTTTTCCCTTAATTACTTAGACTTATCTCAGCTTTTTGTTAGAGGCTTACTCATATAGTTGGATGTCTTACTTGTTGAGACTGTTGTGCCAACTATGTGACTTAATAGTAATGGCCAATCTTACTGTGTTCCATACTTATACAGCAAAGTTAGTTGTATTATTTTTACTTAGTGGTACTGGAAAATCACATTTATAATTACTGGCTGGAAAGAAGTATCAATAACAGGTTATATTATTTTTAAAATAATTTTTGTATAGTACTATATTTGATCTTGTTGATGAAGCATTTGGCACATTGTTTTTCTTGTAGTGATTGTAGGTTCTTCTCTTGGACTCAATTAATTGGTGTGTATTACGAATTTCATTTAACATTCCTTGACCTAAAAAAAAAAAAGCTGGTATTAAATACCACAGCTTCAGTCCTCAAAGTCAGTGTGCATACAGAAAACTTTGAGTTGGATATTGAATGAAAGGCCACTATTATGGAGTAGAAATACACACTTGCAGTATTCAGTTAATCCCAGTTTTAATTCAGTCAGTAATAACGCTGCAAAATGGGATATTACTTTGCAATTATAGTATGTTTTTTCCTATCCCCTTCATGATACCATCAGCCACCGTTAAGCTTTGTGTGGGCTTCTTTCACCATGTATTGTTCCATAGATTTGTGCTTTTTTTGGAGTTTTCAAAGTGTGGACAATGAGCACAGGAAGAAACTGTGTGACCCACCCTTCTGTACAGCTGAGCACTATTCCAGAGGTTGGTTTGTCCGTCTGCTTCAGAGTGTCTTTTTGTCAGCTGCTTCTTTGTAGGTTTTTGGCTCCGACTTTGCCCAGGACTTTAGTAAATATTCAGTACCCCCAACCACCCCACACACATTATTACAGCAGAAGGTTAACTGCCAGCCACTTCCAGTGTTTAATCTGCCAAAAATACTCTGCAAATAATAATGTTCTTATTTTTAAGACCATAAGTTGTTGACTTTTTTAGCTAACGAGCTTGTGATCATGCTAACACACACAACTGTAATCAACAGCATCTGTACTTCATACAAATGAATTGCAGAATCCAGTGTCCCTGAAAAGCCAGGAAACCAATATTTGAATATTAAGAATTAGATTGTGTTTTCAGTATTCATGTGTCTAGGCTTCAGTATTCTGTTTGCAAAATGCAATAACTTCATTACAGACTGTTGTGAAGTTTGGTGTTTGAAGCACTCGAGTGTGGCAACAGCAAGCATCAAAGAAAATCCCAGGTAGGAATAATTAGAGAGAGAGAGAGAGAGATAAAAAAAGGGATTTGAATGAAGTGCTGTAAATAGGATATACATGTTGAGAAACTAAGATGAAATGAATTGTAGAGGTGATCACTCAAGTTTCATTGCACTGAAAGAAAGATGTGAGGAAAAACAGAATACGAATTGTATCATTATAAGGGTTTTTTTAATAGAGAAAATCAAAATATGTCTGGATGAGCATTTCTAATTATTATATTTAAATTTTTCATATTTTAATGTAGAGGTTTTAATGCTAAGCAGGATTGCACTCTTCTCAGTATATGGGACAAACTGTTCTTCCTTAAGGAAAAAGCTGTTTAATAAACATACAGCATTTTGCTTCCATTAAAAATATATATGCTACAAAAATACTACAGTTTTTAAAGTCAAGAATGGTTACCATTGTGGAGCATTAAGAAAAGAGTGCTGCTGGTTTGTAATTTTTTCAAAGGTTTGCTAAATAGTTTTCTTTGCCAAGAGTATAGTGTTACAGTTTTGAGAAACTGCTCACTAATTGGCTGCAGAGGAGGCAGTGCCTTCCAGCCTAGACTAGAAATAGTTTATGAGTAAGTAGGAAAAAGAATGGCTGTCTTAAATTCCTTTGTTCAGCAAGGACTGGATATGACTAATGTCAGAAAGTGTGTGTTTTACTTAGCTTTTTTTTTTTCAAGCTGAGTCACATCTTGACCTATTTGGCTTGATAACAGGTACTTGTACTATACAAGTGTCTAAAAGCTAAATCTGATTTCCCCACTCTTTCAACAGGGTGGAAATGCTGACAGCTAACAGTGCCTTTGAACTGTGACGTTTGCCAACTGATTGGCAAATTCAGTAGTAAAATAGTAAATCACTTTTCGGTGCCTTTTTGCAATATTTATTTTAGGTGATAGTTGCATCACAAGGTTGTTTCCCTCCCCCTCTGCCTCCATACCCATAAAATTAGTTTAGATTAGATATGAAACCTGATTAGGTTACAGGTTAGTGGAGGATTGTCATACAGTAGGGGTTTGTGCTCAGCTCTTGCCAAAACAAACTGTATAGAATGAAGTGAGATGCAACTTTATTTTAAGTTAAGCGAGTGTACCTTCTTTCTGAATGTACAGAATTGTAATGTCTGGCATATAGTTTTTAGCATGAATATGTATGGGAGCTTCAAGTTATAAACCTGCAGAATTTGAAAGTCATTATGTAAAGCAACTGGTTCATTCCTAAACACTTCCTTTTAGCTGGGGTGCTCTTCGAGACTTCAGATTTTGTTATTCAGCTGAATAATACAGTTACTCAAGGAATGCTGCTAACACAGCTGTTTTCTTTCAATTTTTCTTGCCCTTATAATGGGAAGAATGTTTAGCATATTTTGATTGTTTTGCCATTTGAAAAGTTGTATTTTAATGAGTTGTAAGGGCTGCCAATTAATACTTAAAAACTTAGGATTTCTAGAGTTCACTTTCTTCTGAAGGATATAGAGTCTATTTGGGAATCTGGTTCTTGAGACTCCTGTGCTTACTGCCTTGTCACATTCCAGGCAGCTTTTGTGGCTAACAGGAGTTTCAGGAATGATCATAAGAGGTCAGACAAAAAGTTCATCATACAAATATCCTGTGTCTGAGAGAACCTAGTAAAAAGCATGAAAACAAGGCAAGGATATATGGTGAGGGTGGCTTTTTCTCCCCTCTGAATACTGTCCTAGCCTCTAGTGATTTGTAGCTTAGCATTTTGAGCTAGAAAGGGTATTTTATTAATGTTGGAGTGATTTTTGCTATTGTTTGGGTTTATCTTTTTGTTGTGAACGTGTGCACCAGAAAACAGTTGATCATACTCTATTGAATGACATTATCCTAACTTCCTAGTATTTGGTGGTTTAATTATCTAAGAATTGTCTTGATTTTTGTGCTTAAGCAAACTTTCAGTCAAAATTGAGAAGTGTTACAGTGTGTTGTGTTGCTGTGCTTTCCGTTTTTTGTTGTTTGTTTTTTTTTTCCTCCTTGGTATTGAAACATTAATGAGTTTGTCCAGGAGAGAGAAGACTTGCTTTCTGTGGTCAGTCATATGTAAGGAGTGGAAGTTCAGTTTCAGCTCACCAACTCTGCTCAGTGAAGTGCATTTTTATACTTTTCAACATTCTTGCATAGACACATGACTAGTCAAATATGTACTTTTTAAACTGATGGAATCTTTAACAGAAGAAATGTTGGCTACACAGACTTTTCAGACAGCTATCTTAAAGCTGCTCCTTCCCTTTTTTTTCAGACTAAGAGTAATGATGACCTCTTAGCGGGGATGGCTGGTGGTGGTGGAGTGACAATCACCAATGGTGTCAAGGCAAAGAAGAGTACTTGTGTATCAACAGCATCTTCAGCTTCAGGGACAACCATGAGCAGTCTGGAAAATAAACCCAAAACTATTGCAGGTAAGTGGATATATTAATCCTTAAAGATGGTAGTTGGGTGGTTTTTTATTTCCTATTATGTCTTGAGGATCCAGGCAGCCTCATGAGGTGGTCAGTAAGGCCACAGTCAAATCAAACACCACCAGTGCTCTTTTCCAGTTTTTAGTAATGTAATTGCCTTTTTGGGGGGTGTTCCTCTTAATATTTTATTAAGAGGAACATAATACCAGTTATGCAACTACTATATAAAACTAGATAACAGAATTAATCTAGATAATCATAGATTTGTCTAAAAAATTTAGTTTGTCTAAAAAAAAAAATCCATGCACAAGCTCTAAACCTTTAATATGTGATCACTTGCAGCAGTGCATATTATGAATTGCTTTATAAAAATAAAGTAAGAGAACTTCTAGAAACCATTCAGAAAAGTGAAATTTTTTTGTGTGTTATCAATATGGATGGAAGTATGTCTTACCTTCCATTGCAGTGTTTTGGATTCAGTAATCTTTGCAAGGCTGTGAAGCATCTGGAAATGAAGTAGTAATACTCTATTCTTGTCTTTATGGAACAAGATGAAAATACAAAAAAGCTTGACTTGCGTTTAGGGGAATCATAATTGCAATTCATTACTTAAAAAGCTTACATTACAGTCTAGTGAAAAGGGACTTGTATGAATAACACTGCTGCAGTTTTTGTACAGTTCATCAGAGGCTGTTGAAGACAAAAAAAGAAACTTGCAAATGTTAAACTTTAAGGTCTAATTTATTTTTTAAATACGTAGAGGACAGCAATTGTTAAAGCATGTATCAATTAAAATGTAACTGCAGTGATTCATGATTAAGGTGGTATAAACGCTTACTCTAAATGTATTTTATGAAATGTACTTACCAGTGTGATTCAGAAAAATCTTCCACTGTATTGCTGATATAAAATACTCAGTCATCTATTACAGATACTGTATTTTAAATTAATGTTCCTAACTTTCAAAAAACATACAGGTACAAGTTCCACAACTAAGCGTAGCACTTCATCTGGAAATAAAGAGTCAAGCTCTTCTCGAGAAAGAATACGTGATCGTTCTCGTTTGAGCCAGAGCAAAAAGCTGCCTCTGAGTGGCCAGGGGACCCATGACACGGGACTGGCAAAGCGCTCCCGCAGCCGCACCAATCCGGAATCGGATGTCCGGATGAGCAAGTCCAAATCAGACAATCAAATCAGTGACAAAGCTGCGTTGGAAGCAAAGGTGAATGATCTTCTGACATTGGCAAAAACGAAAGATGTGGAAATTTTGCATCTGAGGAATGAACTAAGGGATATGCGTGCTCAGCTGGGACTTAACGAAGATCAACTGGAAGGTGATGAAAAATCTGAAGAAAAAGAAGCCATCATTGTCCATCAGCCAACTGATGTAGAGTCTACATTGCTACAGTTACAGGAACAAAACACTGCCATCCGAGAAGAGCTCAACCAGCTGAAGAATGAGAATAGAATGTTAAAAGACAGACTGAATGCATTAGGATTTTCTTTGGAACAAAGGCTGGACAACTCTGAAAAACTCTTTGGCTATCAGTCTTTGAGTCCAGAGATTACAGCTGGCAACCACAGTGATGGCGGTGGTACTCTTACATCTTCAGTAGAAGGTTCTGCTCCTGGATCAATGGAAGACTTGTTAAGTCAGGATGAAAACACTTTGATGGATAACCAACATAGTAATTCCATGGATAATTTAGACAGTGAGTGCAGTGAGGTTTATCAGCCCCTGACATCAAGCGATGATGCCTTAGATGCTCCATCATCTTCGGAGTCTGAAGGTGTACCAAGTATAGAAAGATCTAGGAAGGGAAGCAGTGGCAATGCAAGTGAAGTGTCTGTGGCTTGTCTGACAGAACGAATACATCAGATGGAAGAGAATCAACACAGTACAGCTGAAGAGCTCCAAGCCACGCTTCAAGAGCTTGCGGATTTGCAACAAATAACACAAGAGCTAAACAGTGAGAATGAAAGACTTGGAGAGGAAAAAGTAATCCTCATGGAATCTTTGTGCCAGCAGAGTGACAAGCTAGAACACTTCAGCCGTCAGATCGAGTATTTTCGATCCCTTTTAGATGAACACCACATTTCATATGTAATTGATGAAGATATGAAAAGTGGTCGCTACATGGAGTTGGAGCAACGCTATATGGACCTGGCAGAGAACGCTCGGTTTGAGCGAGAGCAGCTCTTGGGTGTTCAGCAGCACTTGAGCAACACTTTGAAGATGGCAGAACAAGACAACAAGGAGGCCCAAGAAATGATAGGGGCGTTAAAAGAGCGAAATCACCACATGGAACGGATTATTGAGTCAGAGCAGAAAAGCAAAACGGCGATAGCATCTACCTTAGAGGAGTACAAAGCCACAGTAGCCAGTGACCAAATTGAGATGAACAGGCTGAAAGCTCAGTTAGAGCATGAAAAGCAGAAAGTAGCTGAGTTGTATTCTATACACAATTCTGGAGATAAATCAGATATACAGGATCTGCTGGAGAGTGTCAGGCTGGATAAAGAAAAAGCAGAGACATTGGCCAGTGGTCTGCAAGAAGAGCTGGCGCACACTCGTAATGATGCCAATCGTTTGCAAGATGCCATTGCCAAGGTAGTGTTTAAAACAAACTGTTGTGTTTGTTGGGAGTCAAAGTTTGAAGTGGTAACCCAGCTGTTGATGACTTGTAGGACCTTTCAGAAGTGTTGAGAGAATATTTTGATGTTTCAGCTTATTCAAGTTCATTGAGTTAACTTAGAACTAATGATAAAGAAAGCAGGAAAGTGTCATCCTTCTCCAATCAAGAAATGACTAATTTTGAGGCATACAGATTTTTACCTAATTAATTTAATTTACTGAATACATATTTTAGTTTTAAAGTGAAAAAAGAAATAATTATGAGCTTTTAAACAATCAATATTTAATATGGCAAATACTCATAGGTTTTTTACTAATGATCCATCCAGGAGCAGCTTGTGTGTTGACTGGGTTTTCGATCAAAATGTATATTTGTAGTTCTAGAACAATTATTTTTACTCAAATATAACTCATTTGCTAGTAAATAATGTCCAGTAAAAGCATTTACCATCATTTAATATAAGGAATAATAAAATGTATTTAATAACTTTACTCATTTAAAGGTATATCTTCCTGATGAGAAAATTTATGCCCAATTTAATGCCTGAACTATATACTAGTTGCAAACCAACACGTTAGTCGTGATCACCAGCCAGTTAGAATCAACGTTAATTTGGGAGGGAAAAAAAAATAATTTCAATAATTAAAGCTGGGTAGTGCTATTACAATAAAAAATACTGAAGGAAATGATTTAAAGCAGTGCGTTCTGTATATGAAAATCGGTGCCTGACTGTGTTGACCCACCCTAAGTCATGACCTAATTTTTCTGACACCCTATTTTTGCTGTTGGGTTAATGCTGCTGTGCCTCTGGTTCCAGCTAGTTGCTTATCTTGCAGTTCCATGGGGCATGATAAAACAGCCTCACTGCTCCTGAAAGGGAGAAGTCTAGTACCTCTTCCTTTCCCTGTTTATTTAATTCAGTTCAATCGCTTGTAAGACTCCTCTGGGAGCTTCTTCAACTCACGAACATCTCACATACAAATATAAATCCTGCTACTTGGTTAAGGAAATGAGTCATCTCACAGGTCCACCAAGCACTAAAATTGATGCACAGAAGAGGGGAGGCTGTTTTTTGGCAAGAGAAAGAAAGGGTAAAGAGTTTTCCCCGCCACCTCCTCCCTTTTCCATGGCAGTTAGATGTTAAATTGGATCAGCTGCTCATGAAATCACAGCCCTGGTACTGTGATATTGTTGCTTCACTTGGATGCAGGATACTGCTGTTAGAGTTGCTGGAATGCTCGTATAGTCAGCTTGGGAATAAAAGAGTTTAACTCTGGCTCAGGAAAACAGTTGCACTAGAAAAATGCATTTTTAAAGGTTTACACTTGACTTCTTGTCCCATACTTTTTTTATGGCTGCAGAAATATACTGTAAGTATGGTAGCTATGAAACTAGAAGTGTGTTTAAAAATGCAACCAGTTTAGTTACTCTAATCTACATTCTTTTTCAGGTTGAAGATGAATACAGAGTGTTCCAAGAAGAAGCCAAGAAACAAATTGAGGATCTCAATGTGACTCTAGAAAAACTTCGGACAGAACTAGATGAAAAAGAGACTGAAAGAAGTGACATGAAAGAAACTATCTTCGAGTTGGAGGATGAAGTAGAGCAGCATCGTGCTGTAAAGCTTCATGACAATCTCATCATATCTGATTTGGAGAGTAAGTGTTGTGAGTTTCTCTTGTGAGAGAAATTATAATTTAAGAACAGCTGAAGTAGAATGCTGTAACGGTGAAAAAGTTTTACTTTCATATGTCTGCATTCAAGTCTGACTGGGTTTTGGAGAATCCTTATACACTAGGGGAAAAAGAAAAATCAAGTTGACTTTGCTTTTCCAGTCCCAGTAGTAGCCGGCGGGGGAATGAAAACCTGTGAATTGAGAATAAATATCACATTTGATAATGCTGTTTTCAAGTTGTTTTTCAAAGTAGAACAACATATAATTACAGACTGAGTAATAGTGTGCTTCTTCTGCATTTTGGAGACTGGATGACTGATGTAGTGTTTTGATGTTGTTGGTTTTTTTTTTTAAGAATGCTTGCTCTTTTGAGCCCCCAAATATTAGGAGTTACCAGGTAGCCTGAGAATGTTTATAATTAATGATTTTTTCCACCTGAAGAAAGGTGGTTTTAGTAGAGAAATAGGTGAATGAAGACCCTGAAAGTCATGTTGGAGCTGACTTGGCAACATTATGTGTATCTTTCTGGTTAGATTTGCTCAAGTAACGAAACTGATCTGTGAACCTAGAAATTAATCTGACAGACTTCAAGCAAATTAGAATAAAACTTTATTTGTTGACTCTTGCCACCGTACAGGAAATGGTTAGGGCTTATAATGAAACTAATGTTTACTGCATACTTGTCTAGCTCTCCATACCTTAGTGCCCGCTCTGATCTCCAAGACCTGCTCAGACATTCCTACCACAGGCTGGAATTCTGCAATTAGTCTCCATCTAAATAAGAAGTTGGGCAACTGTTCCCTGGCAAACTATTTTCACAGTGCTACTTAGAAAATTCAAATACCTGCTATTCTTCCCTGGTTTACAAAGACTAAACAAGATAGCAAAACTAACAAAACATGATACCTTTTAATCACAAGGGGAATATTCATAGAAGGGATTTTAAAGTGGTCTGTTCTCAAGAAAAGGTAGTGTCTTAAGCTAAACTGTTTCTTTATTGAAGTTCAGTGTCTTTAGACATGTGGCTGTCATCTGGCTTTGCCTAAGCAACCTTTCTCTATCTTGAAAGATATCTCTATCTTTTCTCTTTACAAAATTGCTTTAGGTTTTTATTCTGCAGTTTTGTTTTTTTTTTCTCTTTCTGTTCCAAAACCAAAGACTGATATGTATTTGGGAGCAGAAGCTAAGGCACATAGTCAGTGCTCTGACTTCGTTCCTGAAGTAATGGTGTCATGAAGAGATTGCATACTTTTCTACTTACATTGTTTTGTTAATGAACTGGAGTTCATTCATACAGAAAAAAGCACTGTAGCCAAGAAAACATTTAGGTATTTGCCTAGTAATCCCCAATAACAAGACAGCTCTAATTTTTAGATGCTTCTGCTTTGGGGGTGCAAAACAGCTGTCAGGGCAGAAATTTTCAACAAAAATTGCAGCAGTCCTTGTTACTCATTGCTCTTCATGTAGTTCAGAAAATTCTGGCTGATAGTCTGGTGTGATTAATGCTTTAGGCACGAAAAGCAGTGTATTTAGTTATAGACAGGAAGGAGGGTGGCATCTAGTGGCGGTAAGAAAGAACGGCACCCGAAGAACAGTATAAACTTAAAATACTTCTCTCTGACCACTTTAAAATGCTGTTCATAATGGGTTCCTAATTAAACCTTGTACAGGAGTGTCTTGGTGGTAGGCTCTAAGTAGTTCGAAGAATGGTGTTTTTTCAGCCTCAATAACTAAATGTAATAAAGATCCATAAAGGTTTTTGTTAGGGAACTTTTATTTTAGATTTAAAAATATGATTAAATCTAACCCATGCTTTAAGGAGAGGACTTGTCTGATGGTAAAGTTACACTGGGTGAATGAAAGTGATGGCAAGACAACTGATAAATGACAAGTGATAAGTGATGGAAAATTATTACTTAAAGAATTCACGAAACGCAGATTTTACAGTTAGGAGAAAGATGAGGTGGTGAGTGTTCATTGGATGTATTGGTTAATCATGACTGAACAGTAATGTAGGGATGTGTAATGCTCCAGCACTGGTGCTTGGGCACCCTTCATTGTGGGCTTTCTAAATACCAAAGAGGAGCATAATGAGCATACAATGAAACGTTTTCACAACAATCTGAACATTGAGCTATGGCATTTTGGCTGTTAATATTTCTGCCTGCAAAAACAGATCTTTTTGATGGGGACAGTAGGATGTAAATTGCATTGATTAAATACATACTGTATGTTCCTGATGTCCATCCAGATGCTGCAGGAACTGTAGTCAGTGGCAGCTAAACTCTTTACCGATGGCATAAGGAGTTGTAAACATAGTGCTTCTGGTTTGTATCTAAAAAAGTCTAAGAAATATTAAAATAACCTGTATGTGTGATGTCCTCACTAGTGTGCTGAGATGAAAGCAGCTCTGGTGGCTCTGTAGGGGCTGGAGCAGAGCTGAGGGCCGGGCGAGGCAGGGCCGGTGTTGCACTAGATGGCGCGTTGCCTCTGCTCTTCATTGCTGACTTGAGAAAAACTTCCAGTAGTCAGGCAGCCAGGCCATCATATTAGTCATCTTCGATGACTAAGGGGAGATAAGGAACCTATTATTCTTCCAAGCAGTTAATAAGAGTTTGTGGGGGAATTTTTTTTGAGAACTTTGTCTCTTAATTTGCAGAAAATTAGTATTTGTAGGATGTTTCTTCTGAAGTCTGAAAATAGTCTCTGCATCTTCACTTAGCCTAAGGTACACATGTTAAACATACCAGTTCTCTTGGCCCATGACTATTTAAGTCAGTCACTTTTTTTGGAAAACTGTAGGTGAGCAAGAAGGTTGATATATATAATGTTCAGTGAATAAGTCATTATTTTGTGGATCTGACAGTGTTAGTTGTTAATTCTGCAACATTTCATTTTGAAAAGGATCTTGACAGCAGTTGTGAAACTACATTTTTACATTACTGTATTTAGGCATTTTCTGCCATAGCTCTCAGCTTTCTTGCTGAGACCTATTGTCTGACAGTCATGAACTCAAAAGCAAGATTGATATGCAAATTACCTGAGCTTTGGTGCATTAGTAACCAGTGCCTCTTTCTTATATAAAGAAGCTATAATTCTTAAATTAACTGTAATCCTGTCACTGCTCTGTGTAGGTGTGGTCATACTAGGATAGCCATTTCTATGCTAAAAAATTGAAATGCTATTCTAGTGTAAGGCAAACTAATGTAAATAGTACAAAAACTGCAAGAATGCAAATTGCGGATTTGCCTGTATTTGGATTACTTGACTTAATGATGCTTATCAGGAATTGTAATGTCATGTTTTGAAATTAATACGTGTATCTGAAAATTGTGTTTTTTCTGTTTTTTTCTTTTAAAATCTATTTAAATTAAACAGTTGAATGTTGATACTCATTTCTATTTCATAATGATAAATTATAATTGCTAAATATAATTAGTAAGAGTTACAGGTACAGAATGCAGTGATATCCTTTCTCTGGCAGCCATACAAAATTCAGATAAGTTAGTTTCTTCCTCCCACTTCCAGCCCTAGTTGTAATGTTTTTCTTTACCATTTGTAGTCTGCATTTTCCGTAATTTATTTTTCTACCTTTTAAAAAGCAAGGCCTTGTCAAACTGTGATTTAAATCAATATAATTTTGTAACATGTAGACATAATTGAATCCTGCAGTAAAACAGAAGCAGTTTGCTGATTTGCCGTTTTTGATTATCCTGTTCATTCATCAGAACAGGCTCCTTGTTCTTCACTTACCCTAAACAGTAGTTACTTTTCCTTTTATCTCAATCCTCTTTCTTGTCTATGCTCCTTAAAATAAGGAGATTGGATCATGGTAGAAGAAAAGTAACTGTCCTACTGCACTGAACATGGCAGCACGTAGAGGTGGAAGGGGTTTGTGTGTGTTTGGGACAAATCGTGGAGGTTGTCCTCGTGCAGAAAGGAAGGCTACCACAGGGCAGCTGTACTTAATTTGACTTACTGGATTTTCAGGCTGTAACTGGTGACACAATGTGAAGAATGGAGTTCAGGCTGTAAAAGGTGAAATTTCCTAACTTAGTCTTAATTTCTCACTATGTTTCAAATTCAGTTGCAATTTGGTAGTTCTTTTCTGGGTTGTTTTTGGTTTTTTGTGGGTTTTTTTTAAATATCTTTGATTCATTGGGGGAAAAGACTGTTTCCAACAACTGCTGCAAAGTGCTCTGTATTGTTTATAGTAACTGCAGAATATTCAGACCATTGTGTTTTACTTCAAAGCATAAATACCCTAAAACTTAATGGTGCGTTTCATATCTCACAAAAGCTCAAAACAATGGCATTACACAAGCTTTAATCTGGATGCATGTATAGTTTCTGGTTTGTGGTTATTTTTAGATGAACTATAGCTTGCTTTTAGTAGTAGAACAAATTTTCTTTTTAAAAAACATTTTATTTCAACTGTCTTTAAAAGAAAACAGTCATCCACTAGGTTAGTTTCAAAATGCTACTGGAAGCTCGTTAGGGCACATTGACTTGCTGTCACTGTTGAAGGTTATCTCAGTTGCAGTGGGTATTTCCAGCATATGTTTAAAGGAAAAAAGGGTGGGGAAGGGGAGTGACTTTTATGACTTTGACCTAAATGTGGCATCTCAGTGCTGACTTTAGCTCAAACAAGTTATGTATACAGGGACACGCTAAAAATTGGAGGGCTTTGCTTAAATATCATAGTGGAATGAGATGTGAGTGGCCTCCTCTGCTGGGCTTATCTTCAAAGCTTAAAGATCACAGAATGACAGAATCATTTGGATGCATCTTAAAATGTGCAGTCTTGTGAGGAGATAAGGACAGAAATGTCTGTCTAATTTTAGTGTTTCAGCTTTCCAAGCCTGAAAGGTTATCATGTTTTCAGGACAGCTGAGGTTTATATCATTCTTGTAAAGAAACTGGCTGTGGCATTAACAGCTTCTGTACTTGGGATTGTTGAGGCAAAACTCAAGAATTTCTGCTGATGAAAAAACTGAAAGGAATTCCATGATTGAAAAATGGAAATGTTCTTAGGAGCAGAGTGGAGGCTCCTGAATGTACACATGAGCTTAAATCTGTTTATAGTTTTTGTTACATCTGATTTAAACATTTTTTAAATGCTTACTATTTTCCATTTAGCCTGTTGTAGCCTCATTTATATTGTTATGAAAAGCCATTTGATAAAAGATCAGCAGTACTGAAGGTATAGGCTTTTTTGGGCCAACATTGGTAGCTATTGGCAGAACAAGTGATTCTGAATAAACCCTTGTTTAATGGTTTTCTTGAGACCTGATACCCAAATTAAACCACTGAAGAGTTTTTCATGTTAGAAATCACAATATGAACATGCATACCTGTTGTTTGACTATTCAAACAATTATACAATTCCATTGATTTTTGTCCAGGTTTTGTGTTTTGAACATCCAAAATGTGTATTAAGCACCTTCAATCTTTTTGTGGAAAGAGCATTGCTAATATGCAGGAAAAATGCTTGTTTCCAGCACCTCTTGGTATAGTGAACCTGAACAAAAAACTGCATTCAGTCAGTTGCCCCGTTGTTTTTACAGTTTGGAAATGGCTTCACGATGCTATAGAAATAAAATATCCTAAAATCCAAGGATCGGTGGAGTGACACTAATTAGGAATCTATACAGTGTTCTTCTTCATTAGTTGCTTAGTTATAAGAATGGAGTAAGCAATTACATTGTCCTTGTGTATTGAATAAAGTAACATATGAATAATAATTGCAGCAGCCAGTCTGTCAGACGCCACGTGAGGAGCTGGTGGTGATCAAGCTGCATGCCTTTTTGTATAGTATAGCTGCTGACAGATGTAGGGGACCATCTCCTTCATAACATGATCTCACAGACTGGTTGTCCATTTGCTGTCAATATAGCTTGTTTCAACTTCAAATAGTAGCTTCATAGACAAGAATGTAAGATTCTTGGTGCACAAGTAGAATTTTATCCCTTTTGACAGTGTGAATGTGAGTGCTATGCCAGCTGCTTTGTGGCACAGCAGAAATGGTGAATCAAAAGACTTCATGTAGATGCAGTTTACATTTGAAGAGGGAAAACCCCCAATATCTATGTTTTTAGCATCATTCTGTGTTAAATTTCCTGCCTTGTTCATTTGTTCTTACTGCTTTGTCTTCTTAATACTGTGAAGGGTTGAGGAGAGACTGGGATTTGTATACAAGCTGAGTTTGTTTGTGCCCTCTCCCTGGAGGTGGTCAAGGCCAGGTTGGATGAGGCCTTGTGGAACGTGGTCTAGTGTGAAGTGTCCCTGCATCAGTGTACCTGATGATCTTTAAGGTCCCTTCCAACCTTAATCATTCTACGATTCTATGCTTTTCCCCTCACCAGTCATAGAGAAGTACGTACCTATTGGCGCTTTATGTCAAATCATTTTTGCTCATGCTCTTTTTCTCCAGATGGCTTCAGTGATAAAAATGTGTTATCTGAGTAAGTTTTAAAAATACTTGCAGGTTGTTTCAGCTACTCTTTTTAAAGTAAGTAGGTCCTTGACTCAGATCTTACAATGTGACTTTCTTTCCAGATACAGTTAAAAAACTTCAGGACCAAAAGCATGACATGGAAAGAGAGATAAAGAATCTTCACAGGAGACTCCGGGTAGGTTAAAACCTGTAAACTCAATAAATTGTGAACTTGGAATGTCATAAGAACATCATAAGACCTGCAAATCATGAAAAGATAATATGATAATATGTAATACCATTAAAATAATTATTTCTGAGAGACAGGCATCCTATAGAAGTCTAGTTATTTCCAGCAAAGCTTCTTCAATTTGACTTGTAAGTTCGGTTGTACCTAATGTCATAGATGAGCTCCTTTATCATTCCTGTAATTTGTTTCCTCTAACAGTATAGGGAAACTATGAATAATAAGGATAACTTTTATTTTTAACATTAGGATTCTTGCTGGTTTCACTGTGAAGTTTTGCTTCTTTACAGGAGGAGTCAGCAGAATGGCGTCAGTTCCAGGCTGATCTGCAGACTGCAGTGGTTATAGCAAATGATATCAAGTCTGAGGCCCAGGAAGAGATAGGAGACCTGAAGCGTAGATTGCATGAAGCTCAGGAGAAAAATGAGAAGCTGACTAAAGAACTGGAGGAAATCAAGTCACGCAAGTATGCAAAAGACAACAGGGATATTGTCTCTTTTGTAGAGAGGGCACAATTTTGCAAGTCCAGTATCTTAACAATTGAGACTCTGGAAGTTCATACATTCTCTCACTGTGAGGCTCTGCATTTCAACAAGCTGCTTTATGCAGCCTTTCAGCACTCAAAATAGGTGAACTTGTAAGAACAATTTTTTTAATTTATTTATACTGTATATGTAATCCCTCCAAGAATAAGAAGTTTGGTGCTTTTAAAAAAACAGGTTGATGTGGAGGATTTTTCCCATTTAACTGGACATGATTTAACTTCCTTCAGTGTAAAAACAAGCAGTGTTGGCTTTCTTTACCATCATTAATACTTACTAGCAGCCAAGGTTTTTGGTATGGTAAAAAAAAAATCAGCGGGATTTTCACCTGAGAAGAAACCTTCTGCATAAATCTTGTACTGTTTTCTTTCCACTGATAATTGTTTCTGGGAATAATTAGAGATGCCTTGTGTATAAAAACATTTTTAATAAAAACAATTCAAACTGTGATGTATTGTGGCTAGAATTAGGTGCTACAGTTACTTAGAAACTGAGTTATATGTTTTTCAGAAGTACTGAAGTCCTCAAATCCATAATTAGGACAGCACTATTTGAATCCTGACTACATTGTCTCCAGGGATTGAATACATGTATAGCTTACAATTACAGTAGTGATGTTTGTGAGGTGTATATATTAAACAATTTTTTCCACATAGATGGGCATTTAATAAAGTCATAGAAGTGTCATACAAGACACTTGACCCAGCATCCAGTAGGGTATGAGATAATGCAGGCTATGGAACTTGGGGAAAAGCTGATGGTAGGAAGAGGAAACAGGTTACATGGAAAATGGAGAATTATCTGGATGGATGAGTGGTGGGTGTGAAGCATCTTAGCTGAAGTAAGATCACCAGACTGAGAAACGTGAACAATTCTTACTAATACATTTCAGCCAGAATTGTAATTGTTCAGTTACTGCTTGCAAGTGAGCCTTTGATGTTACAGTTGCACTTCTGAAGGTAGAATTGACTTGCTGATTCTGGTCAGTAGATTCATCATTATCTATACACAAGCATCTTTTGGCATTTGATTCAGTGCAGTCAAAGAACAAAGAGGCAACTGAATCAGATTCCTTGGAAGTGGCACAGCTACTGTTTTGGAGGGAATGTGGCAGGAAAGTCTGCAGCAACTGAAGCAAAAAGCAGTCAATGTTAGATTATTGCAAACTGTAGAATATAGTTTGCTTCAAACAGTTCTTGTCTTGTGAGTAACACTGAATACAATAACCACCATCAATATTCTGTACTAAAAATCTGTTTTTTTCAAAACTGGTGCATATGCTGGCTAAAGATGTATGGCAGAATCTGTTCTTACCTCCTTAGTATTCATTAAAAATGTTTGCTCTTAATGCATGCTGAAAAAAAAGTCTCTCAATTGATTATTCTAATGTGAAATTGTGAAATCCTTAAGACTAATTATTTTCTATCCCCATGTGTGTTTGTATGTTTGAGATATAGGAGCATAAATTGATTGTTAAATCAAGTATTGATTTTGATAGACTTTTTATCTGGTGCTTACGCTCTCTTGCTGACAGATACTGAGAACTTACAATGGTAATTTATGTTGATAATCTATTTCTAAATTACAGTGGAAAGAAAACTAGGTTAATGTAATGACCATTTTGGACCATAGATTTTAATTTGGCTTCAAATTAGTGTTGATTTTTTTTAACACTTTGCATCTTAAAATGTTTTTCAAATGCTTAAATGAGCTGCATATTGATTTCAGGCAGGAAGAGGAACGTGGTCGAGTGTACAATTACATGAATGCTGTAGAGAGAGATTTGGCAGCTCTGAGACAAGGAATGGGCCTGAGTCGCAGATCATCGACCTCCTCAGAGCCAACTCCTACTGTAAAAACACTCATCAAATCATTTGACAGTGCCTCCCAAGGTAATTATTTGTGACCAGTGCAGTAAGGTACGATTTTGCATATGTTGACATGGTTACACTGAAAATACAAAATTATCCGGATGGGTGAGTGGTGGGTGTGAAGCATCTTAGCTGAAGTAAGATCACCAGACTGAGTAATAGGAGCAATTCTTACTAATACATTTCAGCCAGAATTGTGATTGTTCAGTTACTGCTTGCAAATGAACCTTTGAGGTTACAGCTGTCCTTTTGAAGGTGGAATTGGCTTGCTGATTCTGGTCAGTAGATTCATTAATATCTGTACACAAGCATCCTAATGGCTTAGCTAATTCAAAGGGAAGGTTTTTTTTATTGTACTGTCATGCGTTATAAGCGATGGATGAAACAAACCAACCTGAACTAGATTGCACAACAGATTGTTCACTGTGGTTAAGTGCAAGCATCCTTTTTTTTTCTTTACTGTCACATTGCCAGTGACTCATATGCGAGATGCTTTGATTCAGTGCTCCCATACATTAGAAATACATAAGCACATGTTACACACGTAATTATAGCTGGAAGCACAGCTGATTTCAGCCTTACTATTAAAATGTGACCTTAAAGTGCCAAAATAAGCATTCTAAAATCTAATAGCTAAAACCCAGTTTGTTTCTTTTAATAACTTAAATTCTTATAGTCAAAGGGCTGATGAGAGTGAAAAATAAGGTCCAACTAGTATAAACTATTAAAAGACATAAGGACTGTTTTCTAAAATAAGAACAATCTCACTGTTAAGACAGTGGACTTTACTGTAATTCTGTGGTCGTGGAAACAAGTGCTGTTGTCCTTCTCTGCAGATGCGCAGAATAAAGAATCAAAGTAATTATCCTGAAATGAGAAACAGTTGAGTTTTAGCTTTGACTGCACATGAGACCTTGTATGGATTAAAATATTTCTCTTGCCAGGCCTTTTGGCTTTAAATTTCATTTATAATAATGTCACTGTAAGTCTCTGAAGCAAACACCTTGGCTGGAAGTAGACTGTATTACCAGAGAGACTTAGTCCTCTACTGTACATGGCAAATCGATTTTTCATGCTTATAACCAAAAAATGTGTTAAGGTATAGAGGCATCTCTGTATTATTTGGCAATTCTGTAAGTTGTTCTGTTTCATAGGTATTTACAGATTTTTACTTTCCTAGTGTTAATTTAGAAGTTTTCTTTAATCTGTTGCTGGATAAAGGTGCTTTCTCTCCAGAGTTATTTTGGTAAAATGATAAATCATCTCTTCTCTTCTTTTTCATCATTTATTTCAAGCTGTTATCTGCCTTCTTCCTCAGCATTTGTGTCTAATCATGCTGTTAAATAATCAGATGACTGATTCACCAACTCAGTATTTGTCTGTTTTCATGTATTTCCAAACATGTTATTTGCTTATTCTCAATATTTCAGGGACTTTATGTAGTTCCTGTGGTCTTTGATTGGAAACTAGAAAGGAGAAGCAGATGATATAGGTTGTATTACTTTTCTTACTGGCAGACCCAGGAGCCTGCTACCTCTCTAATTATCTGAAGATCAGAGAACTAATGATGCCATCATTTACATATGCCAGGGTAATAGTATACTGCATGTTAGCCTTGTCCACCCCCAGTAAACTTAGGTTTTTAACAAAACATTCAAGACAAAATGAATGTCATTACAGAGGAGTAAATGTGTAGGCATACTTTGTGATTTTGTAGTCAGTTACTAATTGAAATTCTGAAAGATGTGATCTGGTAAAACTAGTAATGTAAAATACAAGTCTCCTGCTTCACTGCAACAAGGTGCAGTGCTCACAATGGTTTCCTTTCCATGTTTCTCCTAGTTCCAAGCCCTGCTGCTGCCACAATTCCTCGCACTCCCCTGAGCCCAAGTCCCATGAAAACTCCCCCAGCTGCTGCTGTATCCCCTATGCAGGTAGGTGTTTAATGACTGCACTTAATCCTTTGCAGAGAAGAGCATGTGGAGCTACAGGTGGTAGTATACAAATATTGGCTGATTTTTTTTGGGAAATAATGCTAAAATGTTGCCTCGAGTAAGTGATTACTAACATGTTCAATTTAACAAAAGTATTTCACTGAGAATCATAGAATCACGGGCTGATTTGGATTGGAAGGGACCTTAAAGATCATCTAGTTCCAACCCTCCTGCATGGGCAGGGACACCTCCCACTAGACCAGGTTGCTCAAAGCTCCATCCAGCCTGGCCTTGAACACTTCCAGGGCTTCCACAAGTTCCGTGGGCAACCTGTTCCAGTGTCTTCCCGTCCTTACACTAAAGAATTTCTTCCTAACGTCTAAACTAAATCTCCCCTCTTCCAGTTTTAATCCATTACCCCTTGTCCTCTCACTACAAGCCCTTGTCAAAAGCCCCTCCCTAGCTTTTCTGTAGCCCATTCAGGTACTGGAAGGCCACTGTAAGGTCTCCCTGGAGCCTTCTCTTCTCCAGGCTGAACAACCCCAACTCTCTCAGCCTGTCTCCATTGCAGAGGTGCTCCAGCCCTCGGTTCATTTAGACTGGGCATAACTTGGAAGTTCTTGTTAAATATTCCCAACCCTTACTATTCCTGTGCTACGGAGAAGTATGGGAGGAAAACTTTGTCTGCATTCCTTAGTTTTAGAGTTGCTGTTTGTCAGTTGTTAGTCCTGTGCCTGGCACGGAATCAGCAGTAATCCCCTTTGGGCAATGGACAGATCTGTGCAGAATCTGTCAGCAAACATTAGTATAAATGTGGGATACTTAGGAATGTTGCTTGGGCTTTTGATACCAGACCTGACCAGAGAGGAGTGAAATAACTGTGAATTGATTATCTTTGTTCATTTTGTACTGATTGAGAGTTTGGCCAGTTGCTGGTTGTACTGTGTATTTTGTCCTGTTCCCTCTGAAGTTTTTTCCATTTGCTCAGCTGCTGCAGGAGTCTGGGTACACTGAGATTGCATCATCAGTACACGAATGCTCAGCTTTGTAAGATCACTGCTGGCTTTATTGTCTCATTAGCTGTGTGAAGTGAGATTTTGGCAAAAGCCAACAAGTTTAAGGACAAAGCAGATAGGGCCAGATTTGCAAAGAAAAATCAAAGAATGTACTGTATGTTTTACTCGTTCAATGTCACTAATTTTCCTGTTACCTTCAAGATATTACTAACCAGAAGTACCAAAGCCTGATACTTTACTATTGGTCAGCATAATGTTTTGGTAATAAATCCTCTCTGTATGAACCGAAGAAACTATATCCATGTTGGCTTTTAGTGATTTAGGAATAATACCTGAATGGAGTGACTGTTCTCATGTGCTCAGACTAGTGCAGCTTTTATTAATTTAAGAGTGAATTTCATAAAACAAATAGCCTCAAAGCAAAGAGAGAGAATTAAATGTTTTTTGTGAGAGCTTCTGCTAGTTCCTGTGTTTCAGTCACTCTTTATAGCAGTTTTCTAAATGAGTTAAATGTGACAGGCTCTCTGACAGATGCTTTGTTCCCATTGATCTGTCTTTATATTTCTGTTTCTTTCTGTGCTCTTATAGGAAGAGGCACACTTAATCTCATGTTCTAAAAGGCTAGACCAGAGCTTTGGCAAACTGAAGACTTTTTGATGAAGCCTAAGGCTTATTTCACTTTATTTACCTCTAAACTAACCAAAGTTACACCTGCAAACCTGCTCAGGTTTACAGCTCTTGTTTTGGTGTTCTCAATCTGCCAGAATTACTTAAATTTTTAATTCTACTTCTGGTATAGAACCAAGTCATTAACAGCTGGATACTCATCAGTGGGAAACTGAATTGCCTAAAAACAAAGGGGAGGGTGTGTAGATGAAAACAGCTTCTAACATCTTTGTGAAGATAGGTGGTTTTCTTGAAAGTATTTGTAATCTTCCAGAAGGCAACTGGGTTTTGTGACCTCAATTATGTAAATTGCATTTAAAGAATATTTTCTGCTCAAGAGAGGATGGATTTGAGTACAAAAACAATTTTCATAATCTTTTCTTTATTTTCGTATTATTACCTTGATTTCTGCTGTTGGATACTATGCAATTTCTGTATAGTTTTTGTCAGAGGCTTTTGTGCTTTTGCAATTGAAAAGCAAGATTCCAGTAAGTAGTCACTGTGTGAATGGATCTATCGGCTCCCATCTTACGGAAGTCAGCTATGATTTAAGATCCTGAGTAAAGGTGGAAGGGTTGACCTCTGCATGGGTGTTGTAGCCCTCATTAACATTAATCTCAGTTGCTTTTAGGTGCTATCACAGGGAAAGTATTTATGTGGGCATCTGTTGAGAAACTGGCACGATTTTGGTATTACGATGAGATGCATTGGTTGCAAAATCTCCAAGTAGAGATGCATCAATATGTGTCCTCTCTGAATTACACATATCGCTTTTTTTGTGTTGGACTGTGTCAGGAATTTCTTCAGTGTTGAGTGTTGAGAAGTTTTTGTTGGGTTTGTTTGGTTTTCTTTACAGTAATAGGTGTATATATAAGGAGAGACATTCTTGGATACACTTTTGCGACTGAGAACAAACAAACTCCTTTCTGGCTTCAGGTCCGAGCCTGCAGTGGCACAAAGCTGTTATTTACCACAGGGCTTAGCAATACTGCAAAGCAATTTAGGAAGACAGGCATGAAGAGAATGCTCTTCAGAATGTAAAAACAACCCTGCCGGGTTAACCCAAAGCTTAGCTGGTCTGGTATGCTGCGAAGAGTGACCAAAGCAGATGCCTAGGGAGGAATATAAGGACAAAGCAGCTTATCTCTGCTTTCCCTGAGTACTTTCTTTTTCTATGCCATAGCTGAAGGACTCTGAAGTAGATGTGGTTTCAGATGCGCTGGTCACCACTGAGTGTCTTGCTTTGCTTTAATGTATAAACTTTCAGGCTCCAAGCAGTTCAGTGTCAAAAACTTGCATCTTAACTACTGAGTATGTGACAAAATGTGTTTGTTTTGAAATTGCCATGTGTAGGTGCATTGGCATGAAGTACATAGCTGAAGTACATACTGAAGTGTGAAGTGATTGGGGAATCTGATAGTGGTTGAGAAAGTAACTGTTGATCTTAGCATCTTTAACCATGTCTGTTACTGTAATTATGTTATACAGAGACTGCTACATAAAAATATGTTTGACTCAGTGAACAGTTTTCTTTATATACCCCATCAAAAGTAGTTGTTACAGCTTCTAGCTTTTTCTTCTGCTAGATGTCAATGTAGGATGGATAAGAAGAGGATCATAGATTGAAAAGCATCTTTAGTAATTTCTGTCCCATCAGTAGCCTCCATGAATGGCCTCAAAAGCATGCAATTCCTCCAAAATCTCAATCCTTTCATTTAGCGTTGAGGAGTTTGAACACTCATGTAAAGGGCAAATGTTTTAAGATGTATTTCTAGTTGAAGAAAGAAAGGTATTTATAAAGGGATTGGTAGGACCCATACATGATTGTACATCAGATGTGTTTTGTTTTGTAAGTGAAATGAGGACTGGCTGATCTGCAGATTCAAAAAGACTTCAGTCAAATAGAAAAGTTTCTAACACTTGTAAAATGTTTCAGGAAAAATTACTCTCTGAGAGACTTGTGCACTATTACTACTATATAGGTGTTGCTAAGTAGAACTAGATAAATATTAGTTGGTTCATTTTCCTCTAATTTGCTGTGTATTAGTCACTACATGACTACTGCTAGTTGTAACAGTAAGATGTAATAAGGAACTAGCAGGAGTGAAAGTAAGCCCTGTCTGCAGTGTCAACAGGAGCAAAAAGACAAACAATTTGTTTTATAACAAGGAGACAAGACCAGTACACAGCAAGTTATCAGTTGAGTAATATGACCACTCTCTGACAATATCCATAAAGGATGTTTGTTTTTAAGTGCTATCTGGAAGCTGAGAAAGTGATAAAGGTGGATGGTTCTCCAGCTCTGTGCCTACCTTTGTGTCCTGGCTGAAGTTCTGCAGTACTGTGTCTTTGTCATGACAATCCAAAAGCTAGACAAAATGACAAAATTAAAAGTTTATTTTTTTTCTGACTCTATTATGGTGGTTTCCTTTCTGGGGGGAGGCTCTCACTTTGATAGTGTCCTTGTCCTTTATTTAAAAAAAACAACAAACCGACAACATTCCTAAGTGGGTGAAGTGAACTTAAAAGTTAATGCAAGTTTGAAATACCAGCTCTTTATGGGGAGCTGTTGTAGGCACTTCTATGCATGGCTCACAATTGCAGCCACTTTCACCTGCACGTTTAAAGAATAATCTTTGTTATGTACATAAAGGACTTCTGATACATAAAGTGATAAAATTCTTCAGGCTATATTTTAGAGTTGGATTCTTAGATGGTTGGCAGTTGTTTTGTCCATTTGATTTCTAGCACAAAAGCATAACTTTTGTTTGACTCTGAATAAGTAGCCCTGTAATCCTGCCTGTGCTACAGGATGCTGCAAAGTATATACTGTTAACTTTTTAATCACAACTTTGGATTGTCTGTGTTGCTTACATGATTTGGCATGAGAAACATCCAACCTTTATTATCTTACAAATATAAGGCTCATTTAACTTTCTTATTTAATCTTGGGCCAGATGGAGAGCTGAAAGGAGTTTTCAGGGTAAACATATTACTGGACTAATTGTGATTAACCGTAGGAATCTAATAGAAAGGACAGGGAGAATAAAGAATGTACTATAATTTGCAACAGGCTCTTTGAAATTACTAATTTAAAAAAGAATAATTGTGGGTGTTCTTCCCTGAGTCTTCAGCAATGGAATATCAGTTTCAGTAAGTGTAAGGGTAACTATTGCATTGTACAGTTCATTTTTGTGATGCTAAAATGCTTATTTCAGTGCTATCCAGTGGTTAATTACTGTGTGCAGGACTTAATGCACCTGTGGTTGTGTACTTACACTTCAAGCTCCTCAAAGCCATGCATTTCTAATATCTTTACATAAAAATAGCAATGACAATAATTTTTTTTTCAAGAGCGGAACAGAAATTAAGGTGACCTTAGAAAGAAAAAATAATTGTTTGTATTTCATTACATATTTGACCAATAATACTTAACAAAATGTCTCTCTTCAGTTGTTCGCAGAGCATCTCAGTTAAATAGGCAGTAACAAAAGCCACTGCCATTCTTCAATAGGTTTTTTTCTTAGCAAAGGATAGTTTGTGTCACTACAACCAATACACCATTATCCTGATTCTCCAGGAAAAGCCACAAAGCTGTAAAGACATATGTTAATAACACAAATCAAACACTAAATTCTTGGCTGCATATAGGAGGTTTGTATTAGTTTAAATAGACACATCAGGTTAAACCAGAACAGGTTTGTACAAACAAAATATAAATGAAGGTGAAAATTAATACAAAAACTGCAAGGGAATTCACAACCTTCATTTGCAACATTGGTTTGAGGAACAGGTTTAAGTGTAAAGGAGTAAATGTTACGATATCAATCCATAGTGTGTGTGGGTATATTCAGATTGGCAAAAGCAGCAAGGTAAAGAAGACACACCCTTTTTCACTAAGTATTTTTAAAACTTCTTTTATTTTTTTTTAGTTCTTTTAAATCAGTAATACTGTGATACCTGAGTTTCTAAAAAGGATTCTTTCTTCAATTCTGTATTTGTTTTTTATTTTCAGATTATGTTTGACACAAGTATTTTTCCATTTCAGAGGCATTCTATAAGTGGACCAATCTCAGCTTCAAAACCCCTTGCTACACTGACAGACAAGAGACCAAGTTATGCTGAAATCCCTGTTCAAGGTATTGATTCAAGTTCATTTCAACTTTGTTTTAGCAATGCTATTAATAGTTTTTAAAAATTATTTTATATACTTTAGTATCCAAAGTATTATTACATTATAGACTTGGTATTTAACATTTTCATAGAATATTTCAAATTCAAGTTTTTACTACTTGTGTTTCATCACACACGGTACCATATCATAAAGAAACTTTTTTTAATTTTCAACAAAACCATGATTGCATCCTGATAACTCAGCATTATTCTGATGGTTTTTAATGTGTGCATAAGCTGAGATCACTTACAAAATCAGGACAAGATGCTTTCAGGGTCATGTCTTGAAACTGTCTTCCAGATATAAAAAATACACACTTCTGGGGTTACATTATCTATTGTGTGACTGGGGATATTTTTCCCCCAAGATGAAACAAGGATGATGGTTGGCATTACATGTGAATAACAAAATAAACGTAGTAAGTATTAAATCTTCGGGAGCCAGATGAAAAAAATTGAATGGAATTAATTTGAGTGTTGATTTATCTGTTTCCCAATATTTCCCTGTCCTGTGAACTTTGTTTTGTCTCTCAAAACACTGCTCACAATGTGCTCTTCCTGTGAGAATGAATGGCTATCATGTGTTGGGTGTAACTCTCTGATTTATGCCTGCTTTAGGGCTTTTTTTTGGTGTAGATGTTTCTCAAGATAATCCCCATATGACTCCAGGCTGAATATTTCCTCTCAATTTGGTATTCCCGAGGTCTGATGCTTTCTAAAGGGTTGGGTGTTGTATTTTTTTTTTTTTTTAGCACTTCATAATAGTCTGTATGTGCCAGATTTCCTTCTTGCTTTTCTTGAATGCACGTTGAGGTTATTTGTACAGTGCAGCTGGAGTTTTAATTTTAGAAACATTGATATTTTTAGGAACATCAAAATGCCTTTCCAAGAAGATAGTTTAGGATTCTTTAATTGTTATAGAGTTCATGGGTAGACATAAGCTTAAACACAAAATGAGTGGTAGGCTTTATATAGTTTTTCTGTTTTCATTAGAGTCAGTTAATGCAGGAGCAGGACTGCATTCCTGTAGAGAATGTGCCAGACAGAATTCCTGTTTACAACTGTATATATTTTTAAAGTATTTTTGTAACAATTTTCTTATGTCATGTTTTCAGCTGTTGAACGGGGTTTCACTTTTTTAATCCTCATTCTTCATTTTTATGTTTTTTTTAATTCGAATTACTGCCTTCTAAGTGTTTCTACATATGACTATGTAAACGTTTTGTTTGCAGTTTAAAGGTTTTATTTGAAGTAAACTTTCAGTAATAGGAAATAGTTTTGATTTGATGCTACAGAAAATGAATTTTGTTGTAGTTTGATTTTACTCATTGACCGTAGGCAGAACAAAGCTTTCCCTGAAATATGTGAAGGCACCTTTTTGATCTATTTTTTTTTTAATTTAAAAAAAACCCAACCCAACAAACCAGAGAAAAAAAAATCATGAGGGATGAAACAATTTGTTTTGCCAGTCCACATTGTGAGTGGCATATTGGGTATTTTTGGCCGTGTGCTAAATGAAGATCCCTTGTTCAGCCTGTTGGTTTAACAATTCTTTTTTCTTTTTTTCTTTTATAAACCAAGGCAAGTGGTGTATGGTGTATTCATAGTGAACTGTATTGATAATGAGCAAATTTAGGCCTTAGCTTTTATCAAGGTAAAATCAGTAGCACTCACTGAAGTAGCCAAACTCAGGCATTGGTAGACAATATTCATGGCTTGTACCTAAATATCTTACATTTAACTGGAACCTTCATTAATTATGTTCTCTCTTTTCTTATGTCCAGAACACTTGTTGAGAACATCTTCTACCAGTAGGCCAGCATCTTTACCAAGAGTACCTGCTATGGAAAGTGCCAAATCTATTTCTGGTAATATCATGGTTTTTAGATGATCAGTTAAATTGGGAGCTCTCATTTCAACACTGTACTTACAGATTTACTTTACTTTTTCAAGAGAGAGCTTTGGTCTTCATACCACCAAGCTCTTGTCAAAAAAACTCTTAGTTGAATGTTTGGAACAGCTTATATTTCAGTGTTCAAGTTTTCTATTGAAGTATTCGGGGAAAGAAACTGAAGTCCAAAGGTTAAATAATATTCCATTTTGTTGCATCATGTGGAACTGAGATTTTTTAATTGCTCATCTAGTGTCCTTACTGTTGCTTATCACTCTCCAATTCAGCAATTCCATTTTTGTTTGTGGAAAGAATTATAGTCAATGGTTTAAAATAATAGGATTGTTCTTTTTAGGTAACAAATGCATCATTGTACATTATCTAATGCATATAAATGTTTTCACATATTACCTAGCAAAACTTCTGAAGAAGTTTAAAGATGTGTTTGCAAATGATAAATCTGTGGGCATTTTCCCACTTAGTGTCTCGAAGAAGTAGTGAAGAAATCAAACGGGATATCAGTGCACCTGATGGAGCATCTCCTGCATCTCTCATGGCAATGGGTACCACCTCACCACAGCTGTCACTCTCATCTTCTCCAACAGCATCAGTCACCCCTACAACTAGAAGTCGAATAAGGTGAAAACCTTTTTTTGTGGTGCACTGAAATGTGTTAATTTCCCAGGTGTCTGTCTGCATGTATCTAGTGTACAGTGTTGGCACTAAGGCTGCAGATGCTACTGCTGCCCATACAATAATCATCTTTAATAATCTTTGAGAGCTTCAGAAAGGGTTTTCTGGAGATGAGTGTGTGTTCTAAAAGTTAGACCAGAAGTTAGGCTTTTTAGAGCTTATGAGGTTGATACCAAAACTTTATGCTCTGCTAGAAAACCAAGTTACATCATGGCACTAAATAATAGCATCATATCAGTTAAAAATACCCTGAAGCCAAATTCAAAAAAGGAGCTTATGGCATGTTGAACAAATCTTTCAAAGTGTCTTGAACCCAGGGAAGACTGCATGGTAAACCTTAAGTTTTGTACTCACAGCTGAAGACAAAAAGCAGCATGTCTAGGTCTTCATTCCAGACACTGCCAAGTCTTCTAAATAGCCATGAGTGAATGAGCCTGGGCTGCTTGTCCCACAGACAAAATCATAATGCAAGTCTAAGTAACCAATGGTCAGGCAACCCCCTTTCATTTGTAAGGCAGAAAGATAAGTCTGTGACAAATTTAAAACTTTTCCTATCTGTAGTGTTACCGCTCCAAGGACTTCAAAGTATTTAAGCCTCATACTATCCAAGTGAAGTATGTACTTAGCCCTGCTTCATAGATTGGGAAAATGGCAGGCAAAGGTTAACTGACTTTCTCAAGACCATTTAACACAGACCTTACTGACAAAGCTTGTGTACAGTGGAAGTATTAAACTCTTAATGTTCTGAGACATTTGCAATATGTAATAATTACATTATGAAATTGTAAAGTTATTTGCAGCTGTGGGTGCTACTGAAAATTATTTCCCTGACATCAGCTGAGGTATCCCTCAGTGCTGCTCTCCTTTCCCTGTTCAGGAATTAAATTAAGTTTGGATCTGTGGGTGCTTTATCAGTAGCAATTAATATTGTGTGTGTTAGCACCTAAATTTAGATCAAGTACATCCAGGAAAAAAAAGACTGAACACACATATATATGAACTTTGAACTGGTAATGTATAAAATTGCATTGATGGCAGCCTGCAGACTGTAGGAAACAGTGTGGCATTTAGTGGTAAAATTGTGCAGTTAAAATTATTATAACCATTGCTGTGCCACCCAACTATTGACTGCAAAGCTAAGCACTACAAGACGACTCAGCAGTGGAATCTGCAGCAGTGGGTGTGCACACTCTTTGGAACTGTCCTTAGAATGGCACTGCTGGTCTTCAGTTTATGTGATCAGGTTTCTCTTTTTCCCCCTACCTTTTTCTGAAAGTTCTTGTAAAATAAACCTTACTGTAGTTCACTAAAACAGATACTTGCAGCTTACAGTTTCCTGTTCTAGCTGAAACTTCAGTCGGCTCTTTGCTTTGGAACACAGCTGACCTAATATACTAACTTCTAAGATTTATATGTCAAACCATTTCTTTATCAC
Source organism: Hemiprocne comata (assembly GCA_020745705.1). Taxonomy (NCBI): domain Eukaryota; kingdom Metazoa; phylum Chordata; class Aves; order Apodiformes; family Apodidae; genus Hemiprocne; species Hemiprocne comata. The sequence goes on along the minus strand of CM036602.1, from coordinate 10,212,768 downwards.
TGATGAAAAAAATACACCAGTTTGGAATGTTGACATAGGTACTGATTTAAGAACTGAAGTAGAGAATTTCTTGAAGCAGCTTTCTGGCTGTGTGGTACCTATGAAATTAGATACAGTAACCAATTCAGATAATTTATTTCATATTTAAAATACACCATTAGCAACTTCCTTAGGTTCAGTCTCTGGGCTAAGCAGTTAGGTTTGAAGGCTTATACTGCTGTCTTTCATGCTGAAGGCACTTAGCATTTCCTGTTTATTGGTCTGCTCTGCATGTGTTTTCATGGATGTTTGGAATGTTAGCTCTTTTCTGGTAAAGAGATCCTTCTAATGTAAGACTCCTGTGAAAAACTGGCCAACTCAAATGTCTTTTTTCTTCCCCAATCTTTCCTTAAAGAAAAAATTACTTAAGCTTGACAGACTCTAAGTGAAATTAATTGATAGTTTTTATTGGTAGTTTAACATTCTTAGTTGAAAAGAAGTGAAAAATGTTTGTGTCAGTTTATCAAATGGCAGATCAACTTATTTAGATCTTTCCCCCCTTTTTTAGAACTCCAGATCTCAGGCAAATATTCTGTTAATAATGGCATGCTGCTAATTTGCAAACTTGTTTCAAGGTGACATTTGTAATCAGCCGTGAGATGCAAAAGAGATAGCATCGGTTTATTCTCTTTCTAAATACAAAATAAAGTCACTTGAGTTTGCTTAATGGCTCAAGCTGGAGCTTACCATGTTGTGAGTTTAATTTTCTGAACTCTTAGAAAAAATATCATTGAGGGCGACAAGCCTAGGAAAAAATGTTTCATTTAAAGGAAAAAGGATTATTTGCTAATGGCAGAATTACTTCAAAAAAACTGTGTCTGCAGGTATTTCTGTGTATTCTGTTTTTCAGTCACAAGTGCTGTACCCTAATACTTTCACTGTGACAATAGTTTGTCCTGTTTTTTAAGGTTTTACAACATTTCTGTTGCAAAAGATAAGTTACAAGCTCTTAAGTTGCGCTTTTGCCTTGTTCCTAGGGAAGAAAGGAAAGATCCCTTGTCTGCCCTAGCAAGAGAATATGGAGGATCCAAGAGAAATGCCTTGCTGAAGTGGTGCCAGAAAAAAACAGAAGGATATCAGGTAACTGCAGAGCTGTTGAACGTAGCATACTTGTAGCTGCAGCAGAGTCTGCCTGTGGCATAAACCAGGCTGCTCCACAGTTGACTGCATAGATTGCAATGGCACTGGTATGTACTGTACTCTCTTCTTGGAACACATGCTACGAGTCCTAACCTACTGAACATTAATAGCTCTTTAGTCACTTTGCTCCATGTTGATAATACTTTTTTTTTTCCCTCTTAAGGGAACAGCTGACCTCTTACTGAGGCACTTTAAAACAGCCTTTTACAGGTTGCACTTTTTAAACTGTAACTGAAACTTAGCAGATTAAGGTTAAAATTAATGTTTCCCAAATGCAGTTAGTGTCATTTCTCAGATTTCAGAGGTATTTTTTGATAGCTAATTAGTGTAGGGGTTTATTTGGATCTTTCAGTGTAATGTCATTTAGTCTCTGTTTACAGACAGCTTGTTTTCTGAAGGTTGCGTTGTCTTGCATTTTGAACTTGGCTTTCTGCTGCAGTTCCAGACCTGTTTTCTTCAGTTAGTCCAAACGTTATCAGAAGCCAAAAGAACTAACAAGATAACTATCCAGAGTTCTCCTGATTACATTATTTTTTCAAAAGAATAGTGGCTTCAGCAAACTAAACCAGGATGTTAATAGTCTGACGATGATGTATTTGTTTGGTTAACTTGTATTGAAAGTGTTTTGAGTTCCCAACACAATCCTCAGTTTAAGAACTTTACTCTTTCCATGACTTGAGACTCACAATGCAGGAGGAAGTTGAGAGCTGCATAACAGGATGATTGCCCATCCATAGGAAAAGTCATCTTCCAGTACAATGGACAGGCTTGTGATATAAGCCCTCCCCCCTCTTCCTGTGGCACGTCTAGTACTAAATTGTGCTATTTCTGAGGATAAGGTTCTTTGTGGAAAGTGTCTTTCTCCTTCTCCACGTTTTAAAAAAAGGCAGGATGTTATATTTCTTTATAAATCCTCTAAAACTGAAAGCAAAAATATTTTCCCGTTGTCTTGAAATGAAAGATGGATTTGACAACTTCCTTATCTGTTTAGGAAAAGCAATAGAAAGTATTCCAAACTTTTCATTCTATAGCTGTGTGCACATGCAGGAGCATGCTTTTGTTCGTGTAGATTGCTGCTTATAATTACTTGAGTTTTATAAACACTAGTAGATGAATAGGTTTGGTGACTTGCTGTGCTTGCTTCAACAACTTTAGTATGGTTCTGTGCTACTGAGCACCATAGCATATAGCATCTGTACAACCAATGCATGTCCCTTTTGAAATAGTAAGATAGTATCAGGAGGTTCTATTATAAAATTCTGTTCAACAAAGAAATGAAAAATGAGTGTGCCTAAAGCAAAACTCACACGTCTCAAAAAACTAACTTAATAGAACTTTATTTGAAGTGTACAGAGTTATAGGCGAGCTGCCAGTGGCTTAAAATGTTAGAAGCAAGATATGAAACAATTGTTTTACCTTTATTAATAAGCAGCAGCACCAGGGAATAAATGCTGTTCTCTTTGGAGGCGAGCTGTAGTTCTTGAGCTGCTTCTTATTCCATGTGTTGAAAATTCTAAAGATGAAAAAAACCCTCAACACACCAAGGTCTGTGCTGTTTCAGAGAGAGAAGGTTTATTTTATTCATGTATTTGTGGAGAATACAGTAATACTTAATTGCTTGCTAAAACTAATATTTTTAGTCTGCTCAAATAAAACGGAAGAAGAATAACTTCTGCTCTCCTGTCCTCTCTGAGAAAATACTTTCAAGCTTCAGATTAAAAGTCTCAAGTATGTCTAGTTTAGAAGCTTGGAATTTTGTCAATGCTAAATAATTCAAAGAGGATAGTGTGGTGAAGCCTTAATTTGAGCCCATTATAGTGGAAGGATTTTATTTAAAGCCCTTCACACACATTCACAGACAATTATACCAAACTGCACTTTCCACCTCTGACAAAGATATAGTTCCACATAGCAGAATTTTTAAAGGAACCTTAAGACTTTCTCTTTTGTGAATACATTATAATAAACAAACTAATACCTAACCCTGTTAAAAAACTATCATGAATTATTTTATTATACAGGTTTCTTGATATATTCAAACCAATTTGGAAGGGAATAAATTAATAGATTCCTTGAAATATAGTCATGAAACAATATTTAACTGTGTTCCAAATCTGCTATTTTTTTGAAGAGTATCTCAAAGAAAAAAATAAGGTTAAAATAGCCAATGAAAATAAGAGAAAATCTTACTATATTGTTGTTTTTAATATACATGCTGTTGGAATGTTGTTTGTGAGCAGAATGTCTCCTTGAATCTTAGGTTTGGAGAATGGCAATCTGCAGAAGGTCATTGCAGAACTAAAAGCAGGCAGGTTCTGTATTAACTTTCATCTAGAGCCTGTGCAATCTAGCTAGTATTGCATTCACTCTGTTACTGAGTTTAATTATGTTCAGGGCTGAACTGATCTCTAAGCCATGAAAGAAGAGAGTTGCTCTCTTAAGATAAGGGGTTTTTTAAAGCATTTAGATAAAGGAAGAGCCAATCACCTTTCATTTTCAGATGTACAGGCACGAAATACTTGAAATTTGATCATGTGTTAGCTTTACTTGGGATCTGACATACTGATTCAGAATGCATCACCAAGTGCTGCATTTTCCAGGGAGAAGAGAGTCCTCCAGGCTCCTCTAAAATATGTGCAGTGCCATAAAACTGTCAGAAATCCCAGATATCTTCAAAGCATAAAGTAATCCCATCCAGCTGTTACAGAGCACTTACCCTAGCTGGAACACAGCTACTTTCTTTTTGAGTACACAATAAAAGTCCCAAAAAGGATGTAGGAATGCATGTTTCATGTTAAAAAGGGGACCAATAAACAGGATACACCCGTCCTTTCCCATTCTTATCTACAGCAATATTTCAATTTATTTTCCATTTTTTGTCAGCATTCTGAGAGATAATTCACTTCCAGAAGTCTGACACCAAAAAGCAATTGTCATAAGATAGCAGCAAGAATAGACTACATTTTATTTAACCTGTCTTTAAGCTTTCCACTCTTCCTAATTATAGATACACTGGAAGACCTCCTTAATGGAGCCTGGTAGTACCTGTCCTCTAATTCATGCGATGCTGCTTTTTTCTGAAAAGACCACCTAATTTTTACCTCCTGTACAGATCAAAGCTACATGTCTTAGTAAAAATTTAAAACTCACTCTTTACATGGCAGCATAAACAATAAAATTGTGTAGTGGTTGAGCAGTGTGACTGAGCATCAGTGTCTGTGTACCTCATTCTGTACTGAATGCACCTTGAAATCAGGCAATGGCTTCATTTGTATTCGAGTAGTAAGTGTAGAATAACAAAAGCTAAAGGTGGAAGATGGTTCAGTTTGCTTTTTACAAAATCTGTTCTTACATATCTTTATCAACACTAAGCTAGATCATATTCTACTCAAAGTATTATGTTGATTTTTAAAAAGAGGACAAGCCTGTGTCCTTGTGTAAGCCTGTGTTCAAATAATGATTCCAGGGTATTCATGCTTTCCCTGGTGGTGTCTGGTTGATTTGTCAAAGTAGTCAGGCTGCCAAAACACTTCTCTCCTTGGTTTAAGCTGTGAAGCTTTAAGCCAAAAATTGTTGAATTAAGGAAGGACATGCTTCCTTTTTCTGTTTGGATTGGATTCTGATACAAGAGAAATGTCAACTTGTTAGACTTAATTATGACAAAATTTAGAATAAATTATGAAGCTGTCTGTATCTCTGTAAGTGCTTCAAATGTTAATATCTAAAGCTATTGTTTTTTTAAATGACTGCTCCTTTTAAGGTTCTTTATTCTCTCCCAGAACTAATAAACAACATGTCTTTGGTATGGAAAGAACCATTATCAGTCAATATTTAAGGGGTTTGATGGTTTATATTTGCAATTTACTGCCTTTACAGAAGCTGGGGTCGAGGGGGCAGCAGCTGGCACTGCTGTTAAGCCTCTTAGGTTCTTTTCTACTGCCAGAAGTACTGCTAGCCTCAGCTTGAACCCAGGACTTGTGAAACAGTGAATCCTGCTTCAGTGGCACATGGATAGCAGTTGTTTGGTAGTTTACCTTTCTAATTTTTGAATGGTTACTCTTTTCTTTGCTATGTGTATGTGTCTTTAAAAGCTTTTTAATAGTAATTTTCTGCCATGAGAGGAAGCCTGCCAAGGTCGGTACACTTAAACCTCAAATCTTGTTTTAATGGTTTAATATATTATAGTACAGAATCATATTAATGCTTCTGCTTTCTCAACCCACTTATTCCATTAACTAATAAAGCAGAGACATAGACACATGTTTTTATTTTCTCCATGTCCTAACTCATTTGTAAGCCAAACTGAGTTAGGATGTGGGAACCTCTCCTTGTGTGGAGCAAGGGGTGGAGAAAAAGCTGCTATGCAGTATGCTCCTCTGCTCCTGTTGTAATATCCATAGCTCAGGGAGATTGAAGACAGCTGTGGATATGTCCACTGAAAAGAGAGTTAAAATAACTTTGTTCTTATTTTGTAAGTCAGAAAGTGCAGTTTCCATAGTTGTGGTTTTCTGGTGTTTGCAGGTTTTTTAGCTGTGGAGTTTTCTCGAGGAGCAGGAGAGAAAGCAAGCTGGATCACTGGGTTATAATAGTTAATATTTGTCTCTCGCTTTTTAGAATAAGGTATTTTCACTGATTATAGAAGGCCCTCAGTTCATTTGGGATTATTGCAGAAAGCAATAGGAGACAAATTCAAGATTAACACTGCACTGGTTAAAATCACTTGAAAATTTTGACTTCTAGAAAAGTCATAGGTTGGGAGAGACCTTTGATGTTATGCAGAACCTTGTTAATCAATCTAGAGTGTTTCTAGTGGGGGAGATTCCTCCATTTACCTAGACTTAATCATCCAATGCCTAATTTTTTCATGGTGAAGGCTTCTATCCAGACAGAATTTCACTGGGAAGAGATTGTGCCTTGTCCTGTCACCATGTGTCCTTGTGAAGAGAGTACCTCCATCTTCTCTGTAACTGCCTTTTAGGCATTGGAAGCCTCTGATGACATCTCACCTGAATCTTTTTTGGATGAATAAACTGAATTCCTTCACCCTTTATTCATCTGTTCAGATCTCCAACCATCTAATCATCTTGCTAACTCTCTACTGGAACCTTTTGTATTCTTCAATGACTATTTAAACTGGGGAAACCAAAGCTCTATACACTATTGCAGGTGAAGACTGACAAGGGCCCAAGAGAATGTAAGAATCCCATCCCTTGGGCTGCTGGCTGTGCTTGTAGTGATGCAGCTCAGGACACAGTTTGCCCCTTTACTGCCAGAATGCACTTCTGATTCATGTTCAAATCCTGTTCACTTTTAACCACTATTGTATTTTAACCTAAACTGATGGATTATCTTGTTCCTATTACATTTCAACCTTGTTTCAGGAAGAATCTTCTTTTTATTCCCCTCTGCGAGTGCAAGGGAATACTCATTTTGCAGTGACTGCACCTACTCTGTGGTTTAATAGGAGCTTGAGTGAGGCTTGGAGTGTTTTTTGGTTGTGGATCTGCCTGGGTGTTCCTCTACCACCTTTTTTTTCCTCTCTGTCATGGTTCCAGAATGAACTATAGAATTTTGTCCGTTTGATTATGTGAAATGTTACATTCTTTTGCTCTGTCTCTAGAAAAGTCTAACAAATTTTTAACTCTGTTTTTTATTCCTGGTTAGAAAGTGTCTTCCATAGATCATTTATGACAAGCCTGTTGCTTAACTCCTTTTGTTAAACTGCCTTTTTTAAAAAAAAAAATCTCTCCCGAGAAGTAGAGGTGACTTCATTTTCATCCTAAGTATTAAACATTAATAGACAGGCACTGATAAATCTCATTCTGGTTCATCTATCTCTGGAAAGGCTTATTCCTCATTTGACCATTTATCTGAAAGTATGTCCTTCAATTGCTTTAATACTTTGTGGTCAGAAATGGCTTGAAGAAAAAGTCTGCATTAGATTCCACCAGAATTCTCTTAAGAGAGCCAATTACTTAATAAAAGCAGTAACAAAGAAGAAATTATATCAGAGATTTTAGGCTGATGTTCTGTTTACCGTCAGTTCTTTGAGAAATACCAGCTTAATGCAAGATTGATTTCATTATACTGACCAAGCTTTTTCAAAAAACCACAAGTAGTTAAAAGCATTTGGGAAATAAAATTGCGCTGTATTTAAATGTGCCAGTTATGTGCTCAAAGCCCTACATAAAAAATGAAATGTTCAGGTTAAATGACAATCTGTCCAGTTTCTAGATTTGTTTTTTAGTGTCTGACAATATCATACTTTTTTAGTCTGAGAGGTAATAATAATTCAAAATGCTCAGAGAAATTGGAAACAGAAACCAGTCCCTTTTAATTGTTTCCTTCCGTTGTATTTAATTCAGCTTTTCTGGATACATTAACATTCTTGGATGATGGGTTTGTTTTCTGCTTGTTTTCTTAATATTAAAAGCTGGACCCTACAAGAAGTTGTAGAAAAATAGGGTATTCCAAGTTCCTTTTGAGAACCAACCAAACTTGTAGGTGAGGTTTAAGTGGCCCCTTTTTACAATGTTTATATTCAAAATTCAACATTCTGTGAATGCTACTAATATTTAAAGTGAAATTTTTAGTTTATACAACTGCAATGTTTAAGTGAAGACGACTTTCTCTTGTTTTAGTTTCATTTACCATTTTCAGCACAAACTTTATGCAGTTTCTCATGCTCACATGTTGGGGTAAGGGAATATACTTATAGGTCTATGAAACATGTCTTTAGATTCTGAAGGTGAGTACTCCTGGTTTTTAGATCATCTGAAGAGTCTTGTCTTCAGCCCCAGTTGTTCTATAGGTCTATTTTCTAGTGCATCCAAACTGTTTGGATACCTTGCAATTTCTCTTCATATATTCTGAGCACAAGTCTTCCATCTTCATCCACAGCGTCAAACCTCAGGTATAGGTTCAGATGATCTCATACATGACTGCAGCATCCTGATTTCTAGTTTTGATGAGCTCATCTTGCCTGTTGATGTCCATCCTGACTGTTGCAAAGATCACTATTCCAGCTCATTGCTTTAACAGGGTTGAATCACTTGCTTCTCCTTTTCTCTGTGCCCTCTGGTTGCCTGTGTAAGCTATTGTTCTCCCTTGGAAGGCTGTGTGCTGTTCCATCCCTGTTTCAGTACTAAGATCTCATCTGTGCTTCAGCGATGCTGGTGTTTAGGCTCAAACTCCTAAATTTTCAAAGAAATATTGCTCTGCTTTCTCTGAAGTATGTGGAGCAACCTGGGAGAGAAAACAGACATTGTAAGCTCTGTGAGGCAAGGTACTATCAAACTTTGTTTTATTTGTACAATGACTGGCTTTATGGACTCCTGGTCTGTGGTATATAGGGTATATTCTGCAGTAATACGAATTCAACAGGTACTTGTTGAAACTTTGCCAAACATTAAGTCACTAGATTGGAAACTGCTGTGTTAGAAGCTTAGTCAGATTCAGCTATGCTTCAGCATTCCTTCTTACTTTAACAAGGAATGTCACAGCTACCCTTATAGTCCTGAGAGTTAAAAATCTGTTAATGCTCCTCAGTAGCTGTAACTACTAGTAGAATTTTTTACATAGTTTGGCTTGATGCATGCGTTTATATCTGAGCAGATCTGTGTTTAACTGTGACCGTGCCAATGTACATCTTCCTTCTCCCCATCCCACATCACTTGGGCCATCCTGGGGAAGGAGGGATAGGGTGAAAACCAGGACCGATTTTTTTCTCCCTCGGTTGATTGTGTAGCAAAGGAAACATAATCATTCACATTCAGTTTTTATAACTGCCTTGCCACAGATGAGTGTGACAAGAAAAAGCACCTCTCCCTACCTTTATCCATCTAGTGATGCCGACGTGATCTGAGGCCTTACTGGTTACAGGGCAGGGGAAAAGAACTTTTCAAAAAGTAGCTTTATGAACAGACACAAGTCAGAATTTTTTGCCTTTTTTATTTTTTCCCTTTTTTTCCCCTTAAACCCTTGTACTGCATGTTGCATTTGTTTGCCTAATTTAAGTAACATTGAAAAAGTTTTAACAAGCATTAATTTAAATCCAATTTCCTCTCTCTCTCTGAGAAAGAAGGCAGAGCTTCTCTTTTTTTTTTTTTTTTTTTTTTTTACATTTTCCCACCCCTGTGGCTCGAGGAAGCTGTGTGAAGAACATGTTCCCACAGCCTGGGGGTCTCCAACAATGCCGTTTCCGTTTGCAGCCCAGGCCTCGGCCATTGTGAGCCCCAGCACGTAGGCTGACATCACCAGGGCCCGAACCTGCCTTTGGGGCACTTTGCATAAAAAGTGCGAAAGCTGAGCAGGAAACGGAGATTTCCCTCGCATTCTTCTCGAAACTGCCTTTAGTTTTGTTTTGTTTTGTTTTTCCCCTCTGTTGGAGGGGGTTGCAGTTGTTTTTCCGTTTCTGACCCAAATCATTGGTTTGACAAGGAATAGGCCTGTCGTGGTTCCCAGCCTGCCTGGCACAGCAACACTGACTCTGGGTGTGTTTTTCTGCATTAGGAATGACAGGTTGTAGTGTCGTGTCAAAGACAGATGCTACTAAGTTTCTGTCAGGTGAAAGTTTGATTTGGGAGATTGTGTTTAGGAAGTCAGGGACTGGAGGTTATAGTTCCTGCTGCAGTAAAATTTTAAAAATTACGTAGGGGAGCTTGCTAGCTTCTGCTTAAGCACAGTTAAATGAGTTAGATATCAAAGCATATTTGTATTTCTCCATAAAGGTCTAAAAGATAAACTGTGAGTTGTTGTTACTGGTTGTTTCTTAATTAAAGTTTAAACTGACTGCTTTCCACTTAGCCTCTTCACCATTGTCTGGCTGCCAACAGCCAAGTATACAGTAATTTAAGAGGTCACTGAGGCATCTTGTTCATAACTCTTTTGTACAGGCCTGACTCTTTTTACAATAATATATAGTCTCAGCAGATGCATTTACCAGTGCCACTGAGTTTCCTACTGGAACTAAAAGATCCAAGAGAACAAGACTACATTTTTCAGTTTCAGTTCCAATCAAAAAAATAAAGATTCTCTGCCACTGTCAGTGTTAAATCTGTTGGAACATCTTTATTTCCAACTGAAACTTAATTTTTGTTTGTGATATTGTTCACATAGGTTTCTGTATAGACATGGTTTGTTTAGAAGATAAAATATTTGTCCTCATCAGTTAGAAATTTTGTCTGGATAATAATGCAGTAGAAGCAGAGAAGTAAAATCTTAACAGAGATACTACCACACGGTCTGTTTCAGGGATTTTAGGCATCCATCTCTAACACATTTGCTTTTCTATCATGGTGTGTACAGTTCTACCAAATCCATTCTATTAGCCTCTCTGGCACAGTGGGGGGCTGGAGAGGAGCTTAATATTACCTGGAATTAATATACAAGATAATTTACTTTCTTAACACTAATTTTTTTGTTGTTTTATGCACTAAAAGTGTTTTAGTTTTTTACCACAGAACTTTAGTATTAGGCTGTTTATTCTCTCTCTGCTGATTTCATCAAAGATATATGAAAAAGCAACCACAAAAAAACAACAACCCCACAGGTACTGATGGATTGGTAGAACTAATACTTTTTAGATTATAATTTTAATATTGTTTATTTTTTTTCCCTTCAAGAATATCGACATAACAAACTTCAGCAGTAGCTGGAATGATGGCTTGGCTTTCTGTGCAGTTCTCCATACTTACCTCCCAGCCCATATTCCCTATCAAGAACTAAACAGCCAGGACAAGGTATGACATTAAAAATCCCATTCCTGGGATTCCAAGACTATGCAATTAACACGGCTTAATAAAAAATAATTAATAAATCTGAGTTCCTAAAAAAATATATTACTAGGAATCATATTTGAAACAGTTCAAACTACCTTGCTTTTATTCTTATTGTAACACTTTAGTATTATGAGATTGTTGGGTTAAACAGAACTTTGGAACAGATATAAGAAAAAAAAAAAATAGGAGGTCATAAATTTAAGTCTGAGGCATTTAGCCCAAACAGTTGGGAAGTGTTTCCTGTTAAGATTTTGGAAGCAAGGAGTAAAAGATATTAAATGCATCAAATTTCTATCTTTACATGTTTTGTTCGTCCCTTGCAATTTCACAAAGATGTTGTTTCATCCTACTTTCTCATGCTGATTAGTGACTGATCTCAAGTGATATTTATCAAATAAAGGTAAAATAGAAGATGTATGTGTGCTATCATTAACTCCTATGGGTGGAGATACATTATTAATGACAATTCCTAAAAAAATACAAGAATATTTCATTAACACATGAATAGTTTTTTTGTTTATGCTCTTAAAAGAATAAATAATTTAATCCTTTAGCATTTTATAGCTTAGTCATTCTTCACTGACAATGGTTTTTCAGTATTATCTCCTGAATGAGGACTTAATAAATATTTTCCATGAATTTTTGGATTATATTGGGACATGCTTATTCCTATGGCTGTTTTTAAATTACTATAGTCAAATGGTAGACTCCATTTGAAGCAAAAGTAGCAACGTTACTGTGAACATTCTTAACACCACTTTATTATGTTTCAAGTAGTATTTCCTTGGGTTCTAACATGTTTTTATATCTCATGCAGAGAAGAAATTTCACTTTGGCTTTTCAGGCAGCTGAAAGTGTTGGCATCAAATCTACTCTGGTAAGTTTTAAATGCATACTGAATGAATGATGTCCCATTTACAAAAATGAAATCATTCTATTTTGTACTTTTGAAAGATTTTGATGCTTTATACTTAAAAATAGCAGCACATGAGCTCAGCCAGAGTTTATTGCCCCTGTGTCATACTTGACAGAAAAACAAATGATACTCCCTGCCTTAGTGGTTTGTTACTAAACCCACTTTCCTCAACATGCTTATGTTTTTTCATTAAATAGTGGCTGGGATACAGACCTGTGCTCCAGCTGCTGCAGCAAAGGCAATAGCATGATAGCCTACAGCAGATAAAACTCTTAACCTTTACAAGGATGCTATGTGTGATACTCTCTCAGTATCATAAGAAATCATAATAAAGGCTTTGGATTTGCTTGAGAATAATTTGATAAATAGTTATGTGATAAAATCTTGAAGAATTAATTAATTTCTTTTCTGTCTCTCATCTACTTTCAAATTAGTTGGTATATATCTTAAGTTGATAATCGATCATCACTGTAAATGGAAGTTGTTTTCAATTGTTTATAATAAGCCTTCTTGTGCAAAATTTAGCTTAAAATAATTAGTTTTCAATAGCATAGTGTGTACTAGAAAGGAAGATTTCATAAGGCATGGAACTGGGAGAATCCCAAGCCCTTTTGAGTAATCACAAAAATTCAGCTCAAATTGCCAGTGTCAGAAATTATACTTAAATATATTCTAATAGAGCTGCCCTAGTTAGTAACTAATAATACAACAGAGCCAGACATTTTTAAAAATAACACTTTCCCTGATCCTTATCAGAGCCTTTGTCCCCTGCATTGTATTTGCTGACAATGGCAGTGCAACTGTTGGGCTTTAGCACTTTGACTGTGTCAGTGATTTGAAACATGGAAGTTTCCTACCAAGAACTAGTTTGTGGAAAATAACTGCAGTAATTCTTACATAATTCAGCTTTAGTCTAAATGGTTGCTGACTGTGTTTTCCTTTTGTAATGTACTGAATTACTGATGCTCTAAAAAGGCAGACTGAATGGAATGACATCTTCTCAGTGCAAATCTTATCCATCTTAAAGATTTAATACCTGTTGACATACCTACACACACAATGTGTACATGGTGAATGTTTGTGGCTTTTTTTCCTTGTCCATATTGAATGGGTTGGGTGGAGGGTGAAAAAGGGTGTGAAAACTACTGTATGTACATAGTAGTACTAATGTAAGGGGAGGAAGTTATTTGTTCCTTGAATAAGAAAGTGTTTGGCTACTTTCATGTGGAGAATTTAAAAAAAAAAAACAATACCTCTATCTTTTTTGAGTTCTGGAGGTTCCTGGGCACAAAGCTTACAAAACAGACCCTACAGTAAACAATAATTATTAGAAACTACATCATTGTGTTTTCCTTTGGACATGTGCTGAAAAGGGTAGGTCAGCCTGCTTATTCACAGACAATCTGGTATATTACTATGAAATACATGTGAACTGGGCTATCAGACAGAAACTGATTGCTTTGTCTCTTGGATATATCCAAATTGGAAGTAAAGTAGCCTTCCCTTTTCCTTGCCTCTTTACTCAGAATTATGTATAAAGTAATCTAAAGTTCAGTAGTCTGCTGTAAAATGAGATTGAGTTATTTATTGATGCTGACTCTTACTGGTATGAATTTTTAACATTAGTTTCAATTAATATCTGAGCCTTGATTCTGTGGCTCTCAGTACCTAGGTAGGTTGTATTGACTTGTGAGGCTTTGTAGGGTATGTGAACATGAAAGTCTTGACTGCTGCTCTGAGTGAGGGACAACTCAAGTGCACACAGCATTACATTTTTTGATCTGAAGTCAACAAAATCACTCTCTGCAGATATGCTGTTTGTAGCCACTTGCATTTTGTAAGTAATACAAAAATGTATGGAAGGAAGCAGCTTTCTTCATCAGTACTTTAAATTGTGGAAACTTTACAGATTTGCCATTCCCAGGAATTGGTAAAAGCCCTACCACGTTACTCTTGAGGTTGTTATTCCTGATTCTGACCAATCTGTTTTCTGTGACAGGACATCAATGAAATGGTGAGAACTGAGCGTCCAGACTGGCAGAATGTCATGCTGTATGTTACAGCAATTTACAAATACTTTGAAACCTGAAACCCTAATAATTCAACAGATCCATGGGTTAGAACCAACATGAGCTACCAGATGGAAATCTTACTGAAATGCTAATCCCCATTTCACTGAAAATCGGCAACATTTGAGTCCTCTCCAACTTCAGTGACACTTATCCTGGATTGCCTCAGATTGCTTCAGCTACTAAGCCTGGAATCAACTGTTTGAAAGCAAGAATTTGTTGCCACAGTGCTTGGAATAACCCAAGTTATTAAACTATTCAGATTAAATATGTAGCCTAAAGAGCCTGGACTATCTACATGCTGCCTTTCCAGCCAGACTTCTTGAAGCTTTCTTTCCTGGGAGAGTGAGACAAATGAATCCTCTAGTTTATAGGAAACTGAATGTACAGCTAAAGCTTTTGAGAAGGAAAAGGATAACATGGCATCATATTACTGAATTTTCTGTAGCATCCTGATACCACAGTCTGAATATTCTACCCACAGCATATGGCACCCTGATACAGTAGAGTTCTTAATGGTAATTTAGTTACTGCCTTTATAGCTATTTCCCCTCCTTTAAAATATGCACAATATTCTAGGAAAACAAGCTTTTATTCCATACTGACAAATTGAGTGGGAAAGTGCTCTCGATACCTCGAAGACTTTGGCACAGAAGAACTCTTCATTCTAAAGCTTCATTATAAGCCTACCTCTGTCACAGTGATGTGGCTTCCAACTTTATCTTACAGATTGTAAAGACTAACACGTACAGCTCCTGGTTTTCAGGGTATGCTGTAGTTCAAGGAATCTGTCCAAACTCCCTGTGCTTCCATGATAACAGAAATGAGTCAATAATCAACCCCTGTATGGTTTGTTTTCCCTCTCTTCCTCCTTTGCCTGTATAGCACGCACAGCTACCCCAGGCTTCACAGCAATATGAGCATACGTCATGGATTTCTGTGGTAGAATTTTGGAACTGGGATAGCATTTCTTCTGCAGAGAAGATATTTTCAATAAGATGTAATAATGAAGTAGTGTGTCTCAAAACCAAGCTTTGCCATGTTTTCTGTGTGTTTTTCGTTTATCTTGCACATCCTCATCTGACTAACAGAAGGTGAGACGTTCTCTGACAGGAACTGTGGAGGAAATGATGTAATGTGCATACACCCAGTAGTCTTGAATATTGTGTGGAAATGACTTGCTGTCACAAGGAAGGAATTGAGAAACTTTGGTCTACTCAACTTCTGTTTTCCTAAAATGTACCTGAATTCATGTCTTGGGCAAAAGAGTTCAAGTAAGTGCCTTAGTGATCACGGAATGGATACATCCTGGCACTTCAGGGCCTCGTGCAGAATGTTAATGGCTCAGAACGATTTCATCTGTCCGTTTGTCATAAGCTGTTTGTTGTAATCTTGTTTGTCAAATCAAGGGAAGACTTCACTTTATCATTGCTTCTGCCTTTTATTTTTCTGAATATTAATCAGCAGTTAAGCCACAGTTGAACATCTCTCATTAATATTAAGCAGAAGCCTACTTTAGAACTGAGTTCTCTTCACAACTGCTATTTATAAGCACATGCTCTTTCAACTCAGTAACCCTGTTATAAAGAACATTAACCTGTCATTCCTATGGTGCTCTTATGACTGTTAAGGACAGTTTGAATGTCATAGATGTGAACCCAGTGAATGCAACTCTTCTTGGCATCTGTGAAACTTCATCATGGTATAAAAGCACAGATTTAACTCAAAATCATTGCCAAATAGAAAAACCTATCATCTGAAGAACATAGCCCACATGAAGAGTAGTAAATCAGCATGTTTCTAGCAGCTAGCATTATCTAAAAATATACGCTTACACTGATGTGTGCCTGTGAGAATTACAAAAATTTGGAAAGCAACTACTTAGTCCATGCTGAGGGCCTTCAGAGAAGGTTGCAGAGCAGCATTATCATACGCTTTTGCAGTTCTTTTAGAACCCTAAAAGTAGCTAGATAGTCTCAGATGGCTGATGGGTGCATTTGAAGAGCTATGGAATCTAAAGACCACTGTTGCAAGAGAGGCTTCAGGTGAAAAATCCTCAGTAGCAGATTTTAATAGAAGTCTGAAATACAATTTCCTCTCTGTATATTTCTTAAAATCAAATATTTACTTCATTTCTTCAAATAAGTTTCAATAGGAATAGTCTTATTGGAAATAAGCATTATTGCTGCCTCACATTTCATCTCTTATTACTAAATTCCAGGTTTTCCCAATTTGTGTTTAAAAAAACTCCTTGATTTCATCCTCTGAACAGACATTTGTATGATTCTTATTCATAGCCTTAGATTTTTAGAAAATATTTTTCTAATGAAAAGGATAGCATTTCTTGGTCTAAGTACACTCATTACCTGTTTTCTTAAGGTAATTTGAGCTTTCAGCTGATTTTTTGCTGTCCAATGGTCAACTTAATTTACCTGGAATGTTTTATTAGCCCTTAACTGAAATAAGAATAGTAGTATAATGCTTCATAAAGAGGAAATCACATTTTTCAAATACTTTCTGTTAAGAAGATGAGCTGCTTGTCTTCAGAGAGAGAGAGAGAGAAGCTATTAGTAGCAATACAAATGAACTTACTATGAACTACAGAGCTCTGTAAACTTCTTGGTGTGATCTGTCTGATAAACCTCTGCTGAATGAGTATCTGCAAAGGAATATCAGGCTCCATGAAGATTTTTCTAGTAATGATATATCTGAGCTTTTACATGTAAGATGCTGCACAGCTGAGTGGAAGTTGAAGCAATGGAAGGTCTAAAACAAACACTGCACTCTACAACGTTTTTTTTCTGAAGGTTCAAACAGCATTAAATTTTTCAAGAGGAAGAATAGCTGTAGCCCTTTTGGACATGGATGGTTCTATTCTGTTTGGTTCCTACTCATAGTTAATCCTGAAACAGCCTGGTTTTTTGTATTTATGAAGTGCAAGTTTGTGCTGATTTAATTTCCTTTCTTTTAATCCAGAAAATATTTCTGAATGTACTAAAAAAAAAGGACAAATATTTTATCACCAATTTATATTACTGCATTTTAATATGTGCCTTGCAAATGTCTGTGCTGTAGTATATGTCAGGGTTACTCATTGCCAGCTATAGGGGGGGGGGAGCTGACAACAAGATGAAGATGTTGAACATATTGATGCAGATACAACTTTATCATCTTCTGGATCCTGTTTACTGAAACACTTCCACAAATTAGAGAGGTCAGTTCAGAGCCAGATGTGTATTCCTGTTGGCTAGTTGCTGTCCTGATGCAAGATCATCAGCAGTGAGCTGAATGAACACTTCTGGGGTTTTCTTTACTAAAAAAAAGAAGGGATGAAAGGAAAAATTTCATTTTTGTTAGTCAGGAAAATTCCGTCAGAAGTTTTGGTATGGAGTATCTAACAATAACAGAGCTGGGGTGACTTCAGAATGGATTACACTTGATTTGGTTTCCAGTTGCTTTTGTTTGATCCAGCTTGACTTGGTTGTCTGGTAAATTTAAATAGAAACACTGCTTTAGGGGCTCCTTAATTTGGAAGAATTAAATAAATTCAGCTTTGATGCATTGGAGTAAACTCAATACCACTGGCAGCCATCATACTCTGGTCTTACGTGCATAAGGAGAAATAACTTTGTCCCTTACTCTAATGATGCAGTACAGTCATTTAAGCTGCTGATGATCTGCCTTAAAAATTTTGTAGCTGTGACAAAAAATTCTCATTGGCATTTTATTTCTGTTCATGATCTCAATGTGAAGTTCTTATCTATTTTTTTCAGTTCCCTGATTCAACACTTCAGACATTTGGATTCTGTTGCATCTTCTGCATCACCAAAAAATTACTTTTACTCAATTATTTCTGTATAGTTTTGACCCAGGGTGCAAATTTTATTATAGCCTAGTTTTAAACAAGATTATTTGGGAAGTTGGAGATGCAGAGAACTTCTGGGTGTTTTTCTTAGTTTCTGTGTTCTGCTTGTGACTAGTTTGGGAGCGCACTCTGGTTTTCAGGTGATACCGTAGAACCATAGAATGTGACAGTATCTTCCAAAGCTGCCCTCTCTGGATGGCTGGTGTGAAACTATGCATAGGCTAAAGTAAAGCCTTTAAAACTGTGCTCATGTGATGCATGTGGTGACTTCTTGTTTGGCTCTTGAAACTGATATTGTCACAGCTTAACTGCAGGCTACTTGGAGCAGAAGCTATTAAGGGGCAGAGTTCTGGGAAGGAATCCAGTTGTACACCTTTACACTCTCTTTTGCATATTGTGAGTAATACTCTTGCTGAGGTGGCCTAAGAAAAAGGTATTTTAAATAGTAGTGTTCATGTACAGACTGATTTAACTATATAGTTTGTTTGTGGTCCTTCCCTTGACTTGGTAAATATTTATTTCTGTTTTATTTTTATGTTCAGCCAAGCTCTATTTCTACAGTTTCTTTCTGTAAGCTAGCATTGGTGTGTGAGAACTCAGTAATATTAACCAGTTTGAGAAGTGATTTGGTGAGAAGTGGTATTACAGTGTAGTTGTCATCCAGGAGTTCTGGCCATGCCACTGAGCTATCCCAAGTCCTGTCTGTGTGTTTAGCACAACGTGTTAGAGCTGATTAACCCTCCCCTGACTTCCTTATCTCCCATATAGGCTACATTGCCCCAGGCTGTCCATCAGCTGTTCTTGCCCCCAAATTATCAACTCCATAAATGAGTTAAGTGTTCAAAGACATATCTTAATATATCTAATTATCCTTATTTAGAAAGGTATCTCTAAGAGTGTTTCTGCTTTCAAAGGAGAGTGGCTGCATGGGGTTTAAATTACTGTCTGGCTTGCTGAGCCTTCCCAGTCCTTCATTCATTGAAGGTTTTTTCTGTTGTATTCTCTAAGATTTCAGTATCAGTGTTGTAGTACACTTTATAGTTGTCAAAGCCAAGATGTTAAGCATCTGGAATATGTAGCAAGTGTGCTTTTATAACTAACACTAAATAACTTAAAAGATTAAGGTTCGTACAGTTTGATTTCTGTTGGAGTGTTGATACGAGTGTCTTTTTTTCCTTACATATTTGTGCTTGCCAATTCTTGGGATGCAGCACCCTTGAACTCAGTTTGACAAGGCCACTATCCTAACCTCCATATATAAATTCATTCTGTGATAACAGGATTATTTCCTCACACTAAAACTTAGTAAAACCTATGAATATCAGATTACATCCTTCCAACTGACATTTTTCTTTTACTGGTAATGTTCCTTACCCGTAGGCCACTGTCTGCCACAGAGTTGCACGTAAGGTTCCCATCAGTTCCAGCAGGACTTGTGGATGCAAAACAGTAGGATAAACTTTTGGCAGAATATTATGGCAGCCTAATGTGATTAAGCTGGTTTCATTTTAATCCCCTATTTTCAGGGGGTTGCAGTTTAGCCAAAATCACTTACTCCTAGCTGAAATGTGGCACATTTGTTCTCCACTGGGAAGTATGCTTCTGTTTAATAATATTTTTATGAGATTGTATTTATGGAAACTGAAAGAAAAATGTCATGAAGCTAGTTTTGTTGCACTTTTCTAAGGCTTTTGTAATTTTGCATAGAGTTCTAGAATCTGAACAAGTTGTTTGGGGAAGTCAAGGCTTAAAAGTTACTCTGCCCCAGTATAGCAATGTATTATGTGTATTTTCATTCTAGTGATCTATGTATTATTTTAATGACATATAACTAGTGTATTTATATGGTAGTTAGGAAGCCCAGTGGACATTTCCTGCTGCAGAGGAGCCGTTGGCAGTCCTGGTCCCACAGTTCATCAACTGACCTGTTTTGACAGTAGACTGCATTTGCAGTAATGGAATAGTCAATTTATGTTTCTGAATTCTGTTTCAACACATGGGAAGAAAGAGACTTTTTTTTGTTCTATTGTTGAAATTTCTCAGGAGGCTTTTACTGTTTTCCAATTATTGCATATGTTCAATTGGGTAATTGGGAATCAGTTCAGTAAAGAGGGCACAAGTACACACAACATACTCAAGTAATTAATCCTTGTAACTTACAACATTTCAGTTTGATAAATCTTTTGGTTTTGCTTATTTTTTAAGTTCAATTTTACTGTTTTTAAGTAGCACTTTTACACATATCTGAAGGGTGGTTTTTTTAATTTTTTTTTTTTTCCTGGATGTTATCTAATGGAAAGAAAGTGTAACACTAAACAAAGCATAGACTCGTTAGCCTCCAGACTGTAAGTTCACTTTAGGTCAGTAATGATCAAGAGTTGTTCAATGTGTCTGAAATAAATCAGTGATCCCATTTAATGTTGGACAACTCTACAGATCAAATCAGAAGGGCATTAATTGGTATCCTCCAACTCTTGAATGAGGGTACTTTCAGTTCAGGTGTGAGGCAGAATTGACAGAGCAGTGTGATGAATTTTGGACTTCATGAAAGAACGGAATGTTATTCATGTCTCAGTCTAACTTCACAGCACTGTATTGCATAAGGACTAAACTTTTTTGAGATGACACTGCAGCCAGTACTAGTATCTCCTAAATAGCTAATTTAAAGCTTATTTTTCATGGCTTTTAAAGATGGTGTAAAAAACAGTGATTCTAAAAAGCTCTTCTCATCCATCCAGCTTTTCTGATTTGTATTGGTTTTATACTCCCTGGAAACACAACTGTTAGACTGACCTAACAGTACCCGTATGGGTTTAGTAATTCTTGTTCTAGGCAACAAGCACTCTTCTCTTTTCCAGAACCCTTTCAAATGGTTTACACACACACACAAAAAAACATATATAGACATTTTACATATAGAGAGAGGTTTGATATGTACATCTATGTACACAGACACGTGTATAGCTATAGGTACATATATGCAGATTCTTAATAATACTGAACGTGGTTCAAGAAGTGCTTGCGTCTTGAATACTTAGGGTGGTGTATTAGCATATACATGTAAAATGTAAAGAGGAAAACAACATTTTGTTTACTTATGATTAGAGCTGAGAAATATAGGTTTGAGGAAAATTTGGAAGTATGTTCAAATTGTATTTCACCCTGTTTCTGGTTTGAAAGGCACAAGCTGTTAATAATTGGAACTTAAAAGGTCAGCAAGCATATTTTAAGCTAAACCTTTTGGAGGACCAATATGCTTTTAGTTTGCAAGGACCACTAAAGATCTGGGCATTTACTTTCTCCATAATATATTCTGTATGAGTATTTAGTTTGTATGCCTTCAATTTGCCAATGTTGCCATGTTTTCTTCTTAATTATTCATGAAATAAAGATTGCAAATAGCAAAATGTGTGTTTATGTTTTCTTGATTGAAGGCACTTATAAATCAATTATTTTTATGCTATTTTTGGCACTGTGGTTTTTCAGGAATAGATGTTACAGGAAGTAGTTCGTGGAGGTTTATATGCTATGGATGAGAAGTGCATATGAATGATGTGCATGCACATAACCTCATGATTTTTTGGAAGTCATGTGTCTCTTGGGATACCAGCATACTTTAAGGTATCTTCCCCCAAAGTGTTTTAAATTATAAGATGGTGAATACCCTAGGTATGAGGTACATATTTAAGGTACCTGCTTAGCCTGTATTGTCCCAGTCTTGAGTATGAGTAACATAGAAGGGAACTGCAGAAAATATTTTCTATTTAGGCAACTTCTCTAATACGTTGCAGGCATAGAATTATTTTAATATTTTAATGTTACTTAACCCAACCCAAGTAAGACAATGCATGTGTGTGTGCTCACTCCCTCTCTCTAAAGGAATTGGGCTGAGTAGGATTGGGGATTTAATCTCTACAACAGTTCAGAGTATTTAAAGCAGATGCCTAAAAATAAAATTCCCAGGTATAATAAAGACTAGAACACTTCAAATCTGATTTGGTCTCAATCATCCTGGATGGTAACTGTTTTCAAATGCTGGTTTAGAGCTTTAATTTCAAATGCTCTGGTATAAGATGGATCCAAAGGTTTGGATTGAGTTCCTATTTATTTCAAACATTGTTCTTAAATGCACAGATTAGTATAGGCATTTTAATTCTACCCATTTGTTACTACTTTTTTTTTGAGATCGTGTGGTGTTTTCTGATTGTTCAACGATCCAGAAATGTCTTAGGCTCAGTAATGTTATTCTTCCAGACAATGCCTCACTTCTTTCTTGAAGTGAAATACTCTCCCTGAACTTGAGCGGTTTAAGAAAAATGTTAGTTTTCAGAATAGATTTATATCCTGTTTTTAAGCATGGATATTCAGTTTTCTTACTTCTTTTTAAAAGAAAAGTTTTTAAATTGTAGTGTAGTAAACTCATGTCAGAAAACAGATGTTTTTCTTTTCTATAGCAAGTGCATGACACCATTGTAACAGTGAGTTGTACACCTGCAATTGGCAAGCTGAAGGTGAAGACAGAAGCAACAAGCTGGAGGTCAGGCCTGAGGTATGCTAAAGCAGCAGAGTCTGTACAGTCTGTAGAGCTGCAACTTTTCTTCCCCATAGTCACTGAAATAATATTCCCTAACCAGAGGTTTTTTTCATGGATTGTCTTCTAAGCTGACGTTAGAGAAGTTTGTTAAAAATGTGAAACTAGCTCCATAAGTGTGTTTAAGTTGAGTGTAACAGAATCCGTTAAATAATTTTCAAGGTCAGTTAAATAATTTTATGAAAAGCCATAACTGTATGGCATAGTAAAATAAAAACCTCAGAAGCAGCAGCAATATAATATTCCATTGTGTTAAATCACAAAAGCTTGTATTGTAGTCATGGTTGTACTGCAGTTAAATTCTGTATAGGAAGTAGGTTAACATTACTTAAGTTTCAGCTAAAATTCTTATCATAAAGGGTTTCACAATTGCTTTGATCAACGGAAGAGACTTGGATTATATCCAGCCACATAGAGGGGCTCATGAAGATGTAAGTTCTTCCCACACAAAATTCTTTTAAAACAGACACTAACTTACACAAAAAGTTAACTCCCCTCTCCAGATGGGAAGTTATTAATAGCCAGCAGCTACTGTTGAGACTTAAGAGAAAAAAAAAGATACTGAATTCTGTGCCTCTCACATTATTCACCCTCTCTTAGCTCCCTGCCTTAGTGCTTTGTCTATGTTTCTTAGGGTTTTTTTTCAGGACTATCGTTCTTTGGGCCCAGCATTTGTGTTCCCCTCATTTCTTAAACTGGTATGTTTTCTTTTTCATCCTCAATATTAAAGGTTGAGTGAGGTACAGAATTCTTCTTTGAATTTCTTGAAAAGGTGGTGATGGTGTTGTGGAAAACTCCAGTACTTCTGTATGAATTGCTGCTTGATGCTGCAACCCAACACCTTGAATGGAGAAGTTAGCTGATTAGTGTCTTTATTCCTGGCAGCTCAAGATTACAAGACCATTTATGTCTCATTAAATGGTTTTTATTAGTTTCATTTCTGTTAGAAAATTTGCTTTGAAAATTCTCCCATGCATCTTTGTTTAGAAAAAAAATATTGTCTATGGGTTTTTTTTTTTAAAGTAGATAAGGGAGTGATGCCATCAAACCTAATCCATGTTTTAACTAGTCTTTGTGTCTGCCATTTCCCTGTCGCTTGAGTTTAACTTGACTTTGTTTGTAGAACTGAACTTCTGTATATGAAATGCCCTGTTTGGAAAATTCTATGTTGACTTTTCTTGGATGTTCTTTGCCCTTCAACATTTCCAGATCTTTGGAGCCTCCTTAATCTCATTATGAAAATAGGGTTGAACACACTAGTGTCTTATCACAGTATTTTTACTGCTAGACATTTGCATTTATTATATAGCATGAGGAAATATTTGTGCTTCTCTCCAGTGCTGTGCATTGCTCACTCCCTTGTTTATGCTTCCTTTTCTTAAACCATTTTAGGCTCTTTCCTCATGCCAGAAGCCTAAAAGTTAAGCTCTTAAAAATGAAAGAAACTTGAGAAGGAGACATAACAGTCTGGAGACAACTTTACTGAGCTGTTGACAATATCATATTTTTCAAAAATAAATATCCCAAGGAGCACTGAAATGCCAGCGTGTTGAGTTAACACTGTGTGTGTGGGGGGCCACATGGAGAGTCCATCAGCTGCAGTGGAGGAAAGCCCAGGGTAAAGCCTGTGGTCCACATAGCCACTGCAGCTGAAAAAGAAAAGCACAACATTGGAAGGTATTGACCACAGAGGTGTTGAGCATCAGCAGTTCTGCAGTTCAGGAGCTGTTAGGTGGTTAGTCTTTCAGAAAAATCTTTCCCAAAAATGGCTGGTCTAACAATAGAACAGCTGATCTATCATCGTAGCAGAGAAGAAATGTAAAGGGAAGGCATGCAGCAGTTTTCCTCTTGGCCAGAGGTACAAGTATTATACAGGTGCTAAAAGACTGACTTAAATGTATAAGCCTCTGAAGGTCTGTCATTTTGCACCAACATCTCCAGCATGCACTATTGCCTAACAGGGAGTGATAGGGAGCAGGGTCAGTAGCTACTTTATGTCTCCAGTTTGTGTTGTGACAGAGCTTGGTTACACACAATGTGGATTTTGTGAAGTTAAATAAGGGTTGCCCTCTTACTGCTCCTTAGCATAAAATGAGAATAGTGTAGGTGAAGAAGAATCATCTGACTTCTTCTGCTGGGCCTTCCAACTCCAACAGTTCGTTTACTGTATAAAGGTAACATATATATTATTATTACAGAAAATAAATAGCTGTTGCTCTGCAGCTCCCACATGATGATTCATGCTACCAGTTTTGCTTCTATTAATAGTCTACAAAAGAGTGCTTAAATTTAGATTGAGCTCCATCTCATAGTCTGTCATGCTGAACAGCAGTTAGAGAAATGAAGCCACAGTCTGTTCGGGCAGTGCCTTTTACGGAGACAAGTACAAGTCTTGACACCAAATAACTGAAAATCCATTCATTCCTGACCTAAGTGCAAATGACAGGATTTAAACAGTGTTGTGGATTTGGGTTTGCATTTCACCTTGAGCACAAATCTTACCTTGACTTTAGCTTGTTCTCCTCGAGCCTAGGTGGAAGTTCAACTCCTATGCTGGAATTGAACAGTTTGTGAGAAGGCTTCAGTCTTTGACACAGAGAGGTGTCCTTCATTAAGTTCTTAGCAATGGGCATTCCCAGCAAAAATGTTGCATGTCTTCACTTTGTTAAAGGATATTCTCTTCAGAAAATCTAGCTGCCTTTTTTTTTTTCAGTGTTGATTTTAAAATTGCTAACAACAATTTAATGTTGAACAATGTGAGAGAAATAATTGTGCACATATATACACATTGATTTTTATTTCTATATCTGTAATGTTAAAGGACTTGCTAGTGTTTTCAAACGACATCAAGTAACCCTGCCTCCATCCCTTCACTTGGACAAGTGCATTTCACTGCTTTGAGCAGATTCAGGCAGTATTTGTGGGAATTATGGTTTTCACACAAGTCAGACACATAATTTTAAATGTCTTGTTTAACAACCTAGCATGTGTGTGCTAATGCAATACTCAGTTTGATGCTTCTTTGCAAAGTATGCATCACTTAAATGTAATTTTGCAGATATATGATGATTCAGTCTGGTTGGAAAGAAAAAAAATCACAATGGAGACGAGTTCCAAAACTGGTAATTTCTTTCTTAAAGACAGAATTTTTTTTTCCACAAAAAAAAATTTAAAAAAACCCAAATTCTGTGCTAAACAAACTGATGCTCATAGGTAAGATTTTCCTGCTGTCTTGCTACTTACCAGGGTGGCAGGCTGGTTTTGATTATAGTCATTATAGATTAGTCTGGTTTGTTTGCAGTGGCATCACTGACGTGCCCAAGCAGACTGTCACTGCTGCTGGATCTGCAGAGAGAAGGGTGAGTTTCATAATAGGTCTCGAGTGTGAATTTTTTTACTTGCTCTCATCTTTTTGAAAGAAGACATTCAAGGTTTATTCTACATAGTTTTTCTAGAGTTTACTTCTTTAGCTCAGTTGCTAAGTCTGAGAAGCACAAATAGTCTCTTATCGCTGCTTTTCAGCTGCCCAAAACTCAAGAGTTTGGCTTGTTCAATTAGGAGATTGTGTCCAGTATGTTACTGCAATTCTGCTTTTCAGGAATTAAAAAGCCCTTCTTGGCTGTACACCAGAGAATTGGAAAACTGAATTGCTTTCCTTGGAGTCCTGGACTTCTTTCAGCTCACAGCCTGAGCCAGCAGCCAGCTCTAAGCATGTGGCAGGTCCTTCCCCATGGCTGCTGAGGCTGCTGGAAGCTGTCGTGTTCCCAGGTAGTTTCAGTCTGCCTCTTCATGTAGTCCCTTCCCAAAGTGTATCTGGCCACAGCAGTTGTAGTAATGCTGTTTGTTTCTTCATGAGTGACTGAGAAGGGAAAGGAAGTTACCACTCCACTCCATACGTTATTTAAAAAAAAAAAATAAAAAAATTTGTAAGTTCATTTTGTTCTTTGCTGTCAATTTGCTGTCATCAGTGGCCACTGGTAAGGGAGGGCATAAGCAGAAGTATCTACAGGTAAGGAAAATACAAACTGAATATGCAAAAGAAGAAATATGATCTCAAGAACAGTGCAGTTCTGATACTTGACAGGGGCAATAGCATAAAAAGAATAGAAAACTAATTAATTCAAAAGAAAGGGAACAGATCTATTCAGATCTTACTGGAGAATGAAAGCTATCCTAGCCAACTGCTAAATAGAACATAAACCAGCAGCTGCTCATTATAAACACATTTACTTGTGCCTAAGTGAGAGATGAGCATGCAGAAGTAACAGAGGAGCTGTCCCAGTTGCTCTGGGAGGTGTGAATACTGGTTTTTAACATCTTGAAACACTGCAGAACTGACTGCACAGAGAAAATCAGTAGGTGACAATGGCGACCTGATACATTATCCAAACTGGAATGGCTGGTGAGGAAAGGAACTAGTGGTTTGGTGGTTTTGGTATGGTACTGGAATGCTTTTATGGAAAAAAGTAATTTCTGAGGAATGCTAGAAGCTTGTCGGGGTGCCATTGTCAGCCAGCCCTGTGAAAGCACTCAGACATTTGCTTTGGATCTTCTATGACTTGTTGCTTTAAAAGAAAATCTACATAGTGTACACCAAAAAAACTTTAAAATTATTAGCTGTAAAAATCAAATAAGAGTTTTAATTGAGAAGAGAGATATCCAAGGAAGTGTTTCTGGGGTCCTTTAAAGATACATTGGTGAACATCTGTGGCTCAGGAAACTTGTAAGATGATGTGTTGAGGATGTGTTGGTTGGAAGAAACCAGCCTGACAGCTTAACGCAGGATGCTGACTGCAACAACTTTGGTTTTAATGTGTTCAGGAGCAAAATCATATTTAGAAACTGCATCCCTGCTCATAAAAGTATTTTGATTCTCAGTGTTGATTTCAGCAGGAGAGACTCTTTGGATGTCGTTGAGGATAATGGGCCAAAGATGGGAGGCAACCTCTACAATACAGGAAACACTACCTGGAAAGGAGCAATGCCACAGAGATGCAACAGATCCTGGCAGGCTACTAGTTGCTACAGCATGACACTTGCCCCTCTAGATAAAATACGATTGTGAAGCCTAGAATTTCATGGAGTATCAGCTGGGGGTGGGAAAACAATACCTCTTGTAGAGGGCAAAAGTGAGACCATTGCATTGAACAGTGCTCAGTTCTAGTGTCAGCATTTTTCTAAAAGCTCTGGCAAACTTCATGTAGGCAGGTGGCATTTCTAAATTTATAAATATTGCAGCATGTTTTGATGAGGCTTCTAAATTCCTCCTAGCCTCCCATTTTTGCTTTTTCTCTTGACTGGGCTAGTCAATATATGTGGTCATCACATGTTATCATTGTGTGTTACTGTATGGTAGATTACTCCAGCCTTTTCTGTAACTTCCTGGGGAAAATGACCTTTTTTTTTCCTCTTCCCCACAGGATTCCCATTGTGCTTGGAGCAGCTCTGTGTCCTGCACTCCACTCTGTAA
Organism: Hemiprocne comata; assembly: GCA_020745705.1. Classification (NCBI taxonomy): domain Eukaryota; kingdom Metazoa; phylum Chordata; class Aves; order Apodiformes; family Apodidae; genus Hemiprocne; species Hemiprocne comata. The sequence goes on along the minus strand of CM036602.1, from coordinate 10,184,899 downwards.
TTCCTAGCTGCACCAGCCTGCCTTCCTGTCTGGGGTAGGAGTGGAGGGGAGGACAGCACAGGTGCCAGGTGCTGCTGCCAGTCTGAAATAATTAATGCTTAGATACTCACAGGTTTTGATGTTGGTGCTGGTGCCAATTCTGCTACTTCTTTCCTAGTGTCTTGATACACTGGAAAAACTTCAATTTTTGCACTTTCAGTCAAGCTCTTGCTGCCAGAGAAGGCTGGGTAAGCCAGTCAGTCAAAGTAATGTGCTTCTGCCAGATATGGCATCAGCGAAGCAGCTCTGGGGTTGGGAATCCTGAAATAAAAACTTCTGTTGCATGGCACAAGCATCCAAGCTGTGGCTGTTCCCTGTGCAGAGGGCCCTGGACTGGCTGTCATTGAAATGAATCATTTTTTCATAGGCTGGGGTCTGCCATGGGGGTGGTGGGAAATGTGGAGTCACGCTGGTGGTTTTTCCTGCTTGTCATGTCCAACCAATAGGAACGTGTAGATAAATTACTTGCTAAGATGTAAAGTTGAAAAATGGAAATGAACAAAAAAAACGTGGAGATCTCCACATAGAGCAGCGGGTTCACATACTTGAGAGGTTCTCTCCCCGCTTCTAAATTGCTGTGAGATGAGTCACGGTTGTTCCCCAAGTCCGCTCCTGCGGAGGAGCAGGAGGTGGCTGGGGACACAGCCCCGAGGGGCACGGCCACCGCGGCCCGGCGCCGGGCAGGAAGCGTCTGTGCGCGCACCGGTGGGATCATAAAGACCTACTCAGCGGGAAATGTGAAACTTCTGTAAAATACTGAGTATCTTTACTGAGAACTCTTAAACACTTCCAGAGTAGTAACGCACAGGGTTTCATTTTTGGTGGTAGTAACGACGGTTAAGCAGAGAAGAGAAGGAACTGTAAGTTTCTCTCTGCTTCTGTAGCTTTTCAGGGTGTCTGCACAGCACTGCACTGTGCCACTGGGTAAAGCCGTAGGCTTAAACGCACTGGGTGGGTTTTCCAGCCTGGAAAGAAGTAGATGCTTAGAACAATGTATGGAGAAAGCCCTCCTTCCCTTTCCTACTTTCATTGTATGCAGATCAAGCGCAGTAAAAGCCTGTTTCTGCCACTTGCAGGTCCCTCAAGCCAAGAGCTGGACTTGTTCGAGCTAGTGGCAATCTCTCCTTCAGCCGCTCTCCGAGATGCTGCTCCGAGC